>OX485804.1:22585093-23210093 GCA_950295325.1 Polytrichum commune
ATAAGTAGAAACAGTCTCCTAGGTATATAATGAACCATTGGGGCTTTGCACTAATATCTCAGGGAAGGAGCGATTGAAGCTTGTCTTCATTCACAAATCAACACGTCCCAGATGCTTTCCTCGGAAGTTTGATCCAAATAGTATAGTACACTATTATTCTAACAATTCAGCCTGGATGAATGGTGATGTTTTTACACATTGGGTGAAGAGTGAGAACCGAAGAATGGCATTGCAAGATAGAAAAATTTGCATTATTATGGATAATGTAGGAAGCCATGATATTCATGGTGAGGTCAAAAAAGTTATAGATGGATTTAATGCGTTTGTACTCTCCCATATCACTATCTTGTTTCTTCCACCAAATGTGACTTCAGTTGTTCAGCCTTTGGATCAAGGAGTGATTGCAGCATTCAAAATGTGCTATAAACGCAAGCTTGTTGCCTGGACTTTGCAACAAATTGATAACTCAAATGAAGATTTGGGGAAACTGAATGTTGATCTATTTCAAGCAATGCTATGGTGTGTGGCGGCATGGCATGAATTAGATGATCAAACCATTAGAAATTGTTGGAGAAAGTCTGCCATATTGCCTGCAGCGTGGAATGCAGATATCAACAATTCTGATGAACGTATGAAGTCCAAAATGGAGGAAGCAGCTTTGGAATTGGGCAATCTCATCGCCGCATTGAATTTGGGTTTGGATGTTGAAGGCAAGCCTATAGAAAAGCTTAGTCCTTTAGAGTACATAAACATGGAAGGTGAAGATAATTTTGAGGTGGAATATTCTACTGAGGAGCTTGTGCAATTAGTGCAAGATGGCGAACATGTACTTGATTCCATGGAAGAAGACCCATTGATTGTTGATAGCAATGATGATGAGTCTAAAGTAGTGAAGCTAAGCGATGCACAAAAATATGCTAAAGATGTTTTGAATTTTATGGCTAGCCAAGGTTCTCAGATTTTCAACACTCATGAGTTGTTAGGAATGGAAAACATCCATGACAAACTCATTAGAATTGGTGTTGGACATTTAACATCACTAAAACAATGTGACATTAGAAGCTTCTTTGTCTCTAGTGAGAGGTCTTTACCTGATCTCAATGACACATTGTGATGTGCTCATGTTGTTATTCACAATTTTGAATTATATTTTACATTCAAAAACATTGAAGTCTTGTGTTTGTTTTTTTTTTTAATTTTTTTTTTACATTGTAATTTCATTTTGATTTTCTACCTTTTTTTTTTGATAATATCACATTATGCACAAATCTTCAAAATGTGACATTATCAAATATGTCACACCTTGTTTATATCACACTTTATGGTGAAACGGATGGTGTGATATTATCAAGGTTAGACTGTAGATGGTAAAAATTGATGAAAGTTGTCTGACAATGTCTTGCTATGGGCTCTGTCTTGCCCAGTGTATATGTTTGACAAAGTGTTTACAAGTTTTTGACATTTGACACGCCAAAACTTGCATAAAAATAAAATGCACGTCAATTGCCATGCATGATTTAGATTTTGACATATAGTGTGACTTGTTAAGAAAAAAACCATGTGTCAATTGACATTTTAGAAATTTGAAATGACACATACTACTAGGCATGTGACATTGAAGTGACATTTTAGAAGAAAATGTAGATGTCAATTGACATTCATTTTCGTTTTTGAAAACGTCACTTGACACTTTAGATTTGAAGTTGCATGTCAAATGAAATTTGTCAAACATACACATTGGTCTTGCCCTTTAGGATGGTTGCCAATGAAAGGGTCTTGTGAAAAATTGCTTCTTATAGATTAGTCATTAATTCATTCAATTGGGTTCCACTACAGTATGGTTTATGGTATCTAGTGTCACTTACTATTCGGAGTTACGCATTGCTATAACATTTTATTGTCGATGTAATTTTTTACCAAATAAAGATGTTAATGCTATATATTGTTCTCCCTCTTTAGTATGACACGTTTGGGAAACACAAAAAAGTTGTATTATCGAGATGTTGTCTTCTCATTAATATGACAAATGGCAAAAAGTTGTTGTATTATTGAGGAAATACGAAAACATAAGTAATATGGGCTTAAAAATATATATAGAGTTTAAGCAATATAGGCGGTATGAAATGATAACTTATAACTCCAAACAAATACAAATAATCTCAAGAACTCTTGAAATAGGAGTCCAAAGATCTTTGGTGTTGCCTATCCAAGTTAGCAATTGTCATCTTATCTAAATTTCCTACTAACTTTTGCACACTAATAATTTCATTAACACCAAAATATAAAGAGTTCTCTAATGAGAAACTAGACAATAATGATGCATGACGTTTAGCATCAAGATACTGGTGATACTATATCACCATGAGTACAAGGCAACATACTTGGAAGGAGGCCCTCTAACCCTAAGCATGTCCATTCTACACTAGTAACCCTAATTATCATTAACTTCCCAATGATAAGTGAAGTTCCCAAGTAGTTCCCAAATGAAAATGGGTGTATTTTAGATGTACGTAACATAGATGAAAAGAATTTCAGCATTAACTACCTCTTTAATATGACAAAATGGAGATTTTAAATGTCGCATTATCGAGTGTTGTAATCATATAAAAGAGGGAGTTTTAAACTAAAAAGTTTGGTCTCGCAAAACTATGTCATAATATCAAGGGTGTTGTATAAACGAGTGTCATATTAATGAGGTTAGACCATAGTGTCCAAACAAACCAATTTTGCCTTTGTTGGTAAGAAATGAGATCCATAGTAGAAAGTTATAGCACAATGTAAATCCAAATAGTAAATGACATTAAATACCATAAATGGTGTAGACTAATTTGTGGTCTCTCATATGTTAATTTTGGAGTTAGAGAAACTAGAGAAAGTAAAGTATGTGTTAGAATAGGTGTAGTTGACTGCTTAGGTAAGATCAGTGGGGGCCCAACACAAAGAGCACGATAACTATGTGTAGAAGAAACCAAATTAAAGTATATGGGTCATAACATTTCTCAACGATGTGGGCCCCATAATATAACAGTTGGATGTTGGGAATTGAGTTAAAATTTGAGTCTCCCCACACAACTTTTCGAGCATCCGACTATTATATTATGAGGGCCAATTGAACAAGCACTAAGGTGTTGAATAATGTTATGGTCTTATGTGGATATATCTTCTTATGTGTGAGTGGCATGTGGCAAGGCTTGAATCAATAACAACCACCAAAAGGACATGTGTTGAAAGGAAACTAGATCATGCGCTCAACATAAGTTAATTGTTCTAGGTTTGATAATATACATAATTTGGAAGGCCTATGCAGTCGTTTAGAATTTATAATATTTATTTTGGAATCTTATATCTTTTGCATCTCAACTTCAATTATGAAACTTGAGCTGGCAACCTATGTGATTCTCAATTGCTCACAGGTGAGACAATTCATGATCCAATCCAGTGGCATGCAAAGTTTGTGGAGTTGGAAGTGCTTCCAAACATGACCACATTAACAACATGTTAGAGCTAAAGTGTAACACTCACCCACATAAACAACTTGATCACAATATAAGTATGTTGCTTAATACAATATAGTATACACTTATTTTATCTAAATGAAATATCTAAATTTCTCAAAAATGATGAAAACTTTTTGCAAGTCTAGGATCATGCTATTGTGGGCATTTCCAACTCCATAATTCTATCAGTGACATGCAGTGAGGGCCACTTTTCACTATGGGCAAGGGCCATGACCATGACATCGACGGCTGTGGAAACTCATTCAAAGGTTGTACCATGGAAATTTGAAATAGAAATTTGATGTGGTCTTAGGCCTTCAAGTGTAGTGTAAAGTACTATGCAATTGGGCTCTTTAACCCTTAATTTTCTGGTGCATATTGTGGTTTCAATAGATCATCTAAAAAGTAAGCCATCTAGAGCTCAATTTTTATTGTGTGTAAACGAAAAGTTGTTGCTAATCAGTTTATGATCACATAATACGGTAGAAATATTTAGAATTTTTTTGGTGATGTGTTTAAATTTGATTTTGAATAATTAAACTTCAAGAAATTACGATAAATATATATAATAAAATTACAATCCAAGCTTTCAAGATTATACTAAGAATAGATATATAATTTGAGGTTAGAAAAAGAGTCCATAGAAAATTGACAATTTTGCATCAAAATAATATGACAAATGTTATATATAGAAATGTATCAACAAAGGAAAATGTTAATTCTTGACTTCAAAATTTTTTTGTGTACAATTATCTTTTCATATTGGAATGGGATCATTGCCATTGACAAGAAAATTTCACGAGGAACACAATGATACATGTTGTGACCTTCCACCTTCTTTTCGGATGAGTTTGCCTTCAAAGGCCATTCATAAGCCCAAAATGGGTCTCTCAGGAAGGTAAGGGCTAAGTGAATGCTTTTTCAATATAAATTCTATCAATGTGCCCCCCTTTACATAATGAGAGCTTTTTAACAAATCAAGGGTTGCGAGATTTTGAACTCCCACAGTCTCCTGCATTTGAATTAGATCCACCTCTTTGAGGTGGACTCAACACAAGATATAGTAAACCTTGAAACAATTATCATTGCATGCCATGGAGAACTCCATGTAAGTTTGTAATATCCCTTCAAACTTCCTTGGTTCTTTAGGCCTTCAAGCACTAGTGTAAAGTGAAGTGGGACGGTCGCAACATTTCCACCAATAGGGGATTTTAGATATCAATGATCATGATGAGCCCTTGAGCCCTAGTGCAAAATGCCCCGGAGCCCAAACGCCACATTTAACGATACCCATGTTGCTAGGGTAGAATGGGAGTGTACGAATGTTGTATGGGTTTCTAAGTTCAACCCGTGTATCAACTAGGACATGTGTATGGGTATGAAATACCGATCCGATTGGTATTATCGTATCCTTCAATACCCATATTGATACCCACTTGATAGTTTCACATATAGCATTGCAAAGATCCATGGTACCACATTTATACCCTTGGACAATACTACGAGAGTATTTCCATTACAAATACCCGCCGGGTATCAGAACCTAGTTCCGTTTCAATACCCTTACCCGGTACAAAAGACGATACCCGCGCAACCGTACGGGAGTATATGCAAGCCCGACTCTGTTCCTACCGCCGGTCGCCCTGTTCCATGTATGGGCGACCATCGGTCGGGGGAGGAGTAGCGCTTTGGAGCATTCACCCCCGTAGCTCACTTGCGATTGCGCGCGCGCGAGAGAGAGAGACAAAGCTAGACTGGAATCCCAGGTCTCGGAAGGATTTCGCATCGACATCATCAACTCGGAGTACCTAATCATCAAGGCACCATGGTGGCCACCGCAACCATGGTGGGCGCCATCATGGGATTGAGTTGCCAGCTCTACTCAAACGGTGTCCGCAAGCTCCCTCTCATGCGCCGTAAGCATCTCCCCTCAACTCTCAATCGCATGTATATACGCATTCATTCGTTTCGCTTCTCTTTCGCTCAATCTCTACAACCTCTCTGACAATTCGTTGCATTTTGGCACTACCATTTGGTTGGAGCCCATTGTTGCAAAGTTTCTGCTATTTTTGATAAATAGGGTTTAGGGTTAGGTTCTGTTGTCGCATAATGCGGTTTAGGAGACGAGTGGATTAAGGGGGTGACTTATAAGTAAGGTCTTAACCCGGATCCAATGGGAAGTCCAAGGGTAAGCTGCCTAAGTCTGGAATACTGCTCGGATGGGCGACCTTCGGAGCACTTGATTTCTGGTGCACCCTACCACCCAATTGAAGTGGGAGTATATGAGTGAACTGGATATTTGCAACCAACCATGTGGGAATCTAGGGGCTTGCCCTTGGGTAAATATTGCTGAATTAATTATTTTGCCTAAGGCTGGAATAGTACTCGGCTGGGTGACCTTCAGAGCACTTGATTTCCGGTGCACCCTTCCACCCACCTGTAGTCCACCCAATCATAGTGGGAGTATTCGGTTGAACATGATATTTTGACCAACCATGTAGGGATCTAGGGCTTGCCCTTGATAGAGATTGATAGGTACACAGCGACTTGTCTGAGCATGTATGTTCAAGGTGTTCACCTTTGAAAGGAGGATATTTGGGGTCCATATGATTCTTTGATGCCCATTTTGAGACTACATAACATATAGACTTAGACCAACTTGAATATGAAGGAACACCATAGTTCATGCTGGTGGCAGTATGGGATTCATCTCTTCTTTTGAGTGGATTGATTGCACTAATCTAGTTTTTTCTGATGTTTGTTCTTTTGCTGGTATCAGGTCATGTTTCTCACACGAGAATGTGAGAGTGTGCTCTGGTTTGTAAGACTGTGAATGAGTCTCTTTTCTGTGTCCAATTGTGTTGCGAGGGTAATGTAGTTGCTTGTGGGAGACTATGCAGATCCATGGGAGCATGTCATCGCGATTGGGTTGGGGAGTGCGTTTGGGAATGCAGTGGCCAATTGGGAAGTTAAGTTGCAAGAGGATCTAGACAAGAAGTTGCAAGAAGTTTCATCTGCCAACAAGAAACGTTTCATTGGTACATATGATCTCTGCTTTGTACCCTCTGCTTTCCACATTTGTGCTTTTGGGGTTTAACCTACCTTCAGTTGTGTTTTGGGACATCTTCTTTGTGTAGTAGCTCTTCATGTGGTTAGAAAATGTCAACTGTTATCAGTCTTTAGGCATTTGTTCCTTGCTAACTCTGGAAACAAATGAGCTCAATTATCTGCCTCTGTTACAACCCTGAGTGTTGTTATTGTACATGGTTGCAGGCACCATGAGAGCTGTGGAGGATTGATTACGTTATCCTATCAATCTTGTAATTGATGATTTCTGAGATAGATAATATCTGTGGGACGTGCACCTTAGAAGTTTGCACATGCCCCTTTGTCTTGACCATAATTCAAGCTTTGCCATTCGGCCTTCTCAGCAAGACCTTTGTTCCAGTTTGGAGGTTCTTAAGTTTACCATTCTTCTTGTCCAGTTTGAAGGGCTTGGCCAATTTTAATCAAAAGATTTTATGAATTTAAGTACTGGCCATTGGAGACAGCCAAATACATGGCTGGACATGTCCATGTGTATAGCATGTTATTGTCAATGATGGGGTTTCATGTTCAGAGTGCAGGAGCCCCAGCTTCTACCTTTTCAGTGGACCTCCCAGATTGTCAAAATGGGATTTCTTGCTGTGCATGATGAAGGTGACAAGTCCCTCACTCAGGAGTGAGGTAGGAATACACATTCCACGCATGGAAGTAATGCACTTAGTCCAGGGCTGATGTCAACTAGTGGTGGTTCCTTCATATATAAAATTCAACCTCCCTGTCTCTATTGAGCTTTTGCTGGGCAATAACCTGTGAACCTTACAAGTTCACGCTTGCAAACAGTTGTGTTGTAAATTTGTTCGAAAAAAACTTCTTCAGAGATCTTATGAGGCAACCCCAAGTCAGGGATCTTATGAGGTATCCCTCAAAGATTGCCACTCAAAGATATTGCTCAGGATTATGTGTTACTGTAACTTGAATTCCTTCTCTTCTCCTAAATAGCATGAGTCCTCCTTTTTAAGCATATCTCTAAAGGTTAAGCATTTCGCTTTCCATTCTTTATCAACTCCCTCTTCATACTTCAAAGCTTTGCCAACATGCACACGCAAGTCATATAATTCCTAGATATTACAATTGTTGTGGAATCTGTTTTTTCATGCAATTTGGATTTCAACTTAATCCCCCCTGTTTTACTACACCCAACTGAGAGGCATGTAGGTTTCTTGGTTTCTTTGATTTCACTCAATACATGCAGATTAACGGAAGTCAGGTTGTTATTGAAACTGAACTTGTTTTATACATCTGAAACATGGAAGGCCATGCAATACATGTCAAATAAACTCTAGAGTGACTAATGTCAAGCAAGCATTTGCGGAGCACTTGCATTGTAAACCAGTTGAGAGCACACTCCCATGTTTGAATTAATTCAAAAATAGCTAACTGTGTTGAATCTAAATCATCCACATGGCACAACATAGCAGACCTGAACATGAACAAGAGTAGTTGAAATAGTCTAGAAACCATTTGAACGTGGTATCGAATGGGTGAGAGCGATCTGACTATGATCATATTATGGTTGCATAGGACATTAGGGTTTGAATTTTCATCATGTGTAAATGTCACAATCAATTGCCCATCCAAGTGAAGAATAGCTTCAACAACTCTCTTGCACTTTTATGTCCACACATAGGACATTTCATCTATCATCTTCGGTTAACATCCATGAACAAACCAATTACACCCCATAACGAATGGGAGTCGTCCACTCTCCTCTGACCCCTTTATGTACTTAATTCATGGCATGAATAAACTAAGAAAATATCCCGCAACTTATTACCAAGGTATGCGGATTGCTATTTTTAAATATCGGAATGGGTTAATGGAATTGGTTGATAAACCGGAAGCCATCCGGAACCTCCCAAGAATCCGGAGACAATGCTCCAATGAAATGGCTTCATGCGGATCTTGGGCAAAAGAGTGTGAAAAATGTGCTCAAGGGTAAGATGTGAGAGAGGTGGTACTTGCCAAAGGAAATGCCATGTGGAGGGAAGCCCGATTCACCGGTTTTTATAAGTAATATTTTAAAACCAAATAAGTTAATGCAGGCCCTAACCAGTTACCGTTAATACACTCTAAACTCCGTAATATCACGCTTGTGGCAACCAAAGTGCACGGGATATTAAGGAGGTATGTAGTGTTAACATGAAGGCGTATGTGATAAGAGACAATTGATGATGCACGTGACATTATGGAAAACATATAGTCAACGTTGCAATAATGAAAATAATCATAGTGATGCGTGCCAGCGTGCGGTTTGGATTCTTTGGTGGTTTATTTTAATGTCAGACCCGTGATACATGGGAGGGAAATGCGATAGTGAGGAGTGATATCTAAAATGAGGACATTTGTTCTCTAGGGTTTGGGGGTATAAGAGAAGGAGTGGCATTGAGGGGGTTGATATTATGGAGTTTAAGAGTGTAACACAAATCAACAAGAAATCATAACATTATCAAGCATCTACATGATGGTGTCTTTTGAAAGAAAGAGTATGCAATTAAAAAAACTTTGATAATTTAATTTATAGTTGCTTGTCAAGAAGTACATAGTACATAATACACAACTTGACTGCTCCCCATAAACGGAGAATCCTTGAATCGAAGGAGAATCATGCTCATGTGATGCTTGGTCCCGCATAACACACCCAAGGAGTTGTGAAATGTTATGATATGCCCATGGAGTCTCAAGGCATTATAGAAACGTGGCTTTAAGGCCAAGGATTTGTGGTGTCTTCATAAACTCATCCATTAGGAAAGTGAAAACAGAACAATTTTTTGTATACATTTGAGAAAAATGGACATTTATATATAGTTCAACTTTGAAAATGATATCAGAGTTTCTAATTTAGATTGGTGGGGTCTAACTTGAATGAATTGGCCCTCAATCTTTATAGAGGATTTGTTTTTACTCCTAGGGGTACACTAAATTTTCATGTTTGTAGCACGTGGGCGCACAAAATGGGTATTAACTATGACTATCATATACAAAAAAGAATAGGACTAGGATTTTTTTATTTTTTTATTTTTTTCTTCTTCTTTCCTCTTAGCAAGGTATATTATGGGTATGTTATGCCCTATGGAACATCAAACCTATAAATAAATATACAACAAGGGTGTAAATGTATAGGAGATTATAGAACGTTAGGTAGGGGTTGAGCTAGAGATAATAACCCAAATTCTCCAAAATTACATCCAATCAATGAATGGCTCTCCTACCGCAACCCATGTCACCAACCAGACACCCTAGGGATTGAGGTTTGGTTTTGAGGTTTTGTGAGGTCTAGAGCAAACATCAAATCTCAAGTGACTCAACGTGGACTTATGATTTCATCAACCCACATTGTGGTAGAACTGAAAACAGTAATCGCGTTGACTACAATGACATTTATGATAGAGACCAATTTGTATGAGTTACATCCAATGAATGAAAGAGGCCTCCCTAACTTCATCAAACAACAAAGATGTATATTAATTAATGAAGGGTGCACCCTTGGGTTTGGATTGTAACTTCTTTCATCCGAGATAAATGACTTTACATAGCTGTGGCTTTAGGATTGCATTGTGTATGGTATTTAGTGTCACTCACTCAATAGTGTCATGGTTGCTTACCCGTTACTTAGTATTGAAGCTTATGTATATTTACAATAACAGAAAACACATGCTCCCATTCAGTGTACTCACAAAGAAGAAAGTAAAATCAAACTTAAAAAAAGAATGTAGAAAGTGTATTGGTGGAAATATGAGATATAAATAATTTAGTATTTAACTTTATTCTTTTATGGTTTAAAGAGAGATCAAAAGGGTCGGTTGCCAACATCTGGTGGTTAACCTCAAGTTGTCAAGTCACTTCTTTACTTCACTCTTCATTTCTCACTCCTTAGGTAGATGAGGCTAATATGGTTAGCTTCCTTAATCGGATACTTGTTTTTGGTTCCTAATCGGCAGTATAATTGTTTTAATTTGGTTTGTGGTAATACATGATGATTTAGTTGCCGCCCTAATGATATTTGGGTTAGTCACGTTTGCAAAAGTCAAACTATACCCACCATCCTTCATAATGAGGAGTGATATTCATTGAGCTAAGACACACTTGATTTTTGTGCCCAAGGTGGGCAAATTAGAAGGTGGCATGTGGCTGTGAGGTGCCAACCAACTTGTATTATGGGTATTTTATAATGGAAAATAATAATTCAGCAACATTTTGTATTACATGTGACCACTTTACAAACATGACAAAGGCCAATATTAGCATTAAACTTGGTTTTCATTGGCAAATGACTCATGTTGAACTTGCTAATGATATTTTCCACTTACACAACATTAAACGATTCCAACACCTTCCTCAACTCCAATTTCAACGATTTCAAATTGTTTGATCTTGATTTGCAATTGCTAACGTGCTCAAGCTTCTAATGCTTGAATCCATTGGCTGAATGATTCTCCAAAAGTAGGAGGTGTCCATATTAGCCTTATCTACCTCATCTACATTTCGCATTTTACAAGTTGTTCATTCAAAGAATCTCACTTGGATAACACAATCCCCCCTATCTATACCCTGACACATGTACAACATGGTGCTAATGCCTCGCCTAGCTCAAACCTGACAACTTATTCATTGCTAGCACCTCCCCCATTAATACCACCCACTACAATCCACACAAATCCAACATACATTTCATCAAATTCCACTTATGCTTTGATTGTGACCTCACACCAACAACACATCGCAAAAGAACTTAATTACCAACTATTGTTCAATACATTGGAAGATGCCTGATGGAATGTCAATCTCACTATCCTTAGGATTGTCATCCGGGGAGGCATCCACACCAACTCTATTAAGAACATATCCAACAATGTTACATCGACCCATGCATGGATGCAACAAATCCACTTAGTAGCCATTGAATACCCCCCCCCCCTTCCCTAATTTATGCTCAATAAAGGTAGACTAGAAGACCCCCCCCCCTTCATCCACCTAAACATCACAACAAGGATCTATGCCCAAGTATCAAAATCCCAAAGATGAATAATATTGTAAAAAGATGCCCAAACCAACCCACTTAGCTTAGTTAAAGGGATAGACAAGAATCAAATTTAACACACGTTGAAACCAATAAAGACACCTCGCCACCAAAACACTCAACCTCAAGGCGCCCACACAAACACACACCACACTAATATACAACTTAAAAGACCACCATGGGGGCAAGGCCAGGCCCCTTCTTTACCCAATTACTAAAAAGGACAACCTTCGACATGTGGCAATAACACTTGTCCCATAGCCATGCTCCCTAACCCATTTCATATTTACATATGAGCCTACAAATACAATCAATGATGAAGTGGTTGTTATTCACGCCAACTTAGGGTTGGTGTTATCTCTGAGTCTCTATTATTACATATGTTGACAAATAACACCATCATAACGATTAGTGGATGTGAGATTTCTAGAGTTGTAGATGTTTAAAGCATAGTTGTTGGTAAATAAAGTAAATAGACTTCCCTTTACTTTATAACGTTATCCCTTTATTTTAACTCACTTTTTCTTACAAATTTGTGAATGCCCTTCCTCCCCCCCCCCCCCAAAAAAAAAACAAACTCTCTAAACATCTTTATGCTTGCATATGTGTTTGTTGACCTCAAACGTGCCCTTTGGAGTTTGCATATAGGAAGCAATTATTTCAAAAAATATGTCAACAAAAATATGGACCCTCCCAAAACCCAATTGAATTAGTGGTAGGTGGAGAAAGTGATTTTTTTTTGGGTTGTGATGTGACTCTGATGGAAGGCGAAAAAAGGTTAAAATGTGGTGGCCAACCAATTTCACTTTATGATGTTGCTTTATGATATTTTTGCCCATAATGTTTTGGGGTCAAGGTGGGCTTAGAATTTAGATAAGATGATTTTTCATTCTCTTTCTTGAAACTTTCTATTCTTTATCATGAAGATGTTTCTCTTCATCGACCTTGCACCTCCAAAATGTTGGGTTGATTAGTTTTTCTTTCAGTTGTATTTCATAAATCTATGTTTATGGCAATTTTGGACTTGGGTTGCATGTGAGGCCATGCATTGGAAGGAAGGAACCATGGCATGGTTGTCAATGGCCATACAATTCATCTCCCATACTAAGTGTCTTATGTGATAGAGGAGGGGGGAGTATTTCAAGATTGGTAGGTGAGGTGACAATTGCAAATGTACAATACCAAAAGTTGGGGCATTTATTGTGCCGTAATTTTTCTTGCACATGCTATTGAACTGCTAAAATGATCATTCGTGCATCATTAAGCTTTTCAAGCATTCGCTTTTACTCGTCTTCAAAAAAAAAATGCATTAATCTATTGGAAGACACCAATTTTATTTTATTTCTAAGAATATGAACATGTTGGCGTTGGAGGCCATGGGGAGCCGCAAACTTCTCATGCAAAACTTCTCTTGAAAGTTGGTTGAAAGGTTACACGATTTGTTGGCTACTAGAACCCCAAAATTTTGATCATCCATATTGGCTCATTATCCATCAAATGAGGTGTGTAATATACCATTGAAAAGCTCTTACAAATATATTTCTAATGATGTAGAGCGTGCCTCATTGTCCAAATAAATGAATACACACAAAGCCTCCAAAGTTTGTTGTTGTAGTTTTGAGGGATTTGAGAGAAAGGATGGAAGAACAAACGGAATGGATGGAAACGAACAACATGAACGAGTGAGACCAAGGTTGAGACAATCCAAACAAGGCCACAAATCCCTTTTAGTAAGATCTAATGGGCATCCTAAAAAGGCGAACTAAAGCAAAAGCAAAAGAACAAAAAGAACAAAAAAGACTATCATGGATTATGTGATTCAAGGTATTTGTATTTGCAGAGATCGGGTTAAATGAGGTGGACAAAATTGGATACTTTGCAAGCCCTTAAAGCTCCTTTGTTGTCTTCACACAAGGATGCCTCTTTCACATTTATATTTCTATTGTTAAGAAAACAAAAATATGGAAAGTTATCAATTCTTGTGTGTGTCTGTGGACGTGTCCCAAGCTTAAAGTTCCGGGTTTTAAAATGTGTTTTGATATTTTTTCAGAGTGATTTGAGCAGAAAACCTTTGTGAAAACCAACCTAGTGGGTGGGGAAAAAAATCGTCATCAAAATCGTCATCAAAATGTGCCTTTGTAGATATATGGATGATTCAAACTACATGTAAATTCATCTATTTCAATGGACTAATTCATAGTCTGTGATCCCGATTTAGGTGTAATTTGGACTAAAAACGATCAGTATCGGACTCTACATGCAAATCAATGTAATCACCCTCCTTCATTGGTTAGGTGTTGTGAGCATATATATATATATATATATACCTGTGGATAGCCACTTGCATTTGTTACAATGGAGAGTCGATCCTCCATACAGAGAAATGATGAAAATATACATTTATGAAGAAGTCAGAATATAAAAGTGTGATATTTTCAGAATAAGACAAATCATACAGAAATACATACTCTACCACTGACACCTAGAGCCAGTGTGTATGTTTGTCAAATTGTAACATTGTATGTTTCACAAATTTCATTTCATGTGCAAATTAATGTAAATCCAAAGTGTCACCTCACATTTTCAAAGACAAATTTTGAATGTCAATTGACATCTAGATTTTCTTTTAAAATGCCGTCTCATTGTTACATGTTCAGTAGTACGTGTCATTTCGATTTCTAACGTGTGATTTTTTTTCTTCACAAGTCACAGTACATGTCCATATTCTAAATTATGCGTGTCAATTGATGTGCATTTTTTTTGTGCAAAGTTTGGAATAGTTGCACAATGTCCGAATTTGCGTTCAGTTGACACCTCCAAAGTTCTTGATCATCCTCATCATGCAACAATAATCTTCTAAAATGTGTTCTATTTGTAGGGTGGTACACTAAATATAGTATTTAGTGTCACTTAGTATTTGCGATTACGCAATGCTTTATTCATTTACTGTAAATCTCATATTTTACCAACATATGTCAAATTGGTTGTTTGGACATTATAGATTATTACCAACTTTACTTGGTAAAAACTTACATTAATACGAAAAAAATAGCATTGTGTAACTCCAAATAATAAGTGACACTGAATATCATATTTAGTGTAGTTGCACCTACCTTGAGTAACTTTTACATTGTGGCCAAAGGAGATAATTTCATGTGTTTCCAGGTTATGTAAGTAAGGTGGATGGCTTTGTATTTTTTGTATTTTGTATTTTTTATTTTTTTCCAACTAGCCCACTTCTCTTAGGATACATATCACGCGATTAGTACGAGATGGTTTGCAAATTTGAATTAAGCTTGCATACCTTTATTCATACCTTTTAGAGCTCATATGGATATCTTATTCATTATCATAGTGAAGATTCATTTGCTTTGTAAAATGGTCATATGGCCCCTTCCCCCCATTGTTTTGACTATTGAGCTTAGAATGGTTATCATATTTTGAGCATGTAGTCCAACCTCTTTTAAACACATGTCTTTTTGGTGACCATTATTGGAGCCACACCAAACCAAATACCACTCAATTATAAGTCTAAGTTTCAGATAAGTAAATGAATTGGGCACAATGTCTACCGTACACATATCATGTACATTTTTATTGTTGTTCCACCACTCCACTAAACTTCTAAACATATTAAATGAATACTAGATGATATGCAATTTTTATGGAGGACCAAGGGTGAGCTCCAAATAGTAAGCCACTTGCCCATCAGATTCTAGTGGAAATAAGGATAAAGCCGCCCAAATGTAGATGAATTGTGGTGGGGCCAAGTGGGTACTCTCATCTTGTCAAATCCGCCCCCCCCCCTTGCTTACCTCCTTCTCTAGGTTAAAACCTCTTCCTCTAGGTTAAAAACTGGTCTTCAATCCTTCGGTGAACAATACTATTAGGTTAAAAAGTGCCTTAGTGGGTGCGTGGAAGTCTAGAAGCTTGTGTTCACAACCCTCCGCATTCTAGTAGGCCACCAAAATGTGGTTGGTTGATGGCTTATACTTATCTACATGACACCTCAAACCCACTATTATCTAGAATGTAGTGGGCAAGCAATCTAAAAGGAACTCATCCTAAGCAACACTTTGATTTGCATTAATCAAAGTTTCTATGAAATTTTCAACACAATTTAAAAGTACCAAGACCATGAGTCCTATTATGAAGGAGAAGCAACTGTAGTAATGGATTGGATTATCCTTACATGGTGTTAACTTCTTACATTAACCATCTACTTTCTTGGGTATGCTTCAATATTGGACGGTTGGGGCGAAACAACATGTACACTGATTCCTTGGAGGCAAGGGTTTAGGCATCCAACAAGGAATGAGTGTATGGATTGGTTCACCCAAATCAATTTTGGACTAGCTTATGAAATATTGGTCCCTTTGGCCCTCAAGTTGTAGTGTAAAGTGAAGTGGGACGGTCTCAACAATTTCTATGAACAACAAAATTTAGATTTGAATGGTCACGGACCCTCTGTCTCTAGTGTAAAGTGCCCCTAATTCGTAGGTCATTTGAGTTGAATGATTGCATGACATGTGGCATATAGATGTGAGAACCTTTTTTCCCCAAAGAATTTGTGTTCTCGTTGGATGCAAGATCCAATGAAAAGGAACTACTCTTTCACATTGGTAGCACATTTGTCATGACAAACAATAACTCCAAGTATGAAAAAATGACATGAGTTTCATTCACAAGTATACACATGCCATCTATTGCAACCACATACAAAAAAACATAAAAAGCAAATGATCTAAATGACTTCATTTGCATTTCTATCCACCACCCAAATGTGTCTCACTTGCACATAAACAAGAAGACGTTGTGGACTTTTAAGTGTTTGCTTTCAATCGACTTGGAAATCATTATTCAACGTACAACTCTCACTCCATGGGTCTTCATAATATACATGTGAGATGTTCAAAAAGTTGTGCAAGGAGATTTATATTCATATTAAACTTCCAACATCTCAATGTTATATTCGGAGGACCCAAGTCGTTGAGTAATGTTATGTGGACTTTAAAGTTTTAAAAGCTTAAAAAATAAGAAAAAATTGTTTGAAATGTAGAAAGTAAGAAACAATCTACTAACTAGGATGCCATGTCAACTATGTTGCTGACAAGCTCGTAGCTATTACTACTATGGTTTTGGCTATTGGCTATCCTAGAATACTTGGTTGCTCACTTGGTGAGTATGTATTTCCATTTTCCACACTATTTTTGCATATTGTTCTCCCTCCCAAGCCCAACTTGAATACCGTACTATTAAGTGTGGGTGCTAGAGAGAGAGAGAGAGCTCAGAGAGAGAGAGAGGAAATTATCGCATACAAGTGCACGTCTCATCCATCATCTCATGCTTATATGTTGAATGAGAATGAGAGGTGCATTCATATTGGATAATTCCTTACCTCAAGATGTATTAAATTTTACCATTCAATGGAATAAGGGTGCGTTTCCATGTAAGCCGCTTGCACACTAGACGTTGGTGGGAATAAGGACAAATGTAGATGAAATATGTTAGGATAGTGTTTGTGTGTGCCAACCAACAATCATTAGTTCAAGTGTTTAGTGGGCACCTAGAAGTCTAGTGACCCACATGACATTACTCAAACCCTCTCTCTTTTGTGTTTTTATTTATGGTCAACAATGAAACCCTAGGTACATAGGGAGGCTCAAGTTCAAACTGAGCTCTCAACACGATTCGCAATCCCATGGTCTTATTCTAACATAACTAGCACTACTTCCTTAAAGCCCACAGAATGCACGCACATATATCGTTGTGTAATGTTTTTGCATCATGGTCACAACCCTCCACATTCTAGTAGAGCAACCATATTGTGGTGGGTAGCTTTGTTTTGTTATCTTCATGAGAACACAAACAGCCAACCCAGTATTGAATGGCTCACATAGAAACTCAACCTCAATGTGTTATGATATGACTCTCAAACAAATGAAACTAGGATGCTGGGTCGTCTACAAAAATGAGCAAGAATGCTGAAGTGATATGCGGATTCTGGTTCCGAAGTCACCTGTGTATGCTATGAAGGTGACATGTCCTACAACTGGGTAGCAGTTGACTTTACAGACTAGAATATGATAATTTGAGTGTCAATGATCTCCCACGATGACCACTGCTGCTGCTGCTCCAGGCCAAAAATAACCTCACTCTGAGGTAGGTAGAGTAAATTCACTTTGTTGAGAGGTAAGGAGGTAAGTTGTGGTTGTGAAAGGTTGGACCGTTGGAGTGGGAGGGCGAGGCGTGTCCCTTGGGTTGGGGGTGAAGGAACAGCGGCTCCTTCAGCAGCTTGGCCTTGAGGAGTTTGGAAATATTTCATCATTATTTTTAATAAAGATGCTGGCAGCCGATGGCAGGTGGGTTTATGCGGCGTCTCGTCCAAGAGTTGTCATGTGTGGCAGTTTAGATTTCGCCCAAACTGGGGCTGCCCTGGTAACCTGGGCCCCTCATTCAGATTTCTCCTCACTTTGAGGTCATCCGGATTCCTTCCTACCCCCTTTGCTAGAAAAGGCTATGCTCACTCTCTGGGCAGCCGCCAAGGTCCGCTTCTGCATTGTTTGAATTCAAGTTGCAGGAGGAGGAGGAGGATTGGTACGACTTCATCACCATCGGCAGCGGGTCATCAACTTTCATGTTGAGTTAGCTTATTACCACTGGATCGCTTCAGAGAACAGCAGCGCACTCATTGATCATGAAGGGAAGGAGCGGTTCATTCCGAATTGATCAAATTGCACGTCAATCTGGAAGCCAGGTGAAGTACCGAATCGTCCTATCTCATCACCACTACTATAACTCCGCTGTTTTGTGGATAATAATCCTATTAACCTACATGTGATCATCATAACCTGGTATTTTATTAATTCAATGTCTTCGCCCATCCTCATGTGGAGTGTGGTGACTCATGGTACTCTTGTACTCATCATCCTCAAGTTTTCATCACTTTGCATAAAGTTGATCTGGAATCTGCACCTGATGGAGTGACACAAACAGCGGAGGTCAGTCAGCTCATATCGTTTTGTGAATGAACCTGAACCTACATGTGATCGTAATGTGGTGTTTCTAATTTCAAAGTCTTCGGTCATCATGTGAAGTTTGGTGACTCATGGTACGACTTGTACTCAACATCCTTAAGTTTTCCCCACTTTGCGTAAGTCGATCTAGCCTGACCTACCTGTGATCATAATCTGGACGTATACATCATCTCCAAGTTTTCCTATCGAGATGAGGAGATCATTGCGAGGCTAATCTCTGGCGCCCTACTACCTAATTAGTGTGGTGACTCATGGCGGTTACATGTGGTATACTTGTGCAGATGGTGAGGACGATGGCGCCACAGTTTCGTTGAAAATTAGAGCACCATTTTCAGTTGCAAAACTGAGATCTTAGCCTGCCGAAAACCATCACGGTCGATCTCAACCAATACATCACCAACACTCGGGTTTCTAATTCTGTTTGAAGAAGTTGAAGATGGCAAATTTCACGGTGCCCTCGGGCTACCTTAACAAGGGGGGAGTGGAACCGGACTGGCTGAACAAGGGAGATAACGGATGGCAGTTGGCGGCTGCGACGTTGGTAGGAATCCAGTCCATGCCTGGGCTGGTTATTCTCTACGGCAGCATCGTGAAGAAGAAATGGGCTGTGAACTCTGCGTTCATGGCACTCTACGCATTCGCAGCGACGTGGCTGTGTTGGGTGGTGTGGGGTTACCAGATGTCATTCGGTGAGCAGCTTCTGCCCATCTGGGGTAAGGCAGGGTCAGCTTTGAGTTACAAGTATTTGTTGTCACAAGCTGTGTTGCCATCCACCGCGCATTACCACAAGGATGGCACCCTGGAGACAGCTGCCACAGATGCCCAGTTCGGGATGGCCGATATGGTTATCTTCCAGTTCTTCTTCGCCGCGCTCACACTCATCATGCTGGCGGGTGCTGTGCTCGGTCGGATGAGCTTCCGTGCGTGGATGATGTTCGTGCCTCTGTGGCTCACCTTCTCCTACACCGTGGGAGCCTTCAGCATGTGGGGCGGTGGATTCTTGTGGCAGTGGGGGGTCATCGACTACGCTGGCGGCTATGTCATCCATGTCTCCTCCGGTGTCGCCGGCTTCGTCGCTGCTTACTGGGTATGTACATTGCCCACCTCACACTAATTTGAAAAGAGTACTGTGTCTGTTGAAGGTATGTGGGCTTGTACATTGCATACCCCAAACTTTGAACGATCTCTGTTGCATCCACACCCAAAACATTCAATATGTATGTTTGCAGTGGATACAACAGATAACTAGCGATACATTCAACATCCAACAGGTACCTATCGATGTCTGGGCCGTGGATCCACACCTCCACAGTCAAAAGGTAGCTGTTGCAGGTGTTTGGGTAGACATTGCACACCCCGAACTTTGAGAGCTATCTGTAGCAAGTTCTTGGGTATGAAAGCACAGCCCAGACTTGCAGAGCTCTCTGTTGCAGGGTTTTAGTATGCATGCACCGGTCCCCGAAACTTTATAGGTCTCTGTTGCAGATGTCTGGGTATGCATGCACACCCCAAACTTTATAAGGACATAGTTTTAGGTGTTTGGGAATACGTCGCACACCCAGAACTTTCATGAAATCTATCTGTTACAGGTGTTTGGGTATGAATGCACAGTCCAAACTTCGAAAGCTCTCTGTTGCAGGAGATTGGGTACGCATGCACATCCCAGAATCGATGGGTCTGTGTTGTGGATTTTGAAGCCCCTCATTGATGTGATCTTCACACATTTATCTCATGCGGATTCTGACGAGCGGTAGTAGTAGTACCGATCAATGTGTGTAGTCGACTGTGACAGTTGTTTGAAGCTGGTGGATCCAGATTCAGGAAATGATCAGATTTTGAATGTGTCTCGAATTATATCACTTGTATCCAAATTCACCATAGAAAGTGGTTCGTCTACCACCATCCTAGTTATCGGGACAGTGGTGATGAACTACTTCATGGCCCTGTGTGCCCTAGAGCACCCACTAGTTGCCTCCGCACTTTCCCTAAGTAACCCGGCTGAAATGATACCTCAACAGAATGGCTTCAGTGGTGTAACGCCAGCCACTGAGCTAATTTGAAGGTATGGGCCAGTCTGCGTTTTTCCTGCTGCATTGGAACTTTGCATGTATCAAGCTTGCAATGGTGGCTAATCGGTGTTGAATGTGTTGCAATGGATTTTGCTGCTGCAGGTGGGTCCGAGGCTACCGAAAGACAGGGAACGGTTCCCCCCCAACAACATGCTGCTGGTGCTCACGGGCGCGGGGCTGCTGTGGTTGGGCTGGTCTGGATTCAACGGAGGAGCGACATTTTCCGCCAACTTGATTTCGGGCTTAGCCGTGCTCAACACCCATGTGTGCGCCGCCGCCAGTCTCTTGACATGGACCACGCTGGACGTCATTGTGTTTGGCAAGCCGAGTGTCATCGGTGCGGTGCAAGGCATGATGACAGGACTTGTGGTCATCACACCCGCAGCCGGTAAGCCACAATGCGTGCATCACAGCTCACATATTGCACTCACATTCATCAAATTCTTCAGTATTACGGCACTGGCCCACTGCCGGTTGGAGTAGAGTCACCACTGATATTATTGAATGAATCCTGCATTTTGTCCGTGTACGTGCCGAGAGTAGTGCCATGTGACATGTGAATATAGAACCAAGTTATAACTTGGAATTTTCTGTGAAGAAGGATTCCTGGTTATCTGAACAAAACTGGGAGCTTGGTGGAATTGATCTGTTTCGTTCACATTAGAAGGAATATCTCTTAGATTATCAACTCTGACCTGATTTTGATGCTTGAAGAATGTAACTGCGGAATGTGGGAGTAATCTTTTAGTGTTGGCGGGTGAGAGAAACTGACTTATCGGCTTTTCGGTGACCTAATTTTGAGGTCTGGAGAATGTAACTTGCGGAATGTTGAGGTAGTAACCTCTGTAGTGCTGGTGGACTAGAAATTGTGACATTCCATACCCGGTGAAACCTATTTTTGAGGTCTGAAGAGTGTAACTTCGAGATGGTCAGGTAGTAACCTCTCTAGTGTGTGGAATTGTTGATGTTGTGTATGCAGGTTTTGTGCCGGCATGGGCCGCATTGATCATGGGGATCCTAGCTGGGAGCATTCCATGGTGGACGATGATGGTGCTGCACAAGCGTTGGTGGGTGCTCCAGCAAGTGGACGACACCCTGGGGGTAATCCACACGCACGGAATAGGCGGCATCCTGGGGGGCATCTGCGTGGGCCTGTTCGCGGAGCCAGCGCTGTGCGACTTAATGGAGGTCGCGGTGACGAACTCCAATGGGGCATTCTACGGCGGCAACGGAGGCATTCAGATCGTGAAACAGATCGGTGGCGCCTGCTTCATCGTAGCCTGGAATGTGGTTGCAACATCGCTCATCCTGTTCGTCATCGGGCTGGTGACACCACTGCGCATGTCTGAGGAGCATCTGCTGGTTGGAGACGACGCGGAGCATGGCGAGGAAGCTTATGCGTTGTGGGGAGATGGCGAGAAGTATGATATCACCCGCCACAATGCCCCTATAATCATGCAAACCGAGATGGCGGAGGATCGATCCCACTTCGCTGCCCGCGGTACCACCTTGCACATCTAATGAGTATATGATGAGTCTTCTTCCAGAGCCATCTATAAATGCCACTGCAACCATCTCCAAGAGAATTGTTGCAGCTCCAAGTTGAATTTCATCACGACAGATCAATTTCGTCCTGCACATCTGATCAGCAGCGATTAAGATCCTGCTGCAGCTTCTACTTCAGCCACCGAATTCCACTACAATCTACAATTTAACCTTAAAACCCTAAACTCTAACCTGCTTCGTTTGGTCCCCGCAATGGAGTTTCGCTCTGCAGTACCGTGGTAAACTGGCCGAGATGACCTGAAATGTCCACGGTTTCAACTTTTTCGATAAATATCATGATGCTCTGGAAATATATTCGACTCGTTGTGGATACAACTCTCATCGCTTACGTCGGCTTGCCGTTTGCGCTAGTTGCTAGTCACGACACTCTTGACACCCGCTAGCTCAGATTCGTCTAGGACATTTTTTTAATTAACATCGCATTTGTGACATTACGACGATAGTGATAGCACTTCCACCACATTTGATTAGACTTGCATGATTTGCAATGAGTTCTACAGAATAAATGTTAGACTTGCCCTCGGCAGATTCAGAAATTGTAAGATATGAGGTTGAGTTGCAAGCAAGAAGTGGCCTCCTCTGAGTTACAAATTTGTAAGAGATGATCACATTCAGTTCAGCTTCCAATGTACTCCTTTTGAACAAGTGTACCGAGTGTTTCTTACTTCCAACAACTGCACATGAGCATTGACATGACTCCGTTCCAGTAAGATTAATAGCACATGACTAGTCGATGTTGCACTTTGACCATGTATACTCCATTGAATCAGATTGTAGCAAGTGCTACGACCATTGTGTGCATGGTTGTAAAAACTCAACGAAATGTAATTCAGTTTCGTCAGGTGTAGAATATCTGCAACCTCAACCCTCATCATTCCCACCAGAGGATTATCAAATCACAGACTGCAATGCCGCGACAATAGAAATCTGTACTCGGATCTGAGCTCGTATTTCAGCCAATATAACGTGTCCGAGTCCTCTTGCGAGCCGAGACGTTACAGAACCTATAAGATCAGATCTGCAACTTCCAATCTAAGCTATGCCTCTCGAGCAAGTTCAGAACTGATGGTGTTCCTGAAATTCTTCCAACCTACGGCTTCCATCTAAAGTCAAGTCACATGCAGGAACTG
The DNA here is from genome assembly GCA_950295325.1 of Polytrichum commune. NCBI lineage: Eukaryota > Viridiplantae > Streptophyta > Polytrichopsida > Polytrichales > Polytrichaceae > Polytrichum > Polytrichum commune. The sequence goes on from OX485804.1 coordinate 22,608,515, forward strand.
ACATGAAACCAGCTATTTCCAGCTGTGAATTAGGTACTAGATTATTCTCAACCCTTTGGTAAGATGAATTCACAGAGGTGCAAACTCAATTTTATGATTTTACAAACCAATTTAGCAATAGATTCTACCAATTTCATTGGAATCATGACAAACAATTTAGCTTGAACTTTCAATCAATTTCACTAACATGCTGTGAACAATTTCATAATTTGATACCCATATTCACAAGATCAATTTCATGAACTATACTACTGTATGTCACAAAGAATGGTATAAAATCAATTTCATGAACCATATTACTTTATTTCCTAATCTCTCCCTATGACTAGCTCTACCAAAATTTTGATTGACCTCTCTTATCCAACCTTGGACCGTTCAAACATTCCAAACATGTTATGCGCTTTGCTCACACGGTCAACACTCTTCCCACAATCAAATCCACAATGTTCAACATTACACTTTCAAATCCACAAGATTGCGCACTCCAACTACATTGGGTTTGTGTTGCTTACTTTGTTGTACAATAATCAAAAGATCACAAAAGAACCAACATTGCTTGCTTCCGGCTTTGAGGTATTGTAATAAAAACCATAGAAAAAATGACATCAAGGATGCAAGCTTCCAAGCAAATACAAAACAAAGCAGAACCAGATGACCAACAAGAAGAAAAAGAATGCAAAACAAGGAGGCGAGAAGTTCAGAATACGAAAACTACCTAGTGCGAAAAGATTTCTGAAATTGGTTTGGAAGATTCATGAAGTTGCTAGAGGTAAAAGTCCACTCTAATGAAATTGAGGTGTGCCACATATCAAGTTGGTTTAGAAGAATCATGAAGTAATTTAGAAGGTTCATGAAATTGGTAAAACACTTTGATAACATCGATTGGAAAGTTCATGAACTAGCTTGGAGCCTTCATGAAATTGAGTTTGCAATTTTGTGAGGTCATCATCTTACCAAAGGAGTACATATGAGACCCTTATCTAAATATGTCTTGCAATTTCCAGCACTGAGAAATCATGCCAACTAAATAACTTGCTTGTGTACTTATGTTACTAGGAATGCATGGAGTGAAAGGAGGAGGTGCCGATAAAAAAATGGAGTGCCCATCAAATTAGAGCTTCAATTTCAACACTTTTTACAGAAAGACATGTAGAATCCATGCTCAGGCTCTAATCAAAGTCCAAGAACACACTGTTTTCATCCACGCCACTGGCCGCCAGCGATCTTTGTGACTGGAATCCTTGCATTCAAGACACCAGGGCAATTATGAATTTGCAGATACATTTGTTCTCATGGAATTGGGTAATTTATGTGTAAGCTCTAATGCAAATCATATGCATCGACATATGTCAATGTGAGCATGCACTTTGTTGTGATCAATTTCTGTCTGATTTTATTTCTTAATCAATCCACGGACTTGGGCTTGGGCAGACAATTGTAGAGCTCCAGAGTGTGTGTGAAATGAGTCGTGGGTGGGACCCTTTCAACTTATGTCAGTCTTCCTCTTTTCTTTCTTCCCTTTTTTCACTACAAATCCTTTTTTTTTTGCTCTTCTCATGTATGGTTGTTGTTACATGTATTGCAGATTGATTTGAGCATTCAATTTCCGCATGTATCTATTATATGTGAACATAGTTCATGATGTTTATGTAAAATTAAGGTTGCAACACGTGTATTACAAAGTTGGGGTTGTGGTATATTAGAGTCTTGAATGAATGTCAAGTGTTGCGAAATTAGGGTTGTGATGTCTTTGCTTGCAATTGACACACTTACTTGTAGGGATGCTTTTAAAGAAGTCGTGTTTGAAGAGATTGGTTTGTACACTAGCTTTGAATTACTTGGGCTTCAAACACATCGCAAGGGTTTTGCTTGTGAAATTCTTTATTAAAGTCTCTAAAGTGATCACTATACATCTGTTGTACCAATGACTCTAAGAGAAGGTCTTTGTGTTCATGTAGTTTAGGGTTTCAATACGTGTATTGCAAAATTACAGTTGCATCGGTTAGCATCTGATTAGCAATTGCCAATCACAAAGATTGTCGTTTCAAGTCTAAGTGTTGAAGTCCACATGGAAAAGTTATAAGAGTGAATATTCTCGTGCTCTTTGACCTCTTTGAACATCCCTTGATTGTTGTCAACTACAAGCCTTGCCATATATGACTCAAGTATAGGTATTTAATAAGGAAGAGTGACCACATGAGGCCCAAAAATGATGAGGCAAATGGATATGCACACAATTTGGATCATTTAATCATCTCACACTAATTGTGTGTTTCATATCCTACGAGAAGTGGGTGCAAAGAGAAAAGCATCCAAATAACACACATCTACCTTATGTGTTGCTCTCTCCCGGGTTTGATATGGAAACTAACAACCCTAATATGTTGATATCTTCCAAGAAGTTTTGAGCATTATGGAACCTTATTTGGTTGAGTTCTTGGCGAATCTAAGCTTATCCGTTAAAGTTCCACAATTATCCATGAGTGATAATGCAAATGCAAAACTCTATATAGGCGGTCACCATAAGCAGTCCAATTCCAAACCCAAACCAGGTCTCGAATTGGATGCAACTAGTAGTAGCATTGCTTCAATAACATGTTTGGAGATCCAACATGTAGTGCTTTGATAGGGTAGTTTTTTGCATCCTTGCATGAATTAGCAAGATTTTAGATCAATAGGTTTGTTGAGGTTTTTTTCAAATAGGTACTAGTTGTTTGATACACCCCGTCATGAACTCACTATAATATATGTCGGTTCAAAGAGTATTTAAATAAAATAAAATAAAGAACACGATTGTCACTCTTTATTAACATACAAAAACTGCTAGATATTGGGGCCATGGTATAAAATATGGTTGTGTAGACAACACATGAAAGAGAAACATGACGTATGGATTCCTCACAATACAGGGGATCCTCCAACAAGAAATGATGGTCCAAGGAAACAAGATCATTGAAAGATGACCTCACTTGTTCTTTGAAATTATTTAAGGTGGAAGCGGAAATACGAGTGGCAATATGAACGTCATTGGTTAAGAATTGCAGAGAAGAAGTGGAATAAAAATTCAAGAAAACACTTGATGATAAATTTGCTCTTGAAAAAAAAAATTGTTCAATCTAACCATACCCTAAATAATGGCTTAGGATTGAAGACTGGAGTGTGGAAGATGTAAGCATTTCTAAATTAGAGGGATTGGAAGAAAATAAGGCACTTTTGGACCTCATTGCTAAATCCAAATGGAATTATAAAATCGAGGCACTAAATGAGGCATTTGACTAAAAATCAAATAAAAATGGGATGCATAGAGAAAAACTAGAAAGTCGTGCATTCAAGACTTCTTAAGGTTTCATTCAAGTGAAACAATATGAACTCCTATGAAGATTGAACAAAGATTGGTTGTAACATTATATAGCAATGAGAAAACGGATTCATATTGAAAAAAACCCTCTATATGAATATTTATATTTAAGAAACACTGGACAAATACTACACTGAACATCCAAAATTATTATGTTTTGAGTGAAGATGAGAATGTGAAAAATGAAGATTACTAAATAGTTTCTATTTTTATATATATATATATATTATGGATATCAATTCTACACAAAAATTTCTCCATAATTATTGTACATCTCTTGAATTAAAAGTCTTATAGATGCACTTACCAAAAACAAATTCTAATGAAAGTACGAAGACAAGAATTTTACATTTATTTATGTGTTGCAAAGAAGACAATCTCAATACTACAAACTTCCCCTTCCATAAGAATGGCAAAACAACTCAATTTTGAATACAATTTTCATCCGTTACATGTTCGAGGTGACATGACACACATATTGCTAACATTGTAAAAATGCCTCTATTTGAAACCTCATTGGGTACATGTATTACATGTGTACCAATTCCTTAAGGTGACTAATTTCAAAGACGTATAATACTAACAATGTAGTAATCTATGTGTAATAACAATGTGTGAGGAACTTTTCCAAAATGTGTATGTTAAATTTGCAAGTTAAGTTGATATACCATAAAGGCCTCTCTATTCCAACAAAAATTACTTGCTTTCCTCTCATTTTCTTGGTGCCATGTGACATTCATGCTTTGGTTTAGACACTCGTATCCCATGTGGAAACTACGTGGACACAAGGAGGGATGAAACAAAGTGTTGTCTATGGTTGACGTAAGGTTAAGCCACCCTTGTAGATCTCAATATTGATTAAGGGCCATGGTGTAAGGCAAAATCTCTAGTTTTCTAATTTCAAATTAAACAATCTAGTTATTACATTATTTATTGTTCTAATTGTTACATGCTCCCAATTATTATATTGCACCTATTGATTTTGTTGACAATATAGTTTGTGACATATCATAGAGGGCTCTCTATTCTAACGCAAATTAATTATTTGTCCCTCAAATTTGGCCATGTGTCGTGCTCACATTCGCAAAGACCCACTTGTGTCCCATGTGGAAAGTACATTCCGGCACAGATAAAGATGAAATAGAGAGCCCTCTACGGTAATGTGAAAAAAGGAGCACAAGTGAATAATGTGAGAGCAGCATGGGAACTCCAACCGCACCTCCAGAATTTTTGAGAGATGATGGGATGGAAGACCTAGGTGTTGGATGAGAGTGTAAACCTTGCTTTCATTTGCAAGGGCACGAATGAGGGGATCCGTTCATCCAAGGCTCGGTCTTCGATTTGACGGTTCCTACTACTAACGAAATATGAAACTGAATTGATAAGTGGGAGACCCGAGTGACGGATGAAGTCATATTAGGATCCAAACTTGCTTTCATCCGTTAGGTACCAATGAGGGGTTGGTCACACCAGCCAATTCTGGCACCATCTGTCGACATCTCCAGTTGTAATAGTGTGAAAAGTGGTGGGCCAACATTTATTTCTCAACATAATCCCCCATCAATTCCATGACTTGAACCAGGCGGAAACTTTGGTGTGATCGGGGTATGAGGGGTTGATCACACCAACCAGTTCAAACACCATCCATTAGCATCTCCAGCTGTAGTAGTGTGAAAAGTGATGGGCCAACATCTATTTCTGAACATAATCCCCAACAATTTCATGGTTGGAACTGGACCTAAACTTTGGTGTGATCGGGGCATGAGGGGAGTCCGTTCGCCCAATGAGTGGTTTTTGACTTGACAAGGTTTCTATTACTGACAAAGGTGAAACTAAAACAATAGGTGGGAGACTCGGGGGATGGATGAAGTTGGATGGAAATCCCAAACTGTGCTTTCATTTGCTAGGTAAGAGTGAGGGGTTCCTCCACCCAAGCACGGTCTTTGACTTGACGGTTCCTTTTCCACTCTAACCTCCCTAATATCTTGCTTGTGGCAACCAAAGTGCACGTGATATTAAGGAGGGTTTGTAGTGTTGACATGGATGCACGATAATAGATAATCAATGTAACATGTGACATTATGGAATAACATAAAGTCAACATTGCAATAATGGCAATAATAACGATGATGACAATGTGTTGCGTGCGAGTGTGTGGTTTGAGTTCTTTGGTGGATTAATTCAATATCAAAACCCATGACTTATGAGAGGGAAATGTAGCAACAAGGAGGGAGATTTAAACTAAGCACATTTATTCCCTTCATGGTTCTTGTTATTGACAAATGGTGAAACTGAAACAACATGTGAGAGACCCGGGGGACAGATGAAGTCGGATGGAAATCCCGAACTGTGCTTTCATTTGTTGGGTATGAGTGAGGACTTCATCTACCCAAACATAGTCTTTGACTTGACGGTTCCTATTACACTCTAACCTCCCTAATATTTTGCTTGTGGCAACCAGAGTGCGCATGATATTCAGGAGGGTATGCAGTGTTAACATGGAAGCATGATAATAGAGAATTAGTGTAACATGTGATATCATGGAATAACATGAAGTCAACATTGCAATAACAACGATGATGACAACATGTTGCATGCGAGCGTGTGGTTTGAGTTCTTTGGTAGATTAATTCAATCTCAGAACCCATAACATATGAGAGGGAAATGTGACAACAAGAAGGGTGATTTAAACTGAGCACATTTGTTCCCTTCACGGGTCCTGTTATTGACAAAAGGTGAAACTAAAACAACATGTGTGTGACCAGGGTGACAGATGAAGTCGGATGGGAATCCCAAACCTTTGCTTTCATATGCCGGGTATGAGGGGCTGATCACACTAACCAATTCAAACATCATCCATCGGCATCTCTGGCTGTAATAGTGTGAAAAGTGATGGGCCATCATCTATGTTTGAATAGAATCCCCAACAATTTCATGGTTGGGACCGGACGGAAAGTTTGGTGTGATTGGGGCATGAGTGATGAGGGGGTCCGTCCACCCAAGGCTGTGTGGTCTTTGGCTGGGTGGTTCCTATTGCTGACAAAAGTTGAAACTGAGAGGAGGAGATGAAACTGACACGAAAATGAGAAAATCTGGCACAGTAAGCTCTGGCACCGTGGCTTGGCGCGGTTGGCTAAGCTCCAATTTAATGACCTACGTGGCCCTTCAAAAAGACGAGGTGGCAAGCCACGCGGAGGGGCCTATGTGAGCAGGCGAGGGGGGTGAGCCAGTGGAAGAGCGAGAGGTGTCACTTCGTCGTCTTGTTGGAGATGGCAACCTGTGTGTGGCCCGATCAGCATCCTCCGCCTCCCATTAGATTCTTTCCACCATCGCCGTCATCGCCATAATTGGCACAAACCAACTGCAACCAAATTTGGCCACCACCTCACGCTACTAGGGCTAAATTTGATCCTTGCTTAAGTTGGAGCTCCCTCCCTCATCAACCAAGCAAAGCCTACATTTACTCATTCCAGAACGAGGGTGAAAGACTTGTGATGAATGCTGGAACGGTTTGCAGGGTTACCGGAACGATGGCGACGAAGACTAAGATTCTGAAAGGTTGAGAGTGGCAGCAGCAAGTTGAGTGGGCAAGTTCGTCGTGACCAGCGGGGAGCTTGGAATCAAACCTTTTTGTGTGAAGAAAGAAAGGGAAGCCAACGTGTGCAGTTGTGTGTTTGGGAAGAAGTATTTGTGAAGAGAGTAGGGGAATTGTTGTGGTTGTGAATTGTGACCATGGTGTTGTATTCGAGCTCCCCGCCGGCCACTTGGACCACACCTTACTCCATGAGCAGTAAAGCTTCAGCGATGGTAGACATGGACATTCATTTCCAAACCCATCCCCAGCAGCAATATCATCATCATCACCATCACTCCTCATCACGACCGCCTGTGAAGGGAGGGCTTTCAAGTCTATTCTCCAACAACTCATCTCGGCCGCCTCACCAACCTTCTTCTTTCTCTGCGAGTGATGTGTTAGATTCAGTTGGCTCTCCACAAGGAAGCTGTCAAAGTGATGTAAATTGTGGTTTGAGACCGTCCGAGGGTCTAGACAGCCGGTCAGTGGCTGTCAATATTCCCAAATCTTCATCATTAAAGTTTAAGGAGAGGAGTCCGGTGTCAGTGATCCAGGGGCCGGTTGCTTGTAGCAGCAACTATGGGTCACCCCTGAGTGCATGGGAAAGTGCAGGGACTAGTAGTGGAATTTCTCAAGTAGAGCGAGGGCCACGAAGGAGATCTTCTTTCTCTGATGTTGCAGAAAGAAGGCCTGTCTCGAGGAGTTTAGGGTTTGAAGTAGGTAACAACAGCAGCAGAAGCATCAGCATCTCCTCTCGTGGTGACCATTATCATCAATCCAGCTTGAAGGGATGCCGAACTGTGGACCCCCGAACGGTGTTGAGCTCTTCAGCCCCCTTACGGGTGGAAGGGTTTGACTCCTGTGCTCGCCACAGTAAAGTGGGGTTTTCGAGCACCCTGCAAAGCGAGGCTCCTGGGATGATGGAAGCTAGGGAAGAGGTTTTGTCGTTAGCAGAGCATGTGAATGGTGTCTCTTCAGCAAACATGGAGGAGGCTCTGATATCCTCAAAATCTGCCCCCATGTCTGCAGAGGAGCTGCTGAATTACGCACAAGCGAAGCACAAAGTCTTTAATGACCCCTGTGTTGTGAAAGCCTTCAGGATGGCAGAGGAGGCCCACAACGGGCAAGTAAGCATCTGTTGTTCATCCAAATTCTTAGTAATCTTGTGAAGCTCAACAGTACGCATGTGCATTGCAATGCGAAATGCTTTGTTTTGTCATGCTAGCTGTGTGTTCCTCCCACATCTAGCTCATCCTTTCTGTCTGTCTTAATAACCTGTAACTCTCTCTACTTTGTTTCTGCACTGGGTTAGCACTCCATTTCCAGGCAGAAAGTCATTTGCTTGCCAAATGTTTTAGGTCTGATGCTGTATATCTATTTGTAATTAAGGAGAAACTGCTATTTGCTAATGGAACAGGTCAGACGAAATGGGGATCTTTACCTTGCACATTGTGTAGAAACAGCCATCATCTTGGCGGCAGCTGGTGTAGGTAGTACAGTGGTGGCAGCAGGTTTGCTGCACGATGCTCTTGACGATTCCAACTTAAGTCTGCAGTCACTGCGTGCAGCGTTGGGGGAGGATGTAGCAAGCTTGATTGTAGGGGTAAGTAATATTGAACTCATTCAACATGCTCAACAGATGAACTTGCGTCTCAATATACAAGTAACTTTGCTACAAGAATAGTGTTTTGTGGTTTTTATCAAGCTTACTACCTAATTCGTCTATTCTTGTGAATGGCGGGTGGTGACCATTTCGAGTTGGCTACCATCAAATGATTTTCTTTGAATACGGGGGTGACCATTTCTGGAATGGTCACCATACATCAAAAACAAGAAGGGAAGAACATTAACAACATGGTGGTCGGCCATTTCGAATTGCCAAACCGTCCTTTGCGAGTGGTGTATAAGACTTGCTCCAGACTTTCTTATGTGGATTTAGTGTCACAGTGTGCACAGTTGACGATGTTGTGTTGTTGGAACAGGTGTCAAAGTTGAGTCAATTTAGTGCACTTGCCCGAGACAATCAGACAGTTTGCGATCCATTAGAAGCGGACAGATTAAAAACAATGATCTTGGCAATGGTCGATGTTCGTGTTGTACTGATAAAGATTGCTGACCGGTTGCACAACATGAGGACACTAAAGGCCCTTCCACCTTGCAAGCAAGTTGGTATTGCCAGAGAAACTTTAGAGATATATGCACCCTTGGCAAATCGCCTAGGTGTGTGGAGCTGGAAAGCGGAGTTGGAGGATCTAGGTTTTGAGTGCTTGAATCCCGTGGAGCACCAAGAGTTATCACTGAAGCTGTCAGAGCAGTGCGAAGAGGAAGTCGTGATGTCCTCAATCAAAGAACTGCACAAGGCCTTGCAAGTGCAGGGAGTGCGATGTATCGATCTTTCCGGACGGCCAAAAAATCTTTACAGCATTTACAAGAAAATGATGAAGTAAGTTGTAGACAATATTCTTAATCAACACTTGCTTGCTTCCAGTGTCTCCTCAGAACTTGACATTGTATAGAGGTTCCTCTTCATCTGAGTTCATTTATCTAGTAATTCTCTATATGGATTGGTGTGGCTACGCTGCCCCATATTGTGTTTGGTTTACAGTGATTTGGACGTTGTGAAATGTGGTATTTAAAGAATCAATGTGATTCTACTGTATGTGCAGGAAGGGTAAGAGTGTTGAGGATATTCTTGACGTTCGTGGATTACGCTTGATTGTCCCTGATGAAAAGAGCTGTTACGCAGCATTAGAGGTTGTCCGGCAGCTTTGGAAACACATCGCTGGAAAGTTCAAGGACTATATTGTGGAGCCAAAGTGCAATGGGTATGTCTTTTTACTATGTTTCTGTTAGCTTCCTACGTTGTTTTAATATCTGACGGATAAGGGACTTTTCTGTCCTATTAGCAATTGTCATACTTCTAACATTATTTGACCTGCACAGGTATAAATCTCTCCACATTGTAGTCATTGGAAGTGATGGGTATCCACTAGAGGTGCAAATTCGGACGAAGGAAATGCATCATCAGGCAGAGTATGGCTTAGCAGCCCATTGGAGATACAAGGAAGACAACACTGAGCATTCCGCATTTAGTCTGGAAAGAGTTGAGTGGGCAAGATGGGTCTTGACATGGCACAGTGAGATTTTAGACACCAAGTTGCGGGTTTCACCAATGGGACCTGATTTGCGGCCACCATGCCCCTTCCCTGTACATAGCAGTGATTGCCCTTACGTGTCTTGCTCTGGACCACCACTGAAAGAAAATGACCCAGTGCTGATTATCAAAGTGGAAAATGATAAGGTAAGATACTTTCACATAATGTGTCTGAAAAGTGTTACATTGTCCTTGAAAATTTGGGCCAGCTGCTGTGACTTCTCTATAGGATGAAGCATTCTCATGGAGAGAATAACAAAGAAGTCAGTCTCTTGAGAGGGAAGGACTTAACAGATTGCTGATCAACACTAATGTGTTGTATATGTGCAAGGCGGTAAAGGACACATCTTAGAAGTCGTCTGTGGTTTCAATAAATGTTGATGGAAATTTCAATGACTTTCTCACAATCAACAAAGCTCAATTCTAGTTCATTTTGTAATAAATAAAAATTAGGGTTTAGAGTTATAGTCTACACTGATATAACCTGTAAGTAATCGTGGCTCATTCAGCACATGAAGTAAGTGGGCCTAATCCAGTTACTTTATTCTTAATCGGACACCCATATTTGAGTGGTGTGTGGTGTGGTGGATCTAAGAACGGACACCAAAAAGACGTGTGTTTGAAAAATGTTTGACTACGTGCTCAGAACTTGTTAATTACTTTAGGTTCAGTTCAGGAACATAATTGGGACCTATATGATCAGTCAAGAAAGAGAATCTCCACTTTGATAATTAATTAGACAAATCATATGAGCTCCAAAAGTTATGAGGAAAAAGGCTATGGCCTCAGTTCAATTATCTAAGCTTCTTGTACTAATCGCATCTTTAATATCCTAGGATAAGTGTTTGCAGAGCTGAAAGCGTCCATTCTAGGCTTACTTACCTTACATCAAATTGTGCTGCAGATGGTTGTGCAAGAGCTGCCTGCAAATTCAACTGTCAGGGACCTTATGTCTAGGAAGATGTTAGATGTGGACTCTTTATTAGTGAACGCAAGCTCAAGTAGTTGGGAGGAGCCAACAGTGAAAGTGAACCATCAATTGGTTGACAATCCAGAACAGAAGTTGAAGATGGGCGACTTTGTGGAAGTTATGACAATCCCTGGAACGATTATTACTGAAAGCAGCCCAGTGCACTTGTCTGCCGAAGAAAGGATAGCCATAGAATTTCAGCGGGAACAGCTTAAGCGGCTGTACCTGGAAGGGGGAAATCGCACCAAAGAATTGAGAACCGCATCCGCAGGCCTTGCAAGAGAACTTGTGGCTGAAAATAATGTATATCTAGAAATGAGATACTGACATTGTGCAGTATTGGTTTGTACATATCATTTGTACATGATGTCTTATTAAGAGTTGGGTAGAATTCATTCTTTGCCATGGAAAAGATGGTATTGCTGACACACCACATCTGGTTCTACATGAAGAGATGTAAGGCCTATTTGCATACTTGAAGGATGTGAGTTGTCTTGCAATTGAACTATGTGTACAGACAAGAAAAGCCAATTGGCTAATTTGTAAAAACAGGAAAGTGGAATGCGTCGTTTCCTTATCTTGCATATCCTCTTTGTTCTGTTTCTGTGTTCTGCTACGTCTAGTGTCTTTTGTTGATGAGGACGACTGTACATTAAAAACCACTATCAATCTTGCGATTTCAGTTGTAGACTTATAAGATCTCCATTTGTCATTCCTTCTCGAGTCTATTGGACTATGGAGTCTCAGGGTCAGCAATGAAGCTTTCCCCAGATTGGACACATGGTCTTCTAGTGCTGTCCTTATTAGACTCGGCCCCCGATTGTTTTGGGAATACATGCGCAATACAGGAATCCTTTGTACTTCACTCGTTAACAAAGTGTCCACAAAGAAAGACCTTTCTTTCAGGATTATCTGGAAACAACGTCACATGGACCATCAAAGTCCAGAACATTTTGGAAGTCCCGTGCATAAGTTCCATGGGGTTGAGGGCACTCTTTGATGAGAATGGCCCAAGCCATGTGCATGGTACATGATTCCTTCTTAATACCCCTTTATTGACTAGAGTGAAGATTGTACATACAAAGCGTAGACTACATAACAATCTCATGTATGTAAACGAGAATTTTATTATCCTAGAGCAAATTGTCCCCTACTTGTCTTAATTGTTTATTTCAAAAAAATAAGCATCAATTGGAAGAAAAAAATCAGGCATTCATTTGTATAAATGCTCATTCTTATGGACAAAGTCATTGTAGTACATCACTGGGGATGACACGTACTGCTTCGTGGATGAAAACATATAAACTTTTGGAAGGTATAAGATATATATGGATGAAACAAACTCCTTTTGTTGAGAAACCTTAGGAGGGCCTTAGGATACATTTACTTCTCCCTCATAATTCATACTACCCAATATATTGCTACGATCCCATATGGATACATTGGAATCCAAATTCTCATCGAACATATCCTTTTGTATACGCACGTGGTATTGTATGGGCTACATTGAGTACCCTCCCTTAGGAAGGAAAGTGCCAACTAAGAAGTAACCTTCTTTCACACGTGGTACTAGGCATCCACCTCCAAATCAATCAATCAATCAATCAATATTAATTGATTGTTGCCCGGTTTTCGACACGCTATTGACAAGGTATAATGTCCCTTGTAGTTGATTTGAGCTTCATGGTTTTAAGGCTCTCATCTCAGTAAATGTATGTATCTTTAGGATATAAATACGACCGAAAACAAGCTTGGTAATGTTCTCTCTTCTTCACTCCATACTGCACATATCTCTAGAATCGGCAAACATGGTTGGCAGTCCTAGTAAACTTCAAACGTTATGACATGGTCAGGTGACAAAATCAATCTCTTACATGGTTAGTATAATACACAATGTGTGGAAGATGATTTGATTTACGACTTGACGAAAGATATAACCTAAACGTGGCATTTAACATGGTGACAAGCAACTCATTTTGATTGATGTGAGGATCTCGCCTCCGTGTACTTGGCGTTAGTTAAGTGGCCCAGCTTGATACTTACTTGGGTAATGTTTAGTGCAATTCCACTACAAAATAGTTGTGGCTTGGTTATGACTTGCAAATAGATAGGAAGATAGAAACAACGGCTCTTTGAGATAGCAAGTGTAAACCGCTACAAGCATATGAGTCTTGGGCAATTCACCTCTTTGACTAAGAGATCGTCCTACATTATTGAAAAATATGCAAATTTTATCACAGCGGTAGATTTGCACGTTTCTCTCACCGACACAAGACTCGTATGCTAGTAGTGAATGGAGAGCCTCTTCACCCGCGGGCTAATACCACATTTTAGTACAAGGTTGTGCATTTGCAAGGATGGCGTATGTGTCTCAAACATGTTGTTTGTGAGTGTGGCTCTGTGAAGATACTATGGGGACTTTGTGTCACTCGTTGTTGTGAATATGGTGTTCTTGACATACTTTTGTTTGTGGGGTTTGCTGCAGGTGCACTCTTGATTGTAGAGATCTCCCATACATACGATTAGCTCAGCTGGTGGAATTCCGACCTTCATCAACAAATAGCAAAGCTACTTCAATGGCGTACCTTCTTCAAATCAGAACTCTTCTCTTGGTACAGGGTAAAGTTTACAACATTTTGAGGATGTATTGCATGGACTTCTTTCTCATGCCCATTTACCTTTCATATATATTTTTGCATTGTCTAACCACTCGTGACTTATTCCAATCTGTAACATGCATTAAGGTGAATGCACTATAAAGAAATGTGATCTAATAATAGATTCTAAGATATAGAGGTACATACGCAACTCTGAAATCATGTGCATCTTTGGAAGAAAACCATTTGTAGATCATCTATGAATTTCACTTCAAGATTTGAAGAACATATTCACCTTGACTTCAAAAATAACATTGTAAACTCTTAGGTTCTTTGACATTTGGATTACTTAATGTGCTCATGTAATGATATAATTTATCAAACCCTACAAGTGATGAAATTCAAAAAGTTCCATAGCGGTCAACCCAAGCAGTTTGTTGATGTGTCTATTCTTGATTGAATACCAAAAGGCACATTATCACCCATAATTGATGACCTTGCCTTCGCATGACCAATATGTCCAATAATAAACACATGTCTCCTTGCCATCGGACGGAGTAGGCATCCTGGCACATATGTCGCCGTTGCCATGGCTATATATGTAGGTTGGGCGCCTATTGAAGCCCATGGCATGGCACCTAGCATCCACTACCTAATTCAAAATAGGTGCAATCACTTGGTAGACACTCTTAGTCCTTTGATTGTTGCAATCTCACTGAATTCATCCTTTTCGCCAAGCACTTCCTCCTCCATCATCCATCATAAAGACCCAGCAACTACACTAAATAGGATATTTAGTGTTTGATACACTAAATACAAACGCATACACAAAATATCAATAACCTCATGAAAGTAAGTAACATTAAATATTATCTCAAACACTAAATCTCAACTATAGTAATATGTGGAAGTTACATGTTTGAATTTAGTGATAGTAAAAATATGAAAAAAGGGTATAATAAGGGAGGTGGCAGTAGGGAAGGTAGCGGCACATTTATGTCTAACACTAATTGTCAAGGAATTGAAAATTTATATCGAGCAGGGCACGGTGGTAACAACACTAAATATAATCAAACACTAAATCTCCTATTTAGTGTACTCTACAATTTACTACGGGGACGATTCCTAGGCGGAATTGCCCACTTTAGAACATGGATGGCTGTTTATTTCCAAAATGCCCCATTGTCAATCGAATTAATCCGGGCCGTTTAAGTGGATTGGTCTCCATGTTGCTAGGCTTTGAGGTGCTTTTAGATCTTGACACTTGGCTAAGTGTCATGGGTTCCTTATTCCGGCGATGCCACCTAGCATGGCCTTCAACTAACAACTCGTTGAGGTGTTTTTAGGGCACTCGCCTCACCTACTACACTGGGCATGTGTAATATGGTTGCCTTCGCAAATAGGTTACCTCTTTGCCCATGTAAATCACCTTGGATCAATATCGGATTATAAAAACTCTCATTGTATTTATTCATTCATATAGCAACCTCACTAAAAGAAGAATTCCATGTCATTTATTAATGCGAGAATAAGCATTCAACAATTGTGTGGAATGTCAATAAATGAGTGTTGTAACGTTCTCAAATATTATGAGATTCAAGAGGCATGTTCCTCCCAACCTTAGAGCTTATATACTAGATACTACTATGAGTTGAGGCCACCTCCAACTAGTAGTTAAGTATATGCTAGCAAGCTCTCCCTCCATGCCTTTAGGATAATTCTAAGTGCACTTAATTAATGGTCGTTACTTACGAGGTAGAACCAAGTGTAAAACCATAGCTTCAACTAGTTAACTCCCTTTACCTTTAGGATTGCTAGAGCACTCAGGGTAGCGCCTCTAGTCTTCTAGTAAAGGAGTCCTAGTTGAATGAGAGGTTGTAAATAAACAATAAACAATAAATATGTAATACACGTTACAAGTGTCATGTAACCTGATTGTATATATCCATGTGGATTCGTACTATTGGTGCTCTCATACAAGATGGGAATACATACAATATGGTTGTTGGTTGCATGGTAATATTAAGTGGGCAAGTGGTGGTAGTGGTTCTAAATTAGGGTAGATGTTAATCTAAAATATTCCTAAAGGTTATATAATGAAGGGGCAAAGAACATTGGGTCCAGAAAACATTGTCCACCTTTCACCTCAATTTACAAACATTTACCTTATGTTAGGGGATAACAATGTTCAAACACCCAACCTTTCTAATGTTTGAAACGTTCTTTCAATTACTTGATTATAATGCCCCTTTGTAGACCCTCTACTTATTTGAATTTGGGGAATAAAGTGGTCTAAAGGTCAATCTTGTAATGGCTTTGAACAGATTTTTTGTTGCACCAACAAAAGAGATGTTATGTTGCTTTAGTGCCCTTAACAACGTGCACTTGTGTGCATAATCACCCCTGCCTCGGACATGAGAAGCATGACTTTCTTGATTATCAGTTCTATCCATATGTTAAACACTCCGCCTACAGAGTACAGTTCATGAGCAAGCTCATGTATAGGTGTTCCTCGGGGGGGGGGGGGGGGGGGGGGTAATCATTGGTTGGAGTAGCAATATACGTGCGAACAAATGATAGGGTATTTTAAAAACATGGGGGCAAAAAATTATAAATGGACTTAAGAGTAATATAGGGTATCAAAAATGACATTGGACATCTTTAAAGTACTATAGGGTATGGAATAATAGGTAATTTGGAATTATAAGTAATGCAAGCCATTTTTCTATTAACCCAAAGTAGAAATTTACATAATGATAGCATGTGAAAAAAAAAAGAGAATTAAAAGTAATACCCCCTTGTAAAATAGTGGTTGTTCGCACCTATATCCTTAACTTTTTAACACACTGCCCCCCCCCCCCCCGAGAGGTGTTCCATCTCCGTTGAGTAGAGCCCCATTACCACGGAATGGACAAGCAAAAACATTACTTGCAACTTGTGCCCAAGGGGAGGATTTTTTTTGTTTTTACGTGTTGCTCGACCTACCCAACTTGCCTAGGGGGAAAATGAGGAACGAACCTTGAAAATGAAGTCTACAATTTTTTTTAATTCTATGTCACCATATATTAAACCACATTGCTAAAAACGTGTAACTTCTTTTATGCATCTGATAACTTCAACCACAACAAAATTATAATTCTTCTATATTTTTAATGTGATAATAAATATTAACAAGAGTGTGGACGGTAGATATATATATAGTTGAGGGCAAGCCTAAACCAAGTGGTCGTAAGTAGGTGTGCACATAAAATACCCAAAAACAAAATAGAAACAAAAGAAATGCCAGGCTTGGAGCCCAACCCATAATGTCCATAACCTACACTTGAGTTGAATGCCCTAAAATCCATGACAGGCACGTGCCAAGGATTTTAGACCACATTGAGGAGGAGAGCAAAAAAATTAGAAACAAAAAAAAACAGTCCAATCCTTGAAGCTAAAAATAAAATATTTGATATTTGATATTTAAAATATTTAAAATTTGAAAAAAAACCCAAGCCCAACACCTCAAATCTTTGGTAGGCACATGCCAAAGAATTCAAGCCACATTGAGGAGGAGAGCTAAGGCCGGGGGTAATAAATTATTTCTAAGATGAAAAAAAAAATAAATCTCTAAATCATTTAATTATTTTAAAATTTAAAATTCCTTATTTGGAAGCCTAGTGCTCCTTGCACATAACCCAAGTTAGGCGCTAGTGAAGAGTAGTGCCATGTGGAGGGGGGGGGGGGACTCAAGAAGCCATATGTCATAAAAGCTAATGCAATGATTATTTCTAAGTCTATCATCAAAGAATGAGCATAATCGTATGTCGGCTTATTGATGGGTGGTCCATCAGGTCAATTGGATCCCTATACTCTACCCAAAAAAAACCAAATTGTCTACACATCCTATAATCCCTCCTAACAAACCAAACCTTAAATTGAAGTTGAATTTCTTGCTCTACCTCGTTTAAAAATATTATTTATATAAAAAATAAAAATAAAAAAATTTAATAAAAAAAAGCTTCATATGTGTTCAAGAATACAATATAAATCACACCTAAGATTTAATATAGTATCATGGTTTGGAGTTGTGAGGAGTTCAAGTCTCATATATGAATTGGCAACCTTAATCCAAGTCATTCGATAATTGAGTCGGATTGCCATTTAATTGACTAACAACGTACTTTTAGAAGTTCTAGAATCTCCTACCTCTACATAAGCCACAATGAATTTCATATGAGTCTATTATTTAGTTTATTGCATGGTTTATTGAATGGAGACTAAGTCTCTTGCATGGTTGATTGAGTTTATCCCAAAATCACATGATCTTGCATTTGCATGGAATTTGGACATGTATGTTATTCAGAAGGCAATCACTACCTCGGGACACGTGGACTTGTAAGTTTTATCCTTTTCTTCAAAGTACCAAGAATTGCAATCGCAATATAGCACCACGCTTCCTGAAATTGATGACATTTGTGAGATTTTTGGGACAATTGAAGGTGATGGCATGACCAAGACCTAGTGTTGGTGAAGAGGGATCAAAATGGCAACAGTAAAAAAACAACAGTGTTCATCTTTCAAAATCACGTTGGCTTCAAAGTGTTTCGTGAATGTTTTTATACCATCCTCCCTAAAACTAACCGCACATTTGATTTCGGACTGGCCAAGAATCAAGACTTGTTTGTTATCAAAAAAATCTATCACTGGACCCACCTGTGCTACAAAGATTTATGTTTTGGATGGGAGCACCAAGTTGAGTAGTTTCAAGCTACAGACAAGTATGCCTCTTTTAGAGATGGACCATGCTTGGAAATTCTTGGTAGCCAAAAATCGAGATTTGATTGCGATCAAGAAATCAAACACCAATAGCAAGAAAACATAAATTCATGTTCTCACTGCAACCTCAGCTTACCCAAAGCTTCGGAGTTCAAATTCGTAGTACCATTCTGGAGGAAACTGATGATGCTCGGGACTTTCTTATAGCTCCCAACGACGACTTGCTTTTGCAATTCACAAATACAACACCAAATTGAGTCACGCCGAAATCAACGTGCTCTTGTCGAAATCCAACTACCAAGAATTCATGTTCATGATCTCCGACTGATTTACCTGAGATCGACTGACTACAATAACTCATTCATACTCACTTCAGACCTCACCTTAGTACCCTTCAGGAAATTTGCACATCCGTTCTCTTGGAACGTGGCGCAATCCTAGAATTCAGAAAGTAATATCATGTTTATGATGGTTCTTTCTTAGCACTTTTTTCTAAACATAATCCTTCTACTCCCCACATATCTTTAACTCTCATTTCATCTCATTAGGGTTCAAGAAGATGTATCTAGTTCCAATGTCAGATGGACAGAGAGAACTGAAGAAACTCACTCGGCGATTGCAGAACTTTAAGCCAATATCGGAGATTGGTACGTCTCATATAGTCTGGAGTGATTGTGTTCAGCTCACTGAATGCAAGCTATGGAGGAAAGGATTCAAGGACTTTCCGCCAGGAAAGAAGGAACTTCTTCATCGCAAATGTAACCATCACAAGTGGCAGCACTGTCCCATTCGTTGCGGATCCGTTGAATGTCATCAGAAAATGTGGAGCCGCGGGTACCAATGAACACAACTCCCATTGCAGCAATTGCTTTGTCCAACATTGACATGACTGCAGGATCGGACTCTAAACCCTTGCGCCATAATAGAGCATCCCACTTCGCTTCTGGTTCATGCGACATGGTCCTCATTACGAGAGGTGCAGACACCAGTGCCTTCAGCTCAGTGATCTCACTTTCGGATGCATCTGTGCTCATAAAGATGATGGTTGTGTTTGAGCGTTGCAGCTGCTTTTGGATGCATCTGGCCACCTGCGGGACAGGGTAGAAGCAACTAGGCGATTGCCTGTTGCAGAACACCAAGAAGCCATGCCGCCGGAAATGGAGGGACAGAAAATTGGAGCCCATGTAAGTCTGCACAAACCTCTGGGCAGTGAGGACGATGAGCCGGTGTGGTTGTACAAGGTTTTTGCATTTATGAGAGACTGGAAGTGATTCAGTGTCTGGAAGATTGGCGTAGTATAAGTCACCCACTGCGATCACTTCGTCCTCGCAAGAAAATCTTGTCAAAATCTCGTTTGCCAGGATGTGGGAATTTGGAAAGGAACTGGATTTGAGGTCATCGCTCGGCCATGCATCTTGCCGGTTGCCGAATGTAAATCCTAATGTTTCCCACTTCGCTTGATGGTCGCTGTCGAAGTAACAGTTTGGCATATAGCAGATGAGCTTATCGATGTGCAGAGATTTGTTCCTCGTGCGCTCCTCAAACTCCTCGAAGGATATCACTCTGTTATCTCCCAAACACTTCTTGATGTGGGCCATGTCCAAGAGATGTGCGTACTTGTAGTCGAGACTCTCATGCGGCAGCACGAGCGTGCGGTTTAAGAGAGCTCCAAACAACATGTGCTTCTGCAAACATATCAGATGGTTTGTCACCTGACCTGAATTGCATAACATGATCAAGAACCTCCCCTCATTCAATCGCCATGCGACCTCTTCAGCAGGTCTTCCAATCTCTTCTGCGCTCAGTTTCTTGCAGCCAAGAGAATCCACCTGCACCTGCAGATTAGCATTGCTCTTGGAAAGAATGCGTTGCAGTTCCTGAATCTTCTTAAGCTCATCCACCAGGTACTTCTCCTTTTGGGCTTCTGTGGTGGAGTTTAACGTTGCCAGTAGCTGTTCCTCTTGAATTTTTAAGAACGAGAGGGCTTTCACATTTGCCTGCCATGGGGTTAGAGTTTCGGTATTGGAGTACAGATGTGGAACTGGAACCCACAGCCAATGCTGCAAGGAAGTCGTTAAGGAGAGCGCCAAAAGGATGACCGGCAAAAGGAGGAGCACCACAGAACATCTCCTATCCATAATAGTGAACCTTCAAAAATTGGTGCAAACCGGTCAGAAATAGTCGAGTCTTCTTCTCTGTTCATACCTCGCCATCCAATTACAACCGGCTATGACCACCTCCTGTCTACGGCGAATTAGCCCCACATTGCCACCTCCGAAGACTGGAGAGCAGATCCTTTTATGCTACATTTCATCTGTTTTGACATGATATAGACATGAGGACAAAACATTTACTACAGGATTGTGCACCATCTTCACCTTCTCTGCTTCCAACATCTTTTTGCTCGAGTTTTCCGCAGTCATCAATGCCACATCAATTCGACTGCAATCCACAACAACTCCAACAGGATGAGTTTCGCGCAACTCCTTCAAGCTATGGGAGAGGAAAGAAGGATGTGCATTCTAACTGGCAATGATCCACCCACCTACTCCGAAGATGGAGGCCTCTCCTTCCAAGGCCTACGAAAACAACACAGGTTGATTCGGAAGTAATGGCTACTCTTAGATGGCGATTGACGTAGGTCGGTTGTTGGGTATATGTTAACCTGTTACTCTGTTCCAGAATAAGTAGACCGGTGTATGTTTACAATTGGCAAATTCAGGTTGTAATTGTAACGCCTGCAACGGCCTCCTCATTCTTGAAGCACACTTCTCGTGAGACCGACACATGGCAATGGTTGGTAACCCAAAGCTCGAATGCTTTCGATCGCTAGATAGTGGCAACAAGCTTAGATTTTTGAGTGACAGTGCTTTGACAAGTTGAGAAATCATGTCGATGGGATGGTGAGGTTGCGCATGTTCCATAATTCCCATCAAACAGGAAAATGTCTGTCTGACCATATCAACCTCCACAATGAAGACTTGCCTATCAGTGAATGTTATGCAAGAGGTCCTCCTGCAACTTTTATGTCATATAGATTGTTTCGAACATCCTAAGTAGTTTCAAATCTCCTGACTTAGTTTAAAAGATTGGCTAACACCTCCTATGAACCAATTGGATACTTGCATCACTCAAGCTGACTGTCTACCAGAAAACATGGGGTTTCATCACAGAATCGTACTCAAATCGTTGAAATTTTAAAAGAGTCCCAACAGATTACAGGAAACACTTAAGAATTCAAGGTCAACAAGTTTCAGTTCTTCTATTTCAATGGCATGCACCGGTTTACATCGGAGGCATGTTCCTGTTTAAGGAAAACAGGATGCAGAGTTCAGAAAATGGAAAATTGAGGTCACTTGTAGAACAAAAATAACACAAATGGCTAACTCCTCCTATATACATGGATGCACTCGAATTCCGCTCTCGGAATGTACACATATATCTTCACAAAATCTTTGGATCGGACCAAAAAGATGTCACCGTGCTTCTGCAGCTGCAACTTCATCGGGTAATTTATTAAGCTATCCTGTCTAACCCTCCAGCCCCCATCAATTTGTGGCTCAATCGTTTGTTGAACCAAATCCGTCCTCCCTTGCCATCTGCTACCGCGGGTGACATTCAACATGATGTGGAATTCGATGCTCCTCAGTTGATATCTGGATAAAACCAACTCATGTCTCCATCCAAAACATCACTCACTCGCCACCGGCGGGCTTGGAAACTTTGGATATATCATACCCTACACTCTCCAGGCTCTCTTGCTCGAGAGGCCTTTCCTTATGCTCATCATGCGTATCATTCGCCACCTTATGCTCATCCTCCTGAACCGTTCCGTAGCTCCTGGTATCGGCTTCCACCGCGGGAGGGGCAGCAGAGCTCCCTGGAGATGTGGGATATTCAGCGCCTTCCTCTGTCGTTGATGAAGTTGAAGACCATCTCCGTGAGGCTCCGCCAATCATGGAGAACACTTCCTTCTGCTTCTTCCACAAGAACGAGGAAGATGTCTGCCGTGAGTAGTAGACAGAGCGTACCAACGCTTGCCCCGTTGACATAATGTTGTACAGCCTCTTCGTTGTGACTTGGCTTGCAACCTGGGTAGCCATGCGACACCGATATTCCAAAGCCCCGAACCAACCTCCTTCGATAACTCAAACTACACAAACTAGTTATACACAAGCAACAAAGGGATCCAAACGACACTCCAACGATGCCCTGTGAGTTACTGAAGGGACGCAAAGCCGATCGCAACTCGCAATGGAGCCACCAACTGAAATCTCGCCACAAGACAGCACCAGAAATTTCAGAAAAAAACTTTAGTATTCGTCTCGTTGCCAGGCTTCTGAGTCTACGGCGGTGCATGAAATCGCGTCTTGGCTCACCTGTCCTCGCGGGAGAGGAGCGAGAGTGGAGGACGTGAAGCTCTAGAGAGACGCCAGTTGGCTCGCAACGTGTCACCAAGGGATTTGCCATAGTGGCTTTTCTGTACACGTGGCTGATTATTTGAGACCCAGATGGCAGAATAATCTCCTTTGGGAACACTCCAGATACTATGTGCTCACTTGCGGTGTAATGCAACCCCCACACTTTCAATGACATCCAGTGTCCGGGGAGATTTGTGGACATAATTGGTCAAAATCTTAGTGTTTCCAAGTCCAACCCCTTACATATATGTTGCAATCTTTCGGTTTTCCTTTATTAATTTGAGGTAGGGCGGGGGTTGGTATCAATGGGCCGGGTTGTTCTTGTGGTGCACCTTGGATATACATTATGCCAAGGCGAATCTTACACAAGTCGAATAACTTATCATATCTTTGTCAATAATAAAACATCAAAATAAACAATCTTGTGCTTCAAAAAAGCTAAATACAACACATATCATTATACCTTTAATCTATTAAACCCTCTTCTATGTTTATAAGTTGAAAAATACATGAAAATGTCTATAATTTTATTTTATTCTTTTCACATACCAGTTGGTAAGAGCATTAAAAATATGATATTTGACGTATCATGGCATTAAAACATATTCATACTATGTTTAAGAGTTATATAAATGATAATATGAAATCTTACAATTATATATTTGCAAATATCAAGTGTATATCAATATTGGTATTGAAGGATAGGATACCAGCCAGGTTAGATGTTTAATACCCGTTCATATACCCTGAGAGGTATCCAAGTTGAACTAGTTGAGACTGAGATATAGTTCCAGACTTCAAGAAAATGACCGATCGTTTAAAAGAACTTGGAGAATATACCTCAAATTAATAAAGAAAAAACGAAAGATGTCAACATGTACCAGTTGGACTTGAATATGCTAGGATCTCAACCGATTATGCCCGGAAACCTCCCTGGACACTGGCCTAAAACATATATAAATATATTATCAACTAAGAAATAACCCTCCAATGCCAGCTAGAATATAATGAGGAGAGTCCCGTAACTTATTACAAGTAATACTGACCAAATCGCTAAGGTAGAAGCGCCCAATTTTGTAAGTGACCCCAATTATGACATCAATTTTTTTTCCAAAGTGGGCAGCTACACACTTTATCTTGAATACTATAGTAGTTGTATTTTTTGAAGGATTGAAAAACACAACTCATTCATCAAAGGAGACTAATGTCAACAACAACATTGTTCATTTGAGGGGCGGCGTTGTAATGCGACTAGGAAGGGTCTAATAAGGTTTGTGACATTGAAAATTTCTATAGAAATTAGATGTGTTCTAATTCATGTGATCTTATTATCGTTGTGCTCATGAAGTAATTGCTATGCCAAATAAAATATTATATAATTTTTTTAGGTCACATAAGGGGCCGTAGTGCTCAAAGTGTGTCTGCAATAGGCACTTCTATCTTGACCTACAAACAATTTTCCCTAATCCATCATAAACAAACACCAACTACATTTGGATTTGGGCAAACCAACTCATACACTCGTTCCTTGTTGGATGCCTAAACCCTTGCCTCCAAGGAATAAGTGTACAGGTTGGTTCGTCCCAACCCTACATTTGCCTACAATTTTCTTTGAACATAGGAAAGGGCACACCCTTTAACTATGGCAAAAATTGTTGAATATAAACTATGTGGCCCTGTTGTGAACGCTTCCAACTCCATAGACATTGTGGTCCATGGGGTCAGATTAGGAATTGTCTTATTTTGTTTGCAATTGGGGATCACAAAGATCACCGTTTCAAGTTTCAATATCAGAGTTGAAATGCAAATATCATAAGTCAAGATTCTTTCTCATGAACTAATCGTATAGAACCTCCCATTAAGTTAACTACTGAACCTAGAATGGTGTCTAGATTTTGAGCACATAGTTCAATCCCATTGGTGCATGTCCTCTACTACAAACCTTGCCATATACCACACAAATATAAGCTTCCAATCGTGAAGAGTAACTACACAAGGTAAACATCCCTTCAGCTATGGAAAAACTTGTTACATACAAAATTTCCACTGATTTGACACAATACAAGGTACACTCACAAATGTGGGATATGAAGGGCTTACCTCAACCTAAGAGAAGGAGGCTTTTCATGCTCAATTCGTAGTAATAGTAAGAGTAAAGCAGTGGACATATGATGCAGATGGAGATTTCAGAAGATAAAGAGAACAAACAGGACCGGATCGGGCTTTGTTATTACGCAGGCCAACAGCCTGTAATGCATTTGAGTTCCGCTCAGTGCGGAAGACCCAATGGCTGGCTACCTAGCAAAATGTACATCTGCGCTTGTGATCTCACTTGGACCAAGCTTCAATACAATGAACTGTATTTCCTTCTCATCTCTCATTTGGGAGTCGTATGAGCAGTATGCTGAAGGGCTGGTTTGAGAACATTCAACAGAAGCTCAGGAGATAAAACCTCACAACAGGTCCAACTCCCTGTGAAAGGCATGTGTAGAAAGAAAAAGGGACCAGAAAACGATCCTGGATGCTTGTTGTCGTGTGGACCAGATCATAATTGTTCTTCTGTATCAAAGCGTATGGGATAACTTATAAGAAATACACAACCTCTGTTGCTGTCTCCTCATTTCTGAGACAGACCCGAAAGGATTCAATTGATGCAAATCGGTGTGACCAAACTTGTCTTGTCTTTCTTCCAAGGTGTTAAGCAGAGACAACTCCACCTTCAAAGGAAACGGATGCCTTGAACAAACGGTGGTGAAGATGGTTGCCATAACAAGCAAGCAAGGAGGCCTACCGACGTTGACGAGGCTTACAACGGAATTCAGCCAACAAGGCAATGTGATCAGATGACCATTCAGGAGATGGTAATCCTGTGTCCTTGCGTAGACTGTCTTCATCCAGAAGCTCCAGAAGTGACTCCACACTCAGTGAGTCAGCTGTACAATATTACCAATGCATGCACCAAGTTTTAGCTCCTTACACTTGGTTCATGATGCACTTCATAGCATTCTTAAGCGTGTGTAATGAAATCTTTCTTTTCTAGCTTCAAGAATAAATCCAAGACTCAAGGTCCTTGATGACATGGATCCCAAGCTCTCTTTGGTGGACACCTCATTGTTACCTATTCTTTGGACAAAGCCTTCTCCCATCTTCCAAGATTCAACTTAAAGACCTTGTCAAAAAGACTCTCACCATGTGTATCCTCTCCAAGGTGCTTATCTAGGGAGAACACACACTACACCACTCAAGAATGCTAGGTTCCCAATCCATATTGCCCATTGGGATCTTGCAACACATGCCAGACAACCCCACACAAAGAAGAAGCAAATTACAAAGTCCTTGACCAAAACAAATAAGAGCAGGACAAGCAAGAAATTTCAGTGAGTGCAAAAGACTTACCAGTGTAAAAGATATAATCAAGAGTGCCCAGAAAATCACGGGTACAATTGGTAAATTGGGGTTCATTGCTGTTTAGATCCATGCGCCTCCTTTGTTTCTCTACTGTGGGGCCAATCCCATTGATCCTCCCAAATGAAGCATAAGCACTGACCTGTAAACGCACCCGACAGTTGTTATCAACCTCGTCTGAACCCAAAATTGTTGTAGAAAGATTAAAAACAATGAACCCAGAAATCAGATGTATATTAAACTTGACAAGAGCACTCACCAAAGGTAAGGAATGGCATAGTTTGCTCGGAGGACGCAAAATATTCAGTGGGTCAACTTGCAAGTCAGGATGTGCAGCATCCACACGTCCTGTTGCCAAGAGGGAATGTGGGGCACTGCCATGAAATCCATAAATTAATAGGTCAGATTGCATTCCTAAGCTTGCGGGCTAATAGTAAACTAGGCAAATTAAAAAACTTTAAATTGCACACCTGCCAGGTATGGAGTTGAAATCTCCAGCCACCAACATAGGAATATCTGCACTGGCTGCTATTTTTTCGAGTCCCTTCAATAATGTGTGTACCTGGCCACAAGATCATAAGCTAAGTTTGATGCTAAGCTTGAAGAAAGTTTTGTAAAATGAAAACTCCTGCAACTAATATATTAAAATATGTCAAGCCAACAAAGAAAATCACGTAAGTAGGAATCATGGCACTCTGCAAAGAATTCCAATAACAAGTGAATGAATGGCGACATCACAAACCTGCCAGAGCTTCACATCCTTAAGCTCCTGATTTGCATGTATGTGGGTATTCGCCTACTCAAAGACAATAGAACAATTAGGCCGGCTGGGTCTAAACTTTCAATAGATCTACTACTAGAAGTGCAGAAACATATTAGTCTCAGCTCCAGCAGTCACATGAGTATATCTGAATATACACGAATGAGCAAAACAGCCAATTCCAGTCATTCTTTCTCATATCCACTAATTTGCCAAGGACAATACAAACAACTTCATACTTGGACATACGCCATTTTAATCTTAGATGATGAAGATGTAAGAATGAAAGTTGCACCAACTCTGACAAAAGCACTTGGGTTGTGCATATCAAAGGAAAAAAACTCTTACCACACAAAGCAGCTGACCACGTTTGCCAGAAGCCGCCTGAGAATCCACAATTGTCCCAGTGTCTCTAGCTTCCAGCACCACAATTAGAGCCACATTGTCCTGCATAAAAACAAAAGCAGCAACCATGTTTGTTAGAGATCGTATATCTAGCCATTTCAAGGATACAAAGATTGAGAATACAGTGTTCAAAAGCTGTGCCCTAAAATGTTCCTTCCTCAATGAAGTCTTCCTCGCACGTACACTAGAGAGACTCCGTACTAACTCAACTGACCTTCAAAAGCCGAGTTAAAGCTGCTTTTTTGGTTGTTGGTACCAAGGCCTCTGACAATGATTGTGCAGCCTTATTGAATTCCACCTGCACAGTCACAAGTGAGTCAGACAACACAAAATTTATGTTCACGATTGTTTCTATTCACAATGAAGTAGTGGCATCTGACGTGCACTATACACATAAAGTCCTCTTGCAAGAACTAGAGCTAGAGCTAGTGCTAGCACTCATTCACCTTCCTGATGACCAACATGCACCGAGTATAGTGGAAGTGCAGATTGGCAACAGATTCATACCTCATATTTCTTCACTAATGAGAATCGGTCACGCCGAAAGAAAGTTGCACAGCCATCAATAACATACACAGTGCCGGTATACACCTGTGGATCATCAAAACTGTTATAAGATCTCCATAGGTTACCATAAAACTTCAAAGTATTGAGATAGGATACTCACCAATAGTTGCCAAATGATACTGCCATTAAGAAGTGCACATTGTGATCTAAAGATTATGCTCTTCAATTTAGGAAAGAAACATAGCTACCAGGTGAGGTCTAGTAAAACCTATGAGCAACCTATGTTGAAGGCCCATTTGAAACTGGTATATCAAATTTCAGTGATACGACCACCTCTATCTTCTTCTCCACATTACTAACATCACCAATAGTAATCCTCACCTCCCCAGTCTTCTTCTTGTAAACTCCTGTGTAACCATGCTTTTCCAGCTCAGGAGCAAAAAACTCCTCATAATGATCACTTTGCACCTGAATATCCAACACAGGTACCACACAAAATCCCCTTTACTTGTCCATGTAACAACATAGGCAGGTGTATCTTCATAATCCCATGTGCTTGAGCATCTTGCGTACTAGTCATAATCCTCATATCGACTTGCCTCCCGTTGTAACATATGGACAGCAATCATATTCTTTGAGCAGATGATAATAAGGGGTTGTTTGTCGTTTCAAATGGACAGATGATACTACCTCTTGGAGACACAGTATATCCGCGTGGTAGCCTACAATTTCACGGAGTAGATTCTGCCTTCGATAAGACCACGCCAACGCCCAAGGAGGGCAGTAGCTGTAAAGGTCACTCGTCGCATAAAGATCTGACAGGACATTGTACGAAAGAACGGTGAATGTTCCAGAAGTTGTTGTCCGTCCATCTGTCTCTACTGCTGCCAGTCCGTCCATTGGGTTCACAGAAATCAAGCGGCGTGGTGTTGGAGAAGGAGCAGGAATGACACGTGACGTTTGTGTCTGATGAGGAGCAGCCAATGGCCGCCCAGTACTCCCATCAATAGCCACGCACTCGAGCTTCAGAATATGACCAACATCTTCAGCTGTGGGAGTGTATGTTTTCCCCTGACCAACCTCACACCAAACCTCGCCAGTATCTTGGCTCTGAGTATGAGACGCCATCCGAACAGGGCTGGAATAGGATCCCCCATTGCTAGAAGGTATAGGGGGTGTTGCAACCCCAGCTAGGCTACCATCTAGAGCCCGTAAAGCTTTAGCTGGATTGGAGTTGAAGGAAAAAGGAGAGTCATCTTCTTCAACGCCATTTTCTCGCTTGTCAGCAGCTTCCTGGTGCATAATAACATGTTGTCGCCATGATTCTGCAAAACACTTGGCTGTACAATGCAAGCTCTTTGCCTGAGCAAGTTTTGCTTTCAGACACTGCACACATTGCAATGTGGCTGGCTCAGATGGGTGGACACTGCAAACTAGAACCTTCAGCTCACTTTGAAGCCGAAACCTGTTTGGTACACAAAGATACAACAGGTCAAGTTGTTAACCGTACTTGTAATAAATGAAGCCCTAAGAACGAACGAGCCCAGCCAATCTGCAACCCTCACTTCTACTTCTAACTCCCAAGGAAGTAGCCATTGTCCAATGATATAAACATACATGCGTGGTTGAATAAACCTTATCTATCCCATGAAAAACACAAAACCTGATAAATGGCACCTCAACCACAAGAAACACAACACAATGTCCAGAAACTGCTGATGCATAGCATAATGACCAAACAACTCAGTTGATTGTTAGAAAATAATGCTGCATGTCTCAATCCTCTCCAAAAAACCAGAATAATAAAAACAGTAATAATAATAATAGAACTGAAACTAAGCAATTGAGACACTGCTTGCATATTGCATATTGTGCTGACAAATGAGCTTCCAGTTAACAACAGAAAATTAAGCATCCAATATAATCCCCTCGGGAATCTTTTGGAAAATCAGTAAAAT
The DNA here is from genome assembly GCA_950295325.1 of Polytrichum commune. Lineage (NCBI taxonomy): Eukaryota > Viridiplantae > Streptophyta > Polytrichopsida > Polytrichales > Polytrichaceae > Polytrichum > Polytrichum commune. The sequence goes on from OX485804.1 coordinate 22,638,382, forward strand.
GATGTGTAAGTTTACAGAGCAATGAGCATCATCATCTCAAGGTACTGTCGGCACCAGAGAGATATATGTTCATAATTCTATTGGCTAGGAATCATCAACATGAGGAGGTGAAATATGAGTAACCACAGCAAATTCTTGTGCAACAGGAACATGTATCCAACATCTCTCTGCAGCTTCATCAGCTCAATACATATGAAGCACCACGAACATGCAGACATGAGGGTATCGTGCCCTAATTTTCATTATTGTTGGCATGCCCATCAATAGTGATCAACATACTGACAAGTTCAGAATATCCAATACACATAATACATGTCATGCCTGCAAAGGGAATGCATCATTCCAATGTGGATGCCCTAAAACGAGCTATGGCGCTGTGGACAACTCAATCACAAAGATAACTTGTAGCCCTGCTACACGGGATTACAGTGTCTCATAATCATCACCATAATCAATCAATGGCTGTAATCAGATGCACAATTCAGAATCATCAAGGCCTGTGGTCCCAACAATAAAATCGTTTATTGACTGAAGAGTAGTAAACTCGAGAGTAGTAGTCCTGCTACAGATACACCACCGAGGGGTAAAAGCTCCCAAAGGCCATGAACTGCAAAACAGAATGACAGGCAGGAGGTGCAAGAATGATGGGCATGATGAAAGGGCTTGTTCCAAATTAGGGACTAGACGGTCGTACGCACAAGGGAATGATGTGGAGGTGAAATACCATCGGCACTGGAGATAATAGCCATCGAGTGAGGAAGCCTCTGTGACATCTTCGGGGGAGAGGGTCGAGTCAGACCGGCGAAGGAGAACATAGGCCGACAACTCGCAGCCCGCAATGGGAATGCCGGTCGGGAGGTGCACCCGCACCACACTCAGCATACTTCCCCCTTTGTATTGCCCTCCTCCTCCTCCTCCTCTTCTCCAACTACACAACTGTACACAATGGATATATGTGCACTACTCCTCCTCCTGCTGCTGCTGCTGTTGTTGTCGTTGTTGTTGATGATGTTGTACAGTTGATGAAACCCTAAAAGCACTGCAACATGCAGTATGCCTGGTTGCGGGATCCCCCATCAGAGGTTCCCCCTGTAGGGATTACCTTTCTTTCTTACCCCTCTATTATGTCTCCCTCCCAACAACCAAAACAATGATAATACATACTCTCCCTCCTGCCTGCCTACCTGCCTGCCCCTCGATGCCTAAACACTTCACAACCCTAAAAACTTCTTCTCTAGGGTTGGAAACCTCAAAGGCCACAGCTGAATGCAACTTCCAAAGAACCAAGCGCATGTGCATGAGCAATTCACTATACTCTCATGCTATTCATTGCCCAAGGGATGTAACAGGGCACAAGCAATTCCCAAAATGATAATTTCTCACGACTGTCTGGATTGATGCAAGGTGCCACCTCTCTCAAGCCCACACCCATTGACACATTTAATTTCTCCCTGTAATAAAAGCCTCCTCTCTCTTTCTCTCTCTATCTATCTCACCTCTCTCTCTACGTGCAGAGAGAATCTGATTCTCACTTTTAAAAACCGCAACAAGTCAGGAATCCGTCCTCCCTCACATCATCAGAAATCTACACCAGCTGTGGGAGGACGAACACAACCATTGACATGCTCCTGGGGAAGAGTAGCAGCAGCTGACACGAGACGAGAGCTGCACCATGACACACAAACAGGCCGTCATATACACACTTCCCTCCATTCCACACCAGCCGAGGGACTGATAAACTGCCGAAATCGGACACCGAGGCTCATCGAACATCCATCGAAAGCACAACACTCAAAAGAAACCATCCACTCCCCCCCCCCCCCCAACCCCCCAAACCCAAAATAAACAAACGACCTACTCACTCACCCGAACACCGCCCCCAATCCTCCACGTTTCTATGCGTCTCCCGTTTCCCGAGCCACCATTTAGGCTCCCACAGACGCACAAAGCTCAAACCTCGCCAGCAGCGCCTTTGATACAACACACAGAAGGTTGCGGGAGAGAATGCACCAAATCGGGTGCGAAAATGCGCACAGTGGGCCAAATTCTGCGATTCGAGTACCAAAACGACCGCAACGAAGAAAAGGCCGGACCTGGGGGCCTGGAATCTTCGAGGCCTGCGAGACGGGGGCAAGGTTTGCAATCTGGTGCAGGTGGTGGCGAGGGGGAGAAGCGGGGAGCCTCGAGGGGACGAAGAAGACGACCACCAGGGTGACTGGTCCGCCAGGTCGTCCGGTCGGACGGGCCCCTGATGGCGTCCAAGGAGATCACGGGAGACTGGCTGCACCCGGTCTCCCAGTCGCTGTGTACAGGCCCCAGGCAGTGTACGTACGAGGACGTACGATGCGTGGCGCGACATGATTGGCCCGCTGGTTCAAATTGCCGCTGACTTGGCAGGTGATTTGAGTTTTACATCGTCAACTTCCCCCACAAGTGAGCCCAGGTTTGCCCATAAATCCATGATATTATTATTCATGCATGGGAGTTCTCTCGTATGTACGCCGTATATTTTGTATATATACAGTGTAGAGAGCGCTGTATTCAGCTTTATTAGTGCCGGCATTTAGTTTCCACATAGGATTCACGTGCGGTCTCGGTCAATACGAGAACGACACGTGGCATGGCTTCATGAGAAAATAGGTAGTTTATGTCGGAATAGAGGACCCCTCTACTCCGGTATGTGTGTTTGGTGCATTTGTTTACCTTTTTCCTCGTTGTGGTTGGAGCCTCCCTCAAACAATGTGCACTCATCCATCCAAAGGTGAAAATGTAGTGAATTATATTGTGTTTTAGTGCATATTGTGTTTTAGTGTCACCAATTTTATTGTCTTGGTCAATGCTAATTGTAAACCCCCCCCCCCCATGTAGTGTCACCAACATTACATGTAAACCTTACAATGGATTCGTCATTCCTTTTTTGTTTAAAACAATTGGGCATAATAGATCTAGAATGCTAAAAGTATTGTCATTTATTAAGTGATTTTTCATCCAAATTTCAAACATTCGTGACAATATTTGATGACATCAATATTAAGGTGTAGAACACACCAAAAATGGACGAACTAAAACTAAGTTGGGGCGATGGTACTTGTAAACTTATTCATAAAGAGTGTCATTAGAAAAGTCATAACAATGACATAAAATACCATATGACACTAAATACAATATTCCCTATGGCATTTTGTCTCGATTTTACATGAATATAACAAATTCAAATGACCTTCTAAATAATAACAAAGATTTGAAATTACTTTAGTAAGACTTTGAAGTTGGGATGTATTGACCATGAACCGATTGTGGATGTAGGGAGGGAGGAGGTAATAGAGTGCCTCCATCCATAAAGGGTGGTTTTGACAAGGGTTTCTTGCACTTATGTGAAGTCATACATGCAATATTGGTGATGAGTTTTATAGAATGTATCTTATGTTTTTAGAACGTGTTCTAATCTTGAAAGACCAATGAAGGTCTAACTTTCTTCAATTATCAATCTTGTGGGGCTTGGTCAAACCAAAAGCAAATACAAATCCATCAACCTCCATTCACAATGGATGAGATTGTACATTACATTGGTGGAGGGAAAGCACCCACTTACTTTATGGCTCGTGTGCTTTTTTGTGTTCTTCGTTCTTGCAATATTAAGATCCCTCTACTCGTGAAAGTCTCGTCCCATCTAAACGGTGAGAATGCCATGAAATGACGTTGGTTATTAAAGTCGGTTTTGATCTTGAAAATGACACCGAATACCATTGATTTTAGTCTAGTTGTTTGTGGAATAGACTCCTTGGTTTAGATGAGGAATCTTGGAAGGGAGACGTGCACGGACAAAAGGAGGAGGAGCAAAGGGATATGGGAATAAGGAAGAAGCTTCGGGAGCATCTATTCTATGAACCGGTTAATGGCAAGGTCAAGGAACCTTTGGGATCTTCTATACTCTCGTCTTGGGCTATTGCCCTTTGTCCTAGTTGCCCCTCGAATCCCATAAGGTCCTCATGTCATTTACCATGTTCAAAATAGGTGCATGCCACATGAAATCTTGAATTTTCATTCCATTTTCAACCAACTAACATTGACATGTGTTGTATTGACAATGTTTCACAGCCAAAGAAATATGCACATGGTGTCACCAATCAAATAGGCTCGTTGGTGCCTCGATGTCTTACAAACAACAATTTTGAGGATCTAGAATACTTTGAATTGTATATTATTTAAAATAAATAAAACTATGATTGAACCGGACAATGGAAAGTTACCCAATAAATATTAGTCATAATCAAAGTGTCCAACATGAACAACTAGATCCAATTAACCTAAACACTTCCCTTACCCAACATTCCTCACCCTAAAGTTTGTCTTTTACTTGTATGTTACTTGTTGAAGTTATTTGATGCTACTTTGTTGGATTCCAGTGAATGTCACATGCATTATTATGATTTTAGGCACTCTTTGAATGTTATATAATATATATTTTTGGATACTCAATGAAATTAATTTTCCAAAATTTAGGCACCTTTCAAAATTAATTATTTTCTACCCAAGCTGCTAGAAAGCTACGGTATTCCATTGTATTGGACAAACTCTGGAGATTTAAATTCATGTGAGAAACACACCCAACATAAACAACTAGGTCCATTGTAGCCATTTTCTGATCTAAATCTCGAGTGAAACGATCTAATCGAAACATGGCTCGATACAAAAACAATCGGTTCATAACATGTCACGCTTTCGGACACAAGTATAACATTGGTTCCCTTCCCTAACTTTACTCTATAATAATGGGGTTCATACACGGGCAAAGCTCATCCAAAGTTCTTTGGTCTTAGGTGTGTTTCCATCGAAGAGCATAAACAACACTAAAATATTGTATTTAGTGTCACTTACTATTTGGAGTTACACAATGATATATTTTCTGCCTATATAAAATTTAACCAAAAAATGGTATTTAGATATATCCAAACTTTCAGAGATAACAACAAAGTTAAGGGAATAAGTCACAATATCGAGGGGATTCACATGATGATGTCAACCATTGGAGTTGTCTGGAATTGACCAAAATGTCTATAATTGCCTAAATATTGGTTCGAGTAAAAATGTTAATGTTTTGTAATGACCAAACAATATATTTGATTTTTGTCGGGAGTAAATAGTTATATAATTGAGTGATTCCAAACAACATGTGACACTAACTATAATATTTAGTGTAGTACACATTGATGTCATCATGAATCTAGGGTACAATTTTTTTTTCTTTCTTTCTTCACGATTAGCAATCCTAGATACCACTTTCATCTTGTAGTACAAGGTTTGTGACAAGAACCCTCAACTATGAACCCCTAAAAGTACACTACCTAGTTGGAGAAGAAGAAACTGAGGTGATATTATATTATTAATGTAATGTATCCCCTAGACACCCACCCACCCACCCCAACACATTGATATTGATTTAGCATGAGTGGTCTACATGCCATGTTAATGAAAAGTGGTCTTTGTGACTTATCGCATAGCACCAAGTGTCATGTGATGCCTCTTTAGTTGCCACCTAGTTGATTGGTGGAAGGTCTTTTTTCAAGGATAAAACATGGCATTTTCTCATGCATCACTTTCTTCAATTATTATATTCTAAAAATTTAATAGCTATTCATGCCCAATTTCCCCCTCTATATAGCTTATCTCTCATGTTTCAAGATTCTACAAACAAATCCCATTTAAACTTCAAAACATGTCTTGAAAATTTCACATCCAACATTGAGTGAAATGCACTCAAAACAACCCTTTCATAGGCTTAGGAAGTTAATGATTTAATGTGGGTTGATGATGCATAATGTGGGCCACACTTTATCACATGTTTATTGGCTTTGTCACCCAAAGGGGGCATAGCCTATGTGAAGGACTTTTAACATGACAAACTTCTTAGCTGGTAAAAGAAGGTAAAAAATGTGCTTAGTGAAAAGTAAGCAAGGTAAAATGATGGAACTCTTAATTATATAACTAATTGATATTGGTTGATTCTAGAAATTTCATGATACATAAATTCAATTTTTATTTAACATGTATGTTCTAGAATAAATTTAAACACTTATATCCTAGAACTTCTTACACTATAGATTCTAGAAACTATGTGTGTGAAAAGATATTAGAATCTTGTAGTAAAATAGATTCTAGAATATTAACAAAGTGTAGAATCTAGGATGTTTTGAAAAAAGAGATATCAAAATCTTCTCAAAAAAGAAGATATAAGAATCTTCATATAAGTAGATTTAGAAAATCACGAATATTATATTTCAAAATTATTCTAGTAATGTACATAATTCTATAATATTCTATAATATATATATTAAAATATTATAGTGATGGAGGTTTCAAAAATCTTTGGAGGAGTAGATGCCAAAGGCTTGTTCTAAAATAAAATTGAGAGTTTTTTTATGTAGTAGATTCTATAAATTGCATGAAATGTAAACTCTGGAAAATTCTCATGGCTTGATTCTAGAAACTCTTGGAGATTGCTATATAAGCTTCTTTTTGAAAATTTCTTAAAACTATAGGAGTTTTTTCATGTCTTTCAATTTTATCCAGTTTCATCCATTTCTCACTTTCACCTTGTTTCATCCAATTTATAATATCATCTAAATTCTCATGTTTTTCATTCTCAGTCTGCAATATCTATAAAAAAAAAAAAGCATTTTTTCTAGCATTTTTCCAACATATTCTCACAAATTTCCTTAATCTCTCATAATTCTCTCATAAATTTCTTAGTATCTCATAAGTTCCTCAATAGTTTTTCAAAATGTCATCAAATGTTCATCTACATTTTGCATTCAATTTCAGAATTTCATTGAACATTCATGAAAATTTCATTCTAGGTTCATATCCTAATATCACGGTATTGTAGTTTTATAATAGGTTTGGAGTTTAACAACGATTAGAAAGCATGTCAAATTATATGAAAATTATTGAGTCAAATGATTGAAACCATGAAAATTAACAAATACATAAGAATAATAGGTACGAAGCATGTGGGATGCTGAGACGGTGAGGATAAGGTTTGCTTAAGCTACGGTTATGACCAAAGAGACTTTGCTTGTTTGGAACCTAAGTGAATTTGATTCAAACCATTCTAACATCACATTTGACACTTTTATACTGTTAGAGCTAAAATTTGACATTTTTTTAGTTTTGCCAGATCATTTAAAAATATATATAATCATTGTTTGGTAGAAAGGTGTTAAACTTGGTCTTAAAGTACGATACTATGCCAATATTACATTAATACTACAATGCCAATTTATGCCACTATTGTATTATGCCACCATTATGTTAATTCTATTAAATTGAACAGATCAACTGGGACAGAGCCTATCATGGCCATGACATTTTGTTAAACTTCAGTGTACCAAGCTTTGCTTTGACACATGAAGCAGTTCACCCAGTTTCCACGTGGGATCTATTATATCTCAACCAATGTTCTATGAGCACGTGGCAACTTCTTCACGTTCGTTTCTTCTCCTTCTCCGAAGTGTCTTTGAAGCTCACTCTGAGCATCAGAACATAGGCCGTAACTTATGCATCCAAATTGCGCATTCTTCGCATCCTTCGCTTTGTTGGCTTCTTAATCAGTGTGACAATTTGGATACAGTTTCTGTTTATTTGTTTGATCGATCGGCATAGACATTGCGCACGAAGGAGCACGAATAAGTTAGGAGAGGGGACAGAGAAGAGAACCGAGAGAAAGGCGAGGAGACGATTATTTTCTTCAATTTTGGTTTCGCTTGATTCGGCGGGGAGTGGCCATGGATTGGCAGGGTCAGAAAGTGGCGGAGCAGCTGATGCAGTACCTGCTTCTCGGATCAGCACTCCTGGCACTTATCGCAGGGTATTTCACAGCCTCCTACAGCAAAATGCTCGTCATCTACCTGGCGGGAGTGGTGGCGACCTTGGTGGTGGCAGTTCCCAATTGGCCCTGCTTCAATCGCCAACCCTTGCACTGGCTGGAGCCAATGTACGCCGACGTGGCGAGCGTCAGGCAGCAGAAATCGAAGCAGCAGCAAGTTTCAGCCAAGAAAGGAGTGTCGAAGTCTCAAGCTAATAAGCGATAGGAGAATGTTTGTATTATCAGACTTCTGTTGTGTAGAATAGTGACATGCCGACGTTTATCGGTGCCAAGTGCATGTATGTGCACGTCTTTGATGCGTGATGCCCACATTGCTCCAGGAAATCATAATTGTCAATCAGCTACGTGCAATTGGGTGCAGGGAAGCAAATTAGGGTTAGGGTTTTGTTATGAGCGCTGATGGTGATGGTACAGCAAGCTCGATGCTTAACTTAGCTTTGAACATACTTCACGAGCCTCAGATATTTTCCGAGAATTTGCTGGGGCAATTGGCTTTTCTAGGTGCTTGCAGCTCTTTGCATGGACAGGGGCTTGTTCTGTTCTCATAATCATTTTACCAGAGGTTCTAATTGGCAAGTTCAATAACATCACATCATGAAATTACTGTCAGTCCCAAGCTAATAAGCGATAGGAGAATTGTCGTCATTTCAAACTTCTCTTGTGTGGAATAGTGACATGTGGACATGGATTGCCATCTGCATGATGCGCACGTCGTTGATGCGTGATGCCTACATTGCTCCGGGAAGTAAGAGTTTCAATCAGCTATGTGCAATTGGGTGACGGGAAGCAAATTAGGGTTTAGGGTTTTGTTATGGGCTTTGATAGTGATGGTATAGCAAGCTTGATGGTTAGCTTTGAACATACTGTTAGACATTTGCCGTGAATTTGCTTGTGCAACTGGCTTTTCTTTTTAGAGCAGTGGAAATTGTTACATGTAATTGTAGCTCTGGAATGGACAGAGAGGCTTCTACTTTTCTCACAGTCATCACACTAGAGGTCTAATAGGGGAGTCTAATAACATCTCATCATGAAATATAACTTAGTCTCATGAACTCAAAAGTGGTTTGCAGATACAAGAAACACCCAAAGGTAGCGAGAATAGTAGCGCATGATGCACAATTTGTCAAGTGAGCTCAGGGTCCTGATGCTTATATGGTAGACTTCTATGTTGTACCACTTCACTTAGCACAGGAATGTGTTTAGCTAGATTTGGAATCAATCAACCTTTTTTTACCCTAGGTTGAGATGATGTACTATGCATGTGACTCAGTTTGGTCGAGTCTCAACGCAAAGGGCTGACCAATAAACCTTTCAAATTTAGGTTGTCGTGTGAAATGTTCATAACGTGTTCCAAGACCACGACTACTTCTGACTGAATCAACTTCAAACCAATCTTATGACAATGCGGGATTAAGATTCATAGTGACAGGGCGATTTCTTACATGTTCGTGAACCTGTGCAGAAAGTCTCCCTGCCCATATCCTTCAAAGGTGCACTGAAGTTTTCTGCAGATCAATTTGGGACCCAAAATTATTTACTCGAATCTTAGCTAATCAACCCTGTATGGAACGACGGAACTCAAGGAATGTTCGCACTCTATTAGTTCGTTCTAAAACTTGAAAGAAAAAGTTGGACATGGCAGATACATCGGTCAGGAGATAAGTGGCTCTTCTCACACCCATGTGCAGATAAATTAGGATCTACAGTACATCGATCCTGTATGTATATCAGTGCGCATTTTGAGTAGGGCAGGTGGTATAGGTTCTGTATCCTTGACAGTGAGACGTACTGTAATAATTTTCATTGAATTGCATGCTGCGGTGTAAATTGCAAGCATTATTGAGCTTCAGGGGTGGCGACAGTAAAGGTGGAAGAAGTAAGTATGGATCTCTTCTTCCTGTCTTGTACTCGTGTACTGCTCTTCTACGGAGTGATGTCCAGAGAGACTTTCTATAATCGCCTGCAGTGCAGTATCATCCCATGAGTCACTCGTTGTTGACTCAGCCTAGCCAACACCCACTTCAAATCTCATCAGTGAGCTCCGAGTGTGGCCACGACAACTGTACTTCAATTGCGATTTCATTGCTGATCTCAATTCCAAACTGAAAATAGGAGTGGCCACTTGGATAAATTTAGGGTTAAGGCCTTTTTTCAAGACCTTTCCCCGATGGAAGGGTGCCTTACATTCGCTAAAGATGCCTTTTAAAGGACCTTACTCTGTAAGGCTCTCTCAGCTTATTTCTTAGTTTTGCAGCCTGGGCCAAAGAAAAGCTTGGTAAAGTAGGGGTTTTAGCATTCTGGTTCGCGTTGCATCGCTCGAGGTGCCATTTTCTTCCAGGACGATGGCCAGGAAGAGGCTGCTGGTGCAGCGCCTCGCCCGCTTCTCTACCCGCTATTTGCACACATCGGCACCTGTCTACGCCGCTCAGACTAAGGAGGTCACCATTCATCGCCATGGTTCAATCAAAAACGAAAAAAAAAACACTCGGCATTGTAGGGATATGTGGGTTCGATTGTTTTGCGATGGAGGATGTGTATCGGAAGTTGCTCCTCAGGGCGTCAAAGCTCTTGCAGGGTGTAGGGTTTAGGGTTTTAGTGTGCCGATGCTGGGTTTCGGTGTGAGGGCGAAGGATCGGCTCCTCTGCCTGAAGGCATATGAATCTTTGCTTTTGGCCAAGTACTTTGTGGGATTGAGCAGCCTGGATAATTCTGTGCTCTGTCTTCTCAGGTTTTGTCGAGCGCCCTTGTAGATTCTCAGCAGGAGACAACTACTAATAAAAAATGGAAGGTGGTTCGTCGGCCTCTTTTGGACATGGAATTACGGCGATATGCACAGTCTCCGGTGGTTCCACAAGCCCTGATTTTACATGGCCCTCGGGGGGTGGGAAAACGCACCACTGTGGAAGGTTTGTCATCAATCTTGTCTGTTTTGATGTTCTTTGCATGCTTGAGTAAAGCTTCTTATGATCTGCAATTCAATTTCAAGTCATATTGAACATTGATATGCCTTTGTGGTTTTAATTACTCGTTTTTGTTTGTGTTTTCAATGCTTGCACTTGTGATGCATGCATTGGCCATTCAAGAACATTTCAAATAAATGCCCACGACATGATGGTGCAAAATTGTGTTAAATGCACGCTGCAGTTAAATACAAAGTGCTTCAAATGCTAGGGCCTGAATTGCAGGGCTGCTGCAGGATTGGAGGGCACCTCCCCATGCTGTTGCTTATGTGGATTTACTTTCACAGGAGAAAACCCCTCCTTGGGCACTCATTCAAGACTATCCTACTACATCGGGCGTCTTAAAGGAAGGGAAGAGTGATTTGAGGTGGATTCGCCGTAATTTGGACGAAGGTCTTGAGTCGCTTGCAATTCAGGCAGTTCAAGTGGGCTGTTTGAAAGGCAAGAATGTGTATGATTTTTTAGTTGAGCACCACACCTTTGATGGTGCACTATCACGGTTTTTGGGAGCTCAAACCACAGGCAGTGGAGGACTTGCTGAAGTGTCCTGTTCTGGGGAAACTAAGCAGATGTGGCAGGATGCTCTTCGGTACATGAGAAGGATTCCTGGGATTGCAGGCCACCTCACCAATGTTGGAGGCTCTGGAGTCATTAATGATGTTATACGCAGAGTTTTGGAATGTCCAGACAAAGAGTCCCTCGACACAATTCTACCTAATGAAGTCGGCAGAAAGACAGTAAAAAAACAGATGGGTATGCTCCATAGCACCAGTTGATTTTAAATCGCAAGCTGCAGTTTGTTGTCAAGATTGTACCTCTGTTACCTCAGAGCAAGAGGCTTTCTTGCAACTGCACAGTACACAGCCAGTGCGCTCTTGCTGTACTGAAAACTAAAGAGCAGGATTCTGGCAGGCCCAGATGGACAAGCTGCTATGAAGGAGAATGCAGTGCTAGCCCTGGCTCTTGCTAAGCATTTGCTGCAAATTCAAGAAAATTTGAGGACTTCTGCTGGTTCTCAGAGACGTAGTCAAGGTTTGATCCCTAAAGGTCTCGTTGATGCAGCCATAAGTTGGCCAATGCTTTTATTTGAGCTTGTGTCATGGGCAACTCAAGAAGGTCTTTTCCAGGTGAGCAGACCCTGGCCACTTTGACTTGCTCAAATTGTGCATGACTGGCAAAACATTGGTGATGAGATTGAACCAATTCTTGGGAGTATCTTTCTGATAAGTGGTTTACAACCCTGTCTTGGAAACCAACAATATTATTACTACGAGTCAAGTGTGGTCCCAAGTCCCTTGGGAATAAGATGCAATAGAAGTAGAATCAGTTGCATGCATTTGCTCACAAGATCTAAAAATTGCCTTTTTAGCATATACAACAGCAAAGCAAGTAAGTAAATGCTGGGAAAACATTTTTGATTGATTTGAATTAGCTCTGTTACTTCAGTTTGAAACAAGTTTTGACTCATTGTCATATTGTCAATTGCAATATATGTATTTTGACAGCCGAAATTGGTAATTAATGGCCTCGAGATTTTGCGCAATGCTCCCATGGGAATAGGAGGCCTTGATGGTGCATCGTACCATGATGGATTGCTTCTACGATTAGTTAATACCAGCATTTCTCAAGGCTCTTTCCCAGTTATTCTTGTATCATCAGACAGGTACCCAAATGCCCTTTTCCAGGCGACAACAAGCTGGCAAGTAGTTGTACTAGATGCTTGTAATTCTGAGTATTGTGTTGAATTCCAAAAGGAGTTCCTCTCCATGTTGCAAGGGAATTGACCTGGGACAAGGCGGCTGCATCATTAAACCTTGAAATGATCTGCTTAAAATATGGACCCAAACTACTGCACTGTTATAACTACCAGGATTCTTTCACAATGTGTCAAATTTAAGAAGGAATTGGAACAATTGACATGGATTTTGTGTGTGCAGCTATTATTCCTGGCAATTAGGTGAGGACTTTGGCAGCACCGACACATTTGTTTATAGCGAGGTAATATCTCAACTAGATTGCAACTATAGAATTACATATACTTTGTGATTATGGATGAGATATTGTATGCATTAAAAGTGCTCTGGGTGTTATGGTTTCCATAAGTTGCGGGCCTATGGTTGTAGCTGTTAGTGCTTGTCTTTTGTTTGGTGCTCCAAGAGCAGCATGGAATTGCAACCTATCTTAATTGTCAGTAAGTACACTAGATATTCCTATTAGTGTAGGTGGAACCTTAATGCGGGCCACTCTAATTGTCCACTCAGGGTGGAAATAACAAGTAACATGGGCCTAAGACCCCAGGTCTTCCCCCTAAGTCTCCATGGAGACTTCCGACCAGGACAGAGTTTCATGACAGCCTAGTTCCAGGACAAAAGTAACATAAAATAAAATAGTCATCCACATCAACTTCCTAGAAAAACATTTTATGTGGCCCACACTAATCTAAAACTACAGATTTGGCAGGGGTTGAAGAATAACGTAGCCCGCATTAATCCTCATTATGGGAATTGAATGTGGGCTCTAGAGAAATACTATGGCCCACACTATTTACTGTAGCTGTTAAGGTTATATTTTGTTTTTTTGTAAGTTGAGAGAATGACTTAACAACAGTGACATTGGTGTATTGGGGATAATGGTGGGTTGATTCTCTCAGGTTTTTGGTTGGACACCTAAAGAAGCTGCTATTCATCTAGTCCCAGGTGTGTTTAGTGCAGATGAGGTACATATACTGCCTTCCTGTTTGCAGTCAGCTTATTGTAGTTCTGTGTATATTGGATGATTCATAAGACTTTGTGTTGCACGTACTCTGGTTCTGAATCTTGTGGAGTCCTTGTCACTTTCTTTGAATTTGATTGCTGATTCTTGGCTTTTGTGGCTTATCTAGTGCTAGGTGTTTTGGGAAGGAAGGTTGTTACCTGGACTAATAGAAAGTTTCAGTGGAAAGTGGTTGCAGCTGTGTTAGGACCCAATCCACGACATCTTGTGGAGCTGCAGAGCATCCGACACAGCCAAGCTTTCTCTGAGTATGGACATCTTCCTCTCATAGCTCTCTTATATTTACATTCTTTTATTGTCTTCATTGCCATGCTGGTTACATGGGCGCAGGTCTAGCGTTGACTTGGATTCTTCAAAGATATATGTCATTGGGTCAGCTACTCATAACTTGTTAGGGAGACAGGTCTATCTGTCAAGCTAATTTGGGACATCACAAATAGCTGTCAATAACAGCTGTAGTTGGTCTTTATGCAGGCGTATGAAAGAGGATGATTCAACAGATATAGAAGATTGCATTGACCTCTACTTATCATACTTACAGGTACGGAATATTTACCAAACCATGGGAAGGCTATCACAGGAATCTCTGTAGTTAGGTGCAGAGAAATGAAAGTTTTGATGTTCTGGCTCCCTCTTTCAAATTATGCAGTTTTGAACATGTAGATTGGCATGTTGGATGAATATATTTGTGCTGTGCCGGTCCATGTAGCTGAGGGGTGCAGCATTTATCATCTAACCTGAATAATGCATCAGCTCTACATGTCTATGCCTCACTGGATTTTGCAGGTTGCATTTTGTTTCTGTTAAACTGAAAATATTTACCTGGATTAAGGTTAAACCTCTCTTTGGAAATTGGAAAAGATGATAAAAGAATTGGTGCTATACCTCGAATTTCTTCCTATGCTTTAAGTCTTATTCTGCTTGATTCAGTAGCTCCTTGAATGTACATGCAGGTTACTGTAGTTGATCCAGCAATGGAGGTGGCCATGAAATTATTGAAGAACTTTGCTGACAAAGCTATAAAAGGCCACATTGATGGTCAGTTGTTCCGGCATGGGGCACCCTGGAGGAACTTTCCCAAAACTGATGATGCAAAGAAGCAGCAGTGGGCAAGACTGCAGCTTATGGATTTCCTTGAGGCCCTAGGAAATGCAGAATTTGGGGTAAGGCGATAGTAATATAATTGGTCTATTTTGGTACCAATTTGTGTGTGTGTGTGTGTATGTGTTATGATTTGTAGGTATGTGTGTAAGGATCTGAAAAGTTTTGGCTTTGTCTACAGGTAAATTACTTTGGAGGTGGTTTAGAGCTTTTGGACGACCCAGCAGCTCATGTTCTAGTACAGGTTGGATTGCTACACCTTTGTGGTACACAACAGTTTGTGGACCTCTCTGCTTTCATATAAGATATTAGGCTATAAAGTTATCTTTTATTATCTCAATTATGATGCGCTTATTACTTAATTGAACGATTGTGCACGTTGTGGCATGTTCACAGGTGGGAGTTCTCTATCAACAGAGGGCATCCCCTTACATAAGGCCAACATCTCGTGCCATTCTGCGGTGCTTGACTCGATGGTAATTTTCTGAATCCAAACTGTGAATTTAATCAGCAAACTTGAAGAGTAAATTTGGAAGATAAATTTAGTGAGAAATATAAGAAAGTCCTATTACAAATGGTGTGTTGTTTGGTGTGTGCAGGCTTGTCAAGGAAAAGCTACAATCAAGTCCATCAGACAAGGTCAAATTTCAATGGCACCGCTTGATACGGGGTAGATACTATCGACATCTGATGTTGGAGTCGTGATCCTTTTCACACTCTCATCTGTCTGATAATGGGGCTGTCAACAATTCCAAAATCACATTTTTGTGGTTATCTTGGACTTTGACAATTCTCCTCATTTCCATGCTAGTTGCTTACATCAGTCATAATTTGGTGATAGTAGTACATGCAGTCACCACAATAGCAACCTCCTGATAAAATACACAGGACTCGGCTTGAATTGTGGGTCAATCTCACAAACTTATTTGGAAATGAGCCTATGAATGAGTATTTGAGAGGTAACAAGTAGTGACAGTACTGGAAGTTCTAAGCCAATGGGAAAATGATTCTCTGGAGTTTAGAAAAGAAATGATTGTGAGGCCGGTGTCGGGCACCATGTTACAGGTCCCTTGAAAACAGTAAAACATGCAAAATGTTAGATTTTTCAAATTATCCAGTTTTGGTGCACTGTGGTTCAGATTGTGGGTAATGCCTTTTCAAGATAGTTAATAGACAATGAAGATGATTGCTTGTGAATTGTGTCCAAGATAGAGAACAAGAGGGTCGGCTCGACCACATCATTTCATTTTTCCCGTGCAAATTCTATTATTACAGGACTTATGTGGGATCTGGATACTGGAGGGGGCCTTTACAACAATTTCCTTTGACAGATAATGCCTTCTTGTAAAGTACATTAACACAATTTCTTCAAAGAAGGTCCATACGTTTCTATGCAGTCGTCGCTTTTACAGTTAAGTTATTAATGGGTGCTTTCTCCAACTACGCTGATTATCCCAATTAGTGCGTGTGGTACTAATTCCCGAAACACACACTATTTTGCCAAGTCTCAAAATTAGTGAGGTCTGAATTTTTTACTGAGTGATACTAAATTCATGAATACACGCTCATTCACCATACATTTCAAGAAAATTGTACATGAAAAGTGAAGAGTGCCATTATGAATAGTGTTGGTATTGTCAATGAATAGCGTTTCTATTCATTATTCATTGCATAGTGAATAGTATAATTTTGGTGAGTAGTGCCAAGATGAAGAATGCTTTCTTGATCTTTTGGTGGCACTAATTTCATAGCGTAAAGATATTTAGTATCACCTTCACTAGTTTCCCACTTACTATTAGCCCTCCCTCACTAATTTGGATAATCAATGTATCCCACCCTCCTAGGATACGAAACATCTTATTAGTAAAAGATGATGAGTTGTAGCCACTTTCCTCACAATTTATGGTCTCCTACAAATGTCTTATTCACCCAAAATGGGTCCAATTAAAGACAAATAAGTAGATTAGGCACGTCTACCTTAAGTAGGGACTTTCCTAACAAGGTTTCAGGAGGCTTCAACATGTGCAACCAATATGACAAATGGGATCCAGACAAAGCGCCTTTGGGTGAACAAAACTCGACTATTTGAACAAATAACAGTTTTAAGATTCAAGATCTTTGTGGGCTCGATCACATTGGCCAGTTCTGACACCATCTGTCAACATCTCTAGCTACAAATAATTTGAAAAGTGGTGAGCCAACATCTATTTCTCAAACATAATCCCCAACAATTTCACCGCTGAAACTGGACATGCATTTTGGTATGATTGGGCCATGTGTCTGAAGAGTAAGTTGGTAATTATGAGGAACTTCACATTCAATAAAGATGCAAATTGAGAAACATGAAACTGTTCACCTTGGTGATCCAAGTATTGATCACTATTTGATGATTTGAACATTAGAGCGAGACAATTATGTAATAATGCATATTGTGGGAAATAGGGTGGCTTACCATGGGCAACCTTATTAGTCTAGCCCACATTATACACCATCCCACACGAAAATAGTGTGCAACTCTATCCACACTTGTCATGTTCTTGTGATATATGCATCTTCTTCTGGGTTGGAGGTCTCTCAAATGTGCATTAATTTTGATCGAATATAAACTACCGTAATCTACAACATGGACATTTCATTTTTCTTTAAGTATTATGGGTCGGTAAATAGTGTGCACCAAAAGGATTATCTTTGATATTCAATGTGTACAAATAACTTGATGTAATTGGTCTACGATATTTTTCATAATCTTTATAATTAGCGTTAGATGAAATCAAAAATCAAAAATTCAAGAATTTAAAAAAAATGCAAGTAATTCTTCAACAAGTAGTCGCTTAGTACAAGCGCATTCCAAATTAGTTTATTGGCTCTGTCTGTAGGACATAGACTATGCATCAACTACTTTGTTTCAAGAGCAAATTTCCTAACCACTTTGTGTTCACACTTGGACATTACTTGTTCCTACTATTTTCGGTCCAAATTATTAAACGTGGATGTTAACTATAGTTTTTTTTATATATATATATATATATAGTTAACTATAGTTGCTCCCTAAAATATATTTAAAAATATAGTTGACTATAGTTATTTTGGTAGTTGTTAATTATTTATTTTAAAGTTTTTGGATGATAAATGAGTAGCTTTAGTCCTTGACCCGCATTTGAGAAGAATGTACACAAAATCCAAGAAAGGTTTGGTTATAGGTATAGTAAATAATCATGGATTGGCATAAGCAAAGTGGACAACTACAGTTGTAGTCTTTCGCAAGAAAGGACAGAGCTTCACGGTGCTACCATTTTTTTGTTTACAACTTTGTGCTAGACATTAGCAAGTGCAAAGATAGCAAAGTCCGTTTAATACCTGCTTACTTTAATCATCTCACACTAATTGTGAGTTTCATAATGTAACAAACCTCCCACAGGTTTGCCACCGATTTTCATAATAACAACTATCAATCAAAATGATGAGTTGAAGAACTCAATTTATTTTCTTTGTAACGTTTAATTGGAATCATAGACCAATTAGATCTTGGTCTAAGCTCAACCACACAATCATAGGAGAGAGCAAAAAGATCCTCTCTCCTCCCCCAAGCTTCCTCTTATGCCAATGGTATTACTTTATTTTCTATTTCCAAATATAGTGAAAACATTATATTCATAGCTCTATCTTTAGTTCCACTATGAATCTTCTATCTTTGGTTCTTCTAGAACCTTCTTCCATCTTTTAACCCAATCACATTCTTCCAGTTGGAATTGCCTAATTCCAACTTGATTCATCTATTGACTAAGAGTTGTCTAACTCCAATGAATAGCATCCAACTTTCACTTTCTAAATATAGAGTGGGTTAACTCCAATGCACCTCATCCAGAGTTGTCTAACTCTTGTGCAAATGTTCTCAATATGGAATGGTCTAATTCCAGTGCATTAAATGTGGTGTTGTCTAACTTCAGTGTACATGTTGTCAATCTGGAGTTGTCTTGCTCCAATCCATCCATCTTCAATTGTGAATTGTCTTGCTCCCATCATCCTCTACTTACACATTGGCACATGTGGTTAGAATATTCAATCATTAATCAATATTTCTAGTCCTACGAGGACCGGGTGTTAAGGCCCTCTTAAGGTAGACATGCCTAATTCGGCTACTCATCTTAAATTGGACACGTATAATTGAGTGGCATGTGGTTAGGTGTGGCTCCAAGAATGGATAACAAAGAGAAATGTATTCAAAAGATTGGACTACATGCTCAAAATATGATAACTATTCTAGGCTCAATATTCAACATACTTGGGAAGACCTATACGACCACCTCATGAGCACAAAAATGTTCACTTTTGATAATGAATAAGATATTCGTATGAGCTTTGAAAATTAAGAGGAAATGGGCTATTGGCCTGAATTTGGATTTGCTAAACCATCTTTTACTAATCACATGTTTCATATCCCATACGAAGTGGGCTAGTTGGAGTTTAGTAACCATTTAAGACCCATCTACCTTACCTCGATCCTAATCCTCAACCCAAGATCACTCACAGGTAACGTCACTAAGGCCCAGTTTTACATGGGGTCTCAAGTCCCACTCATGTTAGCACGTCCTAGTATGGAGGTAAAATCCCAATTGTTTAACCTCAAGAAACCATTAGATTATGCTTAATTATCTTTAAAATTGACCCATCTTGATTATTTTATGCAAAATATTTGTGGAACTTGGATTAAGAGTTGGGTCTAAATTTTTCGCTTGACCCAACTCTCCACTCAAGTCCCGAGCCTTCACCTCCAAAAAGTGTTGCCATGTAGGCATCCATGTCATACTCAGGACTTAGGACTTGGGACATGTGTGGAGTGGTAGTCCCAACTTCCATACTCTCAATGGTTGAGATTGCACGGATTGACCTCAAGTGACTTGGGACCTGGGACCCGATGTGAACTGATCCTAACTTTCACTTTTACACCACAACACATCCTTTCTCATAACAACTCGTCTTAAGTAAGTTTCTATTTCCGTTTCCTTCTAGAACCTTGGATAAGCCCTAGTTTGAGCTCCTAACCCTAGTCCTAAGCTTTGGTATAAAACCCTAATTGCTCGAAGCTCATCTCGTCCGTTTGGGCCCCTCTTGATGGTGCAGAGGAGCCATCTAGAGGCCGCCAAGTGTTCCTCGTGATCTGCGCAAGCGTTTTGGAGGTTTGGCTGTAACTTAATGCCGAGTTTCGGTGATTGAGGAGGTGTTTGGATGTCCTATTGGTCCGGGAGCAACGGTTTGCGGCATAGCCCCTTGTTGCTTGAGATGGCCAAGACCAACGTCTCCCACATGCTTGCAGCCTGTGATGTGGAAGCACATGATGCGGATCAAGGAGAAGGGGCCAACATTAGTGCCGTGAGATCAGGCGGTCCTGTAGTGTTGGCTCGAGATGCTTCTGTTGATGAAGCTTGTTTCTGAATTGCACGAGAGGTGCTTGTGTGATTTTGAGGATGTTGGCGAGGTGTGCGAGAGTTGCTTGCGTGCGCAATTGAGGTGCTTGTGTGCCTTGGAGCAATCAAGGTGTGCAATTGAGGGGCTTGCGTGCTTTGTTGGACGTTCTTGAGGTGTACGAGAGTTGCTTGCGTGATTTGGACATGGCAGCATTATCCACAAGAGAGGTGGTGGTGTTGTCGTCGCGTGCTTCTGTTGGAGCTTATCGCCAAATTGTGCAAGAGCAAGAGTTCGTTGCACGGTTCTGGCCTTCTCGAAGTGTGCGAGAGTTACTCGTATGCTTTGGATGTGGCAGTGTCCGCGAGCGAGGTGGCACTGGGTTATTCTGTTGAATTGCACATGTTTTTGTGTGTAATTTGGTTGTAGAAGTATCCGGCTGGTGCCGAACTGTGCACGTTACTTGGATGATTTGGTCGTTTTTCAAGTGAAAAAGAGATGGCTGTGACAACATCCGCAAGGGAGGCGATGTTGTCTTCTGCTCGGCACCAAATTGTGTTACAAGTTAAGTGGTTTGCATGATTCGGTCCTTCTCCAAGTGTACAAGTATAGTTCCTTGCGTGCTTTGGATGTTGGCGGTATCCACGAGGATGGTGGTGATGTTATGAGGGGCTGAAGAGTGTCCGCGCGAGCGTTCTGGAATTACATAACGCTTTAGGGCAATATGTTGTGAGGAGGATGTTTAGGGTCTGTGATCAGCCATGGAAGATCCGATGCTTAAGTGCGGCAAGATCAACATCCGTGACATGATTGTGACGAGACATGATACTTGGAGCTGAGTAAAAAGATGGTTGACACGGGATCTAGGTAAATTTGTTTGGAATGATGTGTAGCTCGAGAGTCAAGGTGTGCAAGAAGTGAGATGTGTGCTTTTGGTGATATTTATAGTACCACGAGGATGGTAATGCTGTATTGAGGACTTAAGGAATGCCTGAGATATGACACTAGAGCCAAGCGAAAGGGCCGATACAAGATTGAGGCAGGAGATGTGTTTGGAATGATGTGTCACTCGACTATCAAGGTGTACAAGAAGTGGGATGCATGTTTTTGATGTTTACAGTATCCACGAGGATGGTGGTGTTGTATTAAGGGTTTGAAGAGTGCCTGAGATATGGCACTAGGGCCGCGCGAAAGGGCTGACACAAGATCCATGTAAGAGATGTGTTTGGATTGATGTAGCATTTAACTGTCAAAGTGTGCAAGAAGTGGGATGCATGCTTTTGATGTTTATAGTATTCACGAGGATGGTGGTGATGTGTTGAGGGCTTAGAGAGTGTATCTATATAATCAAGGCAATTTTTGTAGTGCGGAGAGTGTATGGAATCAGAGGCCAACCAAGTGGGAAGGATGGAGGACCAATGCCGAATGCGGCAAGATCGACACCTGCGATATTATGATTGTGGCGTAGGCCATGAGAATACTAAGCCGATAATGGGGTTGTGACACAATATCTGGATTGATGCATCTGAAAATGTGTGTAGCTCGGGGTGAAGTTTGTGAGGGATAGCTTCAGTGCTAGCTTCAACGATTCACTCACATGTCCCAATTCAAGCTTTTAACAAACTACAAGAAATTTGCATCTAATGTCAGATAGGCATTCATTTGATGTTGAAACAAATTAGAAATTTGTCCACATGTTGTTGCCATCCATATTGAACAACATAGTTGTCGTTCGATAGACATGAAACTAGGAACAACACCATCAACAATTAATCGCATCATTAAACATTACAAAAGTTGAGGATAAGGGAAGGTGAGGGCTTCCACGCAATCTTAGTGAGAGGGACGATTATTACTTGGCACGATTAGTGTAAATAGAAGAGCAAAGTACTGCAATAAAACATCATAGGGTTCTTCGAGAGCTTTCAAATATCATATCTTTCTTTAATAGAGTAAAGAAAGGCACAAAAGCGCCAAGGACTTAGTCTAAACTCAAGAAGAAGAAGAAGAAGCCTCTCCTTTTGGGTTGTCACAACTAATTAAGGCATGAATGGGCAAAATAACATGATGATTGGACGGAGGAGTAATGCAAGAAAGTCATGTTCTCATATCAAAGTTAATTTAACATTGTGGGTTTGATGGTCAAGAGTGGTGTTGAAAGAGGCATTGGGAACCCCTAAGCAATTGTGTGGTTAGTAGAACTATAAAGCATTCTTAAAAGTAAAATGGAGATACATCAAATACTAGCCAGATAGCATAGCATTGATACAAAATGAAAAACAAATAAATTCCATTTTTCCATATACTTTGCAATGTTTTCAATGTCATCCAACAATGTTCAAGTGTCCCGGAACATAATAATGTCAAAAGTGCCAAAAGTAATGCAACACCCCAGATTCACATTTTTATCATTTACTATTGGCCTATGAGTCCGATCACCATGGAAATTGACATGAGGCTAGCTACATGCTATATTTAGATTGTGTTGGCACCACATTATGTATGTTTTCCCTATTTATATGAAAATGTCAATTAAGTATGTTTATTAAGGATGTTGCAATACATTTTGGAAGTCACTATATGAATCAATAAGGTCTAGCATATGTACACATAGAGAACTTAACCTCAAGCAAAAAAATAAATTTGCTAAATACTCAACATCATTGCTATTCAATGCATACACACAACTTAAAGGATGGTTAATATGTCATTTGTCATGGTTGACATAATTGAATTGACATCTATCCACTTAGAGTATGAAGCATCATATTTATACTTCAAAGAACCTCTAGCTATTATAGATCCAATTTCACTATAGCTACTATAGCTACTATAGATCCACTTCCACTATTGTAGATCCAACATCCTCCTTAAGTAAGAAGAGCTTCCAAATCGGAGGATAATTGAATCCTCTATATCTAGCAATCAAGCTCGAAACTAATCAAGTGATTGAGTAGTAAGAGAATGAATGGCCTTGCAATGGTTGAAGAAGTCCAAATCATTCCATCATGCACATACTCTTTGTGTCCACGAGCAATCTTCAAAGCATTTCAAAGGAAAAAGAGTCAACATTCACAGCCTAATTACACCACTATGCCACGCCACTCAAGCAATCATAGCCTCACCACACCACTCGAGTAATCATAGCCTAACCACGCCACCACACTACACTCAAAACTTGCACCCCCCCCCCAATGAGTTCACACACCCTTGTTTGCCACACGGCACATGAGAGAGAGGGGGTGGAAATGAGTCTCCATTGGGGTTTTTGGGGAGGTCTCTTCCTTCTCTAAGGGTCTTCTTCAATAGATTAAATATCGAATGTCATGCATGAAATTAAACTCATTGTTTGGGATGATAAGATAAAGATTAATCTCATTAGGAAAATAACATAACATCTCCCACAAGGTCTATAAAATAAATTGGCCTTTGTTGGCATTCTTTAAAATGACTATCTCAACGAACTTTTGATTTTTCTCTTGGAATATTTGTTTACGTATGTTACATATAACTTTATTCTTCTCATATCACTTAATAAAAAGTGGGCTCAATTTCTTTAACCTAAGTATTAGATATAAAGGCCATCCTTTGTTAAATTTTTTTTTATATATAATTGGTACTTTTCATAAAATAATTGCCACCGTATGTTACATTCCACCCCCTTTTGGAAGATATTGGAAGTGTGCTACCCAAGAATACAAGTTAAACTTGGTAGAGTTTGTATCCTATCCCAAACCCCAACCCTCCCCCCCTTTGGGCCGGAAAAAAAATAAAAATAAAAATGATGAGCATTCCTTCATCTCAATTCTTCATTTCACACTACTGTGTTCAGCGGTTATTGCAAAGTGAGGAATCTGGTGCTTAAAATCTAGCTAAGTACACTACAAAAGTGTAGTAAGTTTTTGCTATGACTGAAAACAACAAAACCCAGGGAACTATGTCTCCAGGATGACTGAGATAGTGTCTATAAGGGTTAATGTCACATTGGATTTAAGGATCACAATAACAACTTAAGGTCTTTCTTACTTCATTCCTTCTTAATTCCATTTATTCCCCATCTCTTATGGTTCCTTGGTGTTCTCTTTGTCGTGAGTGATTCCGTCCTATCTTCAGGGTATCTTCTATCACTCTATGTTTTGACCTATTGTAGTCGTGAAGCTCAATAGCTTTGGCAATAGTCTTTTCGGATCTTGGCAATAGTCTTCCAATGGATTTTCATCCTATTGGGGTTAGTATCTTTTTCCTTCATTAATTGATCATTTAATGCCATCAATCATAATTCAAATTGGATTGCTCAAAGAATTTGTTCCTTCACTTTATCTCATTTATCATTTATTAATCATAATTGAAATTCACTTATCTCGTGTTCTTCATTGTCACACACAACACACAAAGGCTTGCTTTGATTCCTGCAATATCCTTACCTAATCACACAACTCATAGGCTATAGTCATTAGATTCCAATACAATCTACTTCGACGGCTAGCCTAATTCCTCTCACATCAAGCCATATCACTCTCATTTCTAATCATATCAAAGCACGCTCTTTGTTACTTAGATTACTTATCGACTCGACACCATCATAATTCTCTGATTATCATCATATCTCAGCAATTCCTCTAAACTTCTTGTCTTTCCTAGCAATAATCACTATAAACTACCACATCACTTCAGTTCAGGTGGTTACTTAAGACTTCTCCCTCTCTTGTTCCTTCTGGCAGTTTCTACTTCGCCTTCATCAATTTCCCCTCTCACAGGCAATAGTCTATTAGGTTACTCTCGTCCCTCGGCCATGGCTGCACCAAACTCTCGGCGTTCGGCTCTCTGTTTTTGTCTTTTGGCTCTCTGTAGAATTTCTCTCTCTGTTGTGCATTAGTGTGACTTAGCCGTCTATGAGGATCACTCATCCTTGTATTGATTCTCCTATCTTTACAATATTGGCCACCTCATGACACTCTTGGCAATGTTCTGACGCTCTTGGCTATGGCCCTTATCTTGTTTTTGTCTTGGCGATAGTCCACGGCTCTCACAAGCTCTTCTTCAATTTCTCACACCAATGCTCCAGGCATCCTATCAGTGCTACAAACTATGGCCCTTGCAATGATTTCTACTTAGGCTATAGTTAGTCTTTCTTCTTTAGGAGTTCCTCTCTTGATCATGCTTCATGTTATGATTATGTCTCTCTCTCCAACTATCAATTACTCTTAGGTTTTCCCCGGCCGTAGTTGTAGCCTTCTTTGTTGCTTCGTGATTCAGTTCAAGCTCTCAGAACTACAACAATGCCTTCTTCAAACAACTTCTTTTAATCTCGTTATACTTTGATCACTGGATTATGGTAGCACCAACACTTATTCAACAACCTCTCACACTTGACTTACTTACTTCACTCGCATTGCATTCTTTCCACTCACTGGATTCATACATCTTCCTGTTATGCACTCGCTCAACCTTGCACTTCGGTCACAGACTATTGCCAACCTCATATCCATAACATAATTATATTTACTCAATCAATTTTGATTCAACTTGTTTGTTTGCATCCCCCTATCACAGGCGGTGATGCTTCAACTCTAATCCTACTCACAAGCTAATACATTCGATTCTAACTCTATTGCCTATAGCCTGACTCTCCACGGCTATGGCCTCAGTAGATATAACGAGAAGTCTCTTCTCCTTGGCGATAGCCCACTTATCAAACTCGGAGCTCCCGGCGGTTGCAACTCCCAAAACTACTTTCCTCGGGCTATAGCCTTCTAATTTCATCCTAAACTAACTTTCATCTATCATTTTAGGTACTTTATCATAAAAAAAAGTTTTTTCTTTCTTACTACTAGGCTATGGCCAGAAAAATGGTATTACAAAAAGCCTTTGAATTTCGAAGAGGTGATTGTAACTTGGATGCAACTACGTCATGGATTTCTTTTATGTTTTCATCCACCATCTTTATCGTGGTAAGGTACAAGTGAGGGGGACAAGTCTTCATGGAGTGCACTATAGGTGATGTTATTTGTACCAATCTTCACGGGCCAGATTGGGGGAATAGGTGGCTTCTGGTCATCAGCAGAGAACGGCATGACCCATTTCCGACGAGGGCCCTTGACGCTTGAGGAAGCTTGGCTAATGGTGTTGGTTGGTCATCCACATCATTCCCCTTCATAGGCTCTTCATTCAAATTTTAACCCAAATGGATTTCTCTATGCCATGCCAAATCTACCAACTCAGCCATGTTGTACTTTGCATCAACAACATCGTCTCTTACCGATTGCACATATTCTTCAGTAGGCATTTCTTCATTTCAAAGATTCAAAGAGAAAATGAGGCTTGCCAAGTCATTTTTTTGTTTCTTTCATTCTCATGTTCATGATCCAT
This sequence comes from Polytrichum commune, assembly GCA_950295325.1. Taxonomy (NCBI): domain Eukaryota; kingdom Viridiplantae; phylum Streptophyta; class Polytrichopsida; order Polytrichales; family Polytrichaceae; genus Polytrichum; species Polytrichum commune. Next base: position 22,664,872 of record OX485804.1, read on the forward strand.
GGCAAAATCGACACTCTAGTATGCAAGTAAAATCTTGGACATCCTCTAGTTGTTTTGTATGATTTGGGGATTCATCTCCTCCCACACTTGAGAGCACTACATAATAGGTTGCCTTACATTAGGCACTATATTCCCCAAAACCTAGTGAGTAGTACAAGAATCAAATTGAGAGAGAACCCATTCCAAGAACTTCTTCTTAAATTGAACTTTGAATGAAGCAATTATTCCCTAATCCAAGGGTTGTACCACACTTGTAACATTGATAAGAAAGCAATAATAATATTGCTCAATTGCAAGGTTAAAAACCAAATGATTCACCCCTACCAATATGCTCAAGGGAATGGGTAGCAAAATCGTACACAATTAAAAACACCTTCCGCTTTTGGGATTTGAAATGTACATTGAGGCTCATCATCTAAATCTCAAATACACTTGATGTTATCTATGCCATTTGGTTTGCAAACGACCACACCTAATTTTTCGGCCACCATCTTCCGAAGCATCTTGGGAGTAGAGATTTGTAAATAATCATAGGTTTCAACTTGTCGGTGTTTATCATGTTTAGAGCAAGAGCAACAGTGAGACAACCCTTTTGAATTTTGAACCCATGAACTTTTCCTTGCACCAGTGTCTTGTTTTGGTTGTGCATGAAAAATAAAACGATCTCATCCATATCGTAAACATCTTCATGTGCTATATTTCGGAGGAGGTCAATGCTTACCGAATTGTGTGGAAGTTGTTATGTGTGGAGATGTGGTCATTAACACTAAAATTACTGAAAATATAACCAAAATGAAAGGAATCCGCCACTCAAGACTTCTATCACCTTTGGGGCCAAGAAATTGAAGAGTGGCATGGGCAAATTTAGGAGTATAAGTAGGCGAGGATTGAAATTTTTAATCAAAAGAGATGTGAAATTCAAGTGTGAGGACAAATCTCAAATGAAGAAGAGAAATGAACAACTATAGAATTCTAGCTTGCACATCCAAAAATCCCTAAACCCTTCAACCTTCATTCAAAACCGTAAGACTCAAAGTGTGATGTACGTTTTTGAAACAATTAAGAACAATTAAGTTGAGATAATTAAGTTAACCCATTGATGATTCACCATGTACTCTCCGATCCCAAGGCAAATCATGGTTGGGTTCCAACCGCATGCACACATTAATTACCTCTATTTTATGACAGATTAGGCCTAAAAATCATATTACAAGCATTGTAGTTGTATTATTAGGGTAAATTAGTGACTGCTGCCTCAGCCTTGGTAACTTGCTGGTCTCGGCCAAGCAACTTCTGTCCTCCTAGTGACTGCTGCCCTCGGCCTAGCAAGCTTCTGTCCACATAGTGAGTGTTGGCCTCGGCCTAGCAAGCTTCTGTCCACATAGTGAGTGCTGGCCTCGGCCACGGGGGGTGCACTTCATTGTCAAGTTGAACACCACGTGCGATAAAACAAAATCTACTTTTTACATAAAGGATCACCAAAATGGTTCAAAAGTTTATGATTTTTTTTTCATGAGTAGATATACATAGTATCTATTACATAGTAAAAATTGGTAACCAAATTTGATGATTTGTTTTTTTTATAAACATACCGTTTCTAACTAGAATGACGCAACATTGAACTAAACAAATTACTACAAAAAATGAAGATGACTAAAAATTTCAAAAAAATATACAAAATATATTATCAATGGTTATGTGTATGTAGAAAAAATATCATAATTTTAAAAATTATCTATGGCATGTAATATAGGGTAGCAAACTTTTATCGCACGTGGTTATGAAATGTAAGGGGGTGTGATCCCCCCGTGGCCTCGGCCAAGCAAGCTTATGTCCACCTAGTGACTGCTGGTCTCAGCCAAGCAGCTTCTTCTAATCACTATGTTCTAAGCTCCCCCTAATCACTACTTTTATAAGCTCCCCCTAATCAACTCTAATTCTAACACTCTCCATAACACACACACACACACACGCACGCACCCCCTCACCCACACGAGAGAGAGAGAGAATGAGAGAGGAGGAAGGAAGGAGGGAAGGCACCCAAACCACAACCTCCTTAGCCTTCTCCTACTTAGTAGGACCTTATCCTATCCACTAAACCCTCACCCCCTAAACCAACAAGAACATGTTCTAATTCGAACATTTAAGCCAAAGGATCTTTCCCTTGCTTCCTCAAACACTACCCACTCAACCAAAACACTCCCTAATGTTGCTAAGCTTCTAATTAACCACACAAAATAGGCTTAAAGCCTAAAACATAAACCACACCAAGCCTCATTCTTTTTATACTTTTAATTGTTTCAATAACACTCCAAATGCAATTCTAAATAAATTCTAAACATAAAACAAATATGAGCACTCATTTTGGGCTCATACTCTCACATTGGGACCCCATTGGGAAGGGATTTTGTGGAGGTTTGTGCATTTTCTAAGAATGGCCGACTTATGTAGGAAGCCCCTCCCTTGAGGCCTTGTACTAAACCTCTAATTGCAATTGTCACTAGAAGAGAAAGAGAGAGAGAGGGATTCAAAAACGCTAGTTTCAAAAGTTGGCAAGTGGGGCACTCATGAGAGTTATATACAAGGTCCCTTAATGAGGCATCCCATTTAGGAGTTTGGTGCCTCCTTGACAAATTTTGGGCTTTTTCTAATACCCTATTTATTTATTTTTACTTATGTTTTGCCTCATTATCTTGCACTCTTTGTTAGTTTAAACTTCAATTTTTTTCCATTTAAACTTAACCCTATGTTAATTCAAAAAAATATTGTCTATGCTGTCTAAAATCACCATATGTGTGGTGTTTTAAGGCACCCTTTATCAACATGCTCAGTAATATGAGACAACTTATTAACATATTTAGATATAAGTTCCTTTATGTTATCAACCAAGTTTGTCGATAAAGGATGGAATACAATAATGACAAGGGATTGAAACACCAAACATGACATGGATACAACATGAACACTACTACACAATACAAGAACACTACCAAAACACTATAATAACATTATTGAGCACTACAAGATTGCTACTAAATGGTCAAGTGTTGAGGTTGTGAGTGGAAAAACCTTATGACCCTTGCCAAGTTTTGTACCATCCTAAACACAGTACCCTATATGTAGTTCTACAAAGAAATAATTATACATGACATTATAGGGTACTTGTATAGTATTTATAATGCAATATGAGAATAGAATTGATGCTATACTACATTGAATAGTTTTCAAATTTTAGTTTAAAAATAATAAACATTACCCTATATTACGTCTCACTCTATTTCTAATATTTCATTTGTGAAATACTCGTGACTCACCTTTTAGCCAAGTCGCCCAAAGTTTGATCCATAGACTTGGGAGATAATTCTATTGTATATCCTACTATCACAAGAATCGACTCTAGGCAATTAACCAACGAAGGAAACAAGTGATAAGTTGAAATGGGCAAAGCCTTGTGGATGGGCTTCCCATTCACCGAGTTTTGTCAACTTCACTAGTACTTGTTCCCCACATGTTGTGAATTGCCTAGTCTTGTTCCTTGTGTATACCGAGGTGCTATCAAAATCTTCATGAAGAGTGAGGCCCTAGGCTACATGTGTTGCAAGCTCTCTCAATGGTTTATTTGAAGTAGAGTACACCAAATAGCACACACGCTACAATCAAACAAACACACGAGATCCTACATACTCATCAATGTAGGAAACCAAAACTCTGGACCTTAAGACATCACAATCCCCCACTAACTACTCCAATGCACATGCCCCATTCTCCCATGTACATGCTTAGCCAAACTCAAACCGCAAATCTTATGTCCCCATTGAAACCCCCCCACCCCCCCAACACCACCCCCCCAACACCAACCCCACCAAACGTCATACAATTTATAGAATTCACCTACTGCCATGATAGATTTCCCAACACCGTTCACAACAGAAAGGCCACCAAATAAAATCCACTCATACAAGCACTTAAAACAACGGGATGACAAGTCAACCCCTCATCACTATCACAGCCGGCGTTAGAGGACCCATCCATGAACAATCAAATCAAGAATTAAAACAACTCAAAATACCCAAAAACGAAGTCCAGAAGACTTATAAAACAAATACACCAAATTGCCATTAAATACCTCACATACCTGATATTGAATAAAAGAAAATTGGACAACAAACAACCCCCCATAGACCCCCCTTAGACGCAAGGCCCCGGACAAACTGAATTAACGGGACCCACCTTATGAGAGGACGGAAGTACCCTTACCATAATGCTTGGTTAAACATGACCCCGGTATAGATGAATGAACTCCCATTCAAGTCGGTGTACAAACTAAACCCCAACGTTACTCTTATTTTATTTGAATTAGAGGGCATCCAATATGAGCAGGAAACGGATGTGGCGAAAATCAGCCTGAAAATGGCTGTGTTGCCCAAAATATGCGGCACCCACAAGCGGATCGTGGTCATCACACAGGGCGTGGACCCTGTAGTTGTGGCTGAAGATGGCAAGGTGATGAACTCCTTCAAGTTTCTTTGTAAGCAAATATGCAGATTGAAGTGGAAGTTGGAGTGCAACAAGCCCAAAAATGCAGTGTGTTTCGCACTATGTAGTCGTGTGATTTGTTAGTGTGGGCTGCTCGTGCAGGTAATACTTACATAAATATCCCGTGATTGTGCTCCCAAAGGAGAAGCTCGTGGACACTAACGCGGCAGGTTAGTATATTTTTGGCATCAAATGAAAAGAAACCAAGTGCTTCAACTGGAATTCTTTCTTGATTTGTGTCTGACAGTGTACAAGGTGATTGACGATGCCCATTAGTGAGATGTTTAAGTACTGAACTTGAGGTACAATCGTAGACGTTGTTGTCTTGTCCTGGCACCGCAATGGATTATGTTTGGGCTAGGGCTTTGTGGTGTCTACGTAAACTCATCCATTAGGAAGGCAGAAATGCATTGAATTATTTTATAGTGTGAATATGGCTATTTTAGATGGATACAATTTGAAGATAACGTTAGAGATCTTGAGTTCAGTTAGTGGGCCCCAATCAGAATGAATTAGTCTCAAAGTTGTAGAGAACTCGTTTTCACTAGAACCTTTTCATCCATGATGTTTACATAGACTCCAGGAATCCTAAGCCATATTTGTTGTGGTGAGACCTGATACCGGGAGTAGTAGAGGGCATGTGTGACGTGAGGCACCGAGACCATACATGCTACTATTAGTAGTAGCATGTTGTATTGCAATAAATTATTGGACATAGCTGATAATTGAATTGCTTGTGCCATGAACTCATCCCAAAAACATCCACGATAAGGCCAAATTGATTTTGAGTACTACGCTCCCTATACATTTTGCAAGTTACAAAAAGAAAGTAAGAAAACATACAATCAATGTCCAAGTAAAGATTGAATTGCTCTTGCTAGTGTGGCAAACTCCTAGTGGCTTAGTGCATGCCCACTACCAACCTAAACATCGACCTTTGTTTTTCCTACATTCCTTTTGTTCCTTGCATGGATATATACAAATTGTATTCAACCACCTCATTGTGATTGACTTTTGGATAAATTTTTGTCACTCAAGCAGAGTCTCAATCATCCGCTATGTCTAGTATTTATTGCAATTTGAAAATGCTACTACTAGTAGTTAGTTGTTTGTCTAGCCTCAACGCTCATGAGACTCACCTCTAAACATGCTCAAGTTGCTCCCAGTACCAAGTTTGATCACAACCTTGACCGTAAGGACATGTCGCGTGATTTGTGTATTGTTAACTGGATACGAGGAGACACACTATCGCCCCTAATTGATGACCATGCCATGGTGTAACCATTGCTTCCAATAATGTACACGTGTCGCCCTAACAATGACTATAATGGACAACCCATACCCACCTCATTGTTACCGCAACTCGGTAGGTTGGATGGTTACAACAAGCCATAACAAGGCTCCTCGCATCCACTATCTAGATCGTAAAGCATGTCATGTGTCATACTTTTTATGAGATATAAACCTAATATGATCTTTGAGGTGACATATGTTGGAGGGGACTCGTTTGTGGGAGGCTTTCTTGCAGAATTGGTGTTTGGGAAGAACGTTCTAGAATGTGTGCGAGCTGGCAATTACGTTGCAAATGTGGTTATCCAGCACTCTAGGTGCACATTTCCCCGAAAGCCAAACTCTCACTAGTCATATTATATCATTACTCTCTCCTATGTGCTCGAGACATTGAATGGAATCAAACTCGTCCCCCTTGTATTGATGTAAACGTTTGATATTTCGGACGGTTTGAAATTGTTCCTAGTCTTGGCAAAAGTTTTCTCGAGCAATGTAACATATTGTGGCTGTCATTCAGTTCTCAGCTCGCTATTTCATGGAGTTCAAGGCTACCTTACAGGAGCAATAACTACAATTGTAATCATGAGGACTTACCATGTTTGGTCACCCTGGCATATCAATCTGGCATTGATGAAGAATATGAGAACTCATCTTAGCCTTCACAATTGAAACCCAATCTACTTTCCCAAAGTGGTCAATGAAATTCAATTGTTTAATTGCTAGTGTGGTCAAACCTTGCAAGGTGCATGCCATTAATACAACAACTTATGCAAAATTATCAAACCAAGGTAAAGTAAAGCAACAAAGAAAGAAGACATGGCCCAATTTTCTTGCTTGAAACATGCAATGTTCAACACCATGAAACATAGAAAGGGTGCTCTAAAAATAGTGAGCATATATAAACAATGTCTTATAGGTATTAAAACAAAGTATCCTATATATGACAATGAACACGTTAAAGTTGTAGCTTTACATGGGACAAATAGAAAATCAAGGATATTATGAACCTTATATACTCTCAAACACCTACAATAAACAAATTAAGTGGAGCACATACTAATATAAGCACATACTAATATACTAAGTAGAAGGACTATTATAACTCACCGCACATTATCATCTATGGAGGTGTAATGCCATCCATAATCCTCTGATTATGTCCACAAACAAATTGATTGTGCTCAATAACCAACTCGAGTCTGTAAATGATGTCTATACTCTCGAAGACCCCCACAACTTGTCATCCGTTGTCCTCTTGGTGGTTGTCCAGACTCTAGTCCATAACTACAATTTTTGAAAAGTACTTAAATGGTTAAAGTTGAATGGACTTAGCCCCAATAAACTTGGTCAAGAGGTCCACTACCCTTGTGTCGGGAAAATTTTCCAACTGCCTTGATTTTCATCCTTGGAATATATTGGAGGGGAACAGCTGAACATTCACATTTCCCATGTATGAATGTGTCATTTGTAGGTGTTAGCGTGCACGTAAGTGCACCACCAGTTTTGAAGCGCGTAGCACCACAGACAATGGCTTGCATCCCAGTGGATCTCCAGAAGAAATCCTTTCTATGGTACTTTATTTGGTCACCAATCATGTGTTTCCAACAGTCCTCACTTTTGGGTAAACCTTGGAGCTCCGAGTGAGGGATCATGTCTTTCAACACAATTTGGCCTTTGCGAATAAACTTCTCGGCAAAACGGATTCGAGAGGAGTTTGACAAAAACTCATGCCTCACACGTATCTCTGATTGATATCGTGTTACTTCTAACGAACTCCCGTGCAGAGAGCTTCTGAAAATCTCTGACACTACACCTGGATCGCCTTCAATAATGTCAGTGAGGAATATAAACCTCTTGGTCCCCTGGTCATACATGAAAACCTGCATGCAGTTGTCATTATAGCTGTTTTTGATAACCAAGTAATTCTCTGCACAATTGCTTATGCTGCCATTCCTTAGTTTCACCTCCACCAAACGGTGCACTTCATCTCGTGACTCCGGAGGCACAACTATTGTTCCTGCCATTGCCATATCCGACAAAAGTTTGCACATCAGATCCTCCTCCAGGCGTGTAACATGTTTGGGTCGAGTTTCCCATGCTCCACTTAGTTGGAACCCTAAAAGTCCAATTCCAACACTCCAATTGCGTTTGAATGCCATGACCACTGCTGCATCAACTTTTTGAGTCTCTTCAGCTGTTGGATGTTCAGGTAACAAGAGTTTTCTACCCAAATCTTGGATCGATTCTTCCATTCTCTTTTCCTCAATTTTGACAGTTGATGATGTAGTTTGTTGTTGTGGTTCACTCTCCGTTAAATGGACTGGCTTGGCTTTTCTAACAACAAGGGGTTGTTCGGACGATGAGCACCGGGATGACACACCATGAAGTACATCTTGTTCCATCAAAAACATAAGGATCTCCTTCCACGATACAGATGAGACCTCCAAGTCGGTAGATGCTGTCAAGATCAACAAGATCGCTCCCCCTCCATTGTAATGGGAGTGAATCCCATTCAAGTAGCACATGGTTCATCCGGTTTTGCAAAACCGTAGTTGCTGCTGTTGATAATATGTGTAGGGGCATACCCCTTATCATCAAGTTTTCGTCACTATTTTTAGAGAAAATAGCATGAGGAATACTCTTCTCGATACCTTCCTTAATAATCTTGGCTTCATCCCAAACAACTTTTGATGGTGGCCACACATCATCAATGCCCACCACTTGGCTTGCCCATTCCTGCAACTCATTGATCGTGGTTTGAATGGAAATCACAAGAAGTGAAACCAACACACTCGCTTCTTTAGGCACTCCAAGTCGCAGTCGCTCAAGATCCTCAACATTGTACTTGTGAAAATTCTCAAGGTGTGTATTTTCCGTGGCTACAGTGCATCGCAGGTTTTGCAAATGTTGTTTCCTAAACAACGAGACAGTAAGCAAGCCTGAGTTCAACAAAGTTTTTGTCTTGTGACGCGTACTGTTTGGAGCATGAGAACAAACAACTTCGGTATGATACAAGTACAAACCTTGATAAACAGCACACACTACTGTTGGCCAACTTCCATCGAACTCTGAGCTTTGGACAAACTGCCAAAGCCATCTGTCTTTGTGAAGAACACCTCCAACCATCATCAGACCAAAGAGGATGGAGACCTACAAACACCACATGTATGTTACATATCATGTCATATTTTTCATAAACTGTCGATTATGTAACTGTGGAAGCACAGAATAAATGTAAAATCTAGGTAATCCAAGAATGGTTCCTCTCCTTTTTAGAACAGTTTGTTCTAAATCAACTCTTATACTTCAAATGGATCAATGATTTGTTCTTCCACTAGGAGGAGAAACATGCTTGGAAAGACTGCGGCATTGAGAGGAATCCGTTCATATAATTTGTGTTAGAATTAGAAAAGGCTTTCTTCTTCAAATGTCAGTTTTTGAACTTATTAGTAGCAAAGTTTCAAGAGGATTGTAAAATCAACTACAAAGGCGTGTCATGAGGTCACATGACCTGTCAAAACTAGATCACACACGTGTAAGAAGAGCAAGCTTTGCTTCCTCTTTCTTTACATTTCAATTTACAACTAGAATTCTTTGTAATTTTGATTGGTCATGTGACCGTGCAATGTATCTTTGTGGTTGTTTCAACTAGTGAATGGTCGATTTAACATTTCCCTTTTTCTAAATATGAATCCCTAGGTGTTGAATTCATGTCTAAGAAAGAAATAATAATAATAATAATAATCATTTTTTAAACAAAGTAGCTCCAATTAAAGGGTTCTTAGAAACAATTTGTTAGCTCCAAACCAAGTTTTAAAGACAATGACCCCTGCAAGTGCTACAAATAGTTTCCACCCTGGGGTGTCTCTAAGGGCCACTTTACACCTAGAGGTTGGGCCGATTCGTTGTGTAAGAGGCTTGAATTCCTCACTTGTGATTGGCCAAAAGGCTAAAATTGGCCCCAACCCCTTTACACCTAGAGGCCAGGCCGATTTAATGATATGAAATTTTTAATAAAAAAATGCATGGTATGACATGGCCCGAGCTTGTTGAATTGGGTGCACCCAAAATGGAGGGCCAATGTCACATTTCAATAATAAAAATAAAAATAAATAAAAATGATTTTTTCAACGAACTATATCCATTGGATTATGTGGAAATATGAACGGGGCTATGCTAGATTTGTTGGATTATGCTAGATTTATTGAATCGGCCTAGCTTCTTGGCCCTAAGGCCTTTACATATGGAAAAAGTGGGCCCCATTATAATCTGATTATAATATGTAGTTGAGGCCGGCCTCCAATCCAAAAGGGGCTGAAATTTCATGCAATCAGCCTCAAGGGGAATTGGCCTGCCCTCTAGGTGTAAAGCGGCCCTAAGCCTGCCTCTAAGACCACATAGTATATTCTATTGCACTATATTCTATAGTGCAATTGGTCAATGCATGTATCTGTCACTTGTTAACCTAGGCTTCATATACACAATGAAAAGAGAAAATCAAGATCTGTTTGTATTCAAGATAACTTAGGTTGAATCTGATATGCATGGTTGGTTTTCCATTTGGACTTACCAAGTGTGGAATGTTTTGTGCGGCAGGGTCTTGTATGTTGAAGGCAGACGAGGATTTGAGGTTGTCAAAGAGCCGATGAAAGACCACACTCGTGAATTGCAATTCATGGGATGACAGTGATCCACTGCCCGCAGTATTTAGGGTCTCTTCATAATAGGCATCTAATATTACGTCAGCAGATGCATAGCCGCCACTAGACTCCATTTCATTAGCCTTGTCATGTGTCAATTTTTTAGCATTTTCCGGACCAATCTGTGCCGGAATAGAATCATTATTGTATGGGGCGATTGAAGAGATCCTCTTTGAACTTCTCTTGCCAGCGTTCCGAAGTTTATAAGGATTTGACCTATCTGGCTTAAATCGAGCAAAGTGATCAATCTGTTCACGACGAGCATGCTCCGAGACAACATCAATATTAATCTTTGGGTCAGGCATGTTCATATTGGATCCCTGATATCTGTTGATGCCAAGTGGGAAAATTTGAACTTTAATTTGTCTTGATTTGTTGACCTGCACAGATAGTTGTCACATACCTATTATCATGGCAGAAAACAATTCAAAGATATGTGTATCAGCAAGGGACTGTCATATGAGCAATTGTCATGTTGCCCAAGAAATAAAAAGTCATCAGGTTACAAATCTTCTTAAAATATTTGTATCTTGGTCTTTGCTGTTTCTGTTTTTTGTTGTTGTTTATATATCTCAGATACATTAAAAATAATTTTATTTAATGAAATTTTATTTAAAAACAAAAAAAACATGAGCAGAGATTCTTCATGTTTTCATTGCTACCCATGTCCCCACAAACAACTCACATTGGCTACTTTAGTTAATCATATCTGCAAGCAACTACGCTTTACCACCGATTTAGACATCTACACTAGATATGATATTTAGTGTCATCTGGTATTTAATGTCACTATGCTAACTTTTCGGATGCACTTCTTATGAATAAGTTTACCAATACTGCCATGGATGATATATGAGTTCATCCATTTGCCAAAAGCCTACCTTCTCTTGTCAACAACTTGTGCTGATATATTGTCATGGATGATTGAATTTTGAGTGACAGTAATTGCAACACTATAAATCTATATCCCCAAAAAAATCTTTCGCTTTGTTCCTTATTAAATTGGAGTATATTCTATAAATTCCTCTAAAATGATTGGTAATTTTTCTAAAGTCTTGAACTTCAACCGGTTCATCTGTAACTAGCAGCCGGTTATCCCCATTCATTGCAAAGAGGTGCACCCATCAATCAGATCAAATGACTCACCATGCATGTTGCCACAAACCCAGCAACCCTATTGTCATCGAGATCCTTGAATCATTTCAAAATTCAAGACGTCTATGGTTTTGTTCTTAAAGTGATACAAAAGAATTGGTAAATTTGATGTATTTGAGTAGCACTATGCTGGCAACATTAAAAGCTTCACACAAGTGGTATCTAGTGAGTTCTCAAGTGCAGCTTATCTCTAAGCCAACTGACAGGATTTTGCCTGAATTTCAAGAAGGTTGCACGCAACTACAAGTACGTAATATGTTTCCATGTTGTGGCTAGCATATTGCTGTCCAAATTTAAATTACCACTGGCCACTATCGATGAGTTTCCAAAGGCAAACCAAGGACTAGATTAGGGAACTTGGTATAGTAAACTTCAAAGCACAATAACATTAATTCAAGACATCATGTAAGGCAGGGATCACGCTTTAAGGGAATCTAACCAACATATGACATGCCTGACATAATATGCTTCCAAAAGGTGATTTGCATGCTTACCACAGATACTATGAGAGGAAAACTCTTCAGTCAGAAGCAATTTAACTGACTGTGGTCTTCACCTGACATTCGAGGGTCGCCAAGAAAATCCCTCAGATTCTGTGAGAGACAAATTCAATGCTTTACATGACGGCAGAGGTAAACATTTGCATGTGAATGCCGACATATATAACATTTACTTGTCTTCGTCTCGTTCTCCTGCAGTATTCCACTAGCAGTTTGCAATAATCACCGAGCCCTAACTCACAATTGAGCACTGGAATCAAAACAGATGCAAACATGTGCAACTGGAGCTCATCCTCAGCAGCAGAAATGTCTATGGCAGCTACCACAACCCAAAGTTAAATGACAGCCATCTTCCGCAAATCAAAGGCCACTTGTTTCAAGGAGCTGCGAAGAAACTGTGGCCACTCAATATGAAGAGATAGAATCACGATGAAGAGAAAGTCAAAGTTTTGGGAAGATTCGTGCCTTCATTTCTCTGTGATTTTATTCGAAACTTTAATAAGTTATGAAGTGTGGAGACATTACTAATAGTATGCCCACACTTACTAGTGTGGACAACTAGCGACTGGCTCCTACCAGTAGGGGGCACTTTTATCTTCAATTTGGCCAGTGTTAACCACTGGATGCAACGAGTGTTGGTAGAGTTTGTTCACTAGTGACCCACACTAGTAAGTGTGGGTGGACTATAAATTTACAAGCTAATACGTGTCTATTTATAGGAGTGATTACTATACCTTTCGTTTTTTATCCACACTTGTTAAGTGAAATAGCTTGTTTGGACATCATAGAATAGAATCTCTTCCACTTCATCAAAAGTTACATGCTCAAAAAAAGTTATACCATTGAGTAACCCCGAATAGTAAGTGACATTATATATTATCATAAACAATGTGGTTTTCTTCCCACAAATGGTTCTAGGATCTACTAAGATGGTAGATTCACAAATTTATATAATCAGCTAGTGGAAGAGGATCTGAGGTAAGACCATGCAATTCTCATAGTGTACGACAAAGAATTGTGCTTCAATTTGAGTTTAATTTTAGGTTGTATATGTAGTGGAAGGGAAGTTGTGAGCACTAGGTTTTACTAGGACTGGAAAGAAAACATGCTTCAGAGATTAAGTAATGTAATGTCAAACTTTTCATACTGTGGCACATTAAATATTACAAAAAAATTCAATTAAATAATTGCACAAGTTGTTGAGGATTTTTTTCATTTATTGTTTATATGCTACCATAACATTATTCAAAGGCATGACAATGTTCTGTGGGATTGACAATATTCCACAAAATATTCCCTAATATTTCCCACATTTTGTCAATATCTATGAATATTTTGTGGAATATTGTCAATCCCATATAACGTTGTTATGAATTTGAATAATGTTATGACTCGCTCATGACTCAAACAACTTAATCAATCCTTGTCAACAAATCATAATCTACATATTAACCACCAACTTTGTGGGTCTACATCACATAGAAGTTAATTGTATACCTTCCAAGAATGATAACTTCGTAATTAATAGAATAATGTTACATGATGTCACAAAAAATGAGCATGAACTAAGAGTTCATAAAGCCAAGTTGACCCTTAACTTTATAGAGTGTATTGTGGTTTCTTTAGATCATCTAAAAAGTAAGTTTTCTAGACCTCAATTGTTATTGTATCTAAAAGAAAAATTATTGCCAATGGTTTTAAGATCACATCAATATGGTACTAATGTGTTTATACGTTTTGTTATGCTCTCCATTGATTCACTAATCTTATATGTTTTCACTCTCGTCTATACCCCAAATTCCAAATAATTTGCAGTTATCGTGTATGAACACAATCTATGGAATTTCAACCCTTTATGTACTATATAAATTCAACCAGTGTGCGTTCAACAGAAGTTGCCGTAATGAATAAAATGTTACGCATATCAATTACATGTATCATTGAAACATCTTTGCATATGTCACCCTCCATTTCCTTCAGCTACGTCATGGTCTCTTCCATCTTCATTGCGATAATAAAATGTTATATATAGTAACTATATAGTTTCAAAAATTAATTTGTGAGTAGCTCCTTAGTATACTGTACTTCCTCTACGCAAAATCACTGAACTTCACTTTAAAGAGTTGAATTGAGTAGATACGCATGTCTCACACAGTACCATCGGTGTCACACACCCACCTATCTACAACCATGTGGTGGAAGTTTGGCAATTGTGTACAACTTCAACAACATCCGAATTCTTGAGACACATTTCGGACGATAGCCAATTGCTAAGTCAGTTGTACTACCCTGCATTGTATTCATTATATACTGTGCCCCAAATTATTTGGAAGTTGGAGTCCATGAGAAAGCCATCGAGAGAGTGCAGCCAATAGAATATACTGAAAACACGTAAAACTCGAATCAGAATACTCCGTTTTCGCCATCAGTACGTACAGTGACTCGGTATACATTCTAGACTAACCAGAGGGTTCACATTGAGGAAGTTCATACATTGCCAATTCCATATTGGATTCCCTAAAATATCACTGAAATCAAAATTTATTTGGAATTCCATCTCCAATCTCATAAAACACTTGTGGATCACAAAGTCTCCTAATTCCATTCACATTCTTGCCACCTGACCATGGGCTTTAGCTCGTGAGGATCGATTGTTTCCAGAGTGGGATTAGAAATTGGGGCGGTGCATGTCGACTCCGATCATATTTAACACAATGACCTAGAAATTTCTGGGAATTTCTCCAAGTGGATTATTCTTGAAGAAAATTATGCACCTCTTCCCTCAGACTGATCTTCAGTGGCAAGCAGCTTAGTTAGGGCTTTCCGCAGAAAGTCGTGTCGGGCTGATAGAAGCTGCCTGCACTGAACTTGGACAATCCCTGAGGGACGGTTGAAGCTCACATCGAACTCTTTCAGCTTCTTCTGTGACTCTCCCAAGTGGGAAGGAATGTGCCCCGAGAGCTCGTTGCTTCCGAGCCGGATGCTTTCAATCCCCTTGATGTCGCCAAGGCTCGCCGGGATGGACCCCGATTTTTGGTTCCAGTACAAGTCCAGGCTCGTGAGCTTTGTGAGCTTGTTGTCCAGGAACAGGTACTCGAGGCTCGTCAGCTTGGACAAAGAGCTGGGAACGCTTCCGGTGAGGCCGTTGCTATTGAGAGCCAGGAATTGGCCGCGTTGCCCAGAGCGGCAGAAATGGCACCCGAGAAGGTGTTGACTCCCAAGTGCAGGTAGCACAGCTTCTTGAGAGATCCTAGGGACGCAGGGATGGCGCCCGTGAGCGTGTTGGAGCGCAGGCCGAGGTACTCCAAGTTGGCCAAATCCCGGAACTTGTCATCCAACGGACCCCGGAGGTTGAGGCACTCGCCCAGGTTGAGGACTTTGAGTTGGTCGAGGTTGGCGAGCGAGCCGACGAGGTCGGCGGTGATGGGGGATCCGTGGAGCTTCACTTCGACCACCCTGCCTGAGCTGGGACCGCGAGTGACGCCGTTCCAAGTGCAACAATCGCGGTCGGCGGTGGACCATCTAGCGAGCGCGTTGTTTCCATCCTTTGAATCCCAGCAGGCTGGACAAATCCTTGGTGTCGCAAACTTTCGTCCCGAGAGCTACGCCGTGCAGCTCAACAACTACCGGAGGAGCACCGGCGTGTTCAGCACCAGCCTAGCACACATTGAGCTCTGCAGTGCTGTGTTCTGCAGTGTATTCAATGTCAAAAATGTTGAGGTTACTTGCTTAAAGCTTGTAGCTTGTTTGCCTATCAGATTTAATTTGTACTAGATAATATACAGTATTGCGATGGGGCACAAGCGTCAGCGTTGACAAAGATCTTGGATGGTGTTGATCAACCACCGTTCTTCTCGTCAACTGCTCTGACATTTGCAAAAACAAGTGACATGGATCCACACACTGCACACAAGGGGAGGCCACATGTTGAAGGCAATAAGAATTCAACACTGTTTACAGCAGCAGAACTACATTTACACAGCACTTCTACAATCACTCAAGACTAACAGGAATTCTTTATTTACTGAAAAGAAGTTACATACAGACTGCAACTGTTCAGACTCACTACACTCAGGCTAGCAACAAGTATATTCGCACACACGGCAAGGGTGGAGGTGTGCCTTTTATTCTGTGGATAAGAAGCTTCTACAACTAATCAACTAACCTGTTCAACTAAACAACTGACTAATCAGTAACTAATCAATGCGAAACGAACTACTTCCAACACTCCCACTTCGTTGAGCATTGAAATATTGAACTATGCTCCCACTTCAATGCTCAATGGAGCAAATGCCAAGTTGATGTCGAAGTCTTTGAAAAGTGTCTTTCGGTAGAGCCTTTGTGAAGATGTCGGCAAGCTGGTCATGAGAAGGAACAAAAGTAGGAAGGAGAATGTTGGCAAGAAATGCTTCTCGAATGACATGATACTGTACATCTATATGCTTGGTTCGACGATGAAATTCGGGGTTCTTTATAAGTCTTAGAGCACTTTGATTGTCTGTAAAGAGAGGAGTGGGAGAATCAAGATGTTTGCCAAGACTGGTGAGTAACCGCCGATGCCAGATGATCTCCTTCGTGGTAGAAGAAGCGGCTAAGTATTCTGCCTCTGTGGTACTACTGGCGCAGCTAGTTTGTTTCCGAGAGGCCCAGAAGACGGGTCCGTGGTTGACAAATAAGACAAATCCAGAGCGGGACGTCCTGTCATCTAAATCCATTGCATAATCAGCATCAGAATAGGCAGAAAGAGAGAGTGGGTGGTGAGTGCCTGAAAAGGAGAGGCCAAGCTGGAGAGTACCGGCGAGATACTTCAAGATGCGACGTAGTGCATTGCAATGAGCAAGGGAGGGATTCGTGGAATATTTTGCTGCCACACTCACTGCGTATGAGAGATCAGGCCTAGTACCGATCAGGCAAATTGGAGGCAACCCACAATTGTTTGGTAAGGAAAGTGGGAAGTAGAGAGTGATTCAGGAGAAGAGAGTAGACTGAGCTGAGTATGCGGATCAGCAGGTACAGAAAGAGGAACAGCATCTATAAATCCAAATTTTCGAACTAGCTTTGTAAGATAATGGGTCTGGTCGAGGAAGATTTCGTGAGTCTCTCTGTGGCGAGTGATTCGTAAGCCAACGTAGCAGCCAGCAGGCCCACGAGTGTTCGTGAAAGCTTGATCCATGGAGTCCAAGATGTAGTCGATGTTAGTCCCTTTTGAAAAGCAGATAAGCCCATCATCCACGTATATTAGGAGAATAATTGTTTGTCCTCCTTGAGAGGAGAAATAGGCACATGGATCTGCATCGCTGACAGTAAAGCCGAATTGGAGGAGAAAAGAATTGAATTTGTGGTTCCAATTTCGAGAAGCCTGTTTAAGGCCATACAAAGCTTTTCGAAGGAGACATACGTAATCTGGATGGTCAAGATCAACAAAACCTTCAGGTTGCTCCATATATAGGAGCTCAGCAATATCGCCGTTGAGGAAGGCGGTTTTGATATCAAATTGGACAATTTCAAGATCATCAGTTGCTGAAATGGCCATAACAATTCGAACTGTTTCGAATTTTACCACAGGAGAAAAAGTTTCAGTATAGTCAATACCTGCCTTCTGAGTGTAGCCCTTAGCTACAAGGCGGGCTTTGAATTTATCAATATCTCCATTGGGGAGATATTTTGTCTTAAAGACCCATTTGCATTGAATGGCCTTTCGACCATCAGGTAATCTAATGAGCTCCCAGGTTTTATTTTCTTTGAGAGAATGAATCTCTTCAGTCATGGCCTTAACCCATTGGGCAGCATCAGGGCTATGCAAGGCATCCAAGTAGGAGAAAGGATCGTCGGGTGAAGAATCAGCAGAAACAGAATGAGTAGATTGTGTAGAAGGAGCGGAGAATTCGAGAGGAGAGGGATGTAGTATCGACTTATCAGGAATGGTATGACTGAAGTGAGCTTGAGTGATAGGTGGAGTAGAAGAGGATGAATCTGAAGTAGACTGTGCGATATCAGCAAGTGATCGTAAACGGACAGGTGTATCTGTATGATAATTCGGATGAGCAGCAAGAGTTCGAGGCGTGAGAGGAGAGTTGTTGGGAACAAGTTCGGCAGAAGAATTAGAAGCAGGTTTTGATTGGACTGACATATCAGGAGCAGGAGTGATAGAAATACTGTTGGAGGAAATAGTTTCGGTAGGATCAGAGGGATGATGTGGAGAGAAGAGGTGAGAAGAAGAGGAAGAAGATGAAGAAGATGAAGAAGAAGAGGGATCATTAGCTGTAGAAGAAAGAGAGTTTGGTAGAGAAACAGGTGCAGGTGTGATATCAGCAGCAGAAAGAGAGGTGGACTGGTCCGCCGGATGTCGATAGAGAAGCTGTTCATGGAAAACCACATCGCGACGAATTAGAACCTGGGAAGTAATCGGATCCCATAATCGATACCCTTTAGTGTGATCACAGTACCCTAAGAGATAGCAGTGGTGGCTCTTTGGGTCCAATTTTGTGCGCAGCTTCTTGTCGATATAAGCATAAGCATGACACCCGAAAATTCGAAGGTGTTCGAGAGAGGGTTTGAAGCCAAACCACAGAGTGAAGGGGGTGTTACCCGGTATCAAGCGAGAACCGGTGCGGTTTAAAATGTATACGACAGTGTGACATGCCTCAGCCCAGAAAGTCAATGGGAAGCCGCTGGTATGAAGAAGAGAGCGAACGCCCTCCATTATAGTTCGATTGTCCCGCTCGCAGAAGCCATTCTGCTCCGGTGAGTAGGGGGCCGTAATCTCATGGCATATACCTTGTTGTGAAAGGTATTCCTGAAATTTCTTGCTCGTAAACTCCCCTCCTCCGTCAGTACGAAAAATTTGAAGGTGATTCCCTGTTTCGCGGAAAATGTTACTACAGACAGTTTGAAAACATCGAAGAGTATCAGATTTTTCGGCAATACAGAAGATGTATCTGTAGCCAGAGAAGTCATCCTTGAATAGTAGGTAGTAGAGTGCTCCTCCTAAAGAGATGTGTGCCATAGGGCCACAAATGTCTGCATGCAACAGGTAGCCAGGAGTGGAAGCTGGTGTGCGATCTTCCTGTGTAGGAAAACTATGGCGGTGACTCTTGCCAAGAACGCATCCAGGACAGAATTTAGGGACATTCTTGTTTTGTAAAATCATCCCAGTGACTGATTCTGTACGATCCATATCAAGAATGGTTGGAAAATTGACATGACAGAGACGTTGATGCCAGATTGCTAGACTTCGTGTACCGTCTGTTTTCGTACTGGTACCAAAAGATGTAATCACATTTGCATGAGAAGGAGAGAGGAGAGCTCTAATGTGCAATTTATAGAGCATTCCCTCCAAGGAGCCTTCCATGACAACCACTCCGTCTGCTAGCATTTGGCAGCCGTTCTTGTTGTAGAGTGTGTCGACATTCTTGCAGGCGGCTGAAGAGACAGAGAAAAGATTCCGTTGGAGAGTCGGAACATACAAAACGTTGGTGAGCAGACCCCGCTCCCACTGGTTTCGAATATTTACCTCAATGGGTATGTCCCCAATGCCTTCGACAAAAGTGGTGTGGCCTCCCACTGCCTGGACTGGCCAGGTACCTGGAGGTACCGAAGTGAAATTGGTGAACCAAGTTTTTTGATCGGACATGTGGTGTGAAGAACCACTGTCCGCGAGCCAATCAGTAGAATGGACTTCTTGATCAAGAAGCTGGGCCATATAGGCTCTAGGTGGTGTCATCGTCAGTTGAGTGAGCCTTGCCGAAGATCTTGCATCCTGTGATGAAGAGGAAGCGGCGGTGACAGATGCGGCATATGGCTCCGGTGAAGAATGAGCAGAACCATTTCTTGCGGCAGCAACAGGTTTGCTTGGTCGGGGGCACTCTTTGTGCCAATGGCCAATTTCACCGCAGTTGCCACAGCGAGAGACTTGCTTGCGGGCGGCGATTTCTTGGGCACGTTGAAGACGTGGATCATGATGTTCATGTTGATGATGTTCATGCGGGGAGAAAGATCGAGGAGCGTGAGTGTGAGCACCGTCTGAGGCAAGTCCACTTGAGAGCGTTGCTAGGGCATGAGCGTAGAGCGCAGAGCATAGAGCGTAGAGCGTACATTTTCTGAATTTTGAGCGGAGAGGAATTATTTTTAGTAATTCTTTTGTCCAAAAATAGAAATTTTATTTTGGAAAACGTATATTCTTCAGAATATTCGAATATTATAGTCTTATGACCGTGGAATTCAGTACCCATAACCGTGCAAAATGGGCTTGACATGGAATAAATTTATCTGTGACCGAGTTTTGGAGGAAATAGAAGACTTCATTGAATAGAACTAAAAGGACACATGTTCACGGATCAACACAAGTGAAGGACAAGTACAAGTGATTCATAAATTTAACATAGCGAACAAATAATATATATTTATATATACGTATTCACTAAATTGTGAAAATACATAGAGTGACGTGTGTCATACACGTTTATGAAAAAGAACATATATATGAGACTAATAAATAAATCTACTGAATTTAAACTGTAGCATGGGCTAAGATCCCCCTTTCAAGAATTGTTTTCACCTCCTTGAAACTGAGGGTAGGCGCATGCATGAAGAGGTCATGGTCGGCCTCTAGTTTGCAGACTTGTACGTAGAGATAGTAAAGATGCTTACAAGGTCGGAATGGACACCCGCGTCTACCCAGCTTAGCCATTGTCTCTTTGAACGCCGGGCAATTGCAGTCTGGGTAGGCACTGATTGAGAGATGGTAAACTGACTCCGTGGGAGCTGGTTTAGATTGCAAAGTTACAACGCATCCAAAACCGGGTTGAGGTATCATTACTACCTTCAGAATACTTGCCTTCATTGCTCTAGCGGAATCAATGTTCTGCATGTGCTTCGAACTGGCACAAGTGATTGAGCGGCGCATGTTCTTTGACTTTCGTGTTTTTGGATAAACGTCCGCATTATCTGGCATTGGAACCTGTGACAGATCCGGTGGCGGTGCTACATTGTTGAACGTGCGGCTCATAGGAACGCTTTGCTTTTGGGGAAGTTGAAATCCCGCATTCTCCAACGCCTCAATCTCGGAACGTGTGAGATTGGTCCCTATCTTCACAGGCCAAACCGACGGGATGGGAGGTCGTTCCTCGTAATCCGAAAATGGCTCTATCCATCGTCGACGATGCCCCTTCACACACCTCTCAATATCGTCAGCACAGAAAAAAAAAACTGCTCCACCACCTTCTGGTTACCTTTTTGAGGGTGGGTCCAAAGGCCAGTGTATGTGGGAGCTGGGGTGCTCTTCCTGTTTTGGACGATACGGGATGTACACTTCTTTCGAGTGACAGCCATCTGCGCCCAACAAGCCTTCGCATAAACCTTATTAAGTCGGGCAATGTGCCATAGCTTCTCATTCACACGAGTCTCCTCCACGGCCGTCACCCGTCCAATATCTATGCCAGTTGAGGCAGGGGGCTGTGTTGGGCGTTTCACTTCCACTTGAACTTCCTCCTGGATGGTACTCAGATTTTGAGCACGAGCACGTGTCACCCTCCGACCCACTCGAGGACGTGAAAAATTAACAGTGTCTGGCCTATGAGTTTCTTCTTCGGCGCCAAGGGGAAGATCCGGCTTCCGTTTCCTTGACCCAAAAACCTCAGCTCCTTCGAGGTGTGCGTCTCGAGTACAGAAATCTTTGGCTCCGGGCATGTTCAAGACGGCTGCGTTCAGGGTAGTCGGATCCCCGGTTCGGTGAGCTCGGCGTTGGGCTGTCCGAAGTCGAAGTTCTTCTCTCGAGGGTCCAGAGCCTACCGCTCCACCTTTGAGGTATTGATAGTACCCCACCACTTGCAGGAATGCTCTAACGTAATCGTCGACGGCTGCTACGTAGAGATCGCCACCCCTATTGCCGGACGCTTGCAACCATTTGTTGTGAACGGTCTCAGCAAGGTTGCAAGAGGGCATTTCAGCTAGTTCATCCGGAGAAAGTTTCTTCTCCTGTACGAAGGCAACTGGTTAAGAAATGTTCGGAAACTCAAGTGAGCAAGGAGGAGTCGTGGTGGGCCATGCCATTTAAAAGCAAAAGATTTATTATTGTTTAGATACTACATTAGACGCAGAGAAAAAAATGCAAACTTAAAGAATTGAATAATTTGAATGAAAGAGTGTATACTTACCAGTTCCATGAAACCACCCCACTGCCTGTATCGGAAATGCCAAAACGCAAGCCAATGGTTCAAATGGTGGAGGCTTGCGTCAGAGGTGGCACCCGAAGATGTCCACCAGGCTTTGATTGCCAAATAACGTGTTTCAGCCTCTGCCACAGACTGTGCATCTTTGTACTGCATACACAATTTCTTGTGTTGATCTTGCAATTCGTGCACGATGTATTGTTTGGTGTGTTTTTGTAGGGATTGCGCCCAATGGAAATAACACGTTCGCTCGCGGCCTTCCATGGGTATCTTTGGGTCTCCGGATCCGTATATGATACGCACAGCGTTCCAATTGGCTTGAGCACTATCCGCCATGAAACCTTTGAACTGTGGCTTGTGTATTCCATGCCTACCCATGACGTGGTTAAGGTTCTTCCAGAACACGAGTTGAGCATCTTTGTCCTCAGACTGGAAATCACAACAAGCAATGGTAAGTACACGTTGGTAAAAGGAGTCGTACACGTGGCAGGCCATGGTGGTCCAGTTGGCAACTCGTTTGACGTGGTCAAACATCATCCATGAGTGCTCTAAATCGCCGCTAGGTTGCATTCGGCGGACAAGGTCAACACCGCTGCCAGGTCCCACCTCGGACATCTTGAATATGAAGACCTTGTCAGAGTCGTCACCTTGGCCTGGAAACATGTTTCGTTGCACGTAGGCCCAGTTGCTAAGCCCTCTGAGCTTAGTGATGCCATCAAGAACGCCATATCTGCGTAGATACTTGAAACTGTAGACAAGGTTTTTTAAGTTAGGGGAGTTGAGCTCCTTGCAACATTGGAAGATAGGCTCTAGCTGTTCCAGAGAAAGTAAGGTGGGAGGGTCGTCTTCTTCGCGGAGCAAGACGTTACCTAAAACATCCTTGCTAGTTTCCAAGACTATTTTGGAAATGGTAGCTTGCGGGTTGCGCTCAACATGTTGTTCAATCAAATCGTCTATTATCTTCCGCGTGCCCCTATAGTCTCCTACCTTGACATGATGTTTATGGTTGCCTACATGGACGCAAGCACGCTCTTGCGTATCATCTCCAAAAACGTAGAAGATTTTTGCATCACAAGAGGCTACACAAAAAGGAGGTTCTTTACAGATCTTACAGACTATTGTTGAAGTTGGAGGTGGAGCGTCTGCAACAAGGAAGGCATCTTTGGAAGAACCTTCGAACTCGACCTCGTTCAATCCAGATGCGCGTTCAGGCCGCTGCAGAAACCCACATTTGGGATTGTGGCATTGAAGATGACCTACACAGTTAGACGACCGGAATGACAGCCCCAACGTGTTACTGATGTTAGTAGTCATAGTCTTTGTCCACATATGGCCATCGTAACGTTTGTCCATACCTTCCATACATTTAGCATTCTTCTGGACGGCAGATGGAAGGGTGGGAGGAAGAATGAAGATTATATCCCCATTGAACGACGGTGGCAAGAAATCTACGTACTCAATACGGATGGAATCATAGTTCAGTTTTTTAAGGACTGACTTGCTTCCAGGCATACTACCCAGGGAACGAAGGGAGGGAAGAATGTTTATGAGTTTAGTAGTTTGCGAAGGTATAAGGAAAGGAGTAGTCCTACGTGAATCTTGAGAAGAGGAGGGAGATGGACGCTTAGCACTCGACCGGATTGATGGATGGGAAGGCCTCCCCTCATCATCAGAAGAATCGGACAAATCGATGCTAACGCGGAGACCTGGTTCGATCTTGACACGAAACAGTAAGGGGGCTTCAGTGCACAGTGTGGAGGAACTGCGAGGAGTGAGTAGGACTGTAGAAGCGTTCATGGACTCCGACAAGCCAAAGACGCGATACCTTCCGGGCTTGAGTTTCCAAACGCGAGCATTATTCTCTAACGTTACGGGCTGGACGTATAAGGAATAAAGGACATTTCGAGTTTCTGGATCGACAACATCTGTCTCTAACCACAAGCTATCAGCATCGAAACCATAACGAATGGATAGCCACTGGGGAGTGAGATCAGCGGTTCCATCAGGGCCAGTAGGTATGCATGTAGGGATAAGAGATCCAAGAGAAACAAATTCGATGGCATCGAAGAGTGGAGCTTGGATAGCAGCGGAAGACATTGAGAAACAATTTGACAAAGCTATGTGAATGCAATTGCAAAAGGGGGATTGAAAAAACATAATGGGATATATACATGAGAGGTTGATGAAATCGTTGGACATCCCAGACATGTACAGGATGTAGTTAGAAAATGTTTGGTTAATTATGGGAAATATTAAGAATCATGGAGTGCCAGACGAAAATGGGGCATTTTCCATATGGGGCCCTTTGCCATATTTCTCACCGTCATGTTTATGACAATGGTCAATCCCTAAACTACGAACTACAGTGCATCCTGCGCAATTGAGTTTCTGACCTTTGGCACTCCTTAATATGGATCTAGAATAAGTGCCAGGTTTAATAACCCCTGCTCTAGAATAGGCATGAATCTTGAAAGTAGACTTGTTCTGTATTAGTGTTGCATCAACTGCCCGCAAAGATGGAGTCTGTGGTTTAGGAGTGTGAACGACGACCACCGGAGTAACTGAGCAGTCAGGTGGGTTGGCAATCTTCATGTTGTTGACGTCTGCAGAACCATCGATGGACAACGTGGTGTGAAGTTGACATGAACTAGAAGCACCTAATGGAGCAAGGTTTGGGAGACGTGAGACAGTACCCATTGGAGAAGAATATGATGAGATGACATGAAGGAAAGGGTATCAATAATTGGGTATTATATACACCTTGGGTAGACACCAATACCCAAATATATGACAACCTCTTAGATCAATTAATAGTCAATATTTATTCATGTCAATTCTAGACAACTTGTTTCATGTAGGATTAGAATGTACTCCAGTAATAGTCATTATTTTTTTACCACCAAATATGATACATGTCAGTATAGACTAATTTTCCTACGCACTAAAAAATAACTCATTCTTGATAACCTAATATATGCTATGCCGAAATGATGAAGTTAAATCCTAAAGGTGTATATACCTTTTATGGAAAAATAATAAATTTGAAAATTTGTGGAGGCCGTCATTGTCAGGAGCGATGCGTAAATATATCGACAAATTCGAAATAGATTAGTAACTGATGTCAGTGTTGTCAGTGATCTAATCTCGGATACCGCGTTTTATTAAACGTGGGAATATAATTCGATGACATAGCTTGATAGAAATTAAATACAAAGGAAAGGGATACGGAGGACTAGCTTGGGAGACATGAACGTACGATTAGTTCCGGGAGGAGCATCTCGTGAGAGTAGCTAGTGTGCATGAGAGTTTGTGTAGGAGCAGAGAAGTTCGGGCATTGGTGGGGCATCGAGATGCACACATGAAGGAAACAGGGCACACAACAGTCTCTTCAGCGGAGCCGTCACGGAAGCCTAGGAAGAGGAGGGGCAGGACGAACTTCAGCAACTCGAAGCAGAAGAGGCGCGCTGCGAGGGATGTGAAGAAGAAGGACACCCCGAGCATTGAGGGTCGTGGAACTCCATCGAACTTGAGCGACGAAGCGGAAGAGGATCAGGGAGGAACTTGGAGAGGGAGATGTAAAATACGGTCGTTACACCTAGAGTCGATAGCAAAAGCTGAGGACGCGGGCAAGATTCACGGGACCTCAGTTGCAACAGCGATGGACGAGAGCGAACAAGAAAAGGAATCGAGTAGCAGAGCGAGTGATGCTAGTAAGATGGATTCACCTCAGCAGACAAGTGATCCTCCCGCGGACGATGTAAGTGTTTTCCTTGGAGGCTTAAGCTTTTGTTGAAACCCTAATCATTGCAATAGTTTGAACTAACGCGAGATATGTTTGTGATTCATTAGCGAGAAGATAGCCCTGATAGAGGACATATCTATAGGGACACGAATGATATAGAATTTCCAGATCACGAAGTGACAACTTTAGAGGGAGAAGAGAAGCGCGCAAACTGTATTACACCGGCTATGCGGGGAGGCGCGGGACATCTGATGGAAGCAAGAATGCCAAACAAAGAGGCTTCGAGGGAGCAACCGAAAAAGGCTCGATCGGAGACACTCGATGATTCATAAGTAAGGCAATCATTCCATTTGCATCTAGACTTCTCATTGCTGACTTAACATGAAACTGCATTCAGCTAAATTCCCCAACTTTTGATAGAGGTGAGAAATTCACCAATCCCACAGATCCGTGGGATTGGAGAATGTATTTCTTGTTGGGAACAACAATTTACTCCCGATTTGTCACATTAAATTTTGCCTATCACATCAAGCAACGATACCAACATTCATCAATCCCACGGATCCGTGGGATTGATGCATGTGCATACATTTTTACATCGGAGCTAACATTCACCAATCCCACGGATCCGTGGGATTGGCAAGTGTTTACGCAATTGAGCAACGATGCCGACATGCATCAATCTCACGGATCCGTGGGATTAATGCATGTGCATACATTTTTACATCGGAGCTAACATTCATCAATCCCACGGATCCGTGGGATTGAATAGTATGCACATTGTCATGCAACAAGACAAACATTAATCACACGGATCCGTGGGATAGGAGAATGTCTACATTCATGGGCAGCGGGGCCCACGTCTTGCAATCTCACGGATCCGTGGAATTGATGAATGTGCATAAAATCTCACAGAGGAGGCTATAATCTTCAATCCTACGGGTTTTCATTTTACCAAAAAGTGACATTTTTCATGAATTTTTCCTATTTTTTTCATGATAAGTCAGTAAATTTTATGAATTACGAGAATCTATACACCATTTTCTTGAAAATAATCTAGTCTGTTTGGAACTACACTAAATAGGTTGATTAGTGTTGGATGGAGATTAGTGTTAGAGCCAATAGTTACCCAAAACACTAAATGTCACTTGAAATTACAATTAGTGTTAGAATTTCCTTTGTCTTTATTTTGCATTATCTGAGTTGGGTTCCATTAAGTTTAAATTTTTGTAATATCAAATTCCTAGCATATTACATTTTATATGAGGCTCACATATCCTACCTCCAATTCTTCATTTGAAGATCTACAAAAAAATCATCTAACACTAAATGCGCTTATGTAAATATTCAAAGTTACTAATTGGTACAAATAGTGTTAGAGTTGACATTTGATGTTCTAACACTATGAAGACAATTGACATTTAGCGTTTTCGTCGACTATTAGTGTTTCCAACACTAATCAACATATTTAGTGAAGTCCGCCGACTGGAAGGAAGGGGAATCTTTTGAGCTGCCCGAGGGTGAGAGGCGGGCAGTGGAAAAATAGGAGGCCTTGAGGGGGGTCCGGGGAGAGCTGGGGCTTCTCTCTCATTTCTCTCTCTCTCCCCCTCAGGCTGGCTGAGAAACTCTGAGGGCTAAGCCCTGCCGGTTTTGGAAGCCGGGAAGAGGGTGCAGTCACGGGAGGTGAGAGGAAGGTCTGCGGGCAAGGGGGCACCAAGAGCAGTGCTGCTAGCTGCGAAGATGGGGAGTGGAGAATGAGAGGACTGTCGAATCCACAACGCTGCACAGAAAAGTTCGAGAGGAGCAAGAGGGCTTCTCAAGATAGATAGATAGATAGATAGATCAGGGGAGAGAGTCATCACACATGAGCTTCATGGTGAAGTAGCCTGCCTCCACTCAAATCACTTCACATGCTTTCCATTTCGCCTTCCTGCTATATTTTGGATTTTTGCATTTCGCTACGACCAGGAACCTCATCTCTAATTTACCAGGACCCATCTGAGGAGCTGGTGCAGCCCTGAGCTGAATCATCTTCTTCCCGCACTCATCAACATCAGTTGGGCATGCATGCACTGATCAAATTAGGTTTTAGTGGTGTTGGGTCCGTGCGACTCAATAGATGCAAAAATGAATTAGGTGTTTTAGCAGACGGAGTGTGCGAGCTGAATCCCTCCTCTAAGGTGCTCCAAGTTATTAGCCAACGCTCAGGGTTACATACGGCCATATGCTTAGCCTGAAGCAATGTGAAGAATCATGCTTCAGATTGGCAGACGTTGCTGCCCTTACATGCTACAAAAAAATCATCTAACACTAAATGCGCTTATGTAAATATTCAAAGTTATTAATTGGTACAAATAGTGTTAGAGTTGACATTTGATGTTCTAACACTATGAAGACAATTGACATTTAGCGTTTTCGTCGACTATTAGTGTTTCCAACACTAATCAACATATTTAGTCAGTCCATTAAGGCCGGGCTGCCTTTGGGTTAGGGAAAGGCTAGGATCTCAGATTTGACAGATGCTCTACAACTATCATTCTGGATGAGGGCGAAGAGTCAAAAGCATAGATGGTTGGACATACGAAAGGTCATCTCTATAGGAGTAGCTTGCGTATGGATTCATTATTCCAGTATGAAACTTGTTTATATCCTTGTGAGGTTTCAGAACCTTTGTAGCCAGTTCCAAAGAAACTATGCTTTTGCAATTGATGCGAAATATGGCCTCCATGCCTAGCTATGGTGGTGTAATGATTCTTGTGACTCATTTGAACTCTCCACATGCAGATTGCAATGATATGAATGACCACACTGGGGTTGTTGAAAGGACGAGTCCATGATCATCCATAGTAGATTGGGAAAGGATGATAAATTTAATGAGGACTTTGTTTATCATATCTTGTCATCCAATCATAAAATTTTGGGGTTTCTTTATCGGTTTTGATTAAAATTATTGTTATCAATTAGGTAAGGTCAGAAGGAATTACTAAATGCCAGTTCGAATTTTACTTGTAATGTGGGAGCAAGCAGGAGGCGAATTCATGAGGTGGCGTCAACAGGCGAAGAGTCGCAGAGGATGCACAAACTACAATGTCAGAGCAATAACCAATCAACCAGGCGTCAACAGATTTCAAGGTGATTTCAATTACCCTATCTGAGTAGATAAGGACTGCTGCTTATGGCTATGGTTTATCATCTTAGATCTTCACAAAGAGTACACAGGCGCTGGTTGTAATAGATGTACTTCATAACAGAAATAACTTATATACTATTCAGGTTGCAATACTCTCTCTAGTTTTCTGTGGAAGGAAGGTACATAAACCTTGGTAAGGTATTAATTTCATGTAAGTACATGATATAGGTTGTGTGCCATGTAGACATATATACTTCTTTCCCCCAGATAATGTCAGTTAGCGCTTTCTGTGAGTACAGGCCTTTATCTACATTGCTTTTTTCTCTCGATTCTGTGATCTGAAAGACCGTCCTCGCGAAGTTGATCGATAGGGGAATGCACAGGTTTCTTATATGCGGTGGAGCGGTTGTTGGATTAGGTTCCTCGTGGTTCAATCTTGTGAATTGGCTCAAATTGGTGATGTCTTGGACTAATCCGGCTGCTGCTTGAATGACTACAGAGCTTGCTGGAAGAAGGTGAGGAGATGACTGTTGTTGGGCACGTCAAGGAGAAGAAATTCCTTCGTCTCAGGCGCTCCTTGTGAGGGCCACAGGGAAATTGCCTAGTATTATTCTAGTAATTAGGATAAGTGGTGCAAGGCTGCAGCTGCATGAAGCTTAATTCCAGTAGAATGTTACTTTAGAGATGCACATGATCATGCTTGGCTACCTGTAGAAAGGACTGTTGTCACAGTGGTATTAAAGGTGGGGATGCAAAAAACAAACTCTATGTATGAGCAAAGCATTTGTAAATGCTCTTGAGAAAGTGAAAATCAATAAAGAAAAGGTGTTTTACACACCACTTGTGATCAAGTCAGCTGAGAAATGGAGGTAAGGGGTGACCAATTGAAGTTTAGTTGGTGAGGGAGGACGCCCCCCACCCAGCAGATTTTCACTCGTCAGGCACCTCGGTTGCGGCTTCGTGGACAATTTGCTCCAATCCCACGGATCCGTGGGATTAAGAGATATGGTCAAATTTTCACAATTTCTTTGCTGCTTCATCTCATTAGTCTTTCATTTTGTTAATGCCATTTGTTTCTCTCTATGTAGGAGTTGGAGGGAATGGATCTCTCCGATGATCTTGTGGTCTTGGAGCCCTCTGTGGAGGAGGAGCAAGCGGAGGATGCTGTGGACTTGAACAACGTCGAAGAGCTGGAGGATATTGAGGAGGTCGTTCCAGAACAACTCGAGCAAGTTGACCGGGTGAACACCGACGTGCAGGAGGTAGTTGATTTAGACACTTATGTCTTCCGTTCTTGCACCTGCACTCCTTTAGAGTCGGTGGTTGAGTTATTCTCGTGTGTACTAAATTGAATCGGATGTTTGTAGACTCCCTCTAGACTTCCCAAGGAACCTCCCGAGTCGGCTAACCCCGAGGAGAGTGAGGTCAATCTTCGAGCGAAGCAGAAACAAGATTCGACGGCAGTCATCAATCGCCTCCGCATTCGGCCTCTTGAGAAGTCTCGACTTTGCATCCCCCTCTGCCGCTTGCGGGATTTGCCACTCGTTCGGCCCATCAACGAGTTGGATGTCCAGAGGTTGGAGAACGAATTCGTTACGGGGTACCGAGATGGTGACCGTGTTCTCTATGTTTCCATCTACAACAACAAGGACGACATCTTGGAGGTCACGGAGGACATCTCGTCCACCTGGAGTCCGTTGTGGAAGCTTGAGAGTGAAAGATTCGATGCACGGATGGCCGCCGACCCCGATCTTGTCCACTTTGTGGGCAAGATGTTCTACGTGTGGGAGGGGAACCACCGGTTGACCGCTTGGTGGCGCCACATGAACAGGTTCCATCCTACGGAAGAGGCGTGGCATATCTCTCCCTATTGTATTGCCTTGGATTCGCGGAAGCATAGTGGCGTTCTCATGAATGCCATGAACGACGTGAATTGGTATGTCTCTCTCTATTCTTTGCTACTTCATTCTTTGTTTGTGAGTGTCTTCTCATCTTGTCTTCTTCAATTTTTTGTAGGTCTATCGAGAACGACCACGTCAAGTCCAGCCTCCCCTCCAAGCTTCACCGCATCCGCTACTTTGGGACCTTGGAGTTGGAGGACTTCAAGGACCTCATTTCCAAGGAGGACTACTTGGCTTGTATCAATGCCAAGAGGAAGCATAACACTTGGTACCCCTTGACCATCGACGTCTTCGTCTCCTTTCTCTACAAGGTAATCACTTCCCCACACTTTGATTTCTCTCCTTTCAATTTCCATCTTCTTCGTTGGCTTACCTTTGCTTGCAACCAGAGAGAGATCTCCGCCGCCTCCGACGCTGCAGCTAGAGCTTACAAGGATGAAACTCCGGCCGATCAGAGGACCGCTCTCGGTGTTTGGAGGGCCATGACACTTGCTGAGGAGAAGGCCAGAAAGTCCATTCGCTCCAAGAGCTTCGAGAAGTATGTGGCCGTTGCCAACTCCGAGAATACCGACGCCTTCTTTGATGAGGTGCTCCTCTTCATCTTCTCTTCTCCTTCGATTTGTCCTTCATGATTTCTTCTCGATTTTGCTAACTCACCTCCAATTTCCTCATCTAGATCAATCGGCACTTCTCGGTGAACACGGTCCCGGACATGACCATCGAGAAGCTTTCTAAGGTGGCCAACACTCATGTCCCGTGTCATTTCAAGGCGAAATGGCTCCGTTGGTGGAATTCCACCATGACTATCCGAACCGGCAACAAATTCCCTTCCATTGTGCCCCTTAAGGAGAGGGTCCTCGAATCCTGGCTTCATAAGGCCTCTTTCTGGGCTCAGGTGAATCTCTCCCCTCCTTTGGATTGATTGTTTTCTCTACGGTTGTCTATCCTCATTTCTTGTTTTTCATTCTATGACTACAGTTGGAGGACAGGGTTGATTTGGAGTTCAAGTCCTTAGATGCTAGCCTTGGTCGCGCCATCAATTGGGATGTGCAAGGGGGTGTGTTACGTCCACCAAAGTTCGTGGATGGATGGAGGATCCTTCTCTGGGACCACGCCTTCCCGCATTACTTTGAGGAGAAGTCAAACACAAAGTTCCTCAAGGGCACGAACCTCACTGAGATTGAAGATGGTATCAAGATCATTCACCGTGTCCTTTATAGGTATTTCTTCCTCCTCTCCACTTGTCCTTCATTTTCTTTGCAACACTCGAACTTCTCTCATTTTTTCCCATGTCTTTTGCTTTAGGTACATCTATCACGAGCTTATTCCGAAAGAAGCTCTTTCTACCTCCTTTCTACCGGTCTATGTCGAGGAGTGGGTTCTGGACTCCTCCCCGAATTTCATGTACACTGACGAGCACGATGTTTACCCATTTGCTCACCTCAAGCATGCAGGGTGGTATTTGGATTGTTCGAAGGGGTTCGTTCCTCCCTCGGAGGTTCATTTGTTCACCTCTTTGAATGCTGAGGCACCCGCTGATGTTGTCTTTCACGAGCCCGTGGTCCCCGAGGAGTCGGTGAAGGGTACGAAGGCATCGAAGGTTGTTAAGGAAATCAAAAGCAAGAAGGTGAAGGCGGTCTCGGGTACTCAAGCTTCCCAAGCCACTGTGTCTACTCGTTCTGCTACGAAGGCCGCCGCCGAAGCTTCCGCTGCACCTGCTGCCACCTTTGTAGGTAGCCCATCCCTCCCTCTTGCCTTGCATGCCCCCGCTCCTTCTCACAGCACAGCCACTGCCCCCTCTTTGACTCGCAAGAGGAAGGCATTCGCAGCAGCAACGAGTGCTACATCCTCTGAGACTGCTTCTACCTACAGTCTCATTGAGAATGTAGACATCGGAGTGCTCATGGACCACTACACGAAGACCAACTCCCATCAAGCGGCCTACCTTCGCATCGAAGAATTCCTTGTCAAGGTAGGAGTCCACTTCTTTTTTCATTCTTGCATTCATTTCTATCTTGTGAAGCATTCCTCTTCTCTTCTCAACCTTCTTCTTTGCTCTACAGGTTGGTGTCGGTCGGACTCGCCTTAACAGGAATCCCAAGTCCCATACCGGTATCGACCTTCTCCTTGTCGATGTACCGGACAATCTCCCGGTGCCCGCCATCTCGACTTCGCCATCCGACATTCCAGCGTGGAACCGCCGGGGTCCGAGTTTCTTTGATGATGTCTTTACTTTCGCAGAGGACAACCTCCATGACAATGGTGTCCTCGTCATCATGCACCCCGATGCCCCCAAGATGCACGACGACATTCGCGATTGGGCCTTGGAATGTCACTTTACTATCGCCAGGGACTGGTGGGGCGTGAATGATCTTCACCTTACGTCCGCACAAGATCCCAAGATGTTTGTAAGTATTTCTTCTCCTCCTCTTCATTTACTTCAAGTTGTACATTTTTCTTTTTGTCACTAACTATGCAATTTTCTTTGTAGACAAAACGCTTCTTCATCAAGGTTCTTGTGCCCCTCGGCTCCACTCTCTCCGTTTACGAGGCGGAGGACTATTCGAAGTTGGGCTTCTCATTGGAGAAGGATTCCCTTCTCCACAATTTCACGGATGAGGAGAGCCAGCTCATGAAGGATGGCAAGGTGCCATGGAGAGGGGCTCGAGAGAAGAGCATGGAATTCTTAAGCATTGTTATCCAGACGCTCACGAGGAAGCACGACATTGTCATAGATTGGCAATGTGGCACAGGTTTCTCTTTGCCCTCCTATACTTTGTTTTTGAGTTTCATTTCTTGCTTTTGCATTTTTAATTTTTTTCTCTACCTCACTCAATTTCTTTTCATTTAGGTGCATCCATCACTGCGTGTCGTATGGCTGAGCGCCACATTGTGGCGCTCGAGCGAGACTCGGAGATCTTCGAGGCCGTCCTGCTGCCTATGCGGGACTCTGTACCTCCGGCCGAACCCGTTGTCGCACATCCGGACCCCTCTTCTACTGAACCTCGGCAAAAGCTCCTGAGGCGTCACAGAAAGTGTGCGTAAGTCTGATTTCTAACTTAGCACCTCTTTCATTGGTTTTTTTTTCATTTCTTTTCTTGCTTTAGCTTATGCATTCTAGTATGTTGCTTTGTGTGTAGAGTTCCACGGGAGAGCCCTATCCGTGTCCTCAACCCGGACATGTTTCGAAGCCCTCCGCGGGCGTTCGAACTACCTTCGTATGCTGGTGGGCTTGCCCATCAGTTCGCGGTCGCACCATCTCCACCTATTACTCGCGCTCGTCCTGTTGATAGGCGTGTCTTGGAATATTTAGATGTAGAGGCCAGGCAGGGAATGGAAAGTGATAGAGATGACTAGGCGTTTTATAAACTATGAATAGCATTATAACACAAAAAAAATATGTTTTCTTGCCTCCAAACACCCATGGGGCGTTTGGTTATGTTAAAGGGCACATGCGTCTCTAAAGTGATGTTTGGAATGGTTGGAGCTCGATGTTCTTCCTTTGTCATATAATTTCTTATATGAAGTAATAAAAGCCCCTGACATAGTAATTGTTTCCATTCCCCACACATCATATAAGCTTTATATCTAGGTGGGGGAGGGAATTATTGCATACGAACGTATCTATCACTCGTCCACCGTGAAAACCCTAGAATAGTATGTAACTTTGAGTACTATTGTTTCTTATTAATTTGACATCAAAATTTGAGGCCAATCAACCTAAAGAATATTCACTTGTTGGATTGTATAAACTTCACCATTTAAATTATTGTTTCGAGGATGCCCGCATCTAAATGATGAAGCCAGCCCTAATTACGCCCTTAGCCTTAAACACTAAAACAAATTTGTGAATTAATTAAAACACAATTTCATTTCAACCTTGAACGGTGCTCGTTTAAATCACCCTTTCATTTAAATGATGACGTCAGCCCTAATTTCACTATATATATAATAACAAAAATTTGCAGTATGACCCCCTTCCACAGATTTGCGGTACTCTTTTCCCTAAAAATATACATTTACAATTTTGTCCGGACAAAATTCAGTGGTAATAGGATCCTTATGTTTCAATAAATTTTTGAAAAGCGAGCGGAGAAATTCACGAAAACATGACGCTCACCGCTCTACGCTCATGCTGTAACTTTCCCCGTCCACTTGAGCTTCCAGGAGTAGGAAAAGGAGAGCGAAAACGCCCTGGGTTACCAGAAACCCGTGCACTGTGAGAATAGTATGCCGAGGTATGTGAATTCTCTGTCTGATGTCGTCAAATGGCTCGCTCCTCATCGAGAAGCCATGTCTGTAAGTGTGTCAGAGTCTGTTGCTCGGGAGTAACTGTCTTCCACATAGTCTGGAAGGTATCATAGACAGCAGGCAGGTTACTCAACATCTTAGATATGACCATTTCATCCGAAAAAGGTTGAGTACCAAGTTCGGCAATCTGACTATTGAGCATTTCTAGATCTCCAATAAATGTAGCCATGTCTCCATTATCACCGAGCCGCATATTGTAATAGCTTTCTTGGAGCTGGTACAGGGTTTGCACAGCAGTGCGTTGATGGATGAGTGCAAGCTTATCCCAAATTTCTTTGGAAGTTTTGCAGTTAACAATCTGATGCAAGATTGGTTTATCAACCAACTGAATAAGAATTGAAAAAGCTTGTTTATCCTTTTTCTTGAACTCATAAATAGCAACCTGAACATCTTCCCTTTCTGCAGGCGATGGACTTTCATCAGGAGATGGAGTAAGTTCTGAGAAAAGAGTTCTTCCGAACTGGATTTCCGGAACAGGAGTGGATTGTGAAGGTGTCGGAATGGGCATCAATTCAGTGCCATCAACAACCCCTAGAAAGCTTCGGCCATCAAGGTAGGCCTGAGCTTGGAATTTCCATAAGTTGTAATCCTTGCCATTATACTTCTGTAAATTTCCTAGTTCTTTGAGGTCGCTCATAGTGAATGGAATTTTTGCAGGTGACGATTAAAGAAATGTCGGGACAGACAGAAAAGAAATGTCAAATATCAGGAAGAAAGAAAGATCAGCAGAAGACGATTTGTTTAAGAATTACCATCTGAGTGGTGGCATTCTTGTACGTCAATCATTGGAAAAATGACAGTAAAGAAAAATCAAGCTGCAGAGATTAGTGATATATTTGTTTATATGAGAATGCTCTGATTCCACGAATTAAGTGTAAGCAGGAGAGAAGATGAATACAGTAGAATGACAAGATCTCTGTGAAATGGTGACGCAAAGAGTGAGAAAGAAATATGCAGGAGGTAGACGATTTAGCAGGAAGAAAGAAAATTACACGGCAGCAAGATTGCAGGTAAAAGAAAAGCAGTAGCGAAGCAGCATGCAATACTCAGAACAACTGGAAACGCCAGACGTGGGCCCATAACCTGTTGAAGGCAATAAGAATTCAACACTGTTTACAGCAGCAGAACTACATTTACACAGCACTTCTACAATCACTCAAGACTAACAGGAATTCTTTATTTACTGAAAAGAAGTTACATACAGACTGCAACTGTTCAGACTCACTACACTCAGGCTAGCAACAAGTATATTCGCACACACGGCAAGGGTGGAGGTGTGCCTTTTATTCTGTGGATAAGAAGCTTCTACAACTAATCAACTAACCTGTTCAACTAAACAACTGACTAATCAGTAACTAATCAATGCGAAACGAACTACTTCCAACACCACACACATTTGAAAACACTGGTTTTGATATGGAGATCGGTGTGTCCAGGGTAAATAAAAATTGGCCTTGACTTGTGCCTGTGCCTAACCTTGGGGAACTTGGATTCAAAGATTGATCCCTCTTTTGTATGAAATACAAATCTCTGTGTTTTCAACTCCGATCGGAACCAGAGGTTTTAAACCTTACAAAATTGTTGTTCAAAATGGATGCTTATACTGAAAAGAAAGAAAAAGGGACCAACTTTAAAACCAAGCTCCCAAAGGTTAGACACATGTCAGCCCACCGATCTCCGTTTGGAAACCTGCATCAATTTTGAATGTTTGCGGTCTCCCCTTCATCACCCATAGTGGGAATTAGTTGCACACCGGCTTTGAAATTCACCACCTCTGTCCCAGAATCTAGGCAGGACGTAGATGGCACCCCTCATGAAAGTAGTACATCTATCACCACCTTAGATATTGCAACAGAGATGACGATCTTTAAGGGCCCATTGTGAATTGTGTGCATGCCTCCTAGCTTTTGAAGCGGCCAGGAGTGATGAATTATATTAAAGAGTTCACCACATTTCCAGTTCAACACCGGACGATCAGACATTGAGCTTTGTAAATTGTCAGGGACTCAACACTTCGCTTGGCTAGGTGATCACATTGATCTGAGGTTCTGGAACGACACCTTCGATCGGTCACCACTGCAAATTTGTACTGCATTGAGCAGACAAACGATCGAGATGGGTCACATGACAGTGATTCTCATCAATGGGGTGGTGTCCCAGTAAGAAGCTCCAACAGTAGAGTCGAACCATGTATTCGCGATCAGACTGGGACTGAATTTCGATCAGATTGAAATAGTGCCATGACACATGTTCTTGATTTTTGAGTGCTAAAGTGAGGAGAAATTCGTCTTAAAATGAACGGTTATAGTAAACTTTTGACATTGGTAATATACTCGGGCCAACTTTTAGCGTCAAAAATTCACAGTAATTTTAGTTTAAGGGATAAAATTAC
The DNA here is from genome assembly GCA_950295325.1 of Polytrichum commune. Classification (NCBI taxonomy): domain Eukaryota; kingdom Viridiplantae; phylum Streptophyta; class Polytrichopsida; order Polytrichales; family Polytrichaceae; genus Polytrichum; species Polytrichum commune. The sequence continues at coordinate 22,702,698 of OX485804.1, forward strand.
TAAAAAAGTTGCAGTCCTCATGATTTTCTATCTTCCTACATGGAAAAATCTGCACTGCCTTATACTTCTCTAGATTTGGGGTAGAATCTCTTTAGTGATCGGTTATGGGCGCCTCTACTATATAACTTCATAAGAATAGACGTCTATCTTGGGCGTAACCTTGATTCCAAAAGCATACTCTGCAAATGCAACAATGATGGGTCACTGGTGATTGATAACAGGAAGTCATCCAAATGCACAACCACCAGACACTTCGAGTCAAACAGTATTTGCTGAAAATTGTTTGGCTGAAAGAAACTTTAGTTTGTGCGAGTATTGTGGATTGAGTGAATGGTAAAGTATAGCTGTCAATCTGAACCCATGATGTTGAAGTATTCCAAATAATAGTAAATTTTCCAATCTCACTTACTATTATTATTCTTACAAAATTCCATTGAAAGTTGTAATGTTCAAGCATGGCATATGTGAATTTAATATTCAAAACTGTATTTTTTCATATATAGAAGAAGTCTCTCAACTTGTTAGCATAACATTACTCAACCATATGGTTGAGGTCCTTTTGTATATGTAGCATCTACTAGGGCCCTCTAATGTCTCACTTTTATGTGAAGAAACTCAAATTTGAGAAGAAAAAAAATTGATGTTGGTATACAATAGTATGAATATTGTGAATAGTGCCAGTACTTTCAATGAATAGAATTGCAACTATGAATAATAATTTTAGTGAATAGTACCAGGATGACCATTGCTTTCTAGATATTCTGGTGGCCCTAATTTCATAGTGTAAAGAAATTTAGTAACACCTTCACTAGTTTTCCACATGCATTATTAGCCCTCCCTCATTTTGAAATTGGAATAAGTGGTGTAACAATGCCCTTGGCAACATGTTATCTTTGGGGCCAGTTCAATGCCCTTGACAATCTTCTTGCATTCCTTTCATGTAGCACATTATCATGAAGGCCTGCATTTGATATTACTCACTTATAATGTACGCAACTGTAGCCCACTTACAAAATCCTAGAAGCTTGACGATATTGCAATGCTTGGGTCCTTGTAAAGTCTTGATTTCTATTAGAAAGCTTTGGTAGATTTGAGTTTCTCCATCCAAGGCTTCAATTTCTTTAACACGATTGTCTTGCCACATTTAAAGGTGCCTTTTGTACATTGTCCCAAAAGCACCTTTCTTCACCAATTTTCCTTCACTTACATATTTTGTTGCTTCCATCACTTCTCGAACTGTGATTGTACTTCCCATTGCATGAAGAACAAAATCCGCGTTATCAATGTCCAATCGTGATCGTTCAAGTAGGAACAGTTTTCGTTGCCGAAACCAGCACCATGCCATCAATATCACCATCGCACAAAATATATTCGTGGTGAAAACAACCATAGTAATTTTTTTGGAGTTTAAACGGAATGTGGAGATTGTTATTGGACTCTTTGGCTTAGTGGTTCTGACACATAGATCTCTGTGACATTCTGTTAAAAGTTGGACAAAGGTCACGTGTCAATACAAATCGGAAATTGCCCTCAAAGATTTACATACGTACATTGGTGCATGTACTATGAATAGGCAACTTGAGCTTGCCGGTGTTGTTGAGCACAAGTAGTGATGATAGTATAATGTGCACCTTTACATGATGTGTAATATTTACAAGGTGTTTTTGTTGCAAGCAATAATGTTTTGGATTGATCATCATAATATACATCAACAAACGACTAGTATTTTCCAACAATCTATGGTAATAGGGTCCCCTTGATGAGTGGCTTTCATGTCTGTAAGTATATACAAATGATTGATTTTGTTAATTCAATGACAAATGTAGAGTTAGACCCCTACAGTCGTGTGACACATACTATACATGACATTTGTGCTCACTGCTCATGTGTTACCGCTCATCACTCATTGCTCACCGCTCAACGTCATGTCTTACCTTTCCTCACGATCCAGTGTATGTCATATTGGTAGTTGGAATCGTCCAAAATTCATGCATAAATTTAAATGTCACTAAATCCTAGTTTGTTTCTTAAGACTTGAATGACTTCAAAGGCACCTTGATTAAAAATACTCCAAAATTTCAACACAACGTACATAACATTACTTAGGGCCCCCTTATTTCTCTTGCTATTTGAGAGCGAGCCTATTTGAGAGCAAACATTGAGTTCACATTCAATTTGCAAAGTGAGAGATTCTCGCATCTGGCACTTATATCAAGTTAGCCCCACGGAACACATTGGCTACCTTGAGCAATGTTATGTACTTTCCACACTTCAAACATTCTTCGAAGATGTTGTTTCCTTGGTATGATCAATATGGGTATTGATAATGTGTGAATATGTTTGAAGGCAACTTGGTTTTGTCCACTAGTATTCTACATGTACTTAGATATCACATGCTATTTGATGAATGTATCTTTCCACACTTTATGGAAATTGAATCATTCACAAAATAAAAAGTGAAAAAAACTCATTACTAAACAAACCCTAAATAATGAAGTTATCCTATAACATTACTCAGCGATGTCGGCCCTCGGAATATAACAATGGGATGTTGGGAGCTTAGTTTAATTATGAGTCTTTAATTTGTACACAACTTTCTGAGCATTCAATTGTTATATTCCGAAGGCCCATTGGACGAGCACTAAGTGTTGAGTAATGTTATGCCTTTCACTCAAAGGAACTTTTGGTTAAGAGTTGATTCCCTATGATCTTCTTTTGGTTATTTTGCATATAATATCAATAAATTACTTTCATTTGTGGTGCATCCTCAGAGGAAATGTTTGAGCAACCTATTTTGGTTCATGAGGGCCAAAGGCATTTTAACAACTACTCCCTATCATGATAGTTATCAATGCATCCACCTAGAATATAAGTGTGCTAGCACATGACCATTGACTATGCCACCTCACATTAAGTCAAAGTCTTTACCCGGGGTGTTATTACCTTTGTGTAGTAAATGTAACATTGGGTAACATTGGCAATGTTTCATTGTTAGGAATAATGTTACACTCTATTAGTGTTTTGTGTTCTCATATATTCCTAGTGGTCTCAATAACAATGAATAAGACATTGATGGGAGTATGTTTGTTTGTTCCCGGTGGTGTTCCTTGTGGTGTTAACGTAGATGAGGCTAATTTGGTTAGCTTCCTTAATTGGACACTTATTTTTGGATCCTAATCGGCAGTATAATCACTTTAATTTGGTGGGTGAGTAATACATGACGATTTAGCCGCCCCCTTGATGATATTTAAGGTAGGGTAATTTTCATGTAGGCCACTCGCCCAATAGATTCTAGTGTGAATAAGGACAAACTTGTCCAAATGTAAACGGAATTTGGTGGGATAGGGTACGTATGTGCCAACTACATCAAATATGATATTTAGTGTTACCACTTCTAATTGTCTTGCTCAATGAATACTGATTGTAAACCGTGGTGTAGTGTCACCAACACTAAAGTTAACTCAACATTATTTGTCATTGCTTGAAATTTTTTTGGGGGATTATAGATTTACAGTGTTACAATTACTATCACTTACCAAGTGATTTGTCATCCAAATTTCAATCATCCATGAAAATATTTCATCACAAGTTGCTGACAAGAGAAGGTAAGGTTTTGGCAATGGATGAACTCATCCATTATCCATGACAATATTTGTAAACTTATCCATAAGAAGTGTCATCCGTAAAGTTAGCATAGTGACATAAAATACCATATGACACTAAATATCATTTTTAATGTAGCTACTCCCATCTTCTCAAATCTAGGTTCACCTACTAACCTTCTCCTCCTACTTACCAAGGATTGAGTATTAGAGCAACATTGGCTCTCTTCTTGAGTGGGTCTTAATCCTTTGGTGACTGGCACTTGTAGGTTAAAGATTCTTTAGTGGGCACATGGAAATCTAGCAGCATGTGTTCACAACCCTCCTCATTCTAGCGGACCACCAAAATGTGGTTGGATGGCGGGTTGTGCTTAACTAGATGCAAACACCTCAACCCACTATTATCTAGAATCTAGTGGAGGAGTGACCTACATGGAAACTCACCCTTAGTCACATTCGCAAAAGTCAAACTACACCTAGCATCCTTCATAATGAGGAGTGCTATCTACCAATCTATGACACAATTGATTTTTGTGCCCAAGGTGGGCAAATTAGGAGGCGGCAACTTGGGGAAATTAAGGATTGGCATATGGTTGTGAGGTGCGACCAACTTGTATTGTGGGTATTCTATAATGAAAAAACAATTTGGCAACATTTTATCTTACATGTGACCACTTTAGAGACATGACATAGCCAATATTGGCATCAAGCTTGATTTTCATCAGCATATGACCTATGTATTATTTGCCAATGATGTTGTTCGCTTGCACAACATTGAATGATAAAGGAATTCCCCCTATAACACCACATTAGGAACTAGAGAATCTTTGATTCCGGAGCCTAGATCAACACCTTCCTCAACTCTAATTTCAACGATTTCAAATTGTTTGATCTTGATTCGCAATTGCTAACCTACTCAAGCTTCTAATGCTTGAATCCATCGGCTGGATGATTCCACAAAGTTGGAGGTGTCCACATTAGCCTCATCTACCTTATCCCATGTCTTGCTATGATAGTGCATTTATAAGCACAACACTAAACTAAAGTTGGGCTCTTGGCATGCAGCCATACTGGGTTTGAACTTTGATATGTGTTAATATAAAATGTTCTTTTCTTCAAACCTTCACATATCCTCCAAACACACACCAAAGACGTACCGAACATGAATAGTGTTGGATGCAACACAACCAACTCCCGCCCCAAGGTTATATTGAGTTAGAGGATAAAGCAAATGTGCCCAATCAGATTCCTTATCTTAATCGGACACCTATTATTGAGTGATATGTGGTTAGGTGTGGCTCCAAGAACAAATACCAAAAACACACATGCTCAAAAGAGATCGGACTACATGCTCAAAGATTGGTAACCATCTTGGGTTCAACAATCAACATGATGGGGGGAAGAGGGGGGGGGGCTACATGACCTCTTAAGGAGCCAAAAAAACCTCACTTTGATAACGAAGAAGATAACCATATGAGCTCCAAAGTTTACAAGGAAAGTGACTACGACCTCGATTTGGATTCGGTAGCCATCTCGTACTAATCGCATGTTTCATATCCCCAGGGAGGTCACTCCATTGTCAAGTTGAAAACCATGTGCAAAAGAAAAAAAATCTACTTTTTCTAAGTTGCATCAACAAAACGGGTCAAACTTTTATCCAAAAAATTTATGAGTACATATACATGGTATCTATTACATAGTAAAAATCGATAACCAAATTTGATAATTTGTTTTTTCTAGAAAACATGCCGTTTCTAACTAGAATGACGCAAAATTGAACTAAAAAAATTACTAGAAAAAATGGAGATGACTAAAAATTTCAAAAAAATATACAAAAGATATTATCAATGGATATGTATATATAGAAAAATATCATAATTTTTAAAATTATCGATGGCATATAATATAGGGGTAGCAAACTTCTTTCGCACATGGTTTTCAACTTGACAATGAAGTGACCTCCCTGGGTTCATATCCTATAAGAAGTGAGGTAGTCAGAAAAAGTAACCATTTAAGACCCATCTACCTTCAAGGCTCTAATTTCTTCAAATCAGTATAAAAAAATATTCACTTTCCCAATAACTTTCCCAATAAGTACCCCCTCCTCACAAAAAGTCTAAGTGTGACAAAACAAGAACCTACAAGCATCAATGGCAAGTTCATGTATCAAGTTTGCAAAAGTGAGTGCCACGTCCGGATCCCCGCAATCAAGCAGTTGCAAAAGTGGTTTTGCATTTGGAAGCGGACCCACTTTTGTTGCCACTCCCCATGCAAAAGAATGCAAATGAGAGAGAGAGAAAGAGAGAGAGAGAGAGAGAGAGCGTATGGGCCTTTTCACACTATGAGATTGGAGAACAAAAGGAATCAAATAATTTGTCCCACTCCTTATCATGCACGTGGAAGCATCTTTCTTTTGTTTCCACTCCGGATTCTTTTGAGGAGAGTATTTGTAATATGAGCGCATCCATAGGGAGATGAGTCCATAGGGGGTCAAGTAAACTATGCGCTCTTACGAATGCCCTATGGATTCATCTCCCTATGAAACCCCCTTGTCAATTTCGGTGTTGAATAAATTGAAATTAACACACTCTAGGTTGCATGCTATTTCAAGGCATTTGTGTTGGATGATTGAGAGGTACACTCCTATGCGAAAATTCTCTCCCCAAAAAATTACAAGCTCATGCATAGAATTTCAAAGGCATTTCACTTCACTTCACTTCATTTCAGATTCCCAAGTAAGGGTCAACTTGCACATCCTGGTTAAGGCTCTACTTAGAGTAAGTAACCACTCAAATTAGTTGTGTTGTGCCCACACTGCCCGTTCGAAGAGTTAGCTAACATATGAGGTGGCTAACCTATGTGAGAGCTAATCTTTCTCATGGCCACAACACCTAGTTAAAATTAAGGTTTAAATAAAAATTATCAAAATCGAAGTTAGCTAACTTTTGGGACCTTGCTTTTGTGAAGAAATCTTATTTCATCCATACCCCTTATGCTAACTAACTCTTACAAATGAGTAGCTTAAGTTTTTGTCTTGAATGCCTGCCTTTTTTATTTTATTCCCATCTCTTTTATGTTATGCTATGAGGTGGACCACATTATCTCTTACATCATCCTAAATTAGCATACATTTGACATTATAACATAATATTTTGTTGATAAAATAGCATCAAAATATCATTTCAATGTTCAAATTAGATGCCATATTATTATTTTAATTATAATGAACACAAATGGTGTGGCCCACATAATTATAATGTATCATAATCAGTGTCATGTTGAAGACTTGGACAAATTGAGCAAAACTTTGGTTGGTCAACCTTTGGTTAGTGGTAACTGGGATGTGCAGCCGTGTGCTTGGTTAGCTTGCATATGAATTATAGTAGAGGGCTCCCTAATTCATCTTTAGATGTGCCGGAATGTAGTTTCCATGTGGGATACAAGTGGATTGTGGCGAATGTGAGCATGACACGTTGCAAATTTGAGGGAATTTGATTAAATTAAATGGAGATCCCTCAATGTAGTTAATTCCACTAACTCACATTGTTAGCTAGTTATCATATGTAGGTGGTGCAACCATGATTATAGTTAGCCAGAATTTGGGTCCGGCTAATTCACGGGTAGATCACTCTAAGGCATTTTTGTGCACCACGTGCAGCTGGGGTTTTTTTGTTTTGGGGCTATTTACCTTCAAGGGTTGAATTAAAGCCTCCCTATAATTACTTAAATTTAAAAAATGGCTCATTTGTTTGCACCCTTCCATTACTTATATTGTCCAAGTCACTGCAATTTTTTGTACTCTATATTCCTTTTAAGTAATTTTGGACAGACGGAAATCCCAATTATCATCCATCCCCGTGAGTCCTAAACCCATTTACATATCATACTAAACATACCTTCTAGGATCCTTATCTTCAGCCCCTATATTAATTTTACAAAAAAATAATGGCCCACGTTTTATGTCCATCTAACTTACTTATAATGGGATTGTCTACATTTAATGGCCCCTTCATTATTTGGAATTCCTTTATAATTTTTATTTCAAATGATTTTAATCCTCTCTATATTATGCCGCACGTCGTTTTTAAAATGCACTAAGTGATCTACCCATGGGCTAATTCTCTTAACTAGGTGGTGCGGCTCGACCCTAAGCAAGTGCACACACATGTGTAAATGAATCCAACAAAACAAGCACTGAACTAGATTTCTTTCTAATGTCTGAATAGTAACCACATGCTTGGTTTTGGGAGTACAATAGGTTTAATGAAGTATGTATGCATAGATTTGAAAGGAAGAGAAAGAATAAGAACAAGAAAGACCTACCAAATTGAAGTTAATGTAAGTGGTTGGTGCCTCCATTCTTTGGATTTCATGAATCTTGTTGGCTTTTTGAAGTCCAATCAATTGTGTCACAATATCATAGCAACCAATATTTGACAGGAGCTTTGCCTTGATAAATCAATGTATTGGAAATAATGTAACATGATTAGACTATGTCAAAAGATTTAACTTTCTGCATTGATACGATAACAATAGGAAAACAATTGATCAAAAGGCGTACGATTGTAATACAAAAAGATGGGTTTTGTGGTGAAATACTGGAAGAGAAGTAGTGTTGAACTCCAATTGTGGCTAGGTTCATGCAAAAAGTGCAAGATTGCAATGGGATGGGATGGAGAATGTGAAGGTACATGCAACACCGAATGCATGAGAATACTCACTTTGAACGTCTACACTAAATATGGTATTTAGTGTCATATGGTAATTAATGTCACTATGGTAGCTTTTTGGATGACACTTCTTATGAATAAGTGAACAAATATTGTCATGGATGATGGATGAGTTCATCCATTGGCCAAAACCCTACCTTCTCTTGTCAGCAACTTGTGATGAAATGTTGCCATGGATGATGGAAATTTGGATGGAAAATCACTTCGTAAGTGACAGTAATTGCAACACCGTAGACCTATGATCCCCCAAAAAATTTACAAGCCATGACAAATAATGATGGGTTAGCATTTAGTATACTATACGGTGGTATACAATTAGTATTGCGCAAGACGAATAGAATTGGTGACACTAGATATCATATTTAGTGTGTGTAGTTATCTTCAATTTCACTTAGGCTTTGCAACTCACAACCTTTCAAGCATCGCTTCTCATTGGTTGAAAGCATCTTTTGCACTCCACTCTCAAGCCCATTGCAAGCCCCTTTCCCTAGACTACCATCTTTACAATCCTTGAACCATTGGAATATCACTTCCTATCGGTTCAAAACCATCCTCCTCGAACCTACTCTCAAGCCTATTATAAACCCCCTCTTTAGAAGACACTATGCTTCATCATTATAAGTGTTGGAATGTAGCTTCCACTTGGACTACAAGAGGTCTCATCCAATGTAAAAATGACACATGGCACGACATAGGAGAAGAGTAAAGTGGACCCAAAAAGTGCTCTAGTGTACTAAAACAATAATGTTTTTGGGTGAAATGCCTAAAACTAGTAGCAAAGTGTTGAATAGATCGGAATTTATTTACATGATGCCATGTATCGTTGTGTTAAATACTCATTATAGAATATCAAGATGAGCTCTTCAAAACGTATCATTAAAGGTAATGATGAAAAGCAAATGGCTAAATCTAGTTTTGGATATGAATTTATGACCCTAAATATTTTGAAACTGGAATTACTTCCATAATCCTTGAATTCATTAAAAACTAGAGGGCATCATTAAACTTATTTTGTAGACGATCATCAATTTGATGTAATGTTATTATATGGAAAAAAAATTAAAAGAATCAATTGTTCAATTTCACCTACTTGTATCGTCTTCTAAAATATGTATACTTTTACCAAAAGTGTTTTCGTCAACAAAAAATTCTTGGCTTTGTGCATCAATCTATTTTTTAAGATGTTTATGATTCTTTTTTTTTTTAATAGAATTCAAAGCTTTTATATCATTTTGAAGCACTTTCACTCAAACCTTTGCAAAGACGAGGAACTCTCCACTTTACCGTACTTACACCCAAAAAAACATCAACATTATTCGTCGTCGAAATAAAACATAACATAATTACTCAGCTGATGAGATGCATTTAACTGCCCTAACTTCCAATTCAATTTGAAATAATGGGATTCGGAGTCTTTATTCTCGAATCTACTGCTGGACCCATGGACATGACTCACCAACTAAACAATGTTATGAAAGCTCCCCTACGGTATACTATGTTTGATACAATAACCTTTTCACATACAAATATTTAAATCCGGCAAACCCATGCAATGATGTGGCCACAAAAGTAAGTCATGTGAGGGAATGTTTACTGCAACTGATCATTCTAGAAACTTCAATGCATGGCTAGTTAAGTGGAAACCAAACCAAAAGGGGAGCCCATAAAGCATTTGATCATTCGATGTCAAGCTCCGATCCAGCATGCCAAACTTCCGTCATCTAGGAGCATGAGCAAGGAAAGGAATTTCAACGTAGCCAATGAGATCTGTTTTTCAGCTTGAGATGCCCATGATCAGGGCCACACCCGGCGTGTATCTGTTCCCGTGCCCCAAAAGTGGCAGTATTTTAGCCTCTGATATTTTAAAAGATTCCCAATTTGCTTGTTGTTTTGTGCCGGAAAGAGCAGTCCTTTCATCACTCTCAACATGGCAGAGTGGGAGCTTTTTCGCCAGGTTCAGGTTTTGCAGTTCCGTTCGTTCCGAATTCCAGACCCAGTCAGCAGCAGACGAAGTTTAGGTGGGGGAAATGAAGAAACTGGTGAAGATAAAAAGGGACTTGTGGCTCGATTTCTTCACGCACCTGCATGGTCGAGTGGCAGAAGTTTTACACAGGTTTCATCCAACCTATCAAGTCTTTTGCAGAATAAGTTAGAAGAATTTGGAAATGGAATCTTGGAGACTCTCAGTTAAGGAAAACAGAAATAGGTTAAAGTAGTTCTTGCAAAAGAAAAAGAAATTGTAGAGTAAAGAGGATTGTGCGCAAAGGTCTCCACCTTCACTTGCAAAAGAAATGTCGGAGGTCAGAATTTGCAGAGGAATATCAGAAGCATTTCTGATGGAATATATATATATATATGAAGCTCTGAGTACTGTGTACTGTACTAGCTTCATCAATAAGAAAAAGAATTTGAGAGGAATTTCTCGCAATTAAATGGATCAGCAAAGGACAATAGAAAACTTCGTCTGCTTTGTGAAAGTTTTGTGCAAATTCTGTTGCAATGAAAAGAAAAGTGAGTTTGCAAGGGAATTTCGAGGTTGATAAGAGGAATTGCAGAGAGAGAGAGAGAGTGAGAGAGAGAGAGTAGGAGGGGAGGAGGGGGGAAAAGACGAAGAAATATCTGCATGTCTCCGATATCCACGACTGGCCGTTCTCTTTCCTCATACCACGCCCCTTGCGCCACTCCAGTAGTCAAGTTCACTTAGGAATCTCTCTCTCCTCCCGCACCCTTCCTCATTACTCTTTCAGACTTCTAGACTCTCTCCAAGGGATTCATTACTTTCTCGTGTGTGTCTGTAGGTATGATGCTGTGAAGTGAAGCAAACCAAACTAGGTTAGACACCGTCTTGCAAATTGCATTGGACTGCACAACGTGGTAAGCCCTCACATCACATGCACGGCTTCTGGGTATTCTTCCTTCGTTTCCCTTGCGTTTCTCACCATTGCCGTTGGCCAGGTCAGAACAATGGCAATTGATGCCGGTTTGGCAGAATCGGCTAATGTTGTTGTAAACTTTCCCCAGGAAGCCGGCGGTTCTATCAATCAATCAATCTATCTGTTGTAGACTGTTGTCATTACTGTTGGCCAGGTGAGAATGAAGGCAATTGGTGCCAGTGTGGCCGAATCGCTTATCTTGTTGTAGACTCTCCTTCGGAAGCCGGCCTTTCTATCGATCTATCTGTCGGTCTGTCTGTTGTAGACTTTTGTCATTGCACATGCACAGCTTCTCATTCTTCCTTCCCTTGCGTTTCTCGGCATTGCCATTGCCATTGCCGTTGGCCAGGTCAGAATGTTGGCAATTGATAGCGGTTTGTCCGATTCGCTTATCTTGTTGTAGACTTTACTCAAGATTCCGGCGTTTCTATATATCCATTGCTGTGGTGAATCTGGCTATGAAGAGAATTGGTGAAGAGCGTGATTGCTGCTGTTTGTATTGATTGAGAGTGGATGTGTAGACTCAAGTTTGCAGGTAGCGATGGCGAGTGCACAGGCATGCCGAGCAGGTATGGCGACTACCTGCACCCCGGTGGCGAACAATAAGAGCTTTCGAAAGTCCGCAGCCACCTCCTCGGTGCAGCTGCTGAGCTCTGCGATGTCGAGCTTGCGGAAGGGGACCGACCTCTCTCACCAAGTAGTTTGCGGCGTAGAGAAGAGTCGTTCGCTGAAGGTGGCAATGACGGCAACTCTGCCTTCGTCCTCGAAATCAGTGAAAGGAGCAGGGCGCACCCGGCCTACGAGTGACCCCGCCGCCCCGGACTTCCAGCCTATTCCTTCTTTCCAAGAATGCTTCCCCGGGAGCACCAAAGAGACTCGGTATGCATATAACCACTCCCTGCCTTGGCCAGTCTGCAGAGCTCTTGGTGAGAAGGCCGATGCAATTGCTTGCCTCCAGTTTTTTTGTTAGTACTTGGACTCGGTGTGCAACTCCATGGCTCAGTGGGCACAAGTGTTTATGAAATTGCAGGTGCAATTGCTTGCTTCCAATTTCTTGTTCGTATTTGACACCGCTCAACGCGGGGCGCTGATCAGCTGTCTCTTCGGGGAGTTTGAATTGCTTCCTTCTACTGCATTCGTGAATGATGAATTTTCTATTTGTCTTTGTCTCTGTCTCTTCAGGGAGGTGGTGCACGAGCCAACAGGCTCGACGTTGCGGATTCCCTTCCGCCGCGTGCACTTGTCGGGAGGGGAGCCACCTTTTGACACATATGATACCAGCGGCCCTCAAGATATCAACCCCCGCGACGGTGAGAACAGACACACAACTTTGCGGGAACCTTTCTTGTGTTTTTGTCTAAAGTTTCTTGGATGTGCATTCCAGGTTAAGTTTGCTTTCGTTTGAAGTTTCTTAAAGGCGAGAGTGGCTTTTTCTGCGAGTTTCTTGGATATGCGCATTGAAGGTTAGGTTGGCATTTGTTGCGAGTTTCTTGAATGTGCATTCAAGGTTAAGTTGGCGGAGATGTTAATATTGAGAAGTTTTGGAATTTTGTTTTCGAGCAGGTTTGCCTAAGCTTCGGAAGGAATGGATTGAGAAGCGGGAGGCACGCAAGGATGAGCGCTACACGCAAATGTACTACGCGAAGCAAGGCATTGTGACGGAGGAGATGGCCTACTGCGCGGCCCGCGAGCAGATGGACCCGGAGTTCGTTCGCTCCGAAGTGGCCCGCGGCCGTGCCATCATCCCCTCCAACAAGAGGCACTTGGAGCTCGAGCCGATGATCGTCGGCCGCAAGTTCCTCGTGAAGGTGAACGCCAACATCGGCAACTCCGCGGTCACGAGCTCCATCGAGGAGGAGGTTCAGAAGCTGCAGTGGGCTACAATGTGGGGTGCTGACACGATAATGGACCTCTCGACGGGAATCCATATTCACGAAACGAGAGAATGGATTATGCGAAACTCTGCGGTTCCTGTTGGCACCGTCCCGATCTACCAGGCACTTGAGAAAGTGGATGGAATTGCCGAGAATCTGACGTGGGAGGTGTTCCGGGAAACTCTTTTGGAGCAGGCGGAGCAAGGTGTGGACTACTTCACCATCCATGCCGGTGTTCTGCTGCGGTTCATCCCCTTGACGGCAAGAAGGATGACGGGGATTGTGTCCCGGGGTGGCTCCATCCATGCGAAATGGTGCCTTGCGCATCACAAGGAGAATTTCGCCTACACACATTGGGATGACATCTTGGATATTTGCAACAAGTATGATATTGCTCTCTCGATCGGTGATGGACTCCGGCCTGGCTCGATTTACGATGCGAACGATCAAGCTCAGTTCTCGGAGCTCGCCACTCAAGGTAAACTGGATATGGAGGCTTCCTTGTTGAAAGCCAAGCTTTTTGTATGTTGAAATGACTTTATCACAAGTGACTTTCATTGATGGCTAAGATTTTTTTCCGAAAGAACTTTACGATTTTGTGCGACTGATGAATTTTTTCTATTCTTACTTTCCTTATAACAGTTGGGCTGGATGACCTTCTTGTTGAAAAATCAATCCATGGTCAAATGGCTTGCCACCATTTGGCTTTTGCCGCACGTGTGATTTGTATTCTGTTTCATTCTAGTTTTTGATTGATCCCTTTAATTGCTTCGTATTGAGTATATAACTCTGGAAGCACTCATTTTGTGGTCTATTAGTTACATTTGTGTGGAAGTGTTGTTTGAGAAGTCACCACACTCACTTCGCTGATCGCAGAGTTTTTTGTGACTGAGCAATTGAAAGTTTGTGATTCACGTGATCCCGTGATGAATTGCTTTTATTTCTCAATTTCTCAATCAAGAATATGTGTCAGTGACCTTCTCTAGCACCATGCATGCATTTCTGCATCGTGAGTGTTGGGACGAAATCTGGATTTGATGTTGTTTTCGTGAATCTGAAGGTGAGTTGACTCGGCGAGCATGGGAGAAAGACGTCCAGGTGATGAATGAGGGACCTGGCCACATTCCTCTGCACAAAATCCCAGAAAACATGGAGAAGCAGTTGGATTGGTGTAGCGAAGCGCCCTTCTACACCTTGGGTCCATTGACAACCGACATTGCCCCTGGCTACGACCACATCACTTCGGCTATCGGTGCAGCCAACATCGGCGCCCTTGGCACAGCGTTGCTCTGCTATGTCACTCCCAAGGAGCATCTTGGCCTGCCCAACCGTGATGATGTGAAGGCTGGTGTAATTGCTTATAAGATTGCTGCACACGCCGCAGATTTGGCCAAGGAACACCCTCATGCACAGGTTTGTTCAAGCGGTGTCAATTATATACATGTTTGTTCCAGGTTTTCTTGTGTCGAAATCGAGGTCTGAGTACTCATGCTATACAGCAATTTGCTCGAGTCTTCCCGTTACCTCTAGAGATGTAGCACGTAGCAGACAAGGATTCATCAGTGGAATGTTGTGGAATGTGGCTTCTTGTATGCAGATTGCTGTGGATGCCCCGGGTCAAATGGCTTGTCGCATGCTATAAATGCATGTTGTAGTTTGATTCTGTTTCATTTTTAATTTCTGATCTCTTTCTTTTGCTTGCTTTGTATAGAGCATGAAACTCTAAAATATTTAGATAAATTATCTCTCTTGATTTTAATTTTTTAATACACTACCGTTATCTGTAAGGGTTGATTGAACATCGATACCTACAAGGATATGCATGATTCTGTGGACATTCTGGAAGCTAATATAGGCATGGGTTATCGAACTCATACTTCTTGTGAGCTTAATCGATGCGATGTATATCTCACCGAAGGAGTTACCTATCTGTAAGCTGCAGGGTTGGGATAACGCCCTCAGCAAGGCTCGCTTCGAGTTTCGCTGGAGGGACCAATTTGCACTCGCCTTGGATCCTGTGACTGCTCAGTCCTTCCACGATGAGACCCTACCCGCCGACGGTGCCAAGGTGGCGCACTTCTGCTCCATGTGTGGCCCCAAGTTCTGCTCCATGAGCATCACTGAGGATGTGCGCAAGTACGCTGAGGAGCATGGCTATGGCGATGAGCCCGAAGCCGCCATCAAGCACGGCATGGACAAAATGAGTGCCGAGTTTCTGGCAGCGAAGAAGACCATCAGCGGCGAGCAATGGGGTGAGGTTGGCGGCGAGATTTACCTTCCAGAAAGCTATGTCGCTGCAAACACTGTACCAAACCCACCCCTGTCTTAAGAGGTCCACATTGCAGCATCGTGAAGGTAAACAATAGAGCATGGCTCATACATCTCGATACCAAACTTGTCTGTTCGTTGTGTCTGTTTGTTGTGTCACTGTTGTTACACATCAGACCTGAGGACGAGAACCTGCAATACCCAGGCACATTGCAGGTTACATTTTGTACTCATATATGTGTCTGTAACAGATATTCATGGCTCCTACTCTCTAATTTGATGTTGTGAATGAATGCCGGCATTGATGAACTACTTGAGACAAAACTCTTACACATATATATACGTGGAGATCTTGTTGGGTGACAGATTTGAGCTGGCATTCGTGGTGTGCAGGCGAACTGTAACTATGACATGACGAGGCCATACTTTGGACCAGCTTTTCATCTAAAGCAAGCAACCGATATCACATGAGAATGGTGATTCACGTAGTCTTGTCTTGTCGATTTCGCCACCATCGCACAAGTGGAGGTGTAAATGTTTGTGCATGTTGCAGTTGCCTAGAGGTCACCCAAGTAGATGCTCGTGATCAAGTTTTACTAGACGTTCAAGTGTGTTGTGTAGTTGCTTTGTCTTTTTATAGGAAAACTACTTTGGATATGGGCTGATAAGATTTGGCACCGGGGGTGCTTGCTTTCAAAGCAGGCTGAGAGAGTCCCTTCGCACCTGAACAGGTTAATACCTGCGTAGGGAGCGTGCCATATCCCTTCTTTTGTTTGTGTGTTTTCACAGGCCAGTGGCTCCCCTCACTTTTGGTGGCTGTCAACCTTGTATTGACACTCGTGTGGCGAGGTCTGCACCTGCTTGTACAAACCTCGTTCTCCTTGAGAATGATACACACCCTGATGTTTAATCGGCAAAGTGGTGCTGCTTTACTTGTATGATGGACCCTCTTGCCCCCGACCTGGTATTAAAAGTGCCCCCAGACTTCACTTTCTGTGGATTTATAAGTTGTATGCAAAGCTTGTGTTCATGAAAATCCTTAAATGTCTGGGTGGAATGTCAGTTAGGCCTTATCCCGTATAGAATTATTTTTGGTTCTGCGAAAATAAAATTGATACCGTTGGTGTTGATGTCAAATTTAATAGGGTATAGTGTCAGATATGGTGTTCTTGTAGAGTTTGCCAAGAACCAGTTTTAGACTGTAATTCGAGTTGAGGTCATGTTGCTGAACATGTTGCTATTTTCTAGTTAATGCTACAAAAACAATGCATTAATTCACTATCTGTGCAAATTGTGTGAGAGGTTGTGATTAGTCTGAAAACTCTTAAATCTTTGTGAGGGAGAGTAAGCCTTCCACAGTCTCATCAGCTAGTCTTCCTACAGTCGAGTTTCTTTAGTTCTGCAAAAAGGCCATTGAATTATCTGGTGGGGTGATGTCGAAAATTAGGTTCAGTGTCATAGCTGTTGTTGTCGAAGAGTTTGCCGAGAAGCATTTTTTAACTGTGATGTTGGGTAATTCAAGTTGACCTGCTATTAATTTAACGGTGAGATGGTGATGTGAGATGTTGCTAGTTTCGAGCTAGTGGTACAAAACAGTGCATACGGATTGTAATGGAGAAAGAAGCCCATCTCTCTGAGTTCCTGAACAGGAAGGGTAAGTGGCTACCTTGTGGGAGCCAAAAGCAGAAATTTACGAGGAAACATCAGAAGAAGGGCTTTATCTGCCAATTTGTAAGTAACTTGTGTACACTTACAATGCAACCTATGCCATACCTTCTTTAACCTTATGCATAAATAACCGATGTACTTAGGTTTAAGTATAAGCTCTGACAAGTTCCTTGTGATATCTATTTGGGGCCTCACAGTCTCAGTGTGAAGATAATTCTCGTGAAGTACTACTTAAGTTAGAGGTGAAGTACCAGATGACTTAACTAGCGACTGTATCACATTCCTGGAGATGTTCTTGTTCTTAAGTCTTGCTAGTGCAGCCAAGGAAGATCAACCTTGTAGTATTATCAAGTAGAGGACTTCCAGATTTCTTGTTCAGATTCCTCATTATAAATTCTTGCATGTCACTTTCTTTTCGGAACCAGGTTTCGATTTCGGTTTAAATTGTACTGAATGAAAATAGAAGTCCTTTTGCGAATTATCGACTTGATTTAGCACCATGTCCCCTGTAATGATGAGAAATGGATGCAATCAAGAGATTTGCAAAATGCACGTTCCTTGACTGATCCTGGTTGTCAACTTCATGTTTCGATTGCATTTCACCACGAGTGTTAGAAACTCCGCTAGCCTTTGAGAGAGAGGACAGTACCTGATACTGTTTTGCTCAATTGCATGACAAGTAATTTACATGGTGTGCTAAGTTGGCCACCTATTATGAACCTGGGCAATGAGATTTGGTAGCCAATATTTGCTGCCTCCACTACTGGAAAAGTGTGCTTGTAATGGGTACAAGAGTGTGCTTGTAATGGGTCTAGTGTAAGTGTACCTTGGATTGCGCAGGCACCTATAGTTGCACACTCGTCGCACCTTAATCTTGGATTAGGAATTGCTCTCTTCTTCCCTGGGTGTAAGCCATCTTAATTGAAACCTTCTACTCCATTGTATGATGCACAATAATAGGAAGATCGGTGCCTGTTAACCACACTAACCATGATGATGTTATTCATTCTCACTACCCTTTCTTGCCTTGTCATTAACATATGCCAACCAAACCAGCCATCTTATTCTTTCACAAGAGACTGGGTGTCAAGGTCACCACTATGATTTGTGTTACATTCTCTAAATATGAAGGAAGCAACATCAAGATGGGACGTGATTGGAGTTGGCTTATGATTTTGTCCACGTGAAATGAAGTTATAAGATGCTTGAAATTGTAGCAACATATAACACTAAACAATGCATATATCAAATGACATGCATGCTTAGGTACTAATGCGAGTACGTTTCGCAACCTTTTGAACATCTTTGTTTTCATTTGCAAGGGATGTAGTGTGAGGTACACTTGCACATCTTAGGAGTGGAGTCTTCTTATACAATGAAGACAATGTGGTGTTGAATATGGCCGAATCGGCCTTCAAGGCCACAAGGTGGCGACCGCTACTCTTCCATGCACGAATAGAAACACATGGACACAACACAAATATCAGTCGTTAAAAATTTAAACTCAATCCATGCTTTTTCATCATGTATAGTTTCTTGACCTCCTTTTGTCAGGGTAATACTAGAATATAAACAATGAGCAATTGAATATAAATGATTGGCATTGACATCTAGAATCACATTTTGATGCAAGGCATCAAGTACCACACCACTGGGTTGAGTTAAGGTCTCGATAAAAATTTGTAAGAATTTTGAGTCTTTCTCCCGGACACCTCTCTAAGGGACCTCTTTGTTCATAAGTTGAGGCCGAGAATTGGGTAGATTAAATTATATGTGAATGGCACCCATGTCCACCTCTAGCACACACTCACACTTACAAAACACATAATGAGTTGATGATCTCTCCTTGTGAACAAAAATCAAAATGTGAAATTGTTGAGTCTACAAAAAAAAAATTAAAAACTAAGTTTTAAACTTTAAAAATCTTGTTAGAATGTACCAACATAAATTCAAACTAAACACACGGTAAACATATCAATAAGGAATAATATATAATAAATTTATCACGTACTATAATAGTTTTGTCAACTCCAAAGCATAACGAGAACTTGTTGATGCCCCACCAATCCTTTGCAATAACAAAATGATAAGTTTATGCATTAAGTCATTACACTATGCCTAACTTCTTTAACCTTAAGAAATATCCTTGTGAGGGTAAGCATTAGTAGATTGAAAAAAATAAAAAATAATGTAGGAAGTTGAGTGTGCATTCTCGGGGGGGGGGGGGGGGAAGTGATTTGTTGGAGTAGCAATATACGTGCGAACAAATGATAGGGTATTTTAAAAACATGGGCACAAAAATTTATAAATGGACTTAAGAGTAATATAGGGTATCAAAAATGGCATTGGACATCTTTAAAGTACTATAGGGTATGGAATAATAGGTAATTTGGAATTATAAGTAATGCAAGTCATTTTTCTATTAACCCAAAGTAGAAATTACATAATGATAGCATGTTAAAAAAAAAAATTGAAAGTAATACCCCCCTATAAAATAGTGGTTGTTTGCACCTATATCCTTAACTTTTTAACACACTGACCCCCCCGAGTGTGCATTCCACTTTGGGATGGTATCGGAAGGTGAGGAGACATTGAGAACGTGTAGCCCTTCTAGCAAGTTTGCAACCATAAGATGAAACTTACAATCACCAAAAGACATCTACATTGATCAGTACCCGCAATACTAGATTACATCATTAAGTGAATCGTATTAAACAATGACAATGGAGTTCAAGAATGTTACAAATGTTACGTTTTTCAAGAACCCCAACATGTCAACCGTGATAGGGTGTTTATCGGCACCATTATCCAAGAATCGTTGCGATTGCTATCTTCCTCCCCATAACCAACACTTGTTGTCATCTAGTGAATAAGAAGAAACAACCTTAGTACCGCCACTATGATTTTGTGTCTCTTGTTGTGAATGTTGCTGAGAAACAGGAGGAGCAATCGCATTAAAAGCATGGACTCTAGAAGGGTCAAGGGATGGCATTTCCAAATTCAACGTGAACTTAGGTTTCTTGTGTGTTTGAATGATAACCACTTTAGAACCACATTCACATTTCCCACCGTTCTCCACTACCATTGGTGACACCTTCGGTGAAACCTAAATAGCATCAACCATGTCCTAATTGTCATCCTTGCCCTCAGGGGGGGGGGCAGTGTGTTAAAAAGTTAAGGATATAGGTGCGAACAACCACTATTTTATAGGGGGGTATTACTTTCAATTTTTTTGTTTTTCACATGCTATCATTATGTAAATTTATACTTTGGGTTAATAGAAAAATGGCTTGCATTACTTATAATTCCAAATTACCTATTATTCCATACCCTATAGTACTTTAAAGATGTCCAATGCCATTTTTGATACCTTATATTACTCTTAAGTCCATTTATAATTTTTAGCCCTCATGTTTTTAAAATACCCTATCATTTGTTTGCACGTATATTGCTACTCCAACCAATGACTACCCCCCCCCCCCCGAGTCCTCGCCCAAAACAAGTCCAGCTTATGCTCTCTCATCTTTCTCCTCCACAAGATGAAAATACTAGGCACTCAAGAAACCAGGGGCAATTCTACAAAGTGGCATTCTTCCATGTCCTCAACAATGCCCAAGTGAAAATGCAAAATTCACCTTCTACAATCCAAGCCATAAAGTACGATGGGAGACTATTCACAATTGTTGCATCATTAGCGTAGAGCTCCCTCTTGACATACTTTAAGAAATGAAAAATATGTTAAATTATAACCAAATTTGTGATGTTGACAACATTCATCAAATCAAAATGAGAGTCAAATGATTACAAGGATAAATACTTGTATATAACATGCTTCATGGCAATTTTTCCACCAGTGTACTCCTCAAATTTTGATAGCTTACTGCATGGGATTCTAGCCTTCAACATGGTCTGAAAGCCTTTGCCGAGGGAGTGCACTGTTCAAGTACTGTAAATATACACGTGCGTGCACAAAAGGGGTATTATTTAGAACAAGCATGTACAAAATGTACGTACAAGAGACATGTATATTGCTATTATGCAGGAAGTAGATATACATGAGGTTGGAGATAAGGCTATAGAAAAATATATGTAAAGTACGGGTTTGCAGGTTCACGCGTTCAAGTCGGACCTGGACCAAGAGTCATGCGTTTTTTCATCCACTAAGTAACGACCTTATTTGGAGTTATGATCTCACAGATCATATCATGGTAGAATTGGATACGGTTATTGCTTTGGCCAATTTGATGTATGATGCTGAAACAGACACGTACGAACTTCATCCAAGTGATGAAAAAGTCTTTAAAGACTTTATAACTAAAAATCCATGATTTGATATTATACATATAATAGGGCCATATTTTTGCATTTCCAAACATTTGTACACATGTTATATACAATTTCTGTATTTGTTTTTGGACCCTTGTGTACGTATGGAAATGTGTTTTGAAGCAATGAGATTTGTAAGTATATTGCTTGATTTTAGCAAAAATAAAATGTATAAAGGGGTGTTTTAATAAGGGGCATGCACGCACGTGATTCTTGGTTTTAATGAATAGTGCACTCCTTGAGAGCCTTTGGATCTATAGAAGAATTTGCCACTTCTCAACATAATCCAATGCCGAAAGGAGTTCCTCATTCAATTTTACTGGACTCATTTCCAAATTTGGTCATGCTTGAATACTGAGCATATACTTCATGTTCCAACTAGAAGACCAAGAGAAAAAATCTTAGAACCTTGTAAATTCAAGTAGTAGAACCAACTTAAGTACACTAAGTAATTAGGAGGGAAATGACAACACATGAACCCAAAAAAAGTCCTATGCAAGCCAACTTTCTAACAGGATCTCTTTCGAAAAACAGAAAACGGAGAATCTCTCAAGACATGCGACTAGAAGTTCACCAACGTTACCATCATGCTTTTAATTTCGTCACCATCATATCCAACTTTACAACAATTCCAAAATATTTATCAATTTGCTAAACATACATATGTTAACAATGTATCCATCATGACATTTAGGGAATGTTGAAACATATGAGGGTATGGTGAAGTTCAATACTTCTTTGAAAAATCATCGCCATAAATAGGCTTTGTAATACCAAATAGTTTTTTGAATTCATTCTTCTTTATATTTTGATGGGTTTTTGGAAGCTTTGTCCATTGTAAACTGCATACCCTTTACAGATCTTAAAGTCAAAGAAGTTATATAATTATATTCCATCGATGCCTCCGCAATTGCAACCTTGATTTCCCTCTGCAACACCACTCATGTTTGTTTAAGAAATTAACGGACATATGAATGAATGATACCTCTCAAACCAAATTAATGATAGAGAATAAACTACGCACCCTCGTGCAAAATTTGAGTGAACACTTTCAAAGTAAGAGGGTACCACGTACTCTTATGTCATTTATTCACACAAACATCAAAATGTGCAACGGGCAGAAGGTTTTGAAATTCTTGAAGTTAAAGAATGCCAAAGAAATTCATATGTGAAGTTTGGGTGTACCAAATTTGTCTTCATGTAGTCACTCTTCATGGACCCACACGAAGAAGAAGGTCAAAAATAACAATTGTAATAATGACACAAACAAATAACAAAAAAAATAAAACATGAAGGTGGATTAGAATATGCACATGTTAACATCATGCTTAGAATCAAGCAATATACCCACATAATTGCTTAAATCCAAGAATAGGCACTCAGCCATGTAGTGCCACCCCTGGGTTATCGCGATGACAAAGATCCATATGACGCCTCCAAACACTCACCCTATGATTGTCTTCCCACATGTGAAACATTTTTCCTTAAAATGCATCCAACGTACGCATCATAAAATTTCAAATACAACTCAATTGAATCATTACATATTTGCCACCACTCATCCCATAAATCATAAGTGCTTTGTGTGACTGGCTCCACTCTCCCTTTGTCATCCATGGTGGAAACACAGAGAACCTTGTTGCCTTGACGGTATCCATTAGCAAACTTGTTTTCAAGTGATTGAACATTCATCTCCAAATGGGTCTAACCAATGGCCATGGTTTTAGGCAACAAAAAGGGATATTCAAACTTGACTTTGTAACATGTTTCATGCGCAAAATTCCGACTAATTGATTGAAGTTTATATTTTGAATATTGCACATTTAGAAAGGCTAGCACTCTTATCTATATTTTCCAACCTTCCCGTAAATGCTCTTGTCAAGAAGATATTAACATCATCTTGCGAATGAGACACAAACAACTTCTTACAATATCCAATCCGAAACATAAGATATATACGCTAGATCATCAAATAGTAACTCAATCATACGATTTACAACACTTCCACAAACAATGCATGGCCAAAGGACAAGGAACAAATGGAAAATATAATAAATAAATAAATAAAAATACCATTGTGAACAACTTTGTCCTCCCAACATTCTTGCTTTTATTTACTTTTTTTTTTTGGTCTATGCTTATATGGTTGCCTCATAGACGCATAGTTATCAAGCCAAGTATGCCAACTCACAATATGTGTTAATGTGGGGCAAGCCCTTATGCCACATAGCCTCAAGCCAAGTAGGTTCAAACGAAAATTAAATGAGGATTGTAAGGGGTTTGGATTGATCCCCATCCCCTTCTATACACATTCAAGGCCATACAAGCAACATATAAGCAGACCAAATTTGGAGGAAGGGCCAAATTATTTTTAAAAATAAAAATTACAAAATAAAAATGTCGAGAAATCTGAAAATTGTCGTCTCTGCACCGGGACAACAATTTTCAAAAATCTCTACAATTTATTCTTTCTTTTCTTTGTTTTTTTTTTATTTAATTTTTTGCTCAATTCTCCAAGGGGTGCACCTTTCATTTAAACCCAAGAATCACGTGTGTTCACAACATATTCTAAAAAACCCATTATATACAAGTTTTTTTGGTAAACTCAAGCAATACATGTATAATTTTAGTGATAAAATTACAAGTGACAATATGTATACATCAAAAAATTACATTCATGCATAGTCATTGATATAAGTATACAAATCTACTTTTGAATATTAATGAACCCCTATCATATGTATAATGTAAAGCCCTAGCAGTCCATTAATAAAGTTGTTGAAGACTTTTCATCTCCCTGATGTAACTCGTAAGAATCTAAGTTTATAATATATGTCAAAGATGCTAATGCATTGTTCATCCCGATATTATTCATTGAAAATACTATTCATAGCAACACTATCACTAGAAAAACAATATTCACAATGTTCATATTTTTCATACCGGCATTATTCATTATTCGTACCATTGTCACTTTCTTCCTATTTTCTAAGTTTCTTCCCATGAAGGTAAGATAGTGGAGGCCCATGTCAGATGCCAAATATAGAATGGAACACAACCATGCAGTTGAATAATGCTCATAACATTACTCAGCTGGCGAGTTGCGTTCATGGGCCCAACAATAAGTTTGAGAATAAAGACTATGGATGCCATAATTCCATTGCTTCAAACTAAATATGAAGTCAAGGCAGTTGAACACAACTCATTAGTTGAGTAATGTATATCATGCATGTCTGAGACTACATGTTGAATAAAGAATGTTGCATTGGTCCGACATGGTAGGAGTCCGACGAGTTTCCACTATACCGTAGCACCACAGCTGGTTTGTGCAAAAATAATTCCCCCCCCCAAAAAATGAAAATGACAATTATGAACCCAATCAAATGAATAAGTGAAAAATCATATTAGGAAGAAAAAAAACTAATTAATGGAATTTTTGGACTCTTCTAAGCTCCAACCACATCAACGCGCCATAAGAGGTTGCATGCCAATGCATTAATGGCTTGGCGCCCTCCTCACTCAAGAGGCAAACTCTCTTTCTATATCCATCTCCCTCTCCTCCTTGCTAAATAGGGATAAAAGCAAAATCAACCCGTCGTTGTTTTGGTGCCATTTTTAACACTCTTCTAACACTTGTCAAAGTGCAAATACATACAAAAGACCTAACACATACATTGTGCAAAGACAAACAAACGCAACACTAAGTAAGGTTAAGGTGGATATTTAGGTTTAAGGCCAAGAAGCCGCCACGAATGAATGAAATAAACAACAACCTACTTCCAATACTACTGGACCTAACCAAAAGAAACGAATTAAATATTTTTAAATCATAGGACTAACAAAATTTCATAAATTATATTTTTAGTCGACGAACCTTATTTTTCAAGAAATAAATAGATATTTGTTTTGAGGTGCATGAACCAGCTATGGTGCTACGATAGTGCATTCCACTACATAAAGCTTACCTAACTCATTGATAAACATACTTGAAATGAAACAACCCCGAAACCTATCAATGGACCTCTATGGGGCATGCTAGTTTGGCTCAATGAGAGGTGCACTCATACACAAAATTACTCATTTGTGTATCAATGTTTTGTAGGGCCCGGGATCCCCCGAGCATTATGCCCTTTTATTCTTGGTTTTCCCCCACATATGGGGTATACTCAACCCGAGTCCTATTCATTGCAAAATCATATTCATCAAAATCTGGCCACCTCAGGGAGTGCACTATTCATTAAAACCAAGCATCACGTGCGTGCATGCCCCTTATTAAAATACCCATGTATACATTTTATTTTTGCTAAAATCAAGCAATATACTTACAAATCTCATTGCTTCAAAATACATTTCCATACGTACACAAGGGTCCAAAAACAAATACAGAAATTGTATATAACATGTGTACAAATGTTTGGAAATGCAAAAATATGGCCCTATTATATGTATAATATCAAATCATAGATTTTTAGTTATAAAGTCGTTACTTAGTGGATGAAAAAACGCATGATTCTTGGTCCAGGTCTGATTTGAATGCGTAAACGTGTACTTTACATATATTTTTCTATAGCCTTATCTCCAGCCTCATGTATATCTACTTCCTGCTTAATAGCAATATGTCTCTTGTACGTACATTTTGTACATGCTTGTTCTAAATAATACCCTTTTTGTGCACGCACGTGTATATTTACAGTACTTGAACAGTGCACTCCCTGGGCTGGCCACTAATATAAAAACATTCTATCGATGGAGTTGTGTGTGTCAGTATCATAGTCACAACTAAAATGTTGTATATCAATTTTAGAATGGGTTTACATGCCATTGCTCAGCTAGTTTGCTACCCAAATGTTTGGTCACCATCATATCACTGAGAATCTACCTCCTTGAATTATGGGGCCAACTCAATTTGAAAAGTGACCAATCTTTGAAGCATGCCTAATGTTATCTATGCAACAATGTGTCCATTTGATTTATGCATCTCATAACCTAACTCTTAAAGGCCCAAGTAGCCCATTCCATGTCTCAATACATTGTATGGAGGTGTTTAAGGTTGCTTATTGTTACTTATAGTTAAACATGTGAAAACATATGTCACCTAAATGCAATTCATTTATTTGTTGTATTATTTCAATCGTGGCATACGTATATGTGAGATAAATATTGGAAAGTTTGGACTTATATAAATGATTCATACCATTTGGATTTCAATACTTGGGAGATGTATTTTTTGAAGAATAGATTTCTCAAAACAACCCATATCTGACATGTGCCCAAAGCAAACCTAGGAAACCATAATAAATAAGATTGAAAAGTGAATTTTTTTCCGTGTACATTGTCTAAACTTATACCCATAAGTTTTGAAGGCAAGATGTTGCCTTGAAACAATTAACACAACCACCGAGTCTAGCAACACAAGCCAAGAACTATACTAATGTAGCCTTGAATTTTTCCACCATTGGGTTTCATAGCCTAATCTCCAAGGCTAAAGCGAATAATCTCCAATGACATAAGAATAAAATTATCAATGCCTTCATTACCAATACATTCCAACCATGAGGATTGTTTGAGAAAAAATTCTCAAACTCACACCATCTTTAACGTCCATAATTGAAAACATGAAAATTGTTGTAAAAACTATATTTCATCCTACATATGATCTTTTAGGGGTTGAGAGCTAAAACAAGGAATTTCTATGCAGACTCTCTTAAAAAAAAATTGTCTTCAGGCAACTCGAGCAGAGGCTCCTTTGGCGGAGCCACCAATCAAGTCGGTCTTTCAACAAACCTTAAACTAACACCTACTCTACAATCCACAAGCAAATTGTGGAGTTTGTTGTAACAAAAACTACTTCCCTCTACACGTGGTCCTTTAGGGTTAAGATCTAAACCAAGGAGTTCCTATGCCGCAATCATCGTTCAAACTTTTGTCTTCTGGCAACTTAAGTGGAGCGACTTCAGCGGAGGCATCAATCAAGTCGGTCTTTCAACAAACCTTAAACTAACACCTCCTCTACAGTCCACACTTGAAACATGGAAATTGTTGTTAAAAAAACTACTTCACTCTACACATGGTCCTTTAGGGTTAAGAACTAAACCAAGGAGTTCCTATGCCGCAATCATCGTCCACACTTCCATCTTCTGGCAACTTAAGCGGAGGTGTTGGATCAAGTCGGTGTCTTTCAACAAACCTTAAACTCAGGGGGGGGGGGTAGTAATTGGTTGGAGTAGCAATATACATGCGAACAAATGATAGGGTTTTTTAAAAACATGGGGGCTAAAAATTATAAATGGACTTAAGAGTAATATAGGGTATCAAAAATGGCATTATACATCTTTAAAGTACTATAGGGTATGGAATAATAGGTAATTTGGAATTATGAGTAATGAAAGCCATTTTTCTATTAACCCAAAGTAGAAATTTACATAATGATAGCATGTGAAAAAAAAAAGAGAATTGAAAGTAATATCCCCCTATAAAATAGTGGTTGTTCGCACCTATATCCTTAACTTTTTAACACACTACCCCCCCCCCCGAGACCTTAAACTAACCTCCACTTCAAAATCCATGATTGAAACGCGGAAATTGTTCTAAACTCTATCTCGTTTTACCTACCGTACGTACACGTGGTCTAATCTAAGAGCGAAATCAAGGAGCTCCGCCACCCCAACTTATCGTTGAAATTGAAGTCATCTTTGGCAACTTTAAGGTAAGAAAGGGTGGCTGCCTCAATCCAGTCGGTTTTTCAGCAACAACTACATTAATTTGGTTGCCGACAAAGTTGTTTTTTCCTTTGGAGTTTTTACTACCCTTTTTCTTTCCCAAAAGTTAAGTTTCCTTCCAATATACAACTACACGGCACCGTGTTTGGTTGGTGTCGTTGATATAAAATTCTCTTCTTCCTTGTTTTGGGCAGCCATTGTGATTTTGGCAAGGATGGCATTATAATCTCCTCCAAATATGCCACGTGTCATCCCCACATGGAGACGACACTTAGTGGTCCTATTCATGTGGGTGGAAAATCAACAAGGAGAAATAATTAACGTGGACCACACTAATTCTCTACTTCAAGTGGACGTAACGTGGGTCAAAGACCCCCCGGAGCTTCTCTTAAGTCATCATATAGGCTTCCGAGGAACACCTTGCGTAGGATAGAATAGCCACCTTGCATCAAAAGTAGCGCAAAAACTCAGATTTTATATCTCACCCACGTTAATTTTGTAGGAGGAAACTCAGAGTGTAACCCATGCTAACTCTCTACTGTAAGTTTAACATGGGCCAAATAGGAATGTGGCGCACACTAATTCTCATTTACGAGAAATAGTGCGGGTTCTAAAAAATCATTGTGGCCCACAATAATAGGACTATTTAGTGTGCATTTGGGTGATGTCCTCGTGCTAAGAAACTAACCAATAAAGCACCCTCTATGGTACATCACGAGTCCATGGCAGTTGCCCATGTGCAAATAACCATTAGGCTACCACCATAGTTCCACATACCAAGCTAAGGCCAAAAAAAAAATATTGCTTGCTTGATTGCATGCATGGTTACAAAATTATGTGTACCAAACACATTGTGGCTAAATTTCATGTTAATAAATGAAAGAAGAAGGAAGGAGGGCAACCGGAATATGATAGTTCACATTTTAAATTGCTAGTAACAAGTAGTCCTATAGTAAGGTGGATGCACGGTGCACCTATTTTGGTTTGTGGTCTTTTAAACCCTAACTTTGGGGGGGGGGGGTAAAACATGGCCAGGGTTAGGTACCCACCTCGTTGAGTTGGGACTTACCGCTGTTACCAAGATAAAGAGGTCTAGTAAAAACACGACCCCCATGGGTTTTGCGTTTTATTCATCTCAAGTAGGTTCTTCTAGACTAATTCGAGATTTATTTTTTTCAACAAATAATATACATTTTATGTGTTTTATAATAGAGTTGTTTGCGTCTTCATCTCAGGTAATAGTAGTAGGGGGGCCCAACTTATAGAGGTGGGTGTTTAGCCCTGCTTGGTAAAACATGACATTTTCTCATGTGTACCCCTCCCTTCAAATGTTGAGATTTGAAAATCCATATGCTATTTCATGCCATTTCATTTCTAGAGGTAGCTCGTGTCCCATGTTTCAAGATCCTACATACGCATCCCACTTTAACATACAAACGTGTCCATTTAGCACATTGTGGCATAAAACAAGTGAGTGCATGCTTCATCATTAATAAGGTCATAGAATCTTATTTCATGGTACACTTCTATTAACTCTATATAAGGTAGGTGTGCCTATTTCACTTTGTGACCTATTTAGGACACCTAGAATTAAGGGTACAGTGGACATGAAGCATATGTTACATGGCCTCCCAAAAAACAAAAATCAAGTGGAGCATGACCCATATGGACACTCTGTAAGTATACCGTGTAGCACACCATGACATCCCTACTACAAAACGTGGTCCTAGAAAACACGTCCCATTTGACACGAGTAGTCATTGCACCATGACCCCATTTACATGTGTCAAGCTTAATCTACAAGTATCATAGATTGGACTCCACACATGTACATGGGGTCATATCCTAATGACTGCCTCTGTTAAATGGGAAGCGTGTTATAGGCCCCACAATCCTAATAGTGCATAAACAAGTGAGTGGATGCTCCATCATAGGTAAGGTCATGGATTTGTCCATTTACACTTAAATCAACTGTTTTATAAGGCAAGCCCACCGTGACATAACAAGTGAGTGAAGGTTGCCATCATATGCGTAAAGTCATAGATATTCCCATTTACACTTCAATGAGTTATATGTAAGGCATTGAAATCAAGTGTCTTATGTGACTCATGATCCCACATTTCCACTCTCATGAGGTGTTAGACAAAATCCGTAATTGGTTATTCAAGAAGCACTTTAACCCATACAAAACATGGGACATGACCAAGATGGGTACTAGCACTACCAATGGATGCCCATGTGCAACCATAAGCTATGCGGGTGTAAGTTGGTAGTTTTTCTCAATGAAACCCCTATATTTGATTGGTGTGTAACTCAATGAGGACCAAAGAACAAACATCATAAAGACACATGTTTAAAGAGTGATCGAACTATGTCTTCAATCAAGAAACCAAGAAGCATGCACTTCCAATAACCACAACTAGACATGGAGAGGTTTGGTTTCCAACATGATGTTTGCTTATGTTTTACCGTCGATTTGCTAATACAACACAAGTTCCGCTACATAGACAAAATTTGGAGAATTTGGAGATCATGAAAACGAACCGAATAACACCCACATACCTTAATGCTAAATTTCAAATTGGAAGGTGAGGAGGAGTGGGGGTGGGGAGCCCATTGACTACATACAAGAACTTTACTTATAAGAGGAATGCACAAGGCCTACATGAACATATAGTGATCATGGGATTCAACTTGACGTGCCTACACCACTAAATTGTATCTAGTGTCACTTCCTAGTCGGAGTTACACAATGCTATATCTTTTCGACATGAACGGATTTTTCCGCCAAGTAAAGATGTTCGTGTTCTATAATGTCCAAACAAGCAATGTGACCTACCTTTGTTGACCAGAAGGAAAATTACAACACACAGTAAAAGAAAAAATAGGTTATAGCATTGCACGATTCCCGAGAGGAAGTGACACTCACTACCATATTTAGTGTAGGGCATTGTTCACCCGTTCACAAAAACGATGTGCTATAGGTACCAGTGCTACATGTTTTCGGGCTACAGACCTAGCAATTGACGGAAGCTTGCCATTAAAAAGAAAAAGATTCATGAGAGTGAATTGTTCACGAACAAAGTAGTAGTTGTTAGCATCGATTACCATAGAATATCCTCCTAAATTTGGAAAATTATGGTAGTAAATGTTGGGAAAAGAAAGAAAAGCACAACAACAACACCACTTCTTCTTCTTACGTGACGTACATGGCTAGCTTGCTTGCTTCCTTCCCTTCCCTTCCCTTCCTTCACATGGGCACCGGTCGGCACAATGACTTTTTGGCAACTTGACCTTCTTCACAAAATTTCTCCCATGCATCCTAAACTTCCTTACGTAGAAGTTGCGACTGTCTGCCCAAAACTCCTCTAACGACAACAAGTCTGCACAATTACGTGAATTATGTCTGCAAACCCGACACCCGTGTGTCCATAAAAGGGGTTCTCAAGGCACACCTTATGCCTATCTTCCACTTTGCAACACCTCTTTGCATCGTTCTTGAGCACATCAATCTTTGCCTTGTAAGTCTAGTACCTTACCGGACTCGTTTCGTGACTTGCAAATGTATTTTTACCTCGATCGGTGTTCAATGCGGCTTTCGCGATGTCGATTTGGTGGTTCGTATGTTAATCGAGTTGTTTGTGGTCGTGGGTCATGTGTGTCGCAAGCTATGGAGGGACGTGTCATGAGTTTTTGTTGTGGTTTAGGGCATGGGTAAACTACGAGCATGTATGTGTATGCGTATGTGATTCATGGGTGACTAATACACTTCATTTGGAAGATTGTCATGTGTCACTAAAAAGCCTGGAAAATATATACCACAATGGTAGACACAAGTGACGCGAGACGGTTGTTGAGGGCTCATATGTTCGGAGTGATAGTGTTTGTCTACTAGATTTGTGACATCCTTCCATGATGGTGTCGTTGTTGCTCTCTCATGTATATACTTTTTTATTTTTTATTTTTTATTTTTAAAGGTTACATGGTGTTCTAGTTTCTGCAGGTTGTCTAAAGGGCGTGAAGCAAGACCCCACACTACTCCTACCACTTCCTAGACTTCGTTGGAATTATCGTGTAACTTGACTTATAAAGGCAGGCGCCAAGATGAGTTTCTATGAACAGGTACGGGTGCTCAAAGTTTGATGGGTTAAGGTTACGTTGTGTTGCTCTTGAGCAAGTGAAAAAGAAGTCCAATTTTATATTGTGATGTCATAGGATTCACTAGAAGTATTGGATGAAATATCATGCGTTGTTGGAAACTCGTCCTATGTCGCTAGAGTGTTTGCAAATCCGCCTAGTGGTGGATGTTGCATTGCCTACGACTTATATGTTGGTAGTGATTGAGTGGTGAAACTCAAGTTG
Organism: Polytrichum commune; assembly: GCA_950295325.1. Classification (NCBI taxonomy): domain Eukaryota; kingdom Viridiplantae; phylum Streptophyta; class Polytrichopsida; order Polytrichales; family Polytrichaceae; genus Polytrichum; species Polytrichum commune. The sequence continues at coordinate 22,735,180 of OX485804.1, forward strand.
GTGCAGCTCGTGAGATTCTTGCATTCTAATCGTGTACAACATGATGGATGCATGATGTAGTTAATGATAGGAATCGTGTATAACATTCCTAGTACATATATGTGGGGCTTTGATGTTTAAATATACGCTTATTCTCGAGGGAGTCGAAAGTTCATCAACCTTGTGGTGGGTGTCTCTTGTATTGGATTTGAAAGCCATCATTTGGTTTGGGGTGTTGCCCATACTACTAACTGGATAGTTATAACCTACAATGGCCCAATGAATACTAGTGAGAACAAAAATCATATTGTGAGTGGTTCCCAAGTGTTTCGAACATACATTGCAACACGTATCTTATTTTATGGGGCTTTCATATTGATACCTATGCCGTGTTGATTAGAGTGGTCTTCGTGACTTGTCAACCAATGCCAAGTCATGTCACATAACACCCTATGTAGTTGCCACCTAGTGATTGCAAGACAATTCACATGGGTCGATGATGAATAGTGTGGGTCACACTAATCACGTGTGTAATGTATTGAAAAAAAATTCTCATTCTCATAACATTCTTCAATCGGCTCTAGGACATGTACACTTACTATGATGATAGATGTAGTAGTTGGCTTAAGTGGGTGTATGATAGGTGACAGTAATGATCGACAACTTCACCATTAGTGTCACTTCACGACACTTGGCATGAATATGTGCAATAGTGTTATAAGGTGTATGCCTATGTTACACAATGGTCTACAAGTCCACTAAAGTGTACACAAATAACACTTGACATTAGGTAAGTTGAATAATACCATCTCCTTGCATACTAAAACGCAAAACTATTATCTCAAGTATCCAATGCGCTACGCTAAATAATGTCATGATGTAAATAAAAGTCCACTTTAAAAAATTGCTCATGTTGACGAATTGGTATGATCGTATTAGCAATCAACATACATGCTTCGGACGTGCCACTTTGAGATCTCTAGGCATCTAGTTTAAGCCCTTCGCAAATAGTGTGTGTGAAATTAAATAGCATAAAAGGTGTAGTTTGTTATTCCAATAACAATGCAAATTCATATCGTTCACATGTTGATGGCTTGAAAAACAACAGAACCTACGATATGTCGAAGAAGCAACTGAAGTTGCGAAGCGTGTCAATGGGGAATACTCCAATGTGAAGGTGAACCCCTACTTATTAAGAATCATACTTGAACCCTCTTGTTATGTGTATTATACAAAGTTTCCATGTACATATTTTTCTTACATTGATGTTTTTCAGTATATTATGGGTTTCTTTAACAAGGTAGTGCACCTATTCTTGTAGACTTGGTAGATGACTATATGTGGATAAAATTTGTTGTATAGGTTTGTGGCATAGCATTGCTCAGTAGATGACTTGTGTTCATTTCTTGTAAATGGTCTAGGTCATGTTCACTTCTCATAGATGGCCTAAATTTAGTCTGGTATTGTGGAATTGAAGTTCAAGGTTCGTGAATCACAATTGGCTCCATACAACATATTCTTCCTACTAAGCAATGTTATACGTCCATGGCACTCGTTTTAAAACTTTGATATTGCACCTGGATTCAAGAATTGATGTACTAACGTTAGTTTGTAATGCACGCAGATCACCATTACAATGCAGACCACAATCATTGACGAGGGGTTAGGACTTATCCAAAAGAACTATAAAGGTGATATCACTACTCTTTGGTCATAATATTACCAACCTAGCACAATTAAGTGGCGTGTTCTTTTGGACTACTCTTAGATGGTCGAGCTTTTGCTTCTAGAATGAATGGTGCAAGATGTAGAATGTTGGTTTAATTTTAGCCTAATTCGAAAGTGAATAGAAGAGAGGGACTAAGACTTACTATATTCAGAAGAGAACAAGCCTCAATGGGAGAGTAATATCTCAAAATAAAATAACATAATACCTATTAAGCACAAGTAATTATGTAATAGAGTTGGGGACTCGGGTTCACCTTGCACGTCGTTTGGAATTCACCCAAGTCCATCCAACTCTCATATATTGGGTCATCTACGAAACGAGAGACCCCATGTGGTTCTAGTTCACTAAGGAAACGTAAAACAATGGACAATCTAAATGCATCATAATGCACACTTGAGTTTCATTCACGCTTTTGTTGAGGTGTGCCGGTGCATTCTACCACATACAAGGAATGCATTGGCATAAACTCTTTATGCAATGTAATGCACCAACCCTAGTGCTTTACCTCGAACCTTAGTTGCTACATTCAATCAAAGAGAGCACATTTCATAAAAAACAATTTTGTCGAATCGTGCTATGGAAATGTCCTAGGTTTACCCCCCCCCCCTCCTCTCCCAACACGTTTAGTTTGAAGTAGGTGTTGAGAATTAGAATAGTATATAAGGTAGAGGATCCATGTATGGTCACTCTTCTTAATCAAACACCTATATCTAAGTGGATATGACATGGTTTGTGGTCAAGAACGGACACCATAAGGGCATGTGATAATGATGGGATTGGACTCTATGCTTATAATATGAACGTCGTCATGAAATTAACATTGAACATAATCATGGCATGTCATGTGCCGATTGTCGGATTGTTTTTGTTGTTGTATACTCCCTCTATACCAAAACGATTGTCCGTGTTCCCAACTTTGGCGAGATTAAGGCCCGCTGACCATTGACCGAGTAGTTGTAAGTACGACTCTCAAAATAGAAAACAACAACTACTCTGAAACGCCCCCCGAAGCTGCAGTGTCGAAAGACCTCTTGACGATGAAATTTTGGTGAAAATATTTGACTTTGAGCCTCAAATTTCTAGCCGGGCAGATAAACCGAACAATCATTTTGGAACAATTTTTTTTGGGAAGTAGGACAATCATTTTGGGACGGAGGGAACACCGGTTAACGAAACAAACTAATCTTCAATCTAGACTTCTACAACTTGTGCATCTTTTTGCTGCGTCCTGAAACTGCAATGGACTTTCTTTGTGATTTGCAATTGCTAATTGAGTGAGACGATTCCCGAGTTGATCCAATGACCCCAAAAATGTGCGTGGACCACATAAGTTATCTTGATGCACGAGTGACTAGTTTTGTCCACCTTGCTTGTTGTTCGGCCGTGTAATGGAGTAACTTAGCCCGGTTTATTAATGTCCTAAGTTACTCGAGCCTCATTAACAATGTTGTGGGAAAAAGTGCAGATAATCATGACTTGAAAATTGTGCGAGGGTCGAACAATACCATCAAAATAAGCGGTTATCAGGATCAGGTGGAAGATAACCAAGCCGCGTTACTAGATGATGTCTGTGCATGGGACGAGGGGGCCAAGTATTAATGAAGGGCCTAATCAAGGTAAACTAGTGGGCCGAGTTACGTCGTTACTTGAATGTTATTTGGGCACCCATGTTTGGCGAGAGGGAAGAGTTATTGCATGTGAACCAACCTCTCATTCATCCAACATATTTTTTGTCTTGAAGTAGTATACACTTTGAGGTTTTTTTGTTGAATAAAAAAAAAATTCAAAGATTTGACACCATAGCTAGTTTTTGAAGACCTTGAATGAGTACAGTCTAAGTTTTTAGAGATGAATTGGTCATCAACTTACAGGGGTCGAGTTCTTATGTTAGATGGATGAGAGGTATGTGCGTGTGTGACGATTTCTTTTCTTGCTCATATTTGAGTGATGTATGACAAGGTTTAATGCACTTAAGAACGTACATTAAAAAGAATGTGTGTTGAGGATGTGTTCCAATGAGATTGGGGCTTTGTGCTCGAGATATAGGCAATATTCCAAGTTCAATAATAAAACACAACTAGGAGGGCTTATGTAATCACTTAAAAATTTTATTTGTTTGTTTATTACATCCTCAATAATTGTTGCGTCTCAACTCTAATTTTGAGACTTAAGATGATAAACTATGTTATTTGCGGTTTGCTAATTGGATGATATAACTCTTCAACAAATCCAATGATCACATATGTTTGTGGAGTTGAAATTGGCCACATTACTAAGGTCACATACCTTATTGTTTGTTGCAGATCAGTGGCAACAGGACATACGGAATGGGACATCGATTGCACGCCGTCCTCTTTGTCCCTTGGAGATAATAGCAACGATGTATGTAATACATGATATTGCAATAGGCCAAATCTAATATATAATGGACAACATGGTGGTATTGGTGGTGGTGGGGTTGTCGCCCCACTATTCCATGATAGTGCCCACTATTCCGGAAAGATGGGGAGCCATGGTTAGTCATATATGCACAGGTGCAACAAGTTGGACACCACCCTAAGGGAGGACCAAGAGATGCAACACGTTGGGGTGGCACAAGTCCAAGCTGGTATTCTTTTGTTGATTGTAGATCCCGATGGCATGAAGCCTTGTAAATGAACACATATTACCATGCAAGTTACATAGAGTCCATTCTTAGGTTAAATGTATAGTATTAGGCTTGCATGGTATCTATGCATTCATCCATATTCTAAGCCAATCCATATTGTTAATTTTTTAAATAATTAAAAGTTGATTTACAAATTAACAGTCTATTTAGACATGGGAATGTTGGGAGGCTTGCACATACTAGAGTCATATATTTGCTTTGGTTGTCTGTGACAAGTCAGTTTTTTTGTGAAATAAGATTGACATTTATTTGTTTAGCTTTTGATGTAACAATACACAACTTATGAGCTTGGTCTTTTCCCCTAAGACTATAACTATATATGACAATAAAAATTGGCCATTGTGAGGTGGATTCATTCGAATTGGAGGGGGGTATTGTATTTCAAGTGATTTTTATGATTATATATATAAAAGAATGTTTGTGCATACACTTGTGTTTTAAAGCTACTATGAATAGAGGTAAGTTTCTATGTTAGTTTGGGGTCTATCCATATTTTGCATATCAAGACTTGCTACATATATACCCTAACTGCAAGGTCTTGTCACTTGTACATACATCACTCAACACTCAACGCTCATCCCATGAGCTTTCGGATTGTAGAATTTGTAGAATTGAGATGCTCATAAATTTGCGTGGGGAGACTCAAATTCAAACTGAGGTCCCAACATCCCACTCTTATATTTCAAGGGCCCACATCATTGAGTGATGCTATGTACATGATTCTTCAAAAACTTTGAACACAATTCATTAAGGGCCCTAATTTGTGGAGTATTCAATCCTTAAACAACTCATGATTTAATGTACAACCTATATACATCATCTTTATTAAAGCCTCACCAAGCCTTATAATCGTATATCATGTATATTGTGGGTTTAGAACTTCATTCACTACATTGTGTTATAAAGAAGGAAAACAAACATACTAATATGTGAAATTGACGATCAAAATACTAAACATGTATTTGCATTCAAGGGCACCCATGTTGTGTATTTGAACCTGATCTAAATAACATTTCAAGAAATTTAACTGATATGAATTACACACAATTTAAGAATGAGTTCATTCCTAGATGGCGTTAGTCATGATATAATTTAGCTTAAATGAAAGCATTTAGCTCAAATATGCATTCTTGTTTATGGAGTGGCCCATCCATATTGGGCCTCTCAAATGCTTAAGAGGCAATTTTATAAGAATTCTATCAATAGAAAGTAATCTTCATTTCCCTTGCTTTAGACACATTATTTAGTTTTTGTTTGGATGTTGCGCTTGGAATCAACCAAAAGTCCTTGAATATAAGTGTAAGTGATTATTTATTTATTTTATAAGTATTATTTTGTTTGGGTGATTTATGGAAGTATTGCAAGAAATATTGAACTTTGAGTTGCTTTGGACCTCCAAAATAGCATCCATTTTTCTGTCTTTAAAATGAAGATGAAAAAGATGTTTTCAACTAAGGTAAGTGGCCTAGTTCAATTCTTGATCTATATTGGACACCTATATTTGATTTTGTGCATAGTTTTTATGTGGATCCAATAATGGACATCAATAATCAAAACTTAAAAAAAGATAGGATTAAATGTTCAAATTTTGTTAACCATTCTAGGTTCAATTTTGCTTACCCTTGTAGTCCAATCTATTGTTCTTCACATGTTGAATGCAACCAACCCACAAAGCCCTTGTCACAAAAGGGGTTCCCATGTCCAAAATTTACTTCTCAATCTTATTTTTTTATGTAAATGAGATTTTTATAAACATTCATGAATTTAAACGCATTATGAAGCTTTGTAATGTCCCGTTATCAATTTTATGTTAGTTTGAACATTCATAATTCATAAGAGTTGCAGATTAAGTCATAAATGAATGGAACTTGATACATAGGTATTTGTCATCATTATATATACTCCCTTCGTCCCAAAATGATTCGTTGTGTTCCTAACTTTGGCGAGATTAAGGCTCGCTGACCACTGACTGAGTAGTTGATCGAGTAGTTGTAAGTATGACTCTTAGAATAAAAAACAACTACTACTTCAAAACGTCCCCCAAAGTTGTGGTGTTGAAAGACTTCTTGATGATGAAAATTTGGCATGAAAATATTTGACTTTGAGCCTCAAATTTCTAGCCGGACAAAAAAACCGAACAATCATTTTGAGACAAAAAATTGGGAGGTAGGACAATCATTTTGGGACGGAGGGAGTACTTTGAAAAAATATTCACTCCTTAAATTGTCTTAGATTAGAACAATATATTTTGTTCTTACTTAACATTGAAACTATCATTTTCTCATATCATCCATAAATATTCAATATCATCTCTCATGTTTTGATATATCATAAAGCTACATGCATTCACCATTAATTCACAATACCATATTGTATTGATTTAGTACAAGTTCATATGTTTTGAAGCTAATAGTTGCTTACATGGAGTCTACATAGTTATTTCATGACACCGATTGTATGAATGTGAACTTTAAATTAACATTAATGAGTGTGCTTCACACAACTTTCTCTTTCTAGCCATGTTGTAACCTTCATTTTATTGCATATGAAAAACGTGCATTACTATGTGAAAAAACCTTGGGTTGTAGGGGTTAACCCCCTAAATGCTTAAGATGCCCACATATGAGACCTAGGGATTTTCCAAATGCGCATCAATTGGGATACTATTGTACATCTCCCCCCCCCCAATCGGTTGGTTTAGGAGGTATTGGGTTGTAATTGTTGGAGACCATATCTCCTTTTCATTTGAAAACCTATGCAACCACGTATATATTTGGTTATGTTCTTTATGCCACACTAACTATTGGGATTTTGATTTTAAGTTCCAAATGTATCTCTATCAAGAGACTGGAGATGATCCGACAATGTCCAATTTTCATGGCAAGGGCTTTGAAACATTCAAAATGTGACATTTGGGCCGGAGAGGGGGTGGCAAGTTGCATGTGATTGGAATTTTCAGTAGCTTGAACCAATGGTGTATTATTGAACTCAATACACTTAAATAAAGTATGAATCTTGATAAGTAATTAGGTGGAAAAATCTCCCTTCTTTTGACACCTAATCACAAAAACCCTATACCGTAGAGGGCAGTCTATTTCATCTTCATTGATGCCGGATTATAGTTTCCATGTGGGATACAAGTGGGCCTAAGCCAACGTGAGCATGGCATGTGGCCAATTTTGAAGGAAGAAAACTTATTTTCTCTTGCAATAGAGAGTCCTTTACAGTAGTATCCTAAGAGGAGATACTTGGATTGAAAGTTTTAGAGTTACTTCTCACCTACACCTTTTAAACATCTTTAATATTGGAGTTTTCAATAAGGTTGTGGAGCTAAAAATGATTAAATTTTAGCTATTAACAGAGAGATCTTCAAGGCTAGATTAGGGTGGCCAGTGACTACGCATTTAAGGTAAATTCAGGACAACCATTTATTTTAGATTAAGATTTATAGTATCGGGAATCTTTTGAACCAAAATTAATCACATGATCAACATATGTTGGGTGCATTCTTAAATGGTCACATGTTAAATCAAAATTGTTCACAATTATCAACCATTTTAGCACTTGCATTCTCCATTTGATTAGACTTGAAATGGATACCCCTCTTAACAATTGCATAAATTATACACCAATTCTCAAATGATGCACTAACTCCTCCAAGGACTTTGAGGGAGTGCTCCACTCTAGGAATTAGCTCACCTGCCCCTTTTACACGAGAGCTCAAGTTGATGGTTTGTATTTCCATTTTTGGGAGCTTGACACTTGTATTTATCTAAAGCTCAAAGTATTGAGAGCATGAGTACCTACCATAGAGGGCTCTCTATTTCGACAAAGAAGAATAATTTGTTTTTTTTTCTAAATTTTCTCTCAAGATCTGATGGATGAAGTTTAGCCCGTAGACAATTAGGGGGTTAGGCAAAATGCACTTGGGTAGTTTAAGATTTTGATGCAATCCTTGTCAAAAGTGACCAAGAGTTTGTCATAGACATTCCACATGTCTTCCATAAAGGTACCATCTAAGCATTGTAAGCCCAATAAAACGTTCAAGCTCTCAAATCAAAAGCATAGTGTAAAATGAATTTGAGTAATAACCATCTAGATAAAGAGTCCCCTCACTACACTAAACATATTATGAGTGTGGTTTACAACATTTATCATTGACCTGCATTACTTTCTTGCCATCATTGGCTAGCAAGTAGAGAGGGTGACACATGACACTTGGTGCTACATGACAAGTTACAAAGACCACCCTAATTAACATGACACACAAATTTAAACATCACCCCATATCATATATTTTAATGTAGTGAGAAGGCTCTCAAATTTGGAGTTGTCATGGCATCTCTAACTCAACCACCACATCTCCCTCCAATTCATACTTCAAAATGGCGGTAGAGGAGCTTATGGGTCTTGCGGGGAGAGGGCCTTGAGACTACAGAGGGAGAATCACCACTACTACAACAAAAATTGCTACTCTATACATACTAATGTAGTCCCCAAATGCGTAAGACAATAACAAGCATGTGTAAAGAATGACTCTATGAAATTAATGTATAGCATGAAGTGTCACAAAGATAACACTTTCTAGCATTGCAACAAGTGTAACCGGGTTAGAGGAGCCATATATTGTTATGACATAATAGGGTTAGCTGGCTCTCTTCATACTGGTGCTTCTAAATCTACATCGACTGGTGTAGATGTGGTCAACTGTGGTGGTGATGGTTATGCCTATGCTCCCTCTACAACATTGGTGGAGGGTGATGTGAAGGTGTTGGATGGAGATGCTCTCAACTCTCAACCTCTCTAGTGTGAAGGGGATCTTATTAATGTGGACTCTTCTACCTACTAGTGTGGCCCACACCAAGTGAAGAGGAAGAAACTTGCATGTAGGGGAAGACCCTAACCTTAGAGCCGTTATATTGTTAAAACAAAATAGAGTCTCCGTTTCATTTTAATGCCTATAAATCAATCTTGACCTGTGTAGAGGGAGATGTGGTGGCAGTGGTGGAGATGCTTTCCATTCTCAACCTGTCTAGTGTGAAGAGGACCCAGTTAGGGTGGACTCTTCTACCCACTAGCTTAGTGTGGCCCACTAGTCCAAGTGGAGAGGAAAAGTCTGCCTTGCAGGGGAAGACCCCGGTCTTGGGGCGGGGTCTTGGCGGCAGAGAGAGAGGAAGAGAGAAAGAGAGGACGTAAGACTTGAGGCTCCCTCGTTTTTCCCTCTATGAGTGAAGCAAGCTAGGGTTCGCCATAGCCAGTGTTGTCCGAGGGTTTCGCAACTGGCATCGTAACGGGGAGGAGGAGGAGGAGGAGGAGGAGGAGGCATCGGAATTCATCAACTCACCATCGTCTCCCATTGGCAGCAACAACAGCAACGAGGAGGAGCTCCTCTCAAGGAAACGGCCGAGCAGCATCATGGCGATGGAGGATGATATGCCAACAACGGCATCGAGCGCAGCAGGAGGTCAGCAGGAGCCTGGAAAGAGTCGCAGCGTCGACCACGATGCTCTCGACTCCGAAATTGAGAAACAACGTTCTATCGCCCTCCAGGTCTCTCTATTTGTTCCTCCTCCTTTCTTTTCCTCAGCTCTCGACCTCCTCTATGCACCGGCCCATGCTTTGGTTACGTACGAAATCTTTTCCAGCAATTTGAGGTGTGGAAGCATGTCGCAAATGGCTTGCAGCAAGATTCGGAGTCTCGCTTTATGTTATCGTCTACCTCATCATCGCTGCAAGAAGATGTTCTCCCGGTGTGCTATCTTTGAGAGTTCGTGTTTGGAATTAGGCGTCGGTCGCAAATTAGGGTTAGGGATAATAACCTCACCTATCAAATTGTAGTGTTGATGTTGATGTGCGGAGGATGTGGAATTCCTCTTCGTCATGGCTGTACAAGTGGATAATAAGCTTGATCTGATGAGGATCAATCATGCGGTAGGGTTTGGAGTGTCACTATCGAGCATACTGAAGCAGAGACATTGAACCCTAGCTGATGATTGTGGTGGTGTTATGCACAGGACGGTAAGCTGGATGTGGCCATTGAATCTCTGCTGAATTACGAGAAGCAAGTGCGCCTTGCAGCTGATGTCCCTGGTACAAGGAAAGTGGTCCTTGCCATTATTCAGTTGTGCTATGAAGCGAAGGCTTGGAAGACACTTAATGAACAAATTCTCCTCCTCTCAAAGCGTCGTTCGCAACTGAAACAGGTCAGTACACTGATTTGCTAATTCTAGGTCTTGTGTTGAAGTGCTGACATTTGAGAGAAGTACCCTGTGGTGGACATAGTGATTTTCAAATTGAATTAGCTCATTTTTTGTTCCATGTCCTGAAGGTTTTTAAGAGAAGCCATGTTTAAGCCTTCTGATGTGGAATCCCTTCATTCTGCAACCAAATTCAGCATTTTGGGGCTTTACTGATGATTCCCTGTCTAATTGGACTATGTATGTGAGTATGGTGAGTATCAATTTCGTGCAGTTCATGGTGTTGTTGTTTGAATGCTTTATTCCAGAGCAAAGTAGCATAGCATTGAAGTATTGGGGTCTGAGGTGATGTCCAGGCCGTTACTGCTATGGTGCAGCAAGCCATGCAGTACATTGCTGAAACTCCCACTGTAGAGGCACGCATTGAGCTTATTGAAACGCTCAACACAGTCTCAGCTGGAAAGGTACTACACTATCTTCTGAGAAGTTTTCTGTTCTTTCTGTTATTTGAACTTTTCCATGATGTTCATGTATAACAACGTCTGATTGCAAGGAATTTCTGTCATGGACAGATATATGTGGAGATTGAGAGAGCTCGTTTAATCAAAAAGCTGGCAAAGATCAGGGAAGAACAAGGGCAGATTGCAGAAGCTGCAGAATGCATGCAAGAAGTTGCTGTAAGTACCCGCACTTTGGAGTACTTATGTTTGAAGCCTTTGCAATGAGCATTTAGTAGTGTGATCATGCGCTGGGTTTGTTATTGCTGTACTTTGAGTAGAAAAGAATCAGATGTTTGATGAATTTTACTTATTTGTGGTCCAGCAACATAAAAGTTTATTTAATCACTGTGGCAAAATGTAGTTGTACAAACATGATTAACAGCCCTGAATTTGTGGAAAACTTATGCTACAGGTGGAAACCTTTGGAGCTATGGCAAAAACAGAGAAGATTGCCTTCATCCTGGAACAGGCATGTTATTCTATCCTACATCTTTTGATGTTTTAATTACTGTAGCAAGTCATGTTGCTCCCAAATTGAGGTCGCTGAAGTGTAGGATTATCTGCAAGCGTCCAGTATTGTTCAAAAGTTATTTGTGTCTGAGTACTAGGATGAGGTGAACCACAATGTCTGGAAAATTTAGTTAGAAGTATGTCTTCTGATTGATGCAGCTTGAGTGGACAGGTTCGGCTGTGTCTTGATCGCAAAGACTTCATTAGAGCGCAGATACTTTCTAGGAAAATTAATCCCAAGGTTTTTATTGAGAGCGGTAAAGAGAAGAAGAAACCCAAAGATGGAGACAATATTGTAGAGGAACCTGCTCCTGATGTGCCAACACTCCCTGAGTTGAGGCGTATATACCATGAGCTCATGATCAGGTACAATTCTGGACTTCAAGTAGTTGTCCTCATTTTGTTTGGGTGGAAATTTCCATTGGGAGCATCAAAGTTGGAATGCATCTCTGAAGCTTAGAGATTTCTCCTTGGGTCAAACCACTATTATATCTGTTAGTTCTAGTCATTGTGTAGGATTCAATGCTGCGGTAGTAGAATACTGTTTTTGAAGAAATAAAATAGTACCTGATTGGGGTTAGACAATGCTGACAGGTACTATTCACATAACCATGAGTATCTGGAGATATGTCGGAGCTACCAGGCGATCTATGAGACTTTGGTGAAAAATGAAGTGCAATCATCTGATACGGCAATGGTCACAGAAGGACAGGCCGAGTGGGTTCCCGTGAGTTCTTCTCCCTTTGCTTTGTAGCCTATCCATATAGGATGATTGCAATGCTCACATTCTTAAATCTGTCTGGTTTAGTCAAAGCTACACTATTCTTGGAAGTACTGGAGGACTACGTCTAACAATTTTACCTTGGGATGGGATGTTGTTACAGATTTTGAGGAAGATATGTTGGTACTTAGTTTTGGCACCACATGATCCCATGCAGTCCAGCTTACTGAATAGCACACTGGAAGATAAGAAGCTGTCTGAGATTCCTATGTTTCAGTGAGTTCCTGGACTGAACTTTTGTACAAGATTATGTATGGTGCAACTCTTTTCCTTCGCAACACTGCAGGATGAATGCTTGTAGGAATTACAAAATTTGACCAACTTATTAGCAAATGAGTTAAAGTATCTTGGACTGCATATGTTATTGAAGATGCAGAAATCCTCTTAGATAATAGTTCTTGAGTGAAACGCTTAGTTACAACTGTGAACAGGACTGGGTGTGCTGTGGAAGATGCAAAGAGTGTATTCAGGGCATCTTTATCTTAAATGTATATTGTGTGATTTTCTTAACCTTCACCTAGATATCATCGCTGTCTCTGATATTAAACTTCACACACTTTGGCATGGTTGAGAAGATCTTGAGAGTTCCAATCTTCATGTGTCCATAATTCTGTGTTGTGGAGAGATGTGATATGCTGAGTGAGTGGGGTATTGTGAATTCAGGGCATTGCTGAAGCATTTTGTCACAATGGAAGTGATAAGGTGGGTCAGCTTCTGGGGAGATTACAAGAGCGAGTTTGAACAGGAGGCTCACCTGACTGGTGGGAGTCTTGGAGAGCAAGCTGCTGAAGATCTTCGCCAGCGAGTCATTGAACATGTCAGTAATCTGCAAATCAGTCGCAAAGCGATTCGACAGTTGACTCATGCTGTGATATTTTGGTCAATGATATGATAATTCAGGTTTCTGACATTGTAACCTCCTTGATGCAGAATATCTTGGTTGTTTCCAAATATTACTCAAGAATCACATTGAAGCGACTCTCAGAACTTTTGTGTCTCACTGCTCAGGTATAGCTCCTGCTCTTGTTTGTTTCAGAGTTGAGGTCAGGTTTCTTTTCATCACCTCTTTTCCATCTTATGTGTTACTTGCACAAGGTAGGGGTGCATACTCATTTCGAGGGATTCATGGGACTTCCAATGTGTTAGGCCAGAAAGACGTTTGGCTGTTTTGCTAGCTTTCAAGCTTTTGCTTGTATCTGTGCTACTTGACGGTCATAGGTCCAACAGCTGACCAAATGTGTTGGGCAAGCTTTTCCGGTACCAGCATGAACCAACATGAATCTGTTGTTTATATCTACTCGGTTGTAGCGGGATCTTCTAATTCCCACCTGTCCCTACACCTAGAATTGACTTATTTTCTGGTGCTGGTGCAGGAAACAGAGAAACACCTTTCAGAAATGGTGGTGTCGAAGGCATTGATTGCCAAGGTTGATAGACCAGCAGGAGTTGTGTGTTTTCTCAGCAAGCAGGACAGCAATGACGTTCTCAATTCTTGGGCTGTGAACATAGAGAAGTTGTTGGAGCTTGTTGAGAAGAGCTGCCATCAAATCCACAAGGAAACAATGGTCCACAAAGTCACCTTAAAAGTACAGTAGGAAACCTCCAATTTTCACCTAATACACCACACTGGAACATCTCAACATTGTTAGTAGTTATGCTGGAGGTGAGGGCCAAGTGGTTTGTTCAACAGCTGTCTGCATTGCTCTCTTGGAAATGGATTCTTCTGAACCATGGGTTCTACAATTTCCTGTTGTTTATATCTGTACTTGAAAAGGTTGGAGGGCATGGTGACCTGGTTGAAAGAGATTTGTTCATTTTGACACTTCTTGTATCTGTGCACTAAATTGCCATTAGGTCTGGTCGACTCCAATTCTTGACCAATCACAATAGCCAAGTTTGGAATCAGTAGACCTGCATCCCATATTCTCTGGAGTTTTCTGATTGTGTCCTAAGCTTGTTGTTACAGAAGGTGTGGAATTACAGCCGTATGTGCAATCAGTAAGTGTATATATCCTTGTATCCTTGTATTTTGTGTTGTCTTGATGTCGACCTAAAAGAGTTAGATCATGGGTGAACTGATGTTTTGACTGTAATCACATGTGAAGAACAAATATCTCAATGTAACTTAAAGCACTGTGCCCCAGTTTTTACTCGTTTCCTTGTGTGGCCCAATGTCATTTTGAGTCCAAGGTAGCCATTTTAAATTTGGATACTTTTCTCTCTGCATCCACTTCTCGTCCGATGTGAACTATGCAATTGGTGCAAGATGATTAAGAAATCCAATTTGTGCCTGTAGCCATTTGCCTCAAAAAATTTCAGAGCTATTATGAATATCTTATGATTTAAGTGAAAATTCTTGTGCTCATTAAGTGGTCCTACAAGTCCCTCCAATCATGTTGGTTATTGAGCCTAAAATGGCTAGCATATTTTGAGCATGTAGTCTTTTTGGTGTCCGTTCTTAGATCCACACCTAATCATGTGCTACTTAATTAAAGGTTTTGGGATTATTTTTGTGTTGGAATTAGGCACGTCAATCTTAAGAGGCCACCACTCAAGCACCAAGGAGAGCTGTTGGAGACACATACATGAACTAGAGATGTATAATGGAGACTTTGAGCACTTGATGTACAGGGACATCTGATTTATGTGGAATTAACAAGATGTCGAGTTAATGTTGAATAACTGTGTCAATTTAATGTTGGATTGATGCGATGTGAAATGAAATGCATGCCCAATTCGTATTTCCAAGTGTTGCTCAATTTGAACAAACATTTTTATAGCAATGTGATTGAGAAAGAGAGTTCACAATCGACATGTGGGTGAGATTAAGTTCAACTTTGCCATTATCAAACCTAAGAAAGTTAAATTCCTAGTGATAAGTTTGTAGTCAGCAAATTACCTAGTTGATATAAACAATTTCATAAAGACTAAATCAGTTTGCTTACCCTAATTTGCAACTCTAAACAACAATCCATGGAACAACTCTTCCCTTTGTATTCATAACAGTTTTTTTTAACAATGCTAAAAATATGCATCATCAATGCAACTTCCTCCTAGGTTGTCCCTTGGTGGATCTCAAACTTCATGCAAAGAAATAACATGTCGATCCAAGGGTCTCCACCAAAACCTCATACGTATTGTGTCAGTGCATTGATTGTACTTGGAGGGAAAGTGGCTTCTCCCCTCCACAATAGATGTGGTTGGATTTGAAAGTGCCCACGATATGGCCACAATACCTTATGCGATAAGGGCGATCTACTTTTGAAACCGTAGGTGAATTGGTTAGAGTTTATCTTGTTTACCATAGCTTACTTCAAAAGTAAAGGAAAAGAAGAGAACGATTTTGGGCAATTTGTGTAGTGGTAGACATTGTTTCTTACTCAGCTCACTAATGCAAAAATTAGTCAACATTGTTAATATGAAATTGTTGTGGTGATTGTAAAAAAGGGTAATGTTGTACCGCTAGAAGGAGGGGTCGAACCTCCGACCTTGTGGTTAACAGCCACACGCTCTAACCAACTGAGCTATTCCAGCAATTAGGAATGAGTCATAATGTAATTGCAATTCCACATGCATCCGCCAAGTGTCGAACCCGAGATCTATTGCTTGGAAGGCACTTTCTGTAGCCGTTGGACTACAAATGTTTGTCATGCTATAAAGGGAGTGCATAAGGGAAAGAACCCTCAAAGACACAAAACTAGACCACCTCATTGATCAATTGTCTCAAAGAGGGTGTTTGGTGGTTGCTAACTTGGAACCATTTAGCCTATCAACAACTAGACATGCCATTGGAGTTGTTGATGGGTCACCATGAGTGCATGCAGGTAGAGGGAGCACCTGCATCATTTTCCCTAGATTGTAGGTCATTGCATCGTTTACGAATTTGATGAAAGCATGCCAATGGCGCAAGCTAAAAGCCACCGGTCTCGCCAATGCCACACTCCCCTGCTTTCAACTCCACACCATGGGCCCCAATCTCAAGAACCACCTGAGTACCCTTCGGTGCCTTGAAAGCTTTGACAATGAAATATCCTTGCATTTATGCAATACCCAATGCATAGATATTGTCATTGGCACAAGCACAAGCATATTAGATGGTGAAGGCCATGAACACTCTTGCTAGCTTCTTAGGGGCCCCCTTGACCAAAACTTTGTTAGCTAGTCACATGTTTAAGCATAGACAAAGAAACCAAGGAGGAGAATAATAATAATAATAATAATAATAATAATAATAATAATAATAAGAGGAGTCTTTTTTGTTATAAATCATAATTTGAATACCTAATTTGGAGTTCACTTCTAACATAGACTTATAGGTTATGAATTTTATATTATGAATGTTTAGACTAAATATGTGTGATTGAAATATATGACATTGGTTGTGATCACGGAAGGACCCAAGAGGATTCCCTTACATAGGTCTTGGTGGCCTTATTTTATTTTTGGCAATGAAATGAAACATTTCATTTTTCTCAAAAAGAAAAAGAAAACATTGGCATTGATCTTCGTCAAAGCATTTTATTTGAAAAGTCAACCATAGTCTTAATAAGCTTCAAGTAATCACTTGAACTCACGAGGGGTGGACTTTTTATTCTGAAACCTAAATGACATGCGTGGGTGACTATGAATTTAAACCCCCTATATACAACAAACTTATAGTGAAAAAATGGTATATGTAGTAACTTTAGGCTAGAGAATATGCTCATGTATTTTATACTAAGCTTTTCAATTTAATGCGATAAATACCTCTATACATACACAACATATAAATCATGAAATAAATAGAACTTTATTGAGTACACAACCCTACAAGAGTGGACATGGTAGTCATTGAGAACTAATACCATTTGACAAGAATGGATGAAAACATACAAAATAAATGAAACTACCTTTGTAAAGAGTCAAGTTTTTCCTTCTCTCTAAGCCTTAGGGCCCCTTTTGTACATCCACCTTCACTTCAAAATTCGTAACAACCTTCTTATATGTATACACTAGAGAACAACAATATCCACTCCCTTGTGTACACTATGTACACTAATGCCTCCAATAATACCCCTTTTCTACACTCACGTTAGTTCGTACGTGGTATGAAAGATCCCACCCGCTGGGCTGGAACTTTGATTACATTTTCTAAAAACGTAAGGTGCATAACATGATCAACTTCGAAACATGAAATCATGTCAAGAACCTTATAACTCCTTCCCTGCACGACATCAAAATTATGTAAGCAAGAAACACTGAAGAAACAACATTCAAGAACCCCCATAAAGTATGTCGTCAAAGAGAATTCTTCTATCTAGTAGGTTGCCACATCATTGGACTACTCATACTAGTCTTCCGAAAACAAGTAAACTCCATGCATCAAATTTTGTCTGTCCGGTCCGCTCCAGTTCCTCCTTGCCTCTCTGCCTCCAACCTTGTAACTCTCTCTCTCCCCAATTCTTAGCTTCACCTTAAGCAATCCTTGTGTTCAAGTTTCAATTTGTTGCAAGATCATGACTAATATGTGTTCCAAGTGAAGACACAGAGTCAGGCGTGCACACATGATCTATGAAATTAACAACCACAGTCATTGATGTGCGGGTGATCTGCAAAACCTGGTGGTGAGAGTTGATGTAGTTGCTCAGTGATCATGATAAACACATACAATAATCTCCCGTTTAAGTACGCATCCCGGTTAAGTGCGCAATGTTTTTGACGAAAATCAGGGTTCATATTTGATTGTTTGGACATGTCATGTAGAGTCGTTTGCCGCAAAATGCATGAGTTTTTTGCGCTTGACATTCAATGCCGGTTTGTTAACGTTTTGTTGAAACGTCGCACACGATCGTTGTAGTTCATCATACATTTGTTCAGCTTCCGTTTGAGCATCGGAGCAAAGCAATTGGTCATCGATGCCAAGGACAGTTTTGGGTGGAGCTTCAATGCCTTTGAAGTCGGTAGCACTTTCATATTCAACGAGGATTTCACATCGTTGGGCTTCGGTCAAGCGGGTTGCCTTAGGTTTCATCTGTTTCCCGTTGCGATTCATCGATTCACAGGATCTAGAAAGCGATATAAGTAAAATACGCACCTACCAACTAAGTGCGCACCAACGGCTCCAGTTCAAAATGCATACTTAAGCGGGAGATTACTCATTCAACATTGTCGCTATCTTCCATGAAACATATATATATATATACACACACACACACATCCTACTGATCCAATGATTCCGTGTCCCAAATTCCAACTTATCAATATTTGCATCCTGTGTCACAATCCAACACGGAATCATCTCAGGGTCACCATGGTATTTGTGGTCATATGTGTGGATGACTTCACCTTGGATGTGGAGGCCTGTGCTATGGTGAATGGTAGTACCCGATTGGGTTGGTGTGGCGCACCTTTGCAAAGTATTATGACCTCATCATAAGATAGATGAGGCTCATTCGGTTAGCTTCTTTAATCGGACACTTATTTTTGGCTCGTAACCAGTAGGTCATTCTTCTTAATTCGGGGGATGAGTGATACATGTTGATTTAGACGCCAGCTGGATGATGTTTGGGTGGGTCAGTCACCTTCGCATAAATCAAAGTACACTCATCATCCTCTATAGTTAGGAGTGCTACCCACTGTGCCCTAACATGGTTGATTTAATTTGTGGGCAAGCTGGACAAATGAGGGGGCGACATGTGGCTGTGAAGTGTTGGCCAACTTGTGCCGTGGGTATTCTATAATGAACATCTAGTTCGGCAACATTTCATCTTACCCGTGACCACTTTAGAGACATGACACAGTCAATATTGGAATTAAACTTGGGTTTCGTTAAGAATGAGTCATGTAGAATCTGCTAGTGATGTTGTCCACTTACACAACATCTACTTCCCAATCTGGTGTTATAGTTTGGTTTTAAAATTAAAACTAGACCAAAGTCCAATCATAAAATATTACATCCTTGAACTCTATAGTAAGATCTCCCAATAAGAAATGCAAAGACTCATGATTATGATAATATCAAAACACTTGTTATATTAGATCAATATGAATGTTTACAAAATGATTATATATATATATATGTATATATATGACATTAAAAAGTAGTCTATTGATTTTCCTCTTCTTAATTTAGCATCATAGCATTCAATTAACCACTAAGAGTTCAACTATCTCCCATAAAATTTAGATATGTTAAAAGTCTACCGATGAATTCACTCATAGAGAAACTGGTTAAGTTACTAGACATAAACTCTATATTTATGTCCATCCTTACGACTCCCAACTAGTCCAATTCCTAAAGACATGGGCTTACCGACAAGAGTAAGTTAAAGAACGCGAAATGGCCATCAATTATTTTGGACAAAACTTTCATCCCCTAGAAGACTCGCCAAACTTGTAAGAAAAGAGTAGGCACATCTCTTAGAGTCTTGTGAACATGTGGACCAGTTCCAACCTAGAAGAGCTTACCTATCAAATCTAAAGGTTGAGTAAGTGATCAAGACTTGCGATTTTCATTCTTCTCCAAGTGCATTCCTGTACTTCTCCAAAGGAATTAGGTGTTTCTCACCATTTAAATTTAGGTGCCTAATATTTTGGTTTTGAGACTTTGGAGTTAATGGTGCGTGGTCCGAGATGTAGCCGCTGCCTCTTGACTATGATGCGATTACCAACGTGACCGACCACTGAAGAATGTCGATGAACCCCTCTAGTATTTCCATTGAGAATTAAAATTAAAAATACTTTGATTTAATATGCGTCAAATGCATGCCGTTTTTGATACATTCTCTTGCGACATTCCAAGGATTGAATGTTTCAAGGTTCGTCACACAAGGAGTCTAGGTTTGGTGCAGTAACTTTGCAGAATGAACATGGGTAGTCAAATTTCAGAAATGATTTGGCTGAGCATAGAAAAACCATGAGTATAATTACGTATGTGATTTGTAGATTGATTTGAATGACTGAAAGTTTCTTCGCCAGAGTGAGTATATTGTCCTCATGTCATGTGGTTATGAGTCACTTGACATGTTTGCAATGTTTTAAGGCCACTAACTTAGAGTGGCTTCAAGGGTTAGGGACTCTGTCGTCGTGAGCCTCATGGGACAAGTGGCCACCTCCCTCTTCTTTAGATTGTATTTTATTCATGTTGGGACTAAGTTGTTAACACTGAGAGTGCCACTAAATAATTTCCTTTCAGGGCGTCTTTGTTAATCTAATCTAAATCCCCAGTTGCAATCACCTTGCATTCAATAAATGCCATCTTGGCCGCTCTTAAAGCCTTGCACATGCCTCTACAAGCTGAACTTAGAAGGAAAAAATAAAAATAATGAGACAGATGAAACGTTTGATTTCATTGTCAACAAACATACAAGGCCATTGGAATCTCAAAAGACAGATAGAGGGGCGGGTTCTCTTAGGTGCACATGGTGGAATCAAACAATTCCAAGAAGGGTAAAGCAAAATTTCAACAAGCATATCTCATCAATTTTTTTTGAGGTGCATGGATGATCCAATAAATTTTGGAGTTAGAGTGTGAGAAAGACTGTTGTTGGAACTTGGCACCCCACAACATGTCAAAGTTGTTCATCATGTCTTCGTAGAGGTGGGCTTTCTCCACCAGCTTTACCATTTTAGTCCATGCAAACTTTGTGAAGATAATCAAGAAGTTAGGCTTGCAAAAATGTTTTTTGGATTTTCTTCTCATTTTCACAAGTTGATGTTGTTGAAGGTGCAACCATTCCTCTCAATCCAAATTGCTAAGAGAATATGCCTCTAAGGAGTAACCGAAATCTAGAAAATTTCTCTAGAAATGTTGGGATTCCCCTCTTCCCCCCTGCCCCCAAAGATCGAGTAGTGCCAATCAAGTGGAAGCCAATGTCCTTTCTGATTTGGGTGAGCCTTGATCTTTAGGTGAATTCTAGGTGCCTATTACAACCAACCGATGGCAAAACGACACATGTCCAATATCGGACATAGCGGTTACTAAGCCAAGGCATGGTCATCAATTACAGATGATAATGGGCTGAGCCCTCATATCCAATCAAGAATAGATGTGTTGACAAAATGGTTTAGCATGTCAACCATTGTGTAATCAACGTCTGGGAACCGGTTGGTGGTTGCAATGTGGAACCAATTTCCCACCTTCATGCTACAATTCCACATCACAACTGACGAACCGGTTCTAGGCACCGATACCATACGTAATCGGTGTCTTGGAATTGGTTGCCAGTTGTAATGTGGGACCAATTTCCCACCTTGATGATACAGTCCCACATCACAACCAACGAACCGGTTCTAGACATTGATACCATACGTAAGCGGTGTTTGGTAAACCGGTTGCCGGTTGTAATGTGGGACAATTTCCCACCTCAATGCTACAATCCCACATCATAATCGACAAACCAGTTCTAGACATTGATACCATATGTAATCAATGTCTGGGAACCGGTTGCCGGTTGTAATGTGGGACCAATTTCCCACCTCGATGCTATAGTCCACATCACAATCGGCAAAACTAGACACATATACCCTACTCTGGGAACCGGTTGCTGGTTGTGATGTGGGACCGATTTCTCACCTCCATGTTATAATTCCACATCATAACCGACAAACCGGTTCTGACACCAATTTCCCACCTCATTGCTACAGTTCCATATCATGACCAATAGACCGATTCTGAACACCGATACCATATGTAATCGGTGTCTGGGATCTGGTTGCCAATTGTAATGTGGGACCAATTTCCCACCTCGTTGCTACAGTTCCATATCACAACCGACACACCATTTCCAGCACCGATTACCACACGTAATCGATCTCTGGAGCATCGGTAGGTGGGTAGCTTAGGAGGGGTATGATAGGAAAAGGCAGTGGGTAGGTAGGAAGGAGGGTGATTAAATATGGCTTGTAATGTTTGTCCAGATGGACCACTAGGAAGCCGACACGTCAGGAGGCAAGGCTCCAGAAACCGAACTCCGGACATTATATATATGTGCACAAGTTTATTATTACTGCCGAAGGAGGAGAATGCAAGTGCAGTGGCGGCATCATCGTGTTGTCGGATACGCAACAACGACAAGGAAGAAGAATCCCTAACCCATCGTCAGTGAAGGCCCGGCGCATGGCATTGTGTGATGAAACCAAATTACAGATGGCATCGAAATGTGGCAACTTCAAAGCCTTGGGATAGTTGCAATCCAGCTCGATCAGCGTCGGTAGCTGGGTATAGAGATGCACAGGGTTAATTACTGGTGCACATGGAGCTGAAGATTTCCCTCTAATTCGCTACAACCGAGATCAAAGCTACAACCTGTAGGAGGCTAGCTAGGGTATCAGCTCGGAGGAGGATGGATGATCGAACGAAAGCAGCACTATATAGTGCTGATTTGGTGCACAAAGATCATCACTTTTGGGACTAAGTTAGAGTTGCGAGGGCAGGCAGGAGCAGGTCCTGGAAGTTGGAGGTCAATGTTGTAACTCGTTTCTTTTTGTTTTGTTTTGTTTTGTTTTGTTTTGAGAACAAAGGGGTTTCGGTGCAGCGTGTGTAGGCACATTCTTCATATGGTGTGCACCAACTTGTGATTACATTGTCATCTTTGAATTGCGGATGCGATGAGTACCCCGTTTTCCACAAAGCGGTTATGATGAACTTGTTGCTTCACGTGGACGACTATCTTCGGCGTACTCTTTGACGATTGACACAACGTCGAACACTGCACTTAAAGTGTGACTCTACGTCGTTCGGGATACATAGGTGAGCGATTGAAGGTGTTAGTGTTTACCCTCTTCTCCGGCTTTTGTTATCATACTATTGAGTAATCTGGTGGTCATGGTACAAAAAGCGTAATTAGTGAATGCAGGACGTGCATTATATAAAGATCATTTGATGAGAGCAGGCAGGTTCTGGAAGGTGCAGGAGATCGCTTCTTGATTGTTTTGTTTTCAAACAATGGGTTTAGGTGTACTGTGTACGAACTTCATATGGTGTGGGCCTTGTAAATACATTCTCATCTTTTATTTGCGGATGCGACGAGTGGGCCTTTCTCCACAAAACAGTTGTGATGAACTTGCTGCTTCACGTGGACCACTGGCTTCGGCGTACTCTTTGACGAAAGATACACGTCGAACACTGCAAAGTTGGAGTCTACTTCGTTCGGGATACAGAGGTGAGCAATGGAATGTGTTGTATCTCTTCTTCTTTCTCTTTTTTTTCATACCATTCCATAATTTGGTGTTCTTGGTACAAAAATAGTCTAATTAGTGAAAAGCAGTAACTGCACCATGTGGAGATTATATAGAGATCATTTTGTGCAGAGGGCTCTAAGTTAGAGTTCGTGAGGGCAGGCAGGTCCTGGAAGTTGGAGGTGATTTCTTCTCGTTTTGTTTTGTTTTAAATAAAAATGGTATTTGGTGCATGGAGTACCAACTTCGAATCGTGTGCACCAACTTGTAATTAAATTCTCATCTTTTAATTGCGGATGCGACTAGTATGCCTTTCCCCACAAATAATTGTGATGACCTTGTTGCTTGCAGCTTCACGAGGACCACTAGCTTCGGCGTAAATATATACTTTGGCGACCCACGTAGAAAGAACACTGCAAAGTTCGACTCTTTTTCGAATTCGTTCGGACACAAAGATGAGAGATTGAGGTGTTCACGTTCTTCTTAGTGTTCTTAATGTCTTTTTTGTTTCCATTTCATTCACTGTTCTGGTCTTGGCACATAAAGGTTAGCGAAAAGCAGTACCTGCATCATGTATTCGATGCACACACTGCACAGAGAGGTGAGCGATTGAAGTAGTCGTTGTTGTACTTGTCGAATTTCTGTAATCTGCTGTTGGAATATGAATGTTTCTGTGTAGCAGTACCATCATGTGTGGGTCGGTGTTTTTAATGAGACTGCAAGAGTTGGGAGGTGATGGAAAAGACTGACTCATCATCTGATCACTTTTCCTATAGCTACGCAGGAGAAACGCACCATGGAGGCTGATGATCCGGAGAAAGTCACTTCGGAGAAGGAAAACATCATGAGCATTGAACTTCCTGATCTAGAGGAACCCGTGTCGTCCAAAAAGTACACTCTTATGCACGAGTACAAAGAAACTGGTAGACATGGTGCGTGGATCAGGTGAGTAGTCGAAGATTTCAGACGTTTCTTCACCATTTGATGCACATATCTCCAAAGAAGAAATTATGGTCTGAAACTTATTGCAATGTATTTGAAGTTGTGATGCATGTCTGATTCACATAAGTCGCTGCTTTCGTTGAATTTACACCATCCACCTCCTCATTGGAAGGGCTTGACACATTGCCGTGGTTGCAGGGGCAATGTTGGGGAAAGACTGTTTCTTGGTAACGTTGATTCTCTTACTTTCAACGACAGCAAAAATTTGTGGTTCCTATTTACTTTGACCACTTGCAGCAATTAGACTTGATCAGTATAGCAATTAGTCTTTTTCTGAGCGTCCTGCGGGGTAATGCCACTATTAACTAAGCATTAATTACCTTCTCTGACCTCTAGTGTTAGTGAGGTATTAACGATAGTGTCTTCAATTTTTTTTCTAAATGGCAGGAACCCATACATCCAAATATTTGGCAGCCAGGTATGAGTTTGTCCTCACATTCACAATTGTCAGATAGGCAGAAGGAATTACTCAATTATCGAAGATTGATAAATGTAAATATAGATAACTGATTCAGTGCTTTTCTTAGCCTTTTTCTTTTCTTGAATTATATGCATCATTTGTGTGAGAGTCCACATGGCAGTTAACGTTTCGTGGAAAACGTAAATTACCTGTCTACAGGTGCCAGGACCGGGCGACTTTAAAGCTGAAGGAATCTGCAGGAGGAGACGCTAAGACTGTCCAGCTGAATTTTTTTGAAAATGATTATATCGAAGATGAAGCTCTGGTACACCATATATATGATCAGAGTTGGAAGATTCTATGTGATTGGCATTTGATTAAGGTTTGACGTGTCTTGCTCATGAAGTTAGTAGTTTATTAAATCTTCGTGTAAAACTGGTTCATCCAATTAGTTGCAAAAGCGAACACAAGAACAAGTAGGTCTGTCGATCATCACGGCATGCATCATTTGATAGGTGGATCTCATCTCAATGAAACACATGAGTAAATATTCTAAGAGGTTGTTTGACAAGTTACATGACTAATCATCGAGGTCCTCTTGCGAGCAATGCAGAGGAGAAATCACTCTGATGCAGAGTTCATTAATCTACTACGATCTGAAAGTAGAGGCGCTTATAGGAAGGCTGAAGCGTCTCAATGTAAGATAATTTCTACTTCATTCACTTGATTATATTGCACCTCTTACTGCTTGAATACTAGTCAAGAAATTTTATTGAAGTTTTAAACATTGTGTAGTTGTCATATTCAGTAACAATTCCAGTCTCAATTAGATACACACAGAACATCATAGAGGTACAAACTAGGATGACTAATCTCTGCTTGTTCATCATGTCAGGTTTGGAGAAGTTTATGCAACATGAAGCAGAAGGCTTAGTTACAGAGATTGAACTACAAGCCTCTAAGAGAGATCATCAACATAAGAAGATTGACAAGTAAGTGCATCATGTCACTGGAAGTTAATCTTTTGCATTCAAATGGGACTGAGATCATTTTATGCAATTTGAAATGATGGGTACTGAGAAGAATCAATCGGCAGGTCCCCAGCGGATGAAGAAAATTCAAGGCACAGATTACTGCAACCGCAATATTGACTCAGTTGCTTGTGCAATTTGAATTGGATTCAGATTCGTCCTCAGTGTTACTGTCACTATTCGAAGCATTTTTTTGAAGTTATGTCACTCTTTGTTCATAAATCTGGGTGCGTAAAAGTTTAGGCATTGTGGACTATCAAATGACATGAGAGTAGATTGGAGAGGAAGGATCTAGGAGAGAAAAATGAAGGGGATCCGGGAGAGGTCGCAGGTGGCTCTGGAGATTTAAGAAAATCCATCCATGTATAACCTGACTACCCCACAGTTAGTATGAGTCGTAAGGATATTGCAGAACTTCTGTACAGTTTTAGATGAACAATTCAGCAAAAAATGTGAACCATTCCATCGTTTTGGATGCTCTCTACTGGCATGGCACATGTTTTGGATCAGGTTGCAATCTGCACGCACAAAGAAAGCGGAAGAGTTAGAGGGGTCATCAAACTTGGAAGTAGGATGACATGTAAGTTAACAAAGGCCATGTGGCATGCCTGGAAATGATTTGATCTGCATTTGTCACTAGATTGACACTTGAGAAAATTGGATGATTATATCTAAAGTAGAATCTTTGGTGAGTCAATGTACGTCTCCTATATTTTTGGGCATGTGCAGAAAGGAGGAAATCTCCGAGGCAGCAAAAGAGAACTTGCTGAAATCCCTAGGAGAGATGCCAGCAATTGTAAAGAATCCACCGAAAAGGCCAAGGCAAGTACCTTAATTACTACCTCGCAGTTGCAAGTCTTATAAGGAATTTGTAAAAGAAATAATACACTTTTAGAATTCGATCAATAATTGAGCAATTGCATCTAATTTTGTTTTCTCTACTGAGGCACAGGACCTCGTCCGACTTGTTGAAGGATGCACGACAGAAGAGGGAAAACGAGTCGCTCAAATCACTTGACAAGTAAGTTCGAAACGATCATGTAGCATTCCTGTAAAGAATCTGACATACACTAATATTCATTGGATTAACACATGAAATAAAATTATGTAACAATCTTTGAAGCTCCTGTATGTCAGGTTTCTCATGTTCAGTTTCATAGTGAAACTGCTCAATTCCTTCATCGTAGTGATTTGACCTTGATTGCATTCTCCATCGTATTGATTTAACCTTCGATACAGTAGTAATAAAGCTCATGCTGGTTTCAGACAGAATGGGTTTGGGGTCTGAATTCAGAGAATTAATTCAAGTACTGACGCTCTTGTCACCCTGTTTTGAGATCAGAAGGCCCGCGGAGCAGATGATCCATGTAACTTCTACTTCGACTGTCACGCCAAGTGGCATCTGTGAATACGAGTTGCAGAGCCTCCCGAATCTGGCTACCTCCAGTGACAATGACCTGTACAATCTCCGCTTACTTGCTAGTGTTTGTGAGGAAGCCAGTAATTGCGCCTGACAGACTACAATTTGGAAATGTTGAGGACATCTTGAATCCAACTGCAGCAACTTCCTATGGATGCAGAATGAGGGCGGATGATGAGGAACTCCTACTCCGCCACGCCAAATTAAATTTCATTTTGAATTACTATTGGCCTTCAGTCGATCATGAAGATTGCTTGATTTCGTGTCCACCTCAGGACAAGTGGTGTCCGATCTGTAATAGAGGCCGGCATTTAATTTGTGAAACATTTTGTAGACCAGGAAGACATCAATTGGCAAGCAGGGTGGCAGCTGGAAGTCTTTGTCACTGATTGTGCACCATCGTTAAATACATGAAATTCTTGTCTGGTTAATTTGTAGAAATTCTATTGAAAGATAACCATTCCTCAGTTTTCACAAGGTGCACAATTACAGAAAGTCCACCAAGTTCTCTAAGTTGTGCATTAAGATGCAACCGGTAGAGAACTTACTGCCGATCCTTTCTTTCGAGCATTATAAAACTGTTCTGTCCACACAGATTCTACTTTTGTAGCAGTAAGTCGAGAGATCTTCGTTTGATGGAATATTTGATCAAGATCAAGTTCTCTTTCTCCAACACTCCCAACGCCAAACGACATCGCCTCTCGACCACAATCCCCGATCTTTCGTCTACGCATCAAAGTTGAGTTGTGTGTATGTGTCTTTTAAACTATTGTGATGTTATGAGATAAATGAACAAGTTTTATTTTACTGTCAAAAAAATACAAGGCCGCCAGCACCTAAAATAGAGAGCGAGGGAACCCTCTCAGATGCATGAAATGAGGAAATTAACACAAAATCCAAAGAAGTGTGAAGATCTTAAGCATGATCAGCGAAGCCAACATTTCGTGTCCTATTGTTCCACATAGTCTTGTATATCATTCATGACAACCTATGATAGAGAAGTTCACTTGCCTCCTTAGGTAAATTTGCCAATGATTGCATGAACATCTTTGTTGATAGCCTCCCTCTTTAAATCTTTAAGAGCTTCCCCCCACACGATTCTTGCATAATCAAGCAAGCATCAAAAAACTTTAAGTTAGATAACATAGTAACACTTTCATTTGAAGTTGAATTTCATGGATGTGAGCTTAAGATAGATATCACCAAGTTTATTTCAAAAGATTTTTCCTTCTAGCCTAGCAGTAATTCCCTTGGGGTCCCCTCATATTATAGAACATGATTAAGAATGTGTGTCACTATGTGCTAAAGGTTTGGACCTTAGGAAATATCCTTACTCTAGATTTCCCCCCCCCCTCTCAAATTATCCTCTTATACCACCCTTAGATTAAGGCCCAAGTCAGGGTTTAGTGAGCACCCATTGAACATTTGAGGCATATCCCCAAAAATTTCTCTCTACCTTTCACTTAAATTTAAATTTCACTTCCCTTTTTTTTTTAAAAATGTACTAAAAAATATTTCATTAAAATTGTTCAAAATTGAAGTGGCTTGCCTTGGGATCCTTGCATTGATAAACATATATGACATATGTTATATGACCAAATTGCATTGACCAATATTATTTTGTTCATAATATTTTATGATTCATACATTTGTTACTAAAGATTGGAATTCTAGGCAATAATTTGAAACCAATTATTTGACTATGAAACATTTCAATGTAATGCATAAGTAGCCATTGAAATCCTATATTTTGGTAAATGAGAATTGCCACCCCGGGTGTACTACATACACCATCAAACCTTTAGAAAGAGCACATCCACGTTGAGGAACTATAATATGACAACTTCATAGTTTCATAAACACATGTTATTCATACTCTCTACATATGATCCCATATGATTATTTTTGGCTACTTAACAAGGGAAGAGAGTGAGTACCAATGGAACGGTACTAGCCAAGATAGTAGTGAACAATCACTAATTTAAGTAGTCAAGTCACATATATGTATATAGCAAGTGAAGACCTAGCCTCTTCAATATAGAAGAGGCTTATATATATTCTAAGGGGTTGAAGGTGCGCAACAATGGCTGTTAGGGTGTTGGCTTAGTTAATCATGTTGAGGATGTTCACCCTTAATGATGTTGTGCTAGTGTGGTTCCAAAAAGGTGCAAGTCCTAGTAAGAGAGTTTCCCACTTTCTTTTTTGGGTCCCTATGGTCATGTATGGTTTTTGGCAATGAAACTTAAAGCTTGTTTTATTTTTCTTGAAAAGAACAAAAAAACTAGAGACCCTTTTCTCATCATCATTTTTGGAGGTCATACAAACTATCAAAGTGCAAATTCTCATGCTTGATAAATGATCATATTGCCCCCTCCCCGCCCCCCCCAAAAAAAAACCATTATGTTGACTTTTGAACCTAGAGAGGTTATCATGATATTTTAAATCTTGATTTGATCAAGATTTAAGTAATTTTGGACATTATATTTCATGTAATATGCAATCTCTTTGAACACTTATCTTTTTGGTTTTTGTGCTTGGACCCACATCTAACCACAAACCACTCATATTTTAGGTGTCCAATCAAGATATTAAATAATTGAATTGGGCATGTCCACCTTATGTGTGATTTTTGATGGTGGAGAGGAGAGCTCACATTCAACTAACTAACTAACTAACTAACTATATATACATATATATTTAAAATGTTCTATGCAATAAGAGACCGACTCCTCGGGATGCATTCATTAAAGGAGCATTTTAATACGATCTTAAGATTTAGACCTGTGAAACCAAGAGATCAACTCCAACATAGCCAACAATTTAAAAACTACGAGAACTTTATATATTATAGATGACTATTGTTGCATGTTATTTTTTAGGTAAACTGAAGTTTCTCAATTACAAGGTCCAAACAAACTTCAATGTACTGCATCAATTACAGGTGATAAAATGCATCCTCATAAAATCCAATCAAGAATAGGACTTGACCTGACTCACCACCATGACATTCTCCGAATTTAGGATGATGTGCAAGTCTTGAAAGTAAAAAATGTAAAATGAAAATAAAAACCAAAATTGAGGATTATGTTCACAACCATGCTGCTGATGAAGCTGTTGGTGCTGCTGAAGAAGGAGAACGCAATTGCACTCATGGCGGTATTGTTGTTGTCTGATGATGCAACAACAAGATCCAGGAAGAACTGTCACGTGACCGATCGATCGTCGGTGAAGGCACGGAGAGTTGCATCGTCTGATAAAGCCAGATGCACATAAGGGTTGCTTGTCCACATCATTGGAGCTTTTCTTCTCGGACCCTCTAATTCGCTACTACCGAGATGGATGCTATAACCTGTAGGAACCTAGCTACAGTAGGGTATTTCGCGGGAGGAGGATGATCGAACGAAGGCAGTATATAGAGATGACTTCGTGCACAAGGATCTTCACTCTTGGGACTAAGTTAGAGTTTGCGAGGGCAGGCAGGCAGGCAGGCAGGCAGGCAGCAAGAGGTGATCCTGGAAGTTGGAGGTCAATGTTGTAACTCGTTTCGTTTCATTTCGTTTTGTTTTGAGAACAGGAGGGTTTAGTGCACCTTCTTCATATGGTGTGCACCAACTTGTGATTACATTCTCATCTTTGAATTGCGGGTGCGACGAGTACGCGCGCCTTTCTCCACAAAACAGTTGTGATGACCTTGTTGCTTCACGTGGCCCAGCAACTTCGGCGTACGCTTTGATGAAAGATACACGTCGAACACTACAAAGTTGGAGTCTACGTCGCTTGGATACACAGGTGAGCAATCGAAGGTGTTGTTTATATCTCCTTCGTCGTTGTTTTCATACCATTCAGCAGTCTGGTGCTCTTGATACAGAAATAACTTAATTAGTGAAAAGCAGGACGTGAATTATATTACGATCGTTTGGTGAGAGGAGACAGGTCCTGGAAGTTGGAGGTGATCGCTTGTTGTTTTGTTTTGTTTTGTAAACAAATGGATTTTGGTGTTTTGTGTACGATTTTCATATGGTGTCCACCAACTTGTAGTTACATTGTCATCTTTCAATCGCGGATGCGACGAGTGGGCCTTTCTCCACAAACAGTTGTGATGACTTTGTTGCTTGCAGCTTCACGAGGACCACTAGCTTCTGCGTAGCTATCCACTTTGGCGACCCACGTAGGAAACCTACTGCAAAGATTGAGGATTCTTCGAATTCGCTTGGACACAAAAGTGAGCGATTGAAGGTGTTCATATTGATCATCTTCTTCGCAACTCTTGTTTTCATTTCATTCAGTGTCATGGACTGGGCACATAAAGGTTAACGATGAGCAGTGTCTGCCTCATGTGTTCGACATAGATTTACACTGCCGTACACACACACAGGTGATCGATTGTCGAAGTAGTTGATGTTCTACTTGTGTATGT
This sequence comes from Polytrichum commune, assembly GCA_950295325.1. Lineage (NCBI taxonomy): Eukaryota > Viridiplantae > Streptophyta > Polytrichopsida > Polytrichales > Polytrichaceae > Polytrichum > Polytrichum commune. The sequence goes on from OX485804.1 coordinate 22,766,971, forward strand.
TTTTTTAATCTGTTGGAATTTGGGGGTTTTTGTAAAGCAGTGCCATCATGTTTGTGTCGATGTTCCTATTGAGACTGTAAGAGTTGGGAAGTGATGGAAAAGACCGATTCACCATCTGATCACTTGTTCTATGCAGATGGAGCGCAGCATGAAGGCTGATCATCCGGAATGTAGAGTAACTCCACGTAAACGGCCAAGGCATGTACCTGAATTACTACCCCGCAGTTGAAATTCTTATGAGAATATTGTAAGACTTTTCTACAATTTAAGAACTCAACAAACCAATTAAACAATTGCATCTAATTGTATGTTCTCTACTGGCATGGCACAGGACCTCGTCCAACAGGTTGACAAAGATACGGGAGAAGAGGCCAGACAAATTGCTCAAATCACTTGACAAGTAAGTTCAAACGACCAAGTGGCATTTCTGTAAATAATCCGACAAAATAAGAGTAATTGACACATAAGCTAGAAAAATTTGATAAAAATCTTTAATCTAAGCTCCTGTACGTCAGTTTCTCACGTTCAGGTCGTGATGGCGATTGCGTACTATTACCTCAATTCCTTCATCGAAGTGATTTGACCTTGATTGCATTTTTTTTCATCATATTGATCGATTTGACCTGGACGTCGTGACAAATATCAAGTTGGTTACAGTCGACAGGTTGGGTTTCAGGCATGACTGCAGTGAATTTATGCAAGCACTGACGCTCTTGTCACCTTGACTTGAGATCAGAAGGCCCGCGGAGCAGATCATGAATATAGATTCTACCTCAGGTGCCACGGCAAGTCGCATCTGTCACAACGAGTTGCAGAGCCTCCCGAATCCGTCTACCCCCACTGATGAGGAGCTGTACAATCTCCGCTTACTTGCTAGTGTTTGTGAGGAAGCCAATAATTGTGCCCGACAGACTACAATGTGGAAAAGTTGAGGACATCTTGAACCCAACAGCAGCAACATCCTGTGGATACAGAATGAGGGCGGACGATGAGGAATTAAATTTCATGATGAATCATTACTGGCCTTCAGTCGATCACGAAGATTGCTTAATTTCGTGTCCACCTGACAAGTGGGGTCTGATCTGTATGCAGAGGCCAGTGTTAGAGAATTAGTATTAGAACTAATTAGAAACAATCTGATGTATAACCAGATTAGCCATTTGAGGCTTAAGGTGTGAACCATATGAGGACTTAGGGTGGATACCCGGCAGTCCAGGGTATTACCTAATTAACTACACCCTGAACACTTAGTAGGGTATAAGCAATTAACTCAGTATTAGTTAAGGGAACCCAGCAGGGTATCCCGAGGGTATCAGTCCCTCTTAGATAGTGTAGATAGATGGTTAACCTCGGATATCACGAGGGTATAGACCAAGACATCAGCCTGGTTAGTATGGCCAGCCACCTACGTGCAATCAGATGGTGCCAAGTGTCATGAACCATTATTTTATTAATTTCATACAATATACATACCCTGCTCTACTGTATGCAGGTAGTACTGAATTTGCACCTACATACTGTCCAAAATACCTTGTCTACACCATCTGTATTTTTCAGTCTCAACACGTTATCAGCACTCGCTCCTGGCTACATACTTTCTACTTCTAAGTTCTACACCTACTCTCCGTATATACGTATACTCTGATAGATACTCTTGTGAGGACCTGAACGATCACTTGAGTGAATTCTTGTAGACTTCTTATACACATGTATATATAGCACATTTTGATCCACCTGACACCACATAGACACAGGATCCACATTCTGATACATTTTCACTAGATCAGAATCCCTTTTTCATTTTTCCTGGATCACCTCTCTACAATCTGAAACGTTATAATGTCAAAATTTCTTTAGACTAGATTTTACTCTCCTCTTTTTCCTGTCTACAGAAGTGTTATGCTGCCCAAATTTCCAGTTCACAATCTCATCTCCTGCCTATAGCAACGTTATACTGCCGAAATTTTCCAGATTTACAGCCTAAAAATCAAACATAGGACTGTTATGCTGCTCAAAATGCTGACCAATCCTACTACCTGGTTTTATTCTCCCATCTTTCATTTTTATATATATACCGCTGTTTTTTTTCTGCCAGTAATACTAACTTCTGTTTATTTATTTTTGCTTTCTGACTTGGCATATATATATACATATATATATACAGTACAAACTTGCTGTTAAACTTTGTTTTAAACTGTATTTACTAACCTGTTGTGATATATATATTATACATATATATATATATCCATACTAACTTCTATATATATATATATATATATTCTATTTTGTACTAATCACTTATATATATACATATACATATACATATATATATATCTTTCTGTTTTAATTTACTGAAATATTTTATTTCAAAAACTAACCTTTCTTTTATCTTATATATATATTTTGCCTATATATATATATATATATATATCTGTTGAATATACATATAATCTGTATATTTTCTGTTTATACTAACCTGTTTCGGATACTCGTTTATGTACCGAAACTCTGCCAAAATTCTGTAAGAATTTTCTACACCCACTAACCTTCTCATAAACCCTACTTTTACCTAACTTTATTTTCTCTGTCTATACATATATCTTGTTTATCTAAAAACTATCTGTCTGACTCAAATACTGTTTATATAGTTTCTGTCCACCTAGATAATATCTGTGTATACCCTGTTCTACCTATATACTGTCTAAATATACCCTGTTTAGTTACATAACACCTGTATCATTTATATCCATCTCTGTATACACCCTGTTAACATTCTGCCCTTAGAAATAACCCCATCTATATTTCCAGTAAATACAAGACTATATTTCTATTCTGTTTGTACCAATCATAACTACCTAAATACTGTCCAATTAGCTGAACAAACTGTTATAAAATATGGCCGAGTCTAGACTTCAGAATCTCTTATTTTCACCCTTAAAGGCAGACAGATCTAACTTTCTGGAATGGATCAATGACGCCAAAACAGTATTATGTGCCGAAGACTTAGCTAAAACTCTCACACATAATGTACCAGAATCCTTACCCTCTACCCCAGATGATGAAGCTAATGTTGTTCCTCCTGTTATTCCCGAGGTACCTGCCGTATCCAAATGGCAAGCACTTGCACTACTTCGTCACCACATGGACCAATCCCTTCGACTGCAGTATCTGGAGGTAGATGATCCAGCGGACCTGTGGACCAAATTACAAGCCCGCTTTGACCATCAGCAAGTCATTTTTCTCCCACAAGCTCGCACGGATTGGACGAATCTACGCGTTTTGGACTTCCCCGACTTCGCCACATTCAACTTTGAACTTCACCGCATCGTGGCGCAGCTCCGACTGTGCGGCCAACGCGTAACTGAGGCTGAGATGGTGGAGAAGACCTTGTCAACATTCCCTCCAGCCACGGCGATATTATCTCAACAATATCGGAACATGAAGTTCAAGAAACATTCGAACTTGATGTCACACCTGCTGCTGGCGGAGAAACACCAACAACTGTTGCTGAGGAATGCCGAATCCCGCCCCGCACGCGAAGTACATAACACAGCAGTTGCCCCGGATCATTCTACCACCATGGTAGAAGCGCACGCTGCCGAAGCCTCTAGAAGACCTCCTAAAGGTTCTTATCGAAAATCCTACCCATCTCACCCCGCAAGAGAGACGCGAGCCTATGGCAAGAGTGATGCGCATAAGGGGTATAACAAAAGAGATGAACACGTAAGAAGAGAACCCCCTAGGCCCCGAACCAACCAGTTTAAACCTAGGACCTTTACCCCTAGGCAATTCCAAGGCAACTGTCATAAATGCGGGCGTAAGGGTCATTTTGCTAAAGATTGTAGGGCCCCGTCTTATATCACCAACATGTATAGAGAACTCCAACAACTCCGAACCCAGAATAGACAGGCCTACAACTTTGAAAACCCCCATTCCAACCCCGCCCCGGATACCGACAACATTGAAAACTACATGACTATCTATGAGAAGCACTCATCCAACCCCAATGAGGCTCTCCTAGATAGTGCATCAACCCATACTATCCTTACGAACCCCAAATTTTTCCATTTCAGAGGAAATGATGAACCCTGGCAACATTGTACGATAGTTACAATGGCCGGAAGCCGAAATATCAGATTTCGGGAGGGCCGGGCAACGGTGATATTGCCCGGGGGATTCCCCCTCAATTGCGAAAGAGCAATGTACGCCCCAGACGCCCCGAGGAGCCTGATCAGCTATCGGGATCTGAGGGCCAGGAATATCCACGTTTCTACTGCAGTGGAAAATGATGAAGAGGTTCTGGAGCTCAGGCAAGGGCTGATGATCCTTGCCACCGCGAAAGCGGGAGACGACGGCCTATATAAGATTGTCATAAATTCCCTTGACAATGAAAGCCCCGTCTCACTGATAGATGAGGAAGAGGTGTGCATGGCTGCTTGGGCTGGAGACCCTGAAGTAATACGCCGCAACCTGGCGCAGGGAGTGTCTGTTGACACTAAAGCCAAGCCTGATTTATGGTATGAGAGGTTAGGACATCCGGGCACAACCATTTTTCGCCGGATGATTCCTTTGTTGAAAGGTCATAACCTAGTAACAGCAGATTCAGGAAAAACACATGAATGTGTTGCATGTATTAAGGGGAAATACATCAAAAAGCCTTCAAAATGGAAATTGCCAACTGAATTACCTCCACCCCTTTATAGGCTTCATGGGAATATATGCGGACCTATTAACCCACCATCAGGAACCTTCCGATACTACCTTGTGCTAGTAGATGCATCCGGAAGTCATTTTGAGGTCGCGCTACTCCCCACCCGTAATATGGCATTCCCAAGGCTTTTAGCGATCATCCTTCGCTATAGAAACCATTTCCCTGAACATCCAATTAAATATCTACGCATGGACAATGCCCAGGAATTTAAATCCCATGCTTTTGAGGACTATTGTACAGCAACAGGGATTGCATTAACTTACTCGGTGCCTTATGAGCATGAACAAAACGGGCTAGCTGAGGCATTCGTAAAGAAAATCCAACTAATTGCTAGACCCCTGCTATTACATGCCAAATTACCTTCTAACATGTGGGGCCATGCCATGTTACATGCAACATCATTACTAAAACTGCGACCAACCTTATTAAATATCCAAACCCCGCAAGAGCTGCTATCTGGGAGACCACCTGATATTTCCCATCTCCGAGTTTTCGGCTGCCAAGTCTGGGTACCCACACCAGATCCACATCGACATACCATTGGCGCACACCGCCAAGAGGGTGTTTATGTCGGGTTTGACTCACCTTCGATTATTCGATACCTAAACCCTTTAACTACCACCCTTTACAAAACCAGATTCGCAAACTCTCGCTTTATTGAAACCAAATTCCCAACCATAAACCTACCTACAATCCCAACCACCCTAAACTTTGGTGCACCAGAGTCCTTAACTATGAACCCTGACCCCCCAACCTCATTACCCAACAAAGAAGTTATTAAACTTCTACAACTACGTCAACTGGCCGAATCCACCCCCGACGGATTTTCATCCCAACCTAGGATAATACGCAACCCATTACCCGGGACAGGCCATATCCTACCTAGAAAACGACCTGAACCACATTTATTCGAATCCCAGCCATATAAACATCCTAAAATACATTATACAACCGAGTCTATTGACTCGATACCTGAACCTGACCCAAAAACCTTAGATCAGGCTATGACTAGGACTGACTGGCCTAACTGGAAGGCAACAATTGAGACAGAATATGAATCTTTGAGAAAACATGGCGTTTTTGCAGAATTAGCCACAGATTTACCACATCAGCCCATAGGCCATAAGCTAATTTTCACCAGAAAGTTAGATTCTCAAGGAAATACCCTTAGATACAAAGTCAGACTTGTGGCCCAGGGCTTCACCCAAAGACCAGGTATAGACTATGAGGAGACCTATTCACCTGTAATGGACACAGTATCATTTAGATACCTTTTAGCTCTTTCTGTCCAACTGTCCTTAAAAATATATTTAATGGACGTAGTAACAGCCTATTTACATGGAAATTTAGACACAAAATTATACTTAAAACCTCCCCCTGGATTTCTGAAATCTACCCCTAACCCAAAACCTGGTAGATTTTCTGGACTTAGAATCTGTAAAGCATTATATGGTCTGAAATAATCCGGGAGGGCCTGGTATCATCATCTGTGTCATTTCCTGATTGCCCAAGGCTTTGTTCATAATAATATATTACCTTGTATATTTACATATACTACACCTGCTGGCTTTGTCATTTTAGCTGTTTATGTTGATGATCTAAATATATTGGGAACACCAGAATTATGTACATATGCCCAACATATCCTCACCCAACACTTTGATATGAAGTACCTAGGCCAGACTTCTTATTGCCTAGGATTACAGATCCAATACATACCTAATGGTGGCATCTTGTTGCACCAACAAACCTATACCCAGAAAATCCTCAAATCATTCAACATGGATCAGGCAAATCCGTTAGCAGCCCCGATGATAGGGCCTAGTAAGACTAACGATGATCCTTACCAACCTCGTGAGGAGGAGGAGGAGGTAGTTGATAAAACTGGGTACCTCACAGCGGTTGGTGCGTTAACTTACCTTACAACCCATACTAGACCGGATATTGCATTTGCAACCAGGATCTTAGCTAGACATAGCCAAGCCCCAACTCAAAGACATTGGAATGGAATTAAACATTTGATGAGGTACTTACGCGGGACATTTGACCTTGGCTTATATTATCACAAATATGACCAACCAGAAATCAAGGGTTTTGCATATTCTGGGTTTAAGACTGATGTGAATGCAGGAAAGTCCCAGACAGGCTACATTTTTCTAAAATGCGGTGCTCCTATTTCGTGGAAATCCACGAAACAAATTGTCACGGCCACATCAACGAATCATGCTGAACTTTTGGCGTTTCATGAAGCTGCCCGCGAGACTGTATGGCTAAGGACGATGGAAGGAGTTATGGACCAGCAATGCAAACTCCGAATTTTGAATCAGCCTACAGTAGTGTACGAAGACAACTCAGCATGTGTACGACAGATGGCAGCTGGGTTCATAAAAGCTGATAGAACTAAACATGTTAGCCCACATATTTTTGGTTTCACTCAAGATCTGATTGAACAAAAACAATTAAGTATTGTAAAGATCAAGTCAGAAAACAATGTTGCTGACATGTTGACAAAAGCTTTACCTACTTATAAATATAGGAAGCTAGTACATGCAGCTGGACTTAGAATGCTCCATGAATTAACCTCATCTGGTAATTAGCACTCTTTTCTCTAGTTAAGGTTTTTTCCCAAAATCTGGGTTTTACTTAACAAGAGTTTTTAACGAGGCTAATCCATCAGATTGAGGAGGAGTGTTAGAGAATTAGTATTAGAACTAATTAGAAACAATCTGATGTATAACCAGATTAGCCATTTGAGGCTTAAGGTGTGAACCATATGAGGACTTAGGGTGTAAGCCATTTGAGGCTTAGGGTGGATACCTAGCAGTCCAGGGTATTACCTAATTACCTACACCCTGAACACTTAGTAGGGTATAAGCAATTAACTCAGTATTAGTTAAGGGAACCCAGCAGGGTATCCCGAGGGTATCAGTCCCTCTTAGATAGTGTAGATAGATGGTTAACCTCGGATATCACGAGGGTATAGACCAGGACATCAGCCTGGTTAGTATGGCCAGCCACCTACGTGCAATCAGATGGTGCCAAGTGTCATGAACCATTATTTTATTAATTTCATACAATATACATACCCTGCTCTACTGTATGCAGGTAGTACTGAATTTGCACCTACATACTGTCCAAAATACCTTGTCTACACCATCTGTATTTTTCAGTCTCAACAGCCAGCATTTGATTTGTGGAACATTTTGTAGACCAGGAAGACATCAATTGGCAAGCAGGGTGGCAGCTGGAAGTCATTGTCACTGAATCTCATCTTTATCTGGATTTTCAGATCACAATATTTTTCGTTTCAATAAGCAGTTTTCCATCACAATACCCTGCATGGTGAATTGTCCAGATGCATGAGCTGCAAAATATCATGGCTGCCAACTCTCATGGCTTCTTGTAACTTGGACATTAAGTTAGAAATGGTGAGTTGTAACGATATCTGTTAATTTGTCGCGAAGTTCATGCTGTTTACATGCTTCAATGACAAGATAACCATTCCTTAGTTTTCACAAGGTGCACATATATGTCAAGTTTTCTAAATACTGTAGAGAGTTGCAACCAGTAGCATAACTTTATTATAATAATGTTATGCTACTATCGACCGTTCCATTCTAATAATATTCAATGATAGTGCTTCACCCGAGTTTATAAGGTTGAATGAATCTGTTTGTAAGAGAATAACCATGGTATAGTACCCGCGTTTAATTATTATCTGATAGATTCCCGGGCTCATCCACCTTCCATACTCAGCTGAATAATGTTATCAGAGTACTGCTTCCTGCCAATCCTTTCTTTGGAGCATTATGAAATTGTTTGTCTACACAAATCCTACTTCTGGAGCAGTAAATCAGGCGATCTTCATTTATGTAGAGCATTAGCCCCCAGGTGGCAACTGTTCTTGTTAGAACAGTTACTTCTAAATCATTTCTAGTACTTCAAGAATGGATTGATGGTTTGTTCTCTCACAAAAAGGAAAAACATGCATGGAAAGTGGGCATTGGGAGGAATCCACTCATATGCTTTGTGTTTGAATAAGAGAAGGTTTGCATTCTCAAATGGCAGCTCTAAATAGAAACAACAGTTTTGAATTTCTAATCTAGGCATGACCATCTGGACCCCCTAGGTGAACTTGAACTTCGCTTCTAAGAAATTGCATAAAATGTCTTAGAATTATTATTGAACTTGAAAGTGCTTGCAATGCAAAAGTTGTAGCTCCAGAAAAGTGCTTCTTGAAAATGGTTTAGCAACTCCATACCAAGTTCTAAAGATGCTGACACTTGCGAGTGTTGTAGAGTATATTACGACCTCATTGTAGGTATTGATCTACTCACATGCGCTCATGCTAAATATCTTTTAAATTGATCTTTAGGTAAAATTAGACCAAGGTCTAGTCCAGTTTTACATCATGTTTCTATGATAGGATCCTCCTATAGAACTATATGCATAGATGATAATGATGATATCGAAACCTTGGGTTGGCAACTCCCACATGAATTGCAAGGTCTTCCACATTAACACATGGGATATAGTGGTTTATTGATGGTTTATAAATCTATAAGCCACCCTAATCTCCAACCCATACATGAAAATCCAGTGGACTAGTCAAGGTATTTTTAACATAGTGCACATTAACTTTCTAGCCACAATGTTAGGTGCAATTGTTGTGGGTTATGGAATTTGTGAGAGCCCTCCCACATACTCTAATAATAGTTTCTCAATGCGCTAATTGACATATGTTGCTAGAGGTGAGGTACTAGATATTAGGTGCCTACTACACTAACTAGTGCTTGGGGTGAAAATTCCCGCATTATTTACACATAGGACTGGGTAGGATGAGTGGAAATCTTTTGGATCTTGAATATAAGATAAAGTATAATACAAGTATCATAAGATACTGATAAGTATTTTAACATAAATTCATAATTAATATGTATTAAGTTGACAAAAATGATTGGGTTGGGGTAGGCAACCATTGCCCCTCTCCTATGCGTATCCTAACTTTTTGTATTCTAGACTTATGAGATATTATAAAACACATTAGAATGTACTTTTTCCTTCTTCCAAGTATGTATCTCTACAGTGCACTCTAAACTCCATAATGTCAACCTCCTTAATGTCACTCCTTTCTTTTATATCCCAAACCCTAAGAAACAAATGTTCTTAGTATAAAATTCCCTTTATGTTGTCACGATTCCTCCCATATATCACAGGTTTTGACATTTGAAATAAATCACCAAAGAATTCAAACCCCATGCTCGCATGCACCACATTATCCTCATTGTAAGTATTATCATTATTGCAATGTTGACTTTGTTTTATTCCATAATATCAAATGCTACACTAATTCTCTTTCATCACGCATCCTTGTTAACACTATAGAATTACTCCTTAATATCACATGCACTTTGGTTGCCACAAGTGTGATATTACTGAGTTCATAATGTACTTATATGTGCTACTTAAGGTTCTACACCAATGCTTTTACTATTGTACTAGCGTGTATAGACACCTTATTGTTTAGATTAGATGATTAGCATTGTAGAAGAACTTAGAAGCTAGTTAATAGAATAGAACTATCTGGAAGGTTCGTCACAAGGATGAATGTTCACTTAATGGATGAACATACTCAAGGAGTCGTCTCTCCCGAAGATACAAACCCTTGTGGAAGATTTATGTCTTCACTTCTGTCTGTAGAGTTTCTATGCATGTCAGTTGCTGATTACTTGATAATAAAGCGTGTGAGTAGAGTTTAAGGATCATGGCGTGTACCAATGTGTAAATGTATTTGAGCTTGCTTGTCTGGTTCTATGAAACAACACACCTCCTTCATATTGTGTGCACCAACTTGTAATTACGGTCTCATCTTCGAATTGCGGATGCGACGAGTATGCGCGCCTTTCTCCACAAAACACTTGTGCTGACCTTGTTGCTCGCTGCTTCACGAAGACCACTAGCTTCGGCGTCGTTATACGCTTTGGCGACACACGTAGCAAAATACGTGTGAGATTTCTTCCACTTCTTTGGGACACAATGGTAAGCGATTGAAGGTGCTCATGTTGATCTTCTTAGTCTTCTTCATGTCTCTTTTGTTTTCATTTCATTCAGCGTTGTGGTCTTGGCACATAAAAGGTGAACGAAAAGCAGTGTCTGCATTATGTGTTCGACGTAAAATAAATTACACTACAGTTCACACACAGAGGTGAGCGATTTGAAGTAGTTGTTGTTGTATTTTTTTTAGTGCTTTTGTCATCTGCTGTGAAATATGATTGTTTCTGTAAAGAAGTACCATCATGTGCGAGTCGATGCTCCTAATGAGACTGTAAGAGTTAGGAGGTGATGGAAAAAGACTGACTCATCATCTGATCACTTTACCTACGCAGAAGACACGCAGCACGGAGGCAGATCATCTGGTTAAAGGAGATTCACCTGAAAGGCCAAGGCACGTACCTTAGTTTTATTACCCCGCAGTTGTAAGATTTCTGTATGCTTGTAGAATTCCAGAAGAAAATTACTATTGCATCTAAGTGTATGTTCGCAACTGGCATAGCATAGGACCTCGTCCAACAGGTTAAAATAGGCATGGGAGAAGAAGGCAAACAAGTTGCAAAGGTCGAGTCTTCTTCGACTTCGTCAGACCACAATGGTAAGATATCGAAGGTGTTCATTTTGATCTTCTTCTTCATTTCTCTTTGTTTTCAATTCGTTCACCGTTCTGGTCTTGGCACATAAAGGTCAATGAAAAGCAGTGTCTGCATCATGTGTTCGACATAGATCTACACTGCAGAATACACAGAGGTGAGCGATTGAAGTAGTTGTTGAGCTACTTGTTCATGTTCTGTAAGCTGCTGTTGGAATATGAGGGTTTTTGGAAAACAGTGCTATCATGTGTGAATCGATGCTCCTAATGGGACTGTAAGAGTTGGGTGGTGATGGAAACGACTGACTCATCATCTGATCACTTTTCCTACGCAGAAGAAACGCAGGATGAAGGTCGATCCGGAGGCACCCGTGCCCTCCAAAACGTACAAAAACGTGCACAAATACAAGAATACTGGGAGATATGGGGCCTTGGATGAGTCAGTAGTCGAAGATTTCAGACGTTTCTTCATCGCTTGATGATCTTATTTCTAGAGAAGTTAACGGTCGTCTCTGCTCTTGATGAAGTTACACCATCACTTTGATAACCTGCAGCGACTCAATCAGTATAGCAAATAGACTTCTTCTAAGCGTCCTCCGGGTAATGCCACTATTAAGTAAGCACTGATTTCCTGCTCTGACCTCGAATATTTGTGAGGTATTAATGACAACGACTTTAAATTATACTTTGATTGGCAGGAGGACACGATTCCATATGTTTTGGCAGCAAGGTATGAGTTCGCCCTCACATCCACAACTGTTAGGGCGGGCAAAAGGAATTCCTCCATCATCGAAGATTGATGAGTATCAATATAGTACTAAACTCATTCACCGTTTTTCTTACCCTTTTGTTTTAGAAGGTTATTGAATTTTAAGCACCATTTGTGTGAGAAAGTAATCACATGGCAGGTTATGTTTGCTCGAGAACGTAATTCCTGTCTACAGGTGCCATGCCAGGACCACGCGCGTTGAATTCAAGCTGAAGGAGACTGCAGGAAGAGACGCTGAGCCTCTGGAGCTGTACTTTAATGAGGATGACATTATTGAAGATTAAAAGCTGGTACAACCACATGATATGAATAAGAAGATTCTGTGTGATTAGCAGCTGAAGTAAAATTTGAAGTGTCTTTCTCATGAAGTCAATAATTTATTGTCTACTATTAAGCTGTTTTGTTCTATCCAATTAGTCGCAAATTATCTCAAGACTGGAAAAGTAGAATTCTGTTGACTTACAATGTAATAAATAATTTTACAATCCGATGAAAACATGAGCATCATCCTACATTGTTTGAAGCTCTACCATGCGACAAGTGATTGCCTCATGTAAGGTCAATACTACCGGTCTAATTTATTTAGACACAGGGTCATCAATAGGACAATGAATGATGGATTCACAAGGTTCATTTTTTTATATTTTATGGTTTTGAGAATATAATTTCATAGAACAAGTTATTTACAACTTGCACATTCAAATGTTTATGCACTATGCTCTTAAAACACCATTTCAAACTTAAAAAAATAATATAAAAATATTGCACTACAAGTGTTAGAACCTTGTGACACATTACAATTGGCATATTGCATTAAGCCGAATATATGGAAGCACCCACAATGCAATTCGTCACTCCAATCTAAAACAGTACATTGAAGTTTCACTCTCAACTATTTATTTTCATTATTTGGTTTTCACAATTGATATTTGTTGCCAAATTTGTTCTAAGTGTGTGTTAGTTAAATAGATTGAATTAGAATGCTTTCATTTTATAACCATGATATTGTTCAAAAGCAAGTACAATATTATTTTCAATGTAGGTCATCTAAATTTTGAATAAAAAACTCTTTTTGAAATGAAGTAGTAAATCTCATATATGGATGGTATGAAAATTGATATGTAAGACATACATGTGTTAAAATATTATAAGACAGAGAAGCTAGAAGATTAATTGTAATAGAACATATGGAGGCATCCATAGTGCAACCTTAGACACCATACTTGAATTCTAAGACCAACTAAAAATATTATTTAAGTATTTTTTTATTTTTTATTTTAAAAATTAATTAAAGATTAAAATTAAAGATTTTTTATCTAAAAAAATCTTTTAGAAAAAAACCTATGACAAAATAAGTTATCCGATCAAAGTTGTTAACCTTAATCATATTATAAAATAAATTATTCATGTGAGCAATGAATAGAAAATGTACATTTATGAATCATAAGATATAGGCTATTACATGAACTCATAGCCTTGTCAAATCTAATAAAATGGTGTGAGGCATTTTGAAGTACGTAGCATAATATATGAAATACTTATCTTACTTTAGTATGAAAGATGTTTTAATAGTTTAGTATTCGGAAAAGGTGTTGATGAATGGGAAGAGGTTTGAAATTGGTCTAGTAAAAAAACTAAGAAAATTGTGTCCATCAATTCTCTATCAACGAGGCCAAAACTTGTGAAGGTCGCAGAAAGAACTTAAGATCATTTTCTTAAGGATGTACTTAAGAGTAGCCTCGGTGCAACATTTCAGGTTATTAATTAATATTGGTGTTTAATATCTTGAATAATAAATTCATTTGTGGGTTTGACATTGATTTGTACATCTAAAACATGAAACATGACGTGTCCTTAAATTTGTCAATATGCATGCAATCCACGTGAAAAAACTGACAGAGAAATCCAAGAAGGCCATTGTCATGATGGTCATGGGGCTGAATAATTTACATGGTGTGCTTGCCAATGTGTCCATATATATAGCCAATCTATTTTCATAGCTTTACATTCAGTTGAAAAAATGGGAGGTTGAAGCAAAGAGGTAGCGTAAACATTTGGATTTGGTGGTACTTTGGGCACTTAGGAAATTCAAGATTGGCATCCTTAACTCCCTCTTCCCAATGATGGCGTTTAACAATTGTTTTTGGATAACATCAAGGAGTTGTAACTCAATAGGTCTTTGGGTTTCCATTAGATATACTTTGTGCATTTGATTTTGAGTACTAGTCTTATAGCATTGTTCACAATTTACATATGATCCAATCATTTGGATTTTGTAGAAAAACTTTGATAATCTTACATTAATCTATATTGAATCATAATTTCCTAATTAAAAACATAAAGCATTAACTTTATATTTACTTTGTGAAAGCCAATTTTTTCATGTGGCATTTGTCCATGTATTCCATCATTAAAAGTGAAATAAAAGATTGAAACATGTCATGTTTCATACTCGCAATAATAGTTGTGTTTGCCATGATTGGATACCTTGAAGTTTCTCACATTCAAAAGTGTTGGTCATTACCATGTGGTTGGTTTTAAGGTGGCAAGGGAAATCCATCAAGGAGTGTCCTATACTAATGGTCATCATCATCTTATACCAAGGTCTAAAGTTGCTACTTAATGGTACTAAATTCATGACTATAGTAAATTCTACGCTCAATTATCATAGATTGCAAGAAAATTAATCCGTGCTTGTGATTAGTGCATGCAACATGCTTGGCAATGAATTGTGCCAAGTGCCGATACTTTTAATGATTAGTGCCAAGTGTTGGTACTTTAATGAATAGTGCCAAGTGCCGGTACCTTAAGTGGATAATGCCAAGTGCCGATACCTTAAGTGGATAATGCCAAGTGTTGAAATGAACAATGCTTCCTAGTCTTAGATCTAAGATCTTTTGGTGGCGCTAATTCACAGTATAAAGGAATTTAGTATCACCTTCAATAATTTCCCACCGTCACTAATTGGTGTATTTCATGTAACTTCCATCAAAAGATAATTGTTCCTTAGTTTTCATAAGGTGCACATCTATAGAAAAGGCCACCCAAGTTTTCCAAGTAACCAGTAGAGTGCTCACTGCCATTCCTATCTTCCTATTTATAAAACTGTATGCCCACGCAGATCCTACTTTTGCACCAGTAAATTAAGAGATCTTCATTTTATGGAATATTTAATCAAGACCAAGTTCTCTTTCTCACTCTCAACAACAAACAACATCGTCACTCAAACCCCTCAAACTCCAAACTAAATTTCGTCTGGGCGTCAAACTTGACAGTGACATATTACACATGCATGTCACAGTGATTTTTTTATAGCGAGTCAGTGACAATTACAAAGTTGTCACTCCTTCAAGAACTACTAGATCTGAATGTCATGTACTTTCAACCTCAGAAGAGCCTAGTAGTTAGGGTTGTCAGCTATCCTTCATCTTCGTCTTCATCCTCGCATAAAACTATTTCATCTGGGTCTGTTACTGAGGATTTCAAACTAGACTCCAACTCATCCACATCATCAGGCAAACCTCCGTTCTCTTGGGCTTCTGAGTCGTCATCATCGAGAGGTATTTCATTCGGGTCTGCCTCTGCTACCCCTAAAAGTCAACAGCACCTGGTGTCAAAAAAGAGTTTGTCCACTCCAAAATCATCCAAAGTTGGAGACAAAACTTCATATATGACAAGTATAGCACTTCAAAATTGCAGATTCCAAATTCACCATTGGTCCGAGAAGTCTAACCTGTAGCTGGTAAAGCAACTGGAGGTTGCCCTGGAGTTGAATCTAAGGCATGGTCTAGGAGGTATGGTAGTTCCAACAGCTCTAAAAATGCCTCAGTTTGTGGGTTTCGCACATGACCTGTGTTAAGAACAGGCAAACAATTTGGCTTCAAGTTGACAAACGGACTCAAAATTATAGATCCACTATAAATGACTGCTCTACTCTTAACCCTTAATTTTTGATGTTGATAATTGCATTTCTAGTCATTACTTATAAAAGTAACCCTTATTGAAATATTTTTATTCTCCCATAACAAAGTAAGTTGATATAGGATGAAAATATGGTCAGGTGACAGAATACAACAAACAATACTTTACACAATCAAGTATTTGTAGCCACCATTCCTACATATGATTATAGTCTTTCTTTCAAACCAATTTGACAGTCGTAGGTAAGTTGGTATTGAGCCTTGGGGCACAATCTCTCAAAGAAATGCCTTGCTATAAATTGCTTATGACTTATGTAACCAAATTCTTACACATGGGTTTCTATCATGTCAAGATGCTCAATTTAACTTCCAACTATATGGATGTAATATATGTGATGTGTAACAAATTTTGTTTCAATATTAACAACATTGGAGCATTGAAAATCTTTAATTTTCAAAATCCACCTTTTGACCTTTTAAGGGCTAGATTGGGGAACTTCCACTAGACATAGCTGTGGTATTGGTACTGTGTTGTTGAGAACCAACATCTCTTCATGACACACAATCCATTTATGGGTAATGACATACCTGGAGACTGGTTTCCACCTCGTCCCCTAGGTTGGTTTGCCTGATAAGGTGGCACTGTCATCGTGAATTGTGTTGAAATGGCCGATCCTCTCTCAGCCAGTTGCTTTGTCACCCACTGACGATGTGCCTCCAAATTCAATGAATCTCTCCTACTATGAAGGATGTCAAGACAAAATGGAAACAACATTGATCATAGTGCAAAGATAAGGAAGAGGAACTCATGAAGTAAGCGTACCTGGTTCACACCTAAAAATGGTAAAACAAGTATCAAAATTTTAAAACTACTAATCAGGGTCACGAAAGCAAAGACTTCAATAATGTTGATCCAAGAGGTACACCATTTATGGTATTTAGTGTCACTGACTATTTGAAATTACACAAAGCTATAAAAAATTACATAGAATATAAGCTTTTACCAGGAATAATGTTTATGTTCTACAATGTCCAACCATTCTCTTTGACCCTTGTTGGTAAAATGAAAACTACTGCAAGGATTTATAGAATGGTGTGACTCTGAACAGTAAGTGACAATAAATACCATAAATGGTGTAGTATTTGGTGTACATGATTGTGTCATTAATATAGTTGATAAAGATATCTGAGAAATGCAATATCAAGGATGGAATAATACAGTTGCATTGGTCGCCGAGTCAAGGGAAGAAATGGGTGATATGCACGAGTAATGGTGAGCCAATCTTCATCATGCATGAATTGCATTGGTCCAGCAGCTCCTGGTATGTCAATCACCTACACTAGTCCACAAAAACAATAAGAACAAGAGCTATCAATTTAAGATACTGCCAGTTCAGTACTTGAGATGTGGGAACATTCTAATTTTTTTGTAAAGGATTGCAATCAATTAGGAACCTTTTTATGAGTGGATGAATGCACCACTGGAGACCCACAAAAAAACAAATAGTTGACATTGCCACTAGCAGAATATCACTAAAGGACAAAAGCAGAAAAATAAGTGGTACAGCAATATCTGTTAAAAGGAAGTTTGCAGGGGTAACCCACAAGCACCTGTAAAAACCTGCGATGAGGGAGGCATTTGTCAAGTGCCAAAAACTTTGTTGTCTTGTTGCTGTTAGGATGGTTTACAAGAGCAGCAAATTTTGTGTGAAGATGCGCTGAAAACCAATAATCAGGCTTCAACTTATGCAGCAGCTCCTCGCCAGCATTGCTTCCCAGCCTATTTTCCATAATCTGTCAACATTGGAATAGAAGGTGAATTAGACCATCAACAACATGAGTTGTATGCTTTTTACATCTCTTTATTTCTGACACCAACTTAGGTCTTACTTCCACATCCAGAAAACAATGAGGTTTTTTCTTTTCTTTATCCAAGAATGTGGCTTGATTCAAGTTGGATACACAACAGATTACAAGTTCACTATAATTTGAGTGTAAACAATGATAAATTTTCTGTGAGATCCTCTCAGACGTCCATGTGAATTAGAGTTTGTTTCCATGACATAAAAAGACAATCACAAATCAATTTCCATATTCTGACCTCTTGTTGAAAGTACTGCTTATGACGAAGCAATTGTTGTACATCTCCATATTGTGTAATTCCGCGAGGCCAGTCATGTGAAACAAAAACATCAATTGCTCCTTCCAGTTGCATAAGTTTCTGCACTTCGTACTCCCTCACATGATAAATTGATCGTATGTCAGAATCATTGTACGGAACTCGTTCAAAGTGGCCTGTTCACCCAACAAGACAAGCAAGTAATCTCAACTTGCATTACTTGCAAAGGAGACTGCATCTCAACTTAAATGCCATATGTACCAACTCCTCATGGCTTACTTAAAGAGGAGAAAAAAAGAAAATTTGAGAAAGAGAAAGCTAGTATTGTAACAAGGAATTGCATTCAAGATGACTGATCCTGAACATAAGCAGTAGATAGTGCTTTGACTTGCCTTTGCAGTAGTCACCCTGCTTAAAGATTCCAGAAAGCCCACCAATGCGAACACCCCCAAAATTCACTACTCCAGCAAATCCCATGAAATAGATGTTCGGTGCCACAAATCCACCATAGTACCTGACCTAGCCCATGCACCCATACAAACTGCTCAAAATCCTCCAAATAGATGAGATCCCAAAAACTGGAATGAACTTCCCTTTCCTATAAACATCGTGGCCACACGTTCAACATGTAAAATTTGCAAAACAAATACACCACACGTCTGCAAGTGATGTTTCATTCCCTCTCTGATAAAATTACATTATAGACAGCATGAAGTTACAGAGATGGTACTCACAGCTCCCAAAGATAATTAGATGCTTCATGGTTCCCACCCACAAAGAGAGTGGGGTAGGGTGCCTTCTCAACACCCGAATAATACTTCCAGAAGCTATTCATAGCACGAAATTTTGCTGGGCAGTTCAAAGACAGGAGATCTTCTTCATTCCGCACAGCCTGAAATAAAACATCAACAGTATGTTACAAAATGAATTTGTACACAAAAACCAGAAATGATTGCATGTGAGGTTCTTAAACCCTAAACCCTGAACCCTGAACTCCAACTTGCTAAACCCACAGTTATTTCAAGGAGTTCTGGTGGAATCGGTTGCCCATGACAATGGGTGAAGATTGCACTACAAAATATGTATAGCATTCTTAAGCATGTGTGACGACACTCTTTCTATTCTAGGTTCAAGAATCAAGGTCCTTAATCACATCCATGGATGCCAAACATAGTCTAGTGGCATTAAGCTCTCATTAGTCGACATAACCTCATTGTTGATGCATATGATCTTCAGACACAAATCAATCTTCCATCTACCATCAAGGTTCAAGTGAAGAGGTGCATGAGTCCCCAATGGAATCATTCTTAGGTTATCCTGTGGATTACCTAAGAATTCTTCCATCCGCATTGAGACTTAAATAGGTTACTTAAGAATGTCATGTGCAACAAAATGATACTCTCCTTAATTACTCTTCTGTGTATGTGTAAGGACGCTCTCTTTCTATTCTAGCTTCAAGAATCTAATTCCTTGATCACATGCATGAATGCAATCGAGCATAATCAAGTGGCGATAAGACCTCACTAGTCAACGTAACCTCATTGTTGATGCCTATGATCTTCGAACACAAAGCCTTCTTCCATCTACCATTAAAATTGAGCGTGTCCCCGATGAAATCCTTCTTAGGCTATCCAAATTACCTACGAAGTATTCCATCTGCAATGAAACTTAAATAGGCTGGCTACTTGAGAATGTCACGTGCACCATAATGATGCTCTCCTTGATTATTATTTTGTGGCGATTGGAACTCATAAAGGTTTAGGGTTACAGCAACCTGGAAGTCGCCACAGCAGATGAGCAGATCAATTTTAACATTCTCCACAACCTCCAAATGTTGCAAAGTGGCATAAATGTTGTCCAGGTCGCCATGTGCACATCCCTCCACAGCAATCTGCATCGCAGTAGAAACGAGCATAGATGAAGAAACTATCAAAATTTACAAAAAATGATAAGGAAGTTGCATTTGCATTTCTTAATTGCAGGAGCAGAAACAGAGATGAAACTAACCCTCATTGCGCCTCGACGATGATTCTGAGCGTGTTCGTATGCGATTCTCCAAAACCCACAACCACTTTCGCTTTCAAATGAAGTTTTACGAAATCTCTGCGACTTGCGGGGCAATTCTGGCGCCAAATCAAGCTGGTTCCCCAAAAAAATTCCTCCCAAGGTGTAGGCGCCGTGAGCTGATACTCCAGTCCCCGACATCATTTTTTCATCCGCTGTCATCAACGTTTATCGTTCAGTATTCATCCACTATATTAAGTAATTATAGTTCATCATGTAATAATACACTCTTAGCTCCGTAATATCAACCTCCTTAATGTCACTCCTTCTCTTATATCCCCAAAACCCTAGGGTATGGATATTCTAACTCCTTATCGTCATGTGTCCCTCCCATATATCACATATTCTAACATTATAACAAACCACTGGCAAATTCAAACCACACACTTGCATGCATCACGTTGTCATCATTGTAATTCTTTTCATTATTTTAATGTTGAATTTTTATTTAATACAATTGGTTTTAATGCCCACGAAACCAAAAGGCTTATGGGATTAAATGGTTCATACCCAACTTCAATTTTGCATTGGAATCAATATATAACCCTAATAAAGATGAAGTAGAGGAGCATCTCCTGTATACTCATAGTTGAGATTTTTATTTTCATATCACATAAACTTTATCGAGGTTCCAACCAACAAATGTGTTGACACATTTCAATCCAATCATGTCATTGTTTTTTATGTTCCAACTTAGAAGAGAATATGGTAGAACTTGGATTGTAAGGTGGAAGGGATGGACACACAATACAAAATTTTAAATGCTCTTCAATGAATAAGGATTTTTTTTTAAAAGACATGTGTTTAAAAGAGATTGGGATGTATGCTCAAAATTTGATAACCGTTTTAAATTCAATGATCAACATAATTGGGGGGGGGGGGGGGGGGGAGGGGGGGACCTATATGATCCATCAATGACAATGAGAATGTTCACTTTGATAATGAATAAGATATTCATATGAGCTTTGAAAAATTATGAAGAACGTGGCTACAACCTCGACTTGGACTTGCTAACCATCTTGTACTAAGTTTAGTGGGCTGGTTGGAAAAACTAACCATTTAAGACCTATCTACCTTGAAGAAGTCGAAGCATACCAAGCTAGTATGTAAAGCCAAATGTTTCTAAATTGTATGTGGTTCTCAAACCTATCAAGTGGCCCATCAATTTTCCCAAGTCACCACACAAGCCAATCATAGAATGCAAGAATGTCCATAAGTTATCAATTGTTTAACCACAAATTTATGAAGCTTTCCTTCTTGTGGTTACTTGGGGGCCATGTGAGAGGACCACTCCACTTTGTTGATCAACCCATAACTATGGCTTCAAATTTGTGTCCAAAGCATTTTAGACATCACCCTTAAATCAATTCCAATTAACATTCACAATAAAGTGTATGGGCATCCCTGTAGTCCAGTGTCGGGGGAGATTTTTGGGTACAATTTCACAAAATCCTAGTTACATGTTGTAATCTTTCAGTTTTTTCGTTACTAATTTGAGTTATATTCCATAGATTCCTCTAAAATGATCAACAATTTGGTTCATCTATAACTAACGGTTTGTTCTCCCGGTTCATTGCTATAGTTGGTGTCCCACAGTATACATCCTGATGTTATAAAATCATGTGGAACCCTACTTACATTTGCCACACCCTGTAATATATCCACCTACACTTATTTTGAAACCAATAGAATTATTATCACCTATAACACAGACCTCTTACGTTGAATAATATACATCAGTAAATAGTGTGCAACCACATCGGTATCCCAATGTCTTTTCAGTTGGGAAATGAATCTTAATAGTGTGCCTCAAGTAATTTACCATTACCGTGCTTAGTGTAGTGAGACAAGCATTGTCGTAATTTTGAACACCAACAGTTTTCGTTGGTGGGAGTAGCACACAGCTGGGAGACATTCAAATGGATCCATGAATTTTGATCAGCTTCAGTACTCGTCTAGGTTTGCAAGTTAAGTCATCATCCATGATGTGTACAAACATTTACAGTGAAGAAAGAAAGGATGTGGCAGGGCAAAATTCATGCGCAAACCAAGACACATGTAAATTTTTTGGGGGAGCACTCGGTCATGGCTAATTCAGTCTGCATCTCAATCGGGATTTGATTTTGTAATATCCGCCGTTTCTTCTTTTCGCCGCCTTTTCAGCTGCGCATTCGAAAAAGTTGCTTCGCATTGTTGTTAGTATAGGTGAATTTGACTACAAAAAACCTCCTTTCTTGTGATGGAAATTTCGGCATTACAGTACTATAATCTCTCCCCCTACGGAGCTGCTATTGAGAAACAAGAAGTTGGGTTGCAATATACGGAGATGACTTCGCTTTGAAAAGGAGATAACCTCCTCAAATTTAGATGTACATTCACACACTCAATTTGGAGGGAGGGAATTATTATTATCGCATACGAGCGCACCTCTCATTCATCTAACATAAAAGCCCTGCAATAGTATGCATCCTGGATGTTACTCTTTTTACTTGGTTTGACACTGGACCTAGCTTTAAAGATCCCACATTAGTCTTGTTCAAGTCATTTGAAATGAATCAGCCATAGGGGGTTAAGTTCTGATGACGAATGGATGAGAGGTACGCTCGTATGCAAAATAATCCCCTCTCCCTCTCTCCATGTAGAGGCCATTTCGTTCAGTAGATGTGCCTAATTCCAACACAACAATAAATTTAAACACCTATATTTGAGTGGTATGTGATTAGGTGTGGATCTAAGTTTGGATACCAAAAAGACATGTCTTTGAAAGCAACTGAACTACATGTTCAAAATATGCTAACCATTCATGGTTCAATGGTCAACATGATTGGGGGGGACCTGTATGACCAGTTAATAAGCACATGAGATTTTCACTTTGTTAATGAATAAGGTCTATATCATATGAGACCCAAAATTGTGAGGCTAAAATGGCTATGGGCACAATTTGGATTTGCTAATCATCTCGCACTAACTGCAATGTGTTTCACATTCTTGATGACAAGTGGGTGCACAGAGAAATGCATCCGAATAACACACGTCGACCTTAAGTATATCAAGAGCAAGTTTTTGAGCAAGTGAAACTTACCATGTGGGGCCGTAAGTAACTCCTAACAGATTTCTGATGGCTCTTGTTTTCTGGCTGACATGGAGTTGTGATTGGATAATTTGCAATGTCGTCGTCTGTCCCAAATTCTTCGTCAGCCTGACTCAATTTTTGGTGAAGCTTGGTCTTCTCCTTAACTTTTGGATGCTCTTTCTGCTGCGATCAACCTCCCAGTGACACATTAGTATGTCCATATTTTAAATGAGGTTCAACAGTAGTATAAGACATGAGACATGAGCAAATTTGAAACTCAATTTGTGTTTTTCTAGTGTGACATAATTGTTATGTCAACTTGATCAACTAACCTTCAAATCACGCATGAGAATTTGTTCAATTGACAAGCCTACTTGTTCAACATCCCCCTTCCATTCTGTCCGCACTTTTTCCCTGCATCCAGTAAATCAACATCAAATATACATTTGAAAATTCACAAATTCTAATTGTAGGAAAGTCTGAAATTTAGTGTCTGATGTTTTGAGTGTGAAGGGGACAAAAAGAGGAATACCTTCTTCCTGGAGTTTTGTTGTAATCGTGCAAGGTCTGATCAGAGTCACTCGAGGTGCTCTTCAACTTTGAATTCGCAGTCTTTTCCAATTTCTCATATGTAAGAACCAGTTCTTTGAGAGGCTCTGGATCACAAAAAAAACATTTCCACTCTTGCTTGTTGAGAATGCAAGCATGCATCTTGGCACCAAAGTTGCGGACAATGCAAAGTTTACAAAATGCCTTATTGCATTTGTCGCACAAAACAAGCTCCCCACCTTCACCACACCATCGGCATTGCTCCTCACATCCATCCACATCCTGCAAATATTGCAACTTATCATAAATTTTTAATACAAGCCAACCTACCAATGGCTGCATTAGTGAAAAATCAACATTTCTCCAATGATCATAAGATTTTCAGCCAACATCTCATAACTAACCTTTTAGATTTTTCAAATTTAACCCCAAAAAATCAAAACACCAATCCTATGTTTGGTAGGCATCATTGCCATTGTCTGTTGGTTTCATGTGCATGATTGAATCGATGTGAAACCAGTGTTGATGCATGAAAAATGTTTCTCAGAGCACTTCTGGGAGTTCTGGGAGTATTCTTTATTTATTCATTTTGCCACATGGCAGTCTCACATTGCTTGAGATACGTCCAAATCCCACATGGAAATTATACTTCGGCATCGAAAAAAGATGAACCAGGAAACACCTTGGTACAAAAAGTTAGCCATATTCAAAATACTCAAATGAATTGAATGGATGAAAAACACCTTTGTGAATGGACCGCTGTAGAGGAAAATTTTGCACTTTTTGCAAATCCCCACTCCCAGTTGCGGGTGTTTCTGAATTTTGCAGACATGGATGTTATACCCGCACGTGGTGCATTTAAATATCTCCTCAACTTCTGAAATGTTCCCATCCGAAGACAATTCCAAAGTTGGTTCAAGCGTCCCTGTACATCTCAAAATATTAAGTAATCAGCCTGGTTTTATGTTGAACCAGTGTTTGATACATACTGTACCCTACTTTACAATTCAATAACTTTTTTGTGTGAAACCATCAACATTTATCTACAAGGTGATTTATAAAATTTCAGCCTTACAACATCTCAACACTCAACCTTTTAGGTCTTTCAGTTTCAGCCATAAAATAGAACACGAAAAGATTAAAATAGCAACCCTATGATTGATAGGCATTGATTCAATGTTTCTTGGTTTGATGTACATGACTGAATCAATGTGAAATCAGTGTTGATGATGTATATGAATTCAATGTCCGTGGTCTAAATTACCAGTATTCGCATTAGCATCGAAATCCAAGACTTCAGCAGCATCCGAGTTTGACATTTTCTGGTCTCCAAACACGAAATCTCCAAGACTGTCGAAATCTTCGAAGTCGACATCACCACCAACATCTGATATTTTTACGGTGACATTATCCCTTGTAGGGGACTCGGATTTCTCCTCACACAACTCTTCCAGCCAGTTCTTTGGTTTCTCAAATGAATTTAGGTCATGTGCAATTTCTTCTTTTTCAGGCCTGGAATCGATGTAGGCTGTGGAGTCTGAGCTCGGAGTACTACTATCCAGTCCTGTCCCTACCCTTTTCGGAGGCATTGGCAATCGCTGCTTGGGTCTCTGCAACTTACATCCAACCAGAATGTGAGACGTGTAATATAAGATCCTCTTAAAATTAGTTTTCACTTGTTTTCAGAACTTGGTGTTTG
The DNA here is from genome assembly GCA_950295325.1 of Polytrichum commune. Taxonomy (NCBI): domain Eukaryota; kingdom Viridiplantae; phylum Streptophyta; class Polytrichopsida; order Polytrichales; family Polytrichaceae; genus Polytrichum; species Polytrichum commune. The sequence goes on from OX485804.1 coordinate 22,792,518, forward strand.
TCAACGAGTTTTAGATTGAAGAAAGAGAAAATTTATGTGTTGAGAAACTTACAGCCATGAAGGGAAGCTATGGTGTTCTGACTTTGGTCTTGAAATATACAAACCCTTATTCTCCCCAGTCAGCGACCTGCAACCCCGCAGGAGATAGGTGTTTATTTGAATTGTTTGCGTAAGCACACCGTATCTGGCATAAGAAAAATTTAGGGAAGTCTTGTCATTAAATTGGTGAAAGAGAGCTCAAGACAGCCACAAAAGTTGCAGTAGTACTCTGAAGTGGAAATCTTCTTCTATGTAGTCAACTTTTTGGTGTCACAAAAGATGAAATTACTGAAAGTCTACTGAGAGCATTCCCCTTTACAACAGCTGTTTCGAAAGAAAAAAAATTTGCTGCTTGTAATGGATTGAGGAATTGCTTTTTCCCACAAAGAGGAGCAACATCCTTGGAAAGAAAGTAGACAAGCGCATTGAGAGGACTCCGAAATCCCTTGATAATTAGATTTGTACCACTTGTATCTGAATTAGAAAAAAGATTCACACTTTCCACTGCCGATGCAGATACATGTTTGCACAAGAACAGAAGCATTTTCCACTCTCTAAAGCAGGGGATCACCATCCAGACCCCTTTCACTCCTTAATGCTAACATTTCTTAGCATTTTTCATCTGGAAAAAATGCTTCCAACACGAAAGCAGTGACTCCCAAACAACGCTTCAGAAGTTACAACATCGAAGTGCGCAGATTCATAGTTACCGAGACACCTGAATAAGAGCAATTAATTCCATTCGGCACTCGACTCGCGTAAAAAAAATATCCTGCAGAACTGTTGCATGCATCGAGTGGTAAGTCGAAGCTGGAGAGCCGGTCTCAACCATCACTTCAGATGAACCTCTGCACGCACTGTTTATAGACTCTTGTAAAAATTCTATATCGAAGCTCTCGCTACTAACATATATCCCAGCGATGTCAAACAAATCGTCTCGTCTAACATTATTACATTCTGCATGCGCAGGCAGCCAAAAGCAGACAGTTCGTGGAGGCATGCATAACCTTGAAGTTGGTGATATCTTTATAAGAATGTAGTTGCATTTCGAGTCTTACCTTACAAAGCAGGTTGCAGCAGGAAGTAATGCAAGAATCATATATTATCCTCCTCAATTTGGAAACGGATGAGCTGCTTCCTGTGTCCAGCTCTCCGAGTCTATGGCTAACTTGAGTCGAGTCTAAACCTCATGACGACTTGTCCAATGTGACACTCTTGAGCGTGCTTACCCTACCAAAACATGCACCAGCATCTCTGGAGAAGAGTTCGACTGTGATCAACCCTACTTGTAACCAACAAACGAACGTACTTAGACTCTCTGTGCAAGTCGATCATTTGCGGCAAGCGGAATGACTTATTACTCGGTTGCGGCACGAATTCAACTCTACTTCAGGTGCATGATCCTACTACGGATGGTGTCTACATCTCGAACGTAACGAACTTATAATGACGACAATCCTTGTGGTGCATCCAGCAACAGATATAGAATATCAATTAACACCTGCAAAAAGGTAGCAGTGAAATCCGTGAGTCCGAGTCAGATCCGCGGGATGCATGAGCAGCAGCGATTGGATTACATACAAATGGTTTTATATAGAAACGGACGACGATTGGAGGTGTAAATTTGCGAGAGATTCTTGTGGCCCAGCGGAGACACAAATGAAATGAAATGAAATGACTTTGGGAGATGAATTTAGAGAGGCTGTCGACCCGCCGTCGAACAAGGGCAGCTACATATGCAGCCGCCGACGCGAGCGTTGCCGTGAGATGCCGCAGAAGGCCGCGCTCTCTGCCGCTTTCACACGTGGCAGCGGGCTATCAGACGTCAATGAAGTCATTGCCTCCATCCACCGACAATATAAGCGCTGGGCATAATTTATAATATTAATTTTTTTTGGATTTACATATATGTTTTCTTTTTTTGTAAGATCAAGACGATTCCGATGCACCCAAAAATGTGTTGTTTGAATATTGTATGCAGAAGTTATAAGGGTTCTAAGGTTCAGTTGTCGGAAACCTAAAACCAACACCTATGTTGGATTTTTACACAAGTTTACATTTTCATATCAATGTGTATATATTGTATGAGATTTCTAAGTGTCAGGTTTTAGGTCTGGTGTTGGTTTTGGGTAAACATATCTTATCGTGTGCACTATGTGAAGCAGGACACATTTGAGATGAATTAAGCACAAATTGAAATAAGGGGCATCACATTCTTTAGCCACCGCGGGGGGGGGTCAATTCAATGGGGTCAACTCCCAATCATAACATTTCAAGTAACAAGTAGGAGAAGCCTTATCTCTATATTTATTTTCTCAATTATTTATTTATTTTCATTTATTTGTACTGTACATGCTTGCAAACTCCTTGCAAATAGGTAGAGGACACATATGGCCCACCAATAGGGTTTGACTGAGCAAGGTTTGTTGGGGGTAACCCTAGAACTCTAGTTTGTGGTAATATTTTCTTACATATATTTGTAAACCAAATGGACAAGTGGAGCTAAAGAATGTTATGGGTCCCCAATATGAAATGGGGTTTTTTAAAATAACGGCACTTGAATATAAAGAAAAACTAATCTCTTATTGGTCCTCGGTTTAGCTTATCATTTGATAGGAGGTATTACTTGTTGGTGAAACTTAAATTGACATGTGGCTAGGGCATATTGCCCACTTGTCAAAACACAATCCAATGTTTTTCTCTTACTTCTACATTCTCTCTCTCTCTATAGAGAGAGAGAGAGAGAGAGAGAGAGAGAGAGTTCTTTTGGGATGAGAGAGGGGTATTAATGCTAATGCATCAAATTACTCTAAGAGACCATTGAATTTTGCCTCACAACACCAACATGGATGGGGGGATATGTGTGTGTTAAACACATGCACTAGACTAATATCGTACGTCAACTTTCTTATTATGAATTTTGTTGTGTAAATCTAATTGGTACAAATTGAAGAACACAAAAAACAAATCAAATAACACCCACATACCTTACTAGAGGACCAATTGTACCCCAAGATATCATAAGCACACATGATAGCATGTTGATTATACCCACATGGTGGTGGGCATTATTACACACCTGTCATGACACAAAAAAATAAAGTGGGATCGTCTTTTAATGGGTACAAATTGAAGAACATGAAAAACAAACCAAATAACACCCACATACCTTTATAGAGGACCAATTGTGCCCCAAAATATCATAAGCGCACATGATAGCATGTTGAGTATACACACATGGTGGTGGGCATCTTTGCACACCCGTCATGACACAAGAAAATCAAGTGAGATCGTTTTTTAAGCGAGTAAGATACTTGAAACATGCAAGCATTTATGTCATTTAATTATCACGTTAATCGATGCGATATTACACATGTATTTGGGAGTTCGTTCGTGATGATGCTCCTAGGGCACCAAGCCGACTCTTATCAAGTAATAAGATAGAGTACACCGGTAGAAGATTGGTGGTTCTCATCATTGGTTAAGTTAATTTGACCATGGTCCGGGACTAAATATGGGGTTAGTAATAAGTGATGTTGATTAAGTAATTGCTTCGTAAGCTTCGTTACTTATAAGAGTGTTATGCGGGACCGAGAATCGATGGCACTTAAAACTGTGTAAGAGAATATTGTGTAATTTTAAGCCTTACTCTGAGAATCGTATTGAAGGCTTTTACTCCTTAATAAGACATGCTCATAAATTCATGATGGGGTGAGGACTAACATGAGCTTGTCACTTGAATGTGTTCGGTTTTCAATCCTAGAAATGCGGTCCCCTATTCTTGAAGATTTATTCATTTTAGAATTGGAATAGGGAATAACATTATTACGCCATGGACTATGAAGTTGTCCCAAGGCCTTGTAAAATCTATGATTGGTTGTTGAATTCGTTCTGGGACCACTTCGGTTTACACCAAGAAAAAAAGGTGAGAGTGATCATGGAGCTCGAGGTCCCTAAAGGACATATTTTAAGGCCTACATTATTCACTGACATGGTCCAATAGATATTGAGTTGGGATAGGCAAAAAAGGGGCTCTGGTAAAAAAAAGTAGGGACCCATGGCAAAGAAATGTTTTTATAGTAGATTTTTATGAACATCTTTTTGGGAAAAGATGATGAAGACAAGAGAAGACAGGGGAATGGTCAAACTTAATTTTTTTTTTCTTCTTCTCAAAACTGCCCTTTTTGGGCATATATTATAAAAAATCAGCACATTCACTTTTTGGTGCGTGGTCATTCCTCTTGGTCCACATTCCGTTTACACCTAGTGAGGGGCCCATAGGCTTTGTAAATTGATTTTTTAAGAAATCGGGCCATGGAAGTTGGACCATCAAATCGGACCATGGAAAAAGTCCATCTGCCATGGTCCAACTTCATGGTCCATGGTGTAAACCAACCCTTAGCGTGGGTTTCCATTTAGAGTTACACATGCTACAACATATTACTAAGAGTATCAATTTTCATTTAAATAATATAAGTGCTTAGTATCCACACTGAAGAATATGATAAAACTTCGTTGGTAAAAAATGATCATTTTTGGTATAAAGTCATAGCAACACAAAACTCCGAATGGCAACCCACACAAGTTAGACAAAATAGTGGAGTTCATAAGGCTTAAGCTCAATATTGTTATGTGTCACTCATACTAACCCTTAACTTCCTGAGAGGCCATTTTTGGGCTTATGAATGACTCTTGAAGGAAATTTCATCCAGAAAGAAGGTGCTAGGAAGGTCACAATAGGTATCATTGTGTTCCTCATGAAATTCTCCTGTCGATGGTGATGATCCCATTTCAATATGACAAGATGGATGCTCACAAGAGATTTTGAAAGCCAAGAATGAACTCATTTTTCCTTGTGTTGATACATTATTACTATATAAAGTATGTTTATGTTATTTCAATAGAAATTTGTCAATTTTCTGTGGACTCTTTTTCTTATCTCAATGTGTCTATCTATCCTGAACATAATCTTGAAAGTTTACACTATACTTTTGATGTGTATATTTATCAAAATTTCTTGAAGTTCAGTGATTCTAAATCAATCACAAACATATCATGAAAATTACTAAACATTGCTACCTCATTGATGTGATCTTAAAATCATTGGTGACAACTTTTCTTCTACGTACAATAAAAATTGAGCTATAGAAAGCTTACTTTTTAGATGATCTAACGAAACCACAACACGCTCCAAGAAGTTGAGGGTTAAGTTATTACAAAGCCATATAGTGGTCGACATATGATTTTGAACACACTTTTCCATCATATGGAAGCTTCGTGCAAGATCACTTATATCATTGGGTTCATAAGAAAATTTGCTTTCGAATGCCATATGTCTCGTGATCAAGTGGCACATACATATTTTTTCAAGAAAGAAGAATGTGGTTTATGTCCAGAAAAATCCATTATTGGAAAACTTACTATGTAACAAAGTTTTAAAGGTTTTGAATATCTTTGGTGATACACACTTTAATGTTCTAAACTGATGTTGTTGCACACACAGGTTTATGTACATTAAAAGCTTCAATCTCAATCAAATTACCTTTTTAAGCTCTTAGTATAGTACTCAAAATCCCATCGGTCAAGAATGCAAACTGACAATTTATGCATTATTTATGCATATATAAATCTTTGGACTCAAAGTTAATGTCTAGTAGTATTAATGGCCACTTCACACACGAGCCAAGAGCCGTGACCATGAAATTGTGAGAGCCCAAAAGAAAGTGTGCAAAGGCCGTCCCAACACACCTCCAACATCATGTAGCATGGTCACGGACCCTCAAGTGTAGTGTGAAGTCATATGTCACCCGGCCTTGAACTAAATGCTATTTCAATGAATTTTTATTCATGCGGGTCTTCACACATGATAAAATAGAGTAAATCAACGGTTGTGAACATTTGGAGTGCCATGGTCTCCTGGTCTTATGTTAGGCCTACCTCCAAGAGGTGGGTTTTGAAAATAATCCAAGTGACCATGAAGCATGATCCATTTGATGCCATGTAGGAATCCATGTAGACTTTTACATCCATCTTGCATTGCGTTCACTTACTCCATTGGTCCCGCAAGTGTAGTGTGAAGTGAACTTGGACCGGTCCCACCTTTTCCACCAATGAGAGTGCTTGAAGTGTAATGAAAATGGGCTCGCAGTCTCACGTGTGAAGTGGCCCTAAGGGCCACTTCACACATGAGCCGAGAGCCGTGACCATGAAATTGTGAGAGCCCAAAAGAAAGCGTCCAAAAGCCATCCCAACATACCTCCAACATCATGTAGTGTGGTCATGGACCCTCGACCATGATAAAAATAGAATAAATCAACGGTTGTGAGCGTTTGGAGTGCCATGGTCTCATGGTTTTGTGTTAGGCCTACCTCAAAGAGGTGGTTTTTGAAAACAGTCCAAGTGACCATGAAACGTGTTCCATTTTCTGCCATGTAGGAATCCATGTAAACTTTACATTGATCTTGCATTCACATACTCCGTTGGTCCCTCAAGCGTAGTGTGAAGTGAACTTGGACCAGCTCCGCCTTTTCCACCAATGAGAGTGCTTGAAGTGTAATGGTCACAGGCTCTCAGTCTCGTGTGTGAAGTGGCCCTAAGACACCTGCACTCAGATGCCAAGTGGATGCCACAAACTTTAAGGGATTTCTACCATTCATGTTAAGAAAGTTCAATAAAAAAAAACCTACCCTATGTAGATTCATTCCAGCTTAATTCTCTGAACTAAATTAAAGTCTCTGATGTTAATTTCAGGGTCAAAGCTCCTTAAATGGGAAATTCTACAAATAACAAGGGGGTCTCAACATTTTCACCCTCAACTTACATGAATAGGTTGCATCTTTGGCCAATACATAGTGTTGAGTACATGTAGCTGACACATTTTAGAGTATTTTCTCCATAAATACCCAAAAAAATCTCAATGTTAGGCAAGCTTGTTATATAGTTTTATGGAGGAATAATCCATATAAGTATTCCTCCATTCTGGCAAAGGTAAACATGGAAATAGAGAGAAGGTAAGCAAGTCTTAAATGGACCAGGCCATAAACTTGACACCCTAGCCAAATTTCCAGGGGACACCCTGTCCCAAATTTTGGGTGTCCCAAGGACACCCTGCTCCAATTTTTGGGTGTCCTCATAAATTTCTCTTAAATTTTTTTTTAGTCAAAATAGGTACAATTTTGAAAATATATAATATCATTTCAAAATTTCAATTAAAAATAAAAAAAATCACTACATATCATAACTTGCAATGCAAATCAAACCTACAAGCGGCGGCCTTTCATAGCACACCACTTTACCCATACTTGTTCAAAGACAATGGCCTCTATGGGGATTTTTGCCATTGCAACTCTCATTTGTGCTTCCAAAGTCTCTAATACCAAACTACACCGTAAAGTAGATTTAATATGATTTTGAGTAGAAAATCCTCTCTCACAAGAAGCTGTACTAGCAGGAATTACAAGAACAGCTTGCCACAACTTTGTCATATGAGGATATCTTCCAACATAGTCCAAATTGGAAGAATAAACCATCCAAGCTTGGTGCATTTTAAGACCACCACATGAAATATGAAGTGTATCCAAAAAACCTCGAAGCTCTGATTTTAAACCACGCTCATCAAAAAGATTCCCTCCATTAGTGCAGAAGTGGTCAATGAAACTCTGAAGCCATAAACGAGCATTTTGATGAAGAAGTGTCAAGTCTATTGAGAAACAGACATGGCTAAATAGCTTAGCTGCATTGAAGAGCTTCAAATCAGGAAATCGTTGCTGCAATGATTCTATCACCTTAACCACATAGGCCTGTGCAATCACCTTGCACCCATGGAGGGTACCATCACCACCAAACTCACCAAACGTGTGATTTTTTTCTTCACAAGTCACAATATGTGTCAATTTCTAGAATGTGCGTGTCAATTGACGTGCATTTTTTTTTTTTGTGCAAGTTTTTGTGTGTCAAAAAAGAAAAACTTGCAAAAACTTTGTCAAACATATACGCTGATAGGCCCTACAAGTACAGGGGACACCCTGAATTTTTTTTGGGTGTAAAAAGGACACCCTTGTAGGATTTTTGGGTGTCCTTGGGGACACCCTGTTTGAGATTTGGGTGTCCTAGGACACTCTAGGAAGCAAAATACACCCCCCAGGGTGTCAATTTTATGCCCTGAAATGGACACTTCTCGCTCTACACCCGCTTCATGTAGGGTATGGAAAATGCAATTAGTGCAAAATGATTAGTATGTCCAAATCGCGTCTTCGTAATTTTCTTGTATGAATATCTTATTCATCATCAAAGTGAAAATAAAATTCTCTTTCTCATTAAATTCTCATGTAGGTCTTCCCAATTGTATTGACTAATGATTCATAATTACTACTTACTGCATCTCAAATCATAGAGTTGCCATTGACATTGGACAATGGTGGACCATTCCTATCTTTGAAGACAATAGATTATGATGCCATGTTTGCTCTAGGCACACTTTGTGCTAGACTGCCCCCCTATATAACTCCATAAGGGATAAGTTCCAACCACTTTTTGAAAATGTAGTATTAGGCAGTCTCAAGTCTTTCCTTCTCTTCCTTTCAATTGGACCATTAAGCCGAAACCAACTTCTATCTCACAAAGACTATCGCACTGTGCCAATCTAGGGAATTAACCGGTTTGACACCAGGTTGATTGACTTCTCGTCCCATAAGCCTTTTGGCTTCCCAAACCCTAAAAATTAATTTCATTTCATTTCATTGAGTCTAGAATGGTTAACACATTTTGCACGTGTCATCCAAACTCCTTTAAACACATGTTTTTTTGGTGCCCATTCTTGGATCCATACCTAAGCACATCGAAATATAAGCGCCCCGTTTAAGATGAGGAACCGAATTGGACCTAAAAACCAAGCATCCTCAAACCACAAAGTGCAATAAATTCTCATTACACCAAGGCTCCTTAAGTGTCTAATTTCCACCTCTAATTCAATGTCTTCATTCACAAGAAGCGCCAATAGGCATACTAATTTTTACACTTGCCTTGAAGACAAAAATATGCCGAATTCGATGCCGCCTTTCGACTCAACCTAAAGCCTCCTCGTACTCTGCAAAGTGTTAATGCTAGAAGAATCTCTACGTGAAAGATCTCCGGTGTTTTCCATGGCCAAAAACATATACTGCTTGGACAATGCTCCAAAACATCAAGTGTAGCCTTCGAACATCTTCAATAAAAGCTTCGATGATTGATGTGTTCAAACACATTTGAACACTTTTCGTATTCCGAACTCGCACGAAGCATCATCCACCGTAGCAATTGTTGGAGTTGACTTTTGAGGAAGCGCGCGACCCTTGCAACGCCAAAGCGCAAATTGGGTTTTCCGCGAAGTGCTCGCACTAGAAGAATCTCTAGATAATAGATCGTCCCGTGTTTTCCACGGCCAGATATAAGTACAGCTCACAAATGCTCCAAGACATGTAGCCTCGAACACCTTTAATCAACGCTTCGATGAAAGAATGCGTTCCGAACATTTGAACACTTGTCAAAGTCCGAATTCGCACGAAGCATCATCCACCGTACCAGTTGTTGTTGGAGTGGTTCTCTTTCGAGTGGACTTCTGTTGATACTTATGATCATGTCGAGAATTAAATGGAAGTCGAACGCCGAATGCAGTTTTTTTTTTCTTTTGGGAACATTTGTGTCGGACGAAGTGCTGTAACTCAAATGTCGGCAAATAGGTGATATGTTGTTGCGTTTTTGACGATGCTTCGCACGGAAGCTATGCAGCCCATAACCCCGACGATGGAGAATACGATGATAATCAACCAGTTCAACCAGAAGATTGCCGTCCTTCGGGAAGGCTTGAACACGATCTGGTAGAAGAGCATGGGCAGCACAAAGTCGAGGGGCGTGTACCCAAAAGCCCCGATGAGCGAAATGATGTCGCCGAAAAATGGAAGCATCGCTGCAAAGAACGTCGCGATCGCTATGTACAAGGACCGAAATATGAGCCGCGGCAGTACGTTCCTCAAACTAAACTTCCCTTGTCTTACATCTGCCATTTTAGTCTCAAGCACTTCAAATACCGGTTGCACGTACACCTGCAACATGAGACAATTAAGAGCTCAGTAAGTTTTTTCTTCCTTCCTACGAAGATTGCGCAACTTTTTTGGTGGCACGTATATTGGTATCAAAAATGTCATCACAAACTTCTAGATCCATGTACCTCAACACTGAACCTTAAACCCCATGATAGGGTTTAAGGTTGCAATCAAATTGCAATCAAACGAAGAGTTGCGAGTTTCCTCTTTTGTTTCCGGGGAGTTCTTTTAAGTATGATCAGTCAAAATCCTAGTGTTTCCAAGTCCAACCGGTTACATGTTGTGAGATCTTTCGGTATTTCTTTACTAATTTGACGTATGTTCCATAGACTCCTCCAAAACGATGGCTAATTTTCCTGAAGCCTTGACCTTCGACAGGTTATTTCTCAAACTCAACCGGTTCATCTGTAACTAGCGACCAGTTTTCCCCATTCATTGCTTAGAAGCGTACAAAATTAGATGTGGAGGCGAAACGTACCAAGCCAATGGGAAGGAGCTGTAGAACAATTGCAATGCTGGCAATGCCCACGAGCCATTGCGGAAGGAGTTGTGGAGCACCACTTGGGGCAAGGTTGTCAAAAATGTTGCCTTGAGCTTGGTTGCCAAATGCCCAGTAGCCAGAAATAGCCACAGGGTAGAAGGTGATGACTACTATACTGTAGCACAAGCCTATGCCCTTGATCATCTTCCCTGTCACTGGAGGTGCCAAGGTTGCCTGCAGTGAGAATTTGAAAAATATCAATCTCTCAGCACAACAATTCCTTGACCCTTACAGGCCCCGAATTGTGTTTATACAGGATACATGACAATTTGTGCAGACCCCAACAAGTGTTGAAACAATATTTTTATTTGGTTCACGACATTGATTCCATACTTGGGACAACTTGATACATCGAGGAATTCAAAAGTGAGTCATATGTGCTCAAATCTCCCTGTGACTCGTTTTACAGGTATGTTGGCTTTGATTAGAATAATGTTTTATGATAAATGGGATGTTTTTGATGAAGGTCACTTTTGACATTTTTAGCTTAAAATGACAAAGAAGCAAGCTTAAACCCCTCCGTATGACACCTCGGGACCCAGAGTGGGCCTCTCAAGACTTGGACAGTGTATTTTCAGACATGGAGCCCGACTTTAGAGCAAGTAAGTGACGATTTGGAGCCAGTGACTCAATTACCACTAAATACCTTGGCATTTATTAACTCAAACTCTGCAGACTAATAATAGATATATACAAGTACACATGGCATTGCTCATAGCTTGGAGAATTTAGACAACATTTTGAGTTTCAATATGAAAAGGTCAAACCTGAATTTCAGGGATGATAGCAACTCCATAAACTCCAGCCATGACGGAAAGCGCAGTGAACACTCCAAATAGTTTCTGCACAGCATCACCTTCTACATTGTAGTGCTTTGGTGGTACGTTCGGGTTATGGCCTGCACAAAAGATGAATCGCAAGTCGGCATCAGCAGTTGTGATGTCGCATCAAATTTCTCAACAGACACTTTGTTTTTCCTCTCTTTACCTTAGCTCCGTTCGACTACACTTCACAAATGGGTTGAAGTAGGAAATGGAATAAGAATCTACAATATTCATACAAACCAAAGTAAGAGAGCTGTGAAAATGTTATCAACAGCATTAGTTAAACATTAGTTATAAGTTGACCCATTACCTGCAATTATGGAGCCAGCCATGGCACAAAGGCTGTATGTCAAGCAAAGAATGAGAGACACAAGACTGATGTAGCGGAGTGAATGGAACGATGGAAGCTGGGCCAAGCAGATCATCACAAAACCAAAAATGGCCACAAATGACCACAGGTGAATCCCACCACCTGGAATAAGGCCCAGGTATATGAGCTGCAAACAAATAACAACAGTGTGGCGTCAGACCTATGAAATCGTCACCTTTTACACCATAAGACGGTTATATAAAACTGAACTTCTCACCAAACTCCTGAGAGCATCTTTTTGAGGTGCTTCAAAAGGTTGCCATGAACTTCACTTTTATATAGCTGTCCTTTGCCCAAAGTCAAACCCCTCCCCTTCATTTTTTAACCAAAATTGGGCATTCTGACACCACTTGAACACTCCTTAAACAAAATAAAAAAGTCAAAAGTGGGCCAAAACCCCCTACCAAAACCATGAGTCATTGAGAGACTTTTAAGAAAAAGCCTGATGTTCTACAATGAAACTGGAAATTTGGGGTTTGATATTGCTGCACCATGGTGTGCAAGGTTGTGTTCAACAGAAGCACCAAACGCGGTGCTCCATACAGCAAGTCTGAATCTGCACACTCTTACATTAATTTCCAACAATTGAATCCAATGAACATGTGGTGTGGCGACACATGAATTTAAGTTGAGGAACATAGTTGGACTTAAAAACTACCTCACCTTGCATCCGTAACCGCCCGTTAACACAGCACCTACAACTGTCACGAAGCAAACTCCAAACTGAACTGGAGTTACAAACCATTTTGTCCATCTCGTTCCTGCCGCCAATACAGATACAACATTGATTTACTGCACTGCTAAATTTAAGGCTAAATTAGCATAATTGAACTCAAGGTCTCTGATATCATAAAAAATAGTAGAGAGGTATGTCCACAGAAAATATATAGTGCGAGGTTTACCATTTCCAATTGACGTAGAGGTTCTTTTTAACCAACAAATAAGATTCCATCCTGCAAATTTTCAATACCCATTGTGATGCATGACACTCACAAGTTGCCAGCCTTTCCTAAGGACTACTCTTGTGCAAACATGTGCTTAGGGTTTAAGGTCTAGGGTTTAGGTTGCACTGCAAAAATAGCATGGAGAAGACAGCCATATAGTTGAGGATAAGAGCAACTATTGACTCAAAGTCTTTTAGAGAAATACATGAGAGTGTTTGTTGTGTACTCACCAATAACGTGATCAGAAAGCTCTCGAAACCGGTAGTATCGATTGCCCTCCGCAGCGCAGTGCTCCAAAACAGTGGACAACAAGTAATAGGCGTAGCTTGAAACTGAGCCACCGATTGTGAGTGTGATCAAACCAGGTAACCAGCCCAAGAATGTGAAAGCATACGGCAATGTGAGCAGTGATGGCCCGGCTATGGCGGTCGTCAGATGGTACCCCGCATGTACCCAAGTCCCTGCAAATTTTAGTCATAAATTGTACAATCAAATTTCTTGAATCCTGAGTAACATTCATTCTCTTTCAATCGATGTAGCTTGCATTTACTCGTGTGGAGATGTAATGGGTAGCTACTGGAAAAGGCCAAGAATAGTGCATGGACTGATGCATTGACCAACCGCCAGGTCCACATGGGTGGCTGAAGGAACGTATAGCAAGAACTAGAAAGAACTAGCAAGAACATGACTTCTTATGCCAAATTCTACTATATGTTTGATATCTTCTGGCAAAATAATATAGATAGACAGATAGACAGATAGATAGATATTCCTGTAAGTATCAATGTTCAAACGACACTTATACTCCCAGTTTCAATTAAGATGGGGATTGTTTTTGGATGGGAGCACTCGTACAGGTTAATAAAACAATTCCCTATTGGTTGTCTATTAGTTGTAGGATGTGAACCACATGGAGGAAGCACCACTTGGAGGTGAACTTGAACTACCATATGAATAATTAAGCGTGCAATGAGTAAGGGAAAATGAGTCCCAAGTGAATCAGTCATCACAACACCTACATAGTTCAGAATGGAAGGTGGACAGCAAGTAGATTAGGCACCACAACAGTTTGATGCGTGAAAAATCATAGGTGATGTTTAAATTAGGGTTTAGTACGTTAGTCACCGCAATTTTCTTCAAGAACACTTCTTCTCACCAGTGCAATCACAAGTTTGCACTTGAGCCATGTCACCTGAACATACTTCATTTTTGTCATGACATGGATCCGTTGTTGTTGTTGTTATTTTCCTTTCGCTAAATCTTTTGGGCATGGAAGAAGGATGCTAGGGGTAATGAATCAAGTTTCCATAGGTAGAGACCCAACAAGCGAAGAATGTCCTATTCATCATCAGTCAATCAGGAAAATGACTCCCAAGTACATTAGTCACTGCAATTACATACATGAGATACATGAGAAGTGAAGGCGGTGGTGTGCACACATAATTAAAAAATGCCTCCTTCAAAAGGACTTCTACTCTGCAGTACTTAATGCAAGCACAAGTTTGCATTTGGCCAGGAATTGCTTGTTTTGTTTTCCTTTTGCTAGATATTTTGGTGTGGGAGAGGGGTACCAGTGATAATGAATTAGGTATTGATTCTACACAAGGACCAACAAACAAGTAAACTATAGCACTACATTTCCAGCCAGAACATAAAGAGCACTTAATGGAATGCACAGAATGCATCAAAAGCCCTGGAATGGAGCTTAACAAACTCCATTCTTCCATCCTATGAAGAATGGGAAGAGTGGTACATAATCATTCTTCAAGAGGACAGGCTTCTCCTTTTTGCATTTATGCAATCATCACAAGTTTGCACTGGAGCCATGTGGCCAGGGAATACTTCTCTGTTGTCATGCCATGGAACACTCTGTTTTTTTGGTTTCTTTTTTTTCCTGTTGTGCTGAATATTTGTGTCATGGAAGTGGGGTAGTACTGGTGCTAATGCATCAAGTTTGGGTGCGTAGGGCACTTATAATCCACAACAACATATAATGCTACATTTCCAGTAAGATTAGAAAGGGCACTTAGTTAACTGGAGTGCACAGAAACGCAACAAAAGTTCCAGAACCGTGACACTTTTCTTCACATGGAAGGGTGGAAGAATGGGAACAAAGTGCAATAACAAGTCTGCTCTTGAGCCATGTGGCTGGGGAATAATACTGTAATTTTTGTCATGACATGAATCCCTTATTGTTCTTTATTTTTCTTTTTGTCTTTTTTCTTTTTTCCTTTCCTTCTGCTGAATCTTGTTGGCATGATAAAGAGAGGAGTATTTCTAGTAGATTAATGAATCATTTTTCATGTGATATGACCCACAACCCGTAACAACATATTCGGCTACAATTCCAGTCAAAATACAAAGGGCACCTAGACAATGGAGGCACAGAAATGCATCAAAAGTCCGTGAACAGCAACACTTTTCTTCACATTCAAGGAGGTACATCTAATCCATAACAATATATATTGCCACATTTCCAATGAGAGTACAAAGGGCACTTGGGCGATGGATTCCACAGAAATGCACCAAAAGTCCTGGAACGCCAAGAAGGATGGGAAGAATAGCAAGAGTGCTGAATGAATGAAAAGTACACACCTTTGGATTCGAGGACGAAGAGGGCACCTGCATCTTGGGGTTCATTTTCCAGATCGCAAGAGAGAGCCATGGGATTTACATTAAGAGCATTGTATCCCGAAGGACAACAGCCCATATTCATCGCCATTGTCTTCTGCAGATCCTCATCCGACCCCTCCTTCTCCCCCGCCGCCATCATTTCTGCGGAGTCTTTTGGTTCACCAGATTCTTCCGCCACAAGTTCACCCCTCTGCTCTCAAATATCCCAATATTATAAGTGAGAATCCATACGTATTCACCTCCATGATTGCAACCAAGATTAACTAACTTACTCCAACAAGCTGGCCACAACCCCTGAGCCTTAAGTTTCAACTACCACAATCTAGTAGATTGTAAATCTTTACTTTTCACAGACTCCTTGCCAGAGCCCTAATTGACACACAAAGATTTTTCCTAATATCCCTATGTTCATTACTAAACCCAGGGACGAATCACCAGAGCCACGCCACTTGCAAGTTGCGCCTGCCAACCCGTGGGAAACGTTCAATTGAGGCAGCACCCCGGACGCTCCGACTACTAATTTTAGCTCCAGGGTGGCGTTCGAGGTACGTATCTCGATTCCAAATTCTCTCAGAGGTAGATTACTATTATGAGAGCTAAGGTTGACGACACAGCTTGCCTGCCCTCCTCAACTGACTTCAACTTTGAGGAAAGCTTACAAAAACTCTCAACTTTCAAATCGTTCGCAACACACTGAACTTCTGTTGTGTCAAGATTGCAAAAGCCGAAGTTGAGAGCTTTGCGTACCTAATTTGATACCGCAACACGGCCAGATTGCTCGCATGGTAAGTCTTCACAAAGGGCTAGTAGGCACACAATTCGGCAAACTGCCAACATCGGATCGAATGAAGTTGCAGGCCGGCACGGCGGATTGCTTTGGAGGGAGCTGGGAGGGAAGGGAAATCTGGAGTTTTGAGATTGACCCATTGACCAGCAGCGATCGGAGTCCATGTCGAGAAGTTTGTTTCTGTTGCGACAAATGCACCCTATGTTGCTAATAAATCTCACAAAAGGTTTTATCATCTCAAAGTCAAACCTTCGGCCTTCTTCGAGGTAAAGTTACGTGCTAATAACTCAACTTAACTTGTTAGCCCTTACTTTTTGGAAGGCCTGCGTGAATGGGCGGTGTGTATTTTTGACAAAGTTTTTGCAAGTTTTCGACATTTGACACACAAAAACTTGCACCTATAAGAATTGCACATCAATTGACACGCATAATTTAGAATTTGACATGTAGTGTGACTTGTGAAGAAAAAAACCTGACGTGACTTGACACAGTAGAAATTGAAATGACATGTGCTACTAGGCATGTGACATTTAGGTGATATTTCAAAAGAAAATGTAGATGTTTATTGACGCTCGGTATTTGTTTTTGAAAATGTCACGTGACACTTTGGATTTGAAGTTGAATGCCAGATCAACTTTTGTCAAACATACACATTGAAGAGGTAGGTAGTGGGTACAACGTGTCACGTGAGGTGACATCGGGGGCTAAGTCACGTCAATTTAGGAGTAAATGGACTCCACTAGGAGTCCATGTGTGTTGGGATGAGTAACGGACTCCATTGGGAGTCCTAGTTAGTTGTGCATCCACTCCATGGATGAACTCCACATTGGATTGGGGTTGTATGGAGAGGAAGGCCTCTTGACTTGCCATTGTTGTCAAGTCAAGTCTTGTGAGTGTGTTTTGAGAGAGAGAGAGAGCTTGTTGTTGCTTTCTCATGGCTATGGTGTAGTAGATTATGAGTAAAGCCTTTGCATTCTTTCTCCACCACTTGCACTCTTGGATTCTCCCTTCGTGGAGTGAGAGATAGCTTGACTCTTGTGTGTGAATTTTAGAGTTTCTTAAGCTTTGTAAGGAGACATTTTAGTTTCTTAAGCTTGGAGAGAGAAACCCTCATACTTGACAACAATTGTTCAAATTTTTCATTTTTGGTTGTATTTCTGAGCCAGAATGGCCCAGTAATGAGAGCAAATGAGTGATACAAGTGTTTGAAAGCTTAGTTTGTCATTTCTTGCAACCTTCAAGAAGATTTTGAGAGAAATCTTCCCATTTTTCTTTTGTTGTCTCTTTGTGTTTTCTTCAAGTGTTGATGGTTGAATCTTGAGATTCCATTTGGTCTCAAGATTCTCAAGTCACATCATTCTTGCTTGCAATTTGTAAAAGCAAAAGTTTAATTCTTTTAAAAATCTACAAACAAATACAAACCAAACTTCAAATCCGATTTTTTTTTTTTTTATAATATTTTTTTGAGCTCCGGAACTCCACGGACACTCTTGGAGCTCCTGGAGATCCTGGAGCTCCAATTCTGCAGCCGGGGCCGGAAAAATCCCGGGCCGGGGGCGGGCGGGCGGCGGCAGCCGGGCCCCGCGGCGACGTGGCAGCGGGCCGGGGGCGGGCGGGCGACAGCCTGGCCGGATGGCGGGCGGCGCCAGCCTGGCCCCCCTCCCCTTTTCAAGGTACCCTTGCCCCCCCTTTGAGTTACTTAATTAATTAGTTTAGTTAAGATTAGTTAACTTAATTAGTTAATTAGGTTGGTTCATTAAGTTAGTTAATTAAATTAATTAGCTTAATTAATTAGGTTCTTAGTTTAAGTTAATTAAGTTAATACATTTAGGCTAATTAAGTTACTTAGCTTAAGTTCATTAAGTTAATTAATTAAGTTAATTAATTAAGTTAATTTTTTTGTTTTGTTTTTTTGTTTTTTTATAAATTTTAAATAAACCGGATTTTTTTTTTAAATTTTTTAAATTTTTTTTATAACTTTCACTTTCAAATTTGGCATTTCATTGTCACAAACTTTGAGGCTCAAATTTGGGGGCATACTAGCTCCGATTGAAGTGAAATTTGAGCCTATTTTGTGTGAAATTTGCCAAGGAATCCAATGGTGTAATTGGATTTTTGATTGGAAGTCAAAATCATTGCTGAAATTGTTAATTTCAACGCTGATTTTTGTTTTTGGGAGCAAATTAACTCCGATTGGAGTGAAATTTGAGCCTAATTTGTGTGAAATCTTCCTAGGAGTCCATTGGTGCACTTAGTTTGTTGATTGGAGTTCATAATCACCTTGGAAATGAGCCTTTTCAACGCTGATTTTTCATTTTAATTACCAATCTCAAACCTTTGCACAATTTTGGAATTCTGGGGGCATAAACACTTGGCATTTGGCAAGGGATTGCCATTTAGATAGCCCGCAACAGGTGCAGGTTGCCGTTACCTTGTAGATATTTGCAGGTACTCAAGTGATTATTTTATGGTGCAAACTAGGAGCCGATATTATCGATCTCCATCACCAGATTATTTGGAAAACGTGCATACCACAAATCTTGAGCCAGAGGTAGATACCAACGAGGCTTTTGAGCCTATTTCGGCGTTGGACACTACTAATAGGCTTCGGATTTGGAGTGTCGGCACGTTCGACGACATGGAGGACGATCGCCACAATTCAGTGCGTGATCGGTTTTCAGGTCGAGCTGGGGGCATTTCCTTGCCCGATTGGAAACTCCGGTTTCGTACCTGGATTAAGGAGAAACGCCAAAGGTCTTCCAATTTCAATGATTGGTATGCCTTTGAACTTCTGCCTCAACATTTGGAGTATGAGGCACTCCAAACTTACGAACGATGGACAGAGGGTCATCAGCGACAACTTCGGGAGGTGGAGCAATATTGGGAGGCCCGGGTTGAACTTATTTCAGCCCTTAAAGATGGGGCGATTGCCACCTTAGCTCCATCTACCTTAAAGGAGGAGGATCCACTGGAGGAGTCTGAGGACCAAGAACTGGCATTTGGGCCAATGGTGGCTGGCAGTAGCACGGCTACCCTTTCACGGATGGCACGTGCTACACAGGCAGCATTGACGGCTGTTGGTCCACCACCTCCATTTAATCCCCTTACAGAATTTGTCGCACATTTGGAAGTGGAGTATGGTGGGTTTCGGCGAGACCAGATGCAGCGCATCCAGGATTTCCGCCGAGAGAAGGATGATACTCCACGGACCATGTATACGCGACTCGCGCGATTTGCTGTGGAGTCGGGAGGTGTTTTTGCTGAGAGTCAGCTTGTTAAAATATTTTTGTCTAAGATTGACAAGCGGCTACTTGAGTTGGCATCACCTCGGATTATCCTCGACTACGAGGGCCGAGCTACGCTCGCACAAGCGTTTGCCGTGGTTGAGAAATGTGATCGGGCTCTTTGCCAACATGATGCCACGGATATGGTATCTTGGATGACAGAGAGTCCGAAACCAAGAAGAATTGTCACAGCTACTAGCAGTTTAGCTGAGACTCAACCCGTCAAGGAGCAAAAGATTTTGCATTGTTGGGGTTGTGGAGAAGCTGGTCATTCGAAGAATGATCCCAATTGTCCTAAGAAGAAGAAAACTCAGCCTTTGGGAAAATTCAAACAAAAGATGGAACCAGTAAGGGCAGGGGACAATTCTAAGAAGAGACAATTGAAATGTAGCCATTGTGGTGGCACTAATCACGATGTGGATCATTGTTTCCTACTTCATCCTGAGATGCGGCCTGCCAGTTATGTCACTGGAAAGTCTCTAAGGGAGCAGAGTCTTGAGGCTAAGGTGGCAGAGCTTGAGCAAAAGCTCAAATCTTCTGCATCTTTTGCTCAAATTTCTGAGCCGCATGTGGGTGGTGGCACCTCGGGTTCGGACATGTATATGTTTGGAGCAGCTGGAGAGGTGGTGGCGGCGGCTTCTACTCGCTCACAAACATTGGCAGATGCGGTGGCTTCCACGAGTGGTGGTAGCAACGAGGTGCTACATCCTCGCCATGCCGGACCAGCTGATCAAATTGGTCAAGCACGTTTACCTCTTTCATTTGGATTGGTAGACACCACTGTTGTTGGGGCTAAAAACCCTGTACCTTTGAGAGATGGGGATTCCATCTCGAAGGATGTTACGCAGGCATTGGCATATAAAATTCTCCATATGCCAATTTTCTCGGGTTCGGAGTTTATGGCTTCGGATTTCAAGCCTGCTGCAGTTTTTCATTTAGCTGGGAGAATGTTAGAAGGTAAGGCGGATTTGCCATCCCTTCAAGTATCCCAAGCTGTGGTTGACGTACCTGTGGCTGAGGAGGTGGAGGACTTAGCCAATTTGCGAGCGAGTCTTGCGGATGCGGCGATCATTGCTTTTGGTAAGCAAACTGATATTCCTCCAGCATCAATTTCAGCAGTGGATACGTCATTTTCGAATTATGCGTCAGGAGCGGCATATCTTGCAGACATTTCTGCAAGGCCTGCTCGCGAACGGCATAATTTGCAACCTGGAGTTGTACGGCTGATGAACGACAAATCTTTGTTTGTCGTTTCACGCACGGATATGCCCACTATCCGTGCTACACCACTGAAAGTTATGATGGATTCCGGTGCTCAACCGGTTATGATTGGCAAAGGACTCGCTGACAGTCTTGGATTGACGCCAGCAAGCTTGGATCCTTGTCCATTCACTATTGTGACTTCAGTAGGGGGCACTGAACGTGCAACAGGTTACACCAAGGCACCTCTACGTTTGATTTTTCATGTGGGGGCAGGGCCTACTTACACTCATTTGTCAATGAAGTGTGTTGTTACTAATGCTACCAACTATGATATACTTGTTGGTCAGCAAGCTCTTTACCCACTTGGCTTTGGTTTGGATAATTGGACGGAAGAGGCATGGATTAGACCAGGATGGTCCACTGGAGATGGCAGGAAGGTATTTATTCCCGTCACATTTGCAGCCACTGCTATGACTATGGTTGCGGAGGCAATGTTTGGTTGCAGCGGTTTAGTTGCAGATTTGCCTTGTGCTCCAGTTTTATTGGAGGAAACAATGGACTACACTTGTAATGCGGCAGAACAACAATTTTTACTATCTTTTCAAATTCCTGCTCGACATTTCAAGGATCCAACTCCACCATGGCGAACTCCTAAGGAGTTATCCGACCATTGTCGACACATTGTAGCGGATTTGGAGCTTGGAGAGGCACCCCCAACTTCATCCTCATTTTCTTTTGCTCAACCCATTCGTTGGCAACCATCACCTGAAGGTATTGTCCTTGTGGAGATCTTTGGAGGCATTGGCACAGGTTTGGCGGCAGTGTTGGAAGCTGGAATTACAGTTCGGCGATATATTCATGTGGACAATGGGTATGCAGCCAACAGAGCCGTCCGACATCACATCCAACAATTGTTGTTGAGATACCCCGCACAATTGTCAGCCTCTGCCATTCATGGATGTTGTGGTCAACTTCCTCAAGATGTCACTATGATTAGTGATGAGGATTTGAGAAGGTTGGGCCACGTGGATTTGATTATTGCAGGATGGCCTTGTCAAGGCCATTCGCGGGCAGGAACTGGCCAAGGATTGGATGATCCTAGGTCTAGTTTGTTTGCGGATTTGATGCGCTTGACGCAATGGTGGTTTACCCACCAATCAACTCCGCCAGGGTACATTTTCGAAAATGTACCATTATTGGGTGATACCCGGCACAAAGTGGTGAAGGATAGTGAGTACATTAACCACAATCTGGGTACTCCAACATTTCTGGATGCTGCATCTTTGGGATCCTTTGCTCATCGGCCTCGTTGGTTTTGGACCAACTTGGTATCACCTCGGGTGCTTTCAGTGGCGATTGCCCTCATTCCCCGCCTTATGGATCGCAAGGTGGATGACATTTTAGATGATCATCGTGTTTCCTTGGCAGTTACCAAGGATGACACCTTGCCATTTGCATTAATTAACAAGGTGGGAATTCCGAGAGGTGCACTACCTACTTTTGTGACATATCCACAGTCTTTTGCATTTCGATCTCGTGGACCTGGCATGGTTTGGGATTCAAAATCCCAAACTTATGAGGAGCCTACGGCAGATGAGCGGGAACGCGCCATGGGTTTTCTTACAGGTACCACAGCTGCTCACGGGCTTCAGGAAGGTCAGAGACGTTTCCTATTGGGGCAAGCTATGGATCTTAATAGCATTGTGTGGATAATTGGAATTTGTCTTGCTGCTCAACAACGTATGGATGACCAATTGCTTACTCTGAGGGCAGAGAACAATGGTCAGGGGGCAATGGAGCCGCAATCCAAGGATCACATTGAGGTCAATGATACCGAGGGATTATTTCCTTTGAAACTTCATGTTGCGGAAGAGCTTCGAGCCCAACGTGTTTTTTCAGCTTTGGCCCAAGAGTTTGGGAAGTTGGAGGCCCATAAAATGTTTCCACTTCTATTTCTTGGTGATACTTTATATGTGGGTAGCTATTTAGCTACACAAACTGATTGTAGTGGAGAGGATACGCATTTGGATTCAAGTGCAGATGATGGGGGCAAAGGTGTTGCCCTCTCCACGGACTAGCAATCACAGGTTGTGCTGGCACCAAGTGGCAATCCTTCTATGAAGAAGGAAACCACGGAGTTTGACGATTGGCCAATTGAAGTGGGGCCAAAGCTTACTGGTACCGAAGCATGAAAGGTACGGGCATTTATTCGCTCTTACCGTAATTGTTTTGCCTTTAGTCTTCATGATCTTGAAGGATATAAAGGTAAACCTGTTCGTATTCAACTCGAGGACGACCACCCTATTTTCAGACGGCCGTACAGACTTAGTACCTCTGAAAGGTTGGGTGTTCAAACTCGATGTCAAGAGTTATTGGCAGCGGAATTGATTGAACTCTCCAATGGAGAGTATGCTTGTGCCACGGTTATGCCGTCAAAGAAGGATATCTTTGGCAACTGGACGGAAAAACGGATGTGTGGTGATTATCGTCCAGTCAACCGCAAGACCAAGTCGGATCGATATCCAATGCCGATGCCGGAGGAGTTGTTTGATGCACTGGGATTTTCTAGAATCTTCAGCACTCTGGATTTGAGGTCTGGTTATCATCAATTACCTTTGTTGTTGGGTGATCGGGTGAAGACCGCATTTTGGGGAATTGATAAAGATGGCAAGGATCAACTTTATCATTGGAAATTTCTGCCATTTGGTCTCAAGAATGCACCAGCTGAATTCCAGCGGGTGATGGACCAATTATTGGCTGGTTTGCCGTTTGCTAGATGTTACATTGATGATGTTATCATCTTTAGTAATAGTCCACAGGATCATGTGAGACATTTGCAAGCGGTATTTGAACGACTTCAACGGTGGGGACTCCGTTTACATCACGGTAAATGTAAGTTTTTCCATGATCAATTGCCCTATTTGGGCCACATGATTGTTCCTGGCGGTCTTGGTGTGCAACAGGCGAAGGTGGATGCTTTGCACAAAATTCCCGCACCTAGTGATGTACCACGGCTTCGTGCATTTCTAGGATTGGCAAATTATTATAGGAGGTTTGTCAAAAACTTTAGTTTGATTGCCAAACCTCTTACCATTCTCACGGGGAAAGACCAACCATGGATTTGGAGTCGGGAACAACAACAGGCATTTGATACATTGAAGCAGAGGCTCGGTTCAGCGCCAGTACTTCGACGCCCGGATGTGTCTAGAGCTTTTCAATTGCACACGGATTGGAGTGCAGTGGGATTGGGAGCGGTATTGACACAGAAAGATGAAGAGGGAAAGGAATATGTGGTGGCTTATGCATCTAGAAGCAATAATAGTGCTGAATCTAATTATTCTTCTTATGAAGGCGAGGCCTTGGCGGCCGTTTGGGCCATTGCACATTTTCGACCTTATTTGTATGGGCAAAAGTTTACTTTGGTGACTGATCATCAGCCTTTAAAATGGCTTATGGAATCAGATAAGCTCACCGGGAAACTTGCTAGGTGGGCATTGTTACTTCAGGAATATGATTTTGAAGTTGTTCACCGAGCAGGAATTGCCAACTTGGATGCAGACGGATTGTCTCGCAATCCAAGTCCTTCAGATGAGGATTTAACTGGAGCTAGGTGGCATGGAGATTGTGATCGTGAGGCAGTGCCGGGTTGGCATGCTGCCACATATCTCACAATGATGTCGGGATTGGCTGCTGAGATCCTTGTAGAAGAACAGGATGAGGAGGTTAATAAATCTCTCGTTGTTAGTGATGTGTGGGAAGACCAGGCGGTCTTGCACAAACTTCAACAAGGGATATTTCCTCTTGGACTATCTGCTATGGAGCGAGATAGAGTTAGTCACAGGATAACAAGGTTTCGTTGGGCAAACAGCTTGTTATTTCGTGTGTGGCCGAACGGAACGAGGCGCATCGTTCCAAGGCCAGATCAAAGAGCTTCTTTGGTGCGGCAAGTGCACGAGGAGCTTGGACATTTTGGAGTGCGAAGGACACACTCTATGTTGCGCAACCAATATTGGTGGACTGGTATGTATCAACAGGTTTCCGCTTATGTTTCTAGGTGTGAAGTATGTGACCGGGTCAGGTCAAGTTTTAATACTTTATCACCTCAACTTCAACCTTTACCTATTATGGGCTTGGGATATCGTTGGTCTTTGGATTTTGCCGGACCGCTTACTATCACTCCACGTGGCTCCAAGTATGTGCTTGTGATGGTGGAGCATTTTAGTAAGTGGATTGAACTCGTGGCTCTTCCCCAAAATTCCTCAGAATTGGCGGCTATGGCATTTCTTGATCGAGTTTTGGCACGGTTTGGAGCACCTGCAGAGGTGTTGACGGATCAAGGGAGAGAATTTCTTGGATCTTTCGAGGCTTTGTGCACCAAGGCTTTGATTGATCATCGGACAACTTCCAGAGATCACCCTGAGGCAGATGGCTTAGCTGAACGAGTTGTTCAGACGGTTAAGCGCGGTTTGCGGAAGTATGGATTGCTTCATGGCAACCATCGCGATTGGGACTTGATGTTACCATGGATAGCAATGGGTTATCGTTTCAGCAGGCAAGCATCTTTGGCATCCTATAGTCCTTACCAACTCTTGTATGGACGGGAACCAATTTTACCTAGCTCAGTGCGAGAGATATTGGCTCCCGTGGTAAACTTGGACGATCCAGATGTTTGGGCTCAATGTCTTCATGACCGAGCAGCGTTCTTCCAAAAGGCCATGCCTATGGCTATGGAGAACTTGAATATTGCTCAACATCGTGATACATTACGGTATGCCCGGATCCGCAGTGGAGCTTATCGACCTCAGGTTCGTAGATTTTCCAAGGGGGATTATGTTTACTTGCAACGGGAGGCGCCTACGACATTGGATGTCAAGGCTGGGCGCACGATTTTGCGGGTAAAAGATGTCTTGCCAAGTGGTATATTATTGCTTGAAGGCAAGGATGGACGGGAATGTCGTGAGCATTCAAAGAATTGTGCTCCATGTCACCTTCCCATCGACGGCTCTGTGCATCCCGAGTTGGCGGTTGTACCACAGGGTCTGCCTTGTTATGTTTGTGGAGAGAAGAAAGGAGCTGCAACAATGTTATTGTGCGACCAATGTCAACGTGGATGGCACATGGCATGTTTGACACCCCCCCTTTTTACTCTTCCTTCTGGCAATTGGGTTTGTCCTCGTTGTCGGAAAGCCTCTCATTCCGTGGCCGTTAATGGTCATGATTGAGGATTTTATGGATGTTTACCACATGTTTTAGTGGTGAAGTTGTTATTTAGTTGGTTGGAAATTTTATGGGATTGAAAACCACATTGAAAGAGTTATCCAAGAATTCAACATTAATTGTTGAAGGCGATTAAGGATGGGGCTCACATTGCACCCAGCCTACAGTTCTTGGATTACTTTGTCAATCACGAGTTTAATTCCTTCGATTACTACTACCCAATTAAATATGTATAGATGTAGCAACAACTTCATCATGTTCAACAACTCTATCAATGAGTGTGTTTGTTCCTAGCCGATTGGAGGGGCTCCTTATCCGCTAGTGGGGGCACTTGAAGAGGTGGTTGTTAGCATTTTAGTTTGCTATTTTATTTTGCTAATTGATGTTGACAACGACACTCGATCTGTTGTGTTTAACGATCTTAGTTTACACGACAAACGCTTTCTAAGATGTGTATTTAAATAACATTACCAAGGGTTTAGGCTTGACTTAGAAAACACATTGTTTATGTTTTTGGTATTTAGTGTCGCTTACTATTTTGGAGTTATGTGACGCTACACCGTTTATGGTATTCAATGCTACATGCATAATAGTGCCACTTACCCTACTTTGAGGCATATTGCTACGTTACACTAATGTTCAACAACTTAATCATTAGTGTCACCTCATGACACTTGGTGTTCAAGTGTGCTTACTGATATATTGGCATGAGTATGGTCAATAAGTTGGCCCCTAAATCCTTGAGAGACCCAAAATGACCATTTTTTAGGGTTTTTGTTCCAAATGAGACCTTTTACTTTTTTTAGACGTAGGTGAAAATTCTATAAGAACTAATGAACTATTTTTCATCCAACGCCCCAAATTCCATTGGAGTTGGATTAGAACTCATGGTACATTAGGAAATGTGTCAGATAGGAAAATGACACACATATGTAAGGAAAGCTATGAAAGTTTGCAAGGAATTGTTTTATTTTATGTTTCAAATATCTACTGTTGGGGTTGGTAATTGGAGATTTTGAAGTTAATTACAAAATATTATGTAAGATTGGATGTAATGCGGAGTGCTATACATTGCAAGGGCTCTCAAAAAATCACATTTGGTGCAAACTTCAAATTTCAAGCCTCAAAGGATCACAATTTAGTTGGAATTCCTATGCAAAAAGCTTCATCCCGGTTGGGTCTCATCCCATCATCCATTTGATGATATCAATAGGGTTAAAGTTTGTTTTCAATCATCTACCCTACCCATTATACCTTCACATATGTACTAGTTTCTCATTCACATTGCCACGTGGACGGTTGAAATTATTTTGGATAGCTCATACAAACGCCGATATCATATTTGTACAGTTGGATATATATGCTCATAAACACCTACAGATTGAGTCCTAAATTATCTCTCGTAGAAATAATGATTTGAGGCCAATTTTGAGGAGAATGGTGCTTAGGGATTTAGGGGCTAAGTGTTATGAGGTGTATGCCGATGTTACACAATGGTCTACAAGTTGACTAAAGTGTATGCCAATGACACTTGGCATTAGTATGCTCAATAATATCCCCTTTGCATACTAAAACGTAAAACTATCATCTCTAAGTATCCCAATGTGCTATCCTAAATGTCATAATGTAATCAATTGTTTACTAGATTAGTTACTTATTTTGATGAATAGTATCATTGGCAATTAGCAAAGGTGACACTTTGAGACATGTCGGCATCTAGTTAGGCCCTTTGCAAATAGTGTATGTGACACTAAATACAATAAACAATGTATAACATTTTGCATAGAATGTAAGTTTTACTAAGTTGATCTACGTATCCATTTCTCAAAGGCTATGAAACACACAATCGGTGCGAGATGATTGACAAATCCATATTGTGGCCATAGTCATCATGATTTTTGGAGCTCATATGGCTACCTTATTCATTATCAAACTAAAGATTCTTGAGCTCATTAAATGGTCATATAGGTCTCCCCCAATTATGTTCATTATTGAGCTTAGGATGTCTAACAAATTTTGAGCTTGTAGTCCAATCTCTTTTAAACACTTGTCTTTTTGGTGTCGTTCTTAGATCCACACCTAGCCAAGCACCACTCAAGTAAGGCATGCATAGCTTATAGCATTGTGTAGAGGTCTTCTAGCACCGCATTTATTTGTATTTGGCTTGTTGAATGCAAGATATGTGGGCCATATTAGGGTTATTCGTAAAGTAAAGTGGATGAAACGATAGGTTTAGTCCCAAACCCTCAATATATGAGAATTAATACAAAGCTACCCAAGTTTTCTTAATGCTTAAATTATCATCCACAAGGAGTGGTGGCAGGCTATTAAAAACATGCTTTCTAGCTTGTCCTACTAGGATGGGTGGGCCAAGCTAGCTTCACATAGGCCGAATTGGGATTTAGGACAACATGCCCCACACACATACCCTTTGTTAGATCCTGAAATTCTCTCAAAGTTTGAAATGTGGGAAGAGGAGGTCCCAAAATTTGCACCTAGCTTTCAAAATAGGCCTTGAAACATGATGAGCTAGCGAGCTCTTACTAGAAAGATTTCTCAAAGAATGATCAAACCCTTGCCTTCATCCCCCTTTGAGAGACTTTACGAATAACTCTATTATGGTGGTTACTCTTCTTAATTAACCACATGTATTTGAGTTGTTGTTGACAAGGTATGTAGTTAAGTTCACATACCAAAAATACATGTATTACAATCAAATTGGGCTAGGTGTGTGGTAGAAATATAGACCTCGTTTCTAGATTCAATAGTCAACACAATTGGGAGGGTATATGTGACCATTTAATGGGGGAAATGGCTCTTTTACTTTAACCTCTTGGAGCTTTTACACCTCAACTTTGATTCAAAAACTTGAATTGACAATATATATATCAATCACACACCCAAAATTGTGTGTGCAATTTGAAGTGCCCATGATATGGCCACTACAATCATATTCTTGAACAAGCAACATGCACATCCCACAACTCTCCAAATACTTCTCAATTTATTCTCAACTCTTCACTTGAAGATGAGAAGAGGGAGAGTGCTATTTGATTCATTGCTTCAAGTGCCGAAAGCTATTTTTAATGTTGGGTTCAACTTGGTCTTGAACAATGTGGATATGGCACGTGGCAAATTTCTTCTAAAATTCAAGTTTATTGTGTCAAACTAGACAACACTCTTACATAATCTTGGGCATGAAGCCTTACACATTATGCACACCATTTTGGACATTCAATTGTTTCATATGAAGTTGGTTCATTGGTTTTGGGAAATAGGTTGTTGTTGTGATTGGTGCATCTAGATGACCCCTTTCTTTCGCAAGCTCTTGGTGGGAGAGTACTTTCATTACCACTAAGGAATTAAATAGAGACCAGCAATTAGATATTAAAATTTTAAAATATGTCAATACCACCCATGAATCACCACCACTGAAGTTTTTCCATAACATAATGGGATGTGTTAGATAAAAACATCTAACAATAATTATCCTTGTAAATACATTAGTCATTCCTTAGTGGTGTCAAGTAATCTTCTATTATTCAAAATAATATGGACTATGATTTATTTCTAGCACGGGAAATCTTTGTTCATTATAAATCCCAATCTCAAGTGATAGGTGTAAACTTCACGGGATTACTTTGAGTTCTTTTAGTGTACTTCTAGTCACCACATGACTACATCATTTATGGTATTTAGTATCACGTACACTATCCACAAAGGGTCTAAACTAGATGCCTAGAGGTTTTCAAAGTGCCATGTCTACTAATTGCCCATATGATATAATTCATCAACACAAGTAGCTTTCCTAAGCGGAAAAATATTTACATTATGACATGTAGCATAGCACACTGGGTTACCTAAGATGACAATTTTATGGCTTACTAGAAGTTATTATTGAGCATATTCATGCCAAATGTCATTTGTGTACACTTTAAGTCAAGATGTAAACCATTGTGTAACATAGGCATACACCCCATAACATTATTGAACGTTCTCATGCCAAGATATTTGTAAGTGCCACTTGAATTTCAAGTGTAACGAGGTGACACTAATGATGAAGTTTTTGGTCATTAGTGTAACCTAGCATATGCCTCAAAATAGGGTAAGTGACACTATTACACATGTGATAACTACCATAATAGGTGTAGTGTAAGGTAGGGGTAACTCTTGAAGTATCTTCTAGTGCAATTTTAGTGTGTGGGGTATCTTTGAAAGTGGCTCAAGTATGTCTTTGAGAATTCATCCATATTGCCTATTAAAAAAAAAAGGTGAAAATTGTAGCATTGGTTACAGCTTTTGCATTTGGGTGTGTGGGTAAATCGTGACAAAGCTTGGAGCCTTAACAAAATTGCATGTGGGACTCATGACAATACTTCATTTGAAAGACTTGGACACAAGCTCATCCAAAACATTTGTGAATTGCCTTGTGTGTTCTCAGGCAATCCCCCACCTTGACAAACACTATGTCAAATGAATCCCACTACAAACATTAAATGTAAACTCAAACACTAAATATCAACGATGGTAATATGTGGAAGTTACATGTTTGGATTTAGTGTTAGTAAGGATATGAAAAAAAGAGGATATAATAAGGGAGGTGGCAGTAGGGAAGGTAGCGGCACATTTATGTCTAACACTAATTGTCAAAGAGTTGGAAATTAGTGTTGAGCATGGTAGGGTGGTAACAACACTAAATAAAATCAAACACTAAATATCATATTTTGTGTAGTTTTGATGGTGACAATAACTGAGGATTTCTTGGTACTTTGCACTTCCTTCACTATTACCCTAATTTTAGTTGATGAAGGTATGCAAAAACTTTTGAGCATGAACTCAACAATTTGGAACAGAATTAACAGACATGAAAAGTCAAAGCACTTCCAACACCGTCCATTTATGGTATTTAGTGTCACCATCGTAATAGTGTCACTTATGCCCCTTCCCAACCTCACTTTAGCTGAGCCTAAAAGTTGGTTCTAAAAACCCAACCGTCACACCATCAACATTATCTAGTGCCGAGACTAGTTGGCAAATGATGTGGTATGGCTTACAAGTGGAGGTTTTAAGCCTCCAACACCGACCCTCCCATCAGTACCTAGACACGAGGCAAGAATATAGGACCTTTAAAAGTGTTGCCTCCCGACCTTGTGATCGCTTGCTTTTTAGTCTTAGCTATGAGGGCACGAGGAGCTCCAGTGACAAAAACTGATGGTAAGATAGATGAGTAGTAAGGGATTTGAGGATGGGACAAAAACTATCGAACATTCATTGCTTGGTAGATAAAATCATGAACATGTGTGAAAGCTACTTAACTAAAACCTACTCAAAAATCTCCCGAGCAAGTTCTTGTAGGTGCATTGGAATAGCCGGACGCCTCCGCTACAACTTAGGGAGCTTTAAGCAGTGTTTAGGAAAGCCTTTGGTTATTTGGTAAAGTCAGGTGAGGAGGGGACATTACCCTATTATGAGTTCAATCTTAGGTTACACTGATGGCCAACAACCTTGATCATTAGTGTAACTTCATGATACTTGGCATTTAGCAGCTTACTCTTGGCACTAGTATCCTGAATAATTTTATGAGGTCTATGTCGAGATTACACAATGATCAACAAGTTGATCATAAGTGTAAACACATGACACTTGGCATCAGCATGCTCATTAACATCTTCATCCTGCATAATCAGTCGCAAAACTATCACCTCAAGCACTTCCATGTGCTAAGCTAAATATCATACCGATGATAGTTATGCCCATCAAGAAAGTTACTGACATTGATGTATGGTGTAGTGCTTCTTACAAGAGAACATCCACCCAGGCACACAAGACCCACAAGTTGAAACTAAACTGAAGGGCTGTATTTCTTTGAAGGTTCTGCACATTGCATTGCAGAAATAGTAACTGAATTCTGCAACAATTACAAATTAGAAGCGCTGCTTATATACTACAATACTTGCACATGGAATGACTACATCAGCAGAAATTTTGACACAAAACCCAAACAACCTCAAGCTGATCCACCAAGGTTTTCATCACATAGTATTGAGAAGATGCTTCATTTTGAACCAGTAAAGGTGCAAAAGACTACATCCAGGAGACAGTATGTCTCCCTTGGCCGTCTGTATACGATTTCATGCCACCTATCTCGTGGAGTCCCTTAGAGTGGAATAAAGAAAGAAAATATTTTGCAACCCCTTTTCTATGATCTCGAGAGATAACTATCATCAAAGTTTAGCAGACATACTGAAACCGATTGATATTTGACCCATAAACTTTTCTCAAATCAGCTTCTTTTAACCCATGACCGCAACCTTTTGAGATTCTGAAACGTTAGAGTGCAATGGAACCAACTCAAAATCTGCAACTGTTAAACGTTTAAACATCAGCATCAGCGCGACCACAATGAGAATTGCAGGTTTTAGTGCAACTATGCCTTAGGATTCCCAATGAATTATGTTTTTGTAGGAGGAAAAAAATAATCCAAGTGTCATTGAAATCTGGAAGATGGTGCTACCCACACCATTGACTAATCAGGTCCAGTACTTGAACATACATTTTACAATAATCCCCTCTTTTAGCACCTTTTGGAGTTGATCACTATACACAAGACCAAATGTCGATAGTCTATGAATTCCAATCAACTTTGAAGTGGACTTTGGGATCTAATGGCATGCATTCAAAATGAGTTACTTCCAATTATTGTGTTGAAATGCGCAGCAAAGGTTGACAAGAGAAACATCTTCTGAAGTCCTAATCATGAATGCAACCACACTCGGTCTCGTAGGCGCTGTGGACCAGCGCCGTAAAATTCATCCACCTTGTTGCCATCTTGGTAGAATCGGAATGTAGGTGTGTAACGCACATCTTGAGTTGTTCCTGCACATTTGTCGACATCGGCATAGATAAAAAGTGTGGATGCATGATCATTGCTCAAGTTGCAAAAAGTTGGGAGCATTTGTCGACAAGCTTGGCACCTGAGCAACAACATTGACGTCTTTTCAGTGCTAACTCATCAACGTTTAGCTCGTGCTTCTTTCAGCATTGATTCAACTCATAGTTCAACCTTTTAGGCCTTGCAACTATAAAACATAAAACAAATGATCAAACTACAACCCTTCATCTGGTAGGCATTAATTTAATGTTGTGGTTTGATGTGACTGAAACAATGTGAAATCTGTGCTGATATATATGATTTAGAGGTCTGTGATAGAGTTCAAAACTAATGACATATTCCCATGAAGGAGGCGGAAATCGTACCATGGAGCTCCATAATTAACAATAGCCTGTAAAATACGCCCACACGTACCACACGTCAAAACTGAAAATTGCAAATATGCATTCTACTCGTACTCTGATTTCTTAACCACATGGTACAACTTGACCTCATACATTCTTTCTCCAGTGGGATGTATATGAGAGGGGCGAGAACGGAACCGGTTCTAAAAAATCACATCCTACATTCTTTCTGCAGGTGGAAAAATTGGAGGATTAGGGTTTTAGCTGGAGATTTTACCTCAAAGCTTTCAGAACACTAGCCAATTGTGAAGTTTCTGAAAGGTCACTTTCTTTTGTTCAGAGTTGCAATGCAATCCAATTCCATCATCCAATCAATTCTCCGCACTTGGTAGGGTTTAGGGTTTGAACTTACAGGTCTTTTGGAATTCTTGGCTTTCTGAAGAAGGTTGAGGAGCTCTTCGTCGTTGTTGGCGCTGGCCAAATTGCCGTGAAAGTTGACTGGTAAAGAGGAATCCTCCAAGCTTTTCACAGCCACACCAGCATCTGTGCTTCCCATCACTACTGCAATTGGGTGCAAGCAATCCTTCGTCAAAACTCTGGCTCCTTTTCAGTTTCTGCGTCTTCGTTAACTCATCTACTTACAAAAGCTCATCTTCGCTTCCTCACAAGCAAGACTACCCTTGCCACCGTACCAAAGACAGCCTTCCATAGTGCTATCTATCTGCTGCAAAAGACTTAGCGAACACGGAAGAAAGAAGATGATGGTGATGATGATGATGTGAATACTATGCTCCGAAGGTTATGTGTATAAGCTGCTGCCTCATAAAAGGCTTATGCAAATTGGAGAACTTCACATGAAAATTTGGAGAGCTAGGGTTGGAACTTCGCACTGCCTATCTGAATCCGGCATAACAGAGTGAGGTGAGTCATAGATTCTTCAATTCTGATGAGTTGAGGAAGAAAATGCGAGCTTTGTGCAACCAGATGGCTCATTTGCAACCTAACTTATGAGGTCGACGTGCCTAAATCTACAATTATCTGAACACCTATCTATATTTGAGTGGTATGTGGTTAGGTGTGGATCTAAGAACTGGCATCACAAAGGACACGTGTTTTACAGAGTTTGGACTACATGTTCAAAAACATGGTAACCATTAGAGTTGTTATCTGTAAAGTCCCTTCCTCAAAGAGAGACAAAACTGTGGGTTTTCTCCTTCTTTGGGATTACTTTTTATTAATAGCATGTTAGCTCGTCGTACATGGGAGTGTATTTTGAAAGTTGGGTGGAAATTTTTAGGATCCCTTCTTTGCACATCTCAAAGTTTAAGAGAATTTTAGGATCTAATGTACAGTATGCGCATGGGATCTGCTATCCTGGATTGGCTTATGCGAGGCTAGCTTGGCCAACCCATTCTAATAGGACATGCTAAAAAACCAATTTTCAATAGCCCAACACCACTCTTTGTGTATGATAATTTAAGCATTAAGAAAAATTGGGTGACTTTGTGTTAATTCTCATGAACCCCGTGTTTGGGACTAAACTCGTTTCATTTGCTTTACTTTACGAAGAACTCTATTATAGGCACAATATTCAACATGGTGTGTGTGTTGGGGGGGGGGGTTTAGGACCACTTAATGAGCATGAGAATCTTCACTTTGATAATGAATATGATATCCATGTAAGCTCTAAAAATTATGAGGTGAATAGTTACGGGCACGATTTCCATTTTATAATCATCTCACACTAATTTCATGTTTCATATCGTCTGAGAAGTGGGTGCAAAGAGAAAAGTATCCATCTAAGGCATGTCTACCGTACCTTAGCCCACTCACCCATTGCAAATGTCCAACATTTCGGAATGTCAAGGACCCCCTTACAAGTTGAGGAGCCACCTTTTCGTGCACTTTAACATCAATGACCACTTTTGGAGTTCTACACGATCGTCAAACATTTTGAAACATTCGACAACTCTCAATAAGGCAAAAGAGTTACCTTCCTTGTCACAAACCCTTGCTTGTAATTGATGACAACTTTATTGGTCTCTCATTCTCGTGTGTGAGTCATGACTTTCTACCTCACATTCTACCCAAACTTGGGACGTTTTGGAGCATTCAATGTCTTTAAAACTTTTGCACTCGCACATGTGAGGCTACTTTTTGAAAGGTTGGACGACCGAAAACATCCAACATGTTGAGTATGCAAGGAGCTACTACACTCCTTATCCCAATTAGTGAAGGTGGTATTACTTACGTGTAAAAAAATCCACAATCCTCCAAAGTCCTTAAAGTGTATTATATTCACCCAATCCCCGTTCATTGGGATGAAGCTTTTTGGAAGACAAGGAATAATGAAACTTTGTTCTAGGAGCCCACTAGGAGCTCGGGGGGGGCACTCCCTTGTATATTTTGCATACACCTGCGATAATGACCTATTAAAATGGGGGCTATTTACCTATGAGAAAGGATTATAAGGGATGCTAATTTTTGAAATAATGGTAAAATGTTGTGATTATTTGCACCCTATTGGTAATTATAAATTCTTGGATGGTTGATTTTATGGTACCCTATATTACTTATATGTATTTTTTTCCCCTGATTGCCCCCATTCCTTAAAGTGTATGATACAGTAGAATTCTCGTTAGAAGCACATGTACAGAGTAAGAGAAACAAACATTTACTAGGGTTTAGGGTTCAGGGTCACACTGAAGTCCGGGAAAAGCAAAACACTAAACAATAACAACAAAAGATTGCAATTACATGTCATTAAGCAACACGAGCCAACGAATAAAAGTTGTGTTGGATAACACAGTTAGAAACCTTGAGGTCTTAGGGAACACTCCAGCCACATGTGTCTCAAAGTCACATTTACAAGGTTTGCAAAATCCCTACAATTGATGCCTTGATCTTCCAATCCTACACATTGGAGGAAAATCCCACGCCATGCAAGCAAAATCCACCTAAACTAGTTAGGCTACCATTTACACATGTGGGAGATATGAGGGTACTCGAACTGAAATGAATACTACAGATTTCAAGGTATACTAATGATCATTCAGCCCTTTTTCCAAATTATATCTCCACATGTGTGAGATAGTACAAATTTAGCAAGTTTTATTTTTTATTTGAAATGAACTCACTCAATGAGTTTGCATCTACCTCATCTAAGGTGTAGATTTTGCTAGTTGATTCATACAGTAGAGACATAGTTGAGATAATAGCATCCACATCAACCCACACACAGCCACTCTCAACATACTTATATTTGTTGAGACCCGGTTGTTTTTTGAACCAATGGAGGTAAGCCATAGCAGTTGGGAAGAGCGTTTCTCTATTTCCGTTATGGACTGCACGTTTCATCAAGTCAATGGGTTGCCAACAATTGCCCCACTTAGTACCAACCTTCACCCTTATCTTTTGAACCCTTCCTATATAGAACATGCCATATTTTGGTGGCAAAATATTTAATTTTTGAAACTATCGCTTTTTCTCCATGCTATTTTATATGTACCACTTAGGTAATTTAATCATGTTTTGTCAAATGCTATATTACATATAATCATGTTTCACAATCCCAAAGCACCCTATACTACATCTAATAATTTACAAATTTTACGCCAAATTTTTATACAAGACCCTATATTTTATCGCACGTAGTTCCTACGTTTTTCGCCAGTGCCCCCCCCCCCCCCCCCCCGAGACTGGGAGTGATAATTTCAAGAGTGAATTCATCCATCCCTTGATTCTTCACATAAAATCAACCATTATTCTTTCATTTTTCATAATTGAAGTGCAAGGTATATGATTTTTCATACCTAGCCCCTTATTTCCATGGTACTTTATATGTCCAACTTAGGTAATGTTATTTTTTGCATCAAATGCTATATCACATATAAAACTGCTTCACACACCTAAACACCCTGTACTACTTGAAATTATTTACAAAAGTTCCCTACAACTGATATAGTAGACCCTATATTTTATCACACATAATTCTTACGTTATCCGCCAGTGGCCCCCTCGAGGCTTTATCCTTTTGTTTCCTCCTCCCATTCTGCGATGTCCTCTTTGCTTCTCCTCATCCTTGGTATTTAGTACTTCTCCAATTTTTTAGATCAACTTGTGTTGATTATTTTGGTGATATTGAGATCGCCATGATCATCTTGTCTCTTGCAATCACTTCATTCTCTTATTTCTTAAAATTATCTTGCTCCTCTTCCTTCTTGATATGACATTTGGATTATTGTTTTTGGATCACCTTTAGTTTCTTCTTCTCTTAACAATCACATTTTGTTTTTGGAAATTGTCATCGGAAAACAATCAAGAAACTTCCTTCATTCAAATGCACCTAACATAATCAATCATACCAAAGATGGATTTTTTGGGTATTCATCCTCCAACCATATCTTATCCAGACCATATTAGCATCGCTATCCATGGAATCATTTAAAAAAAAGTTGTAAGTTACTTCAAATCTATATAAATAATGTAATCAACCATATTTGCTACTCCTAAGAGTAGCAAAGATGGATTTTTTTTTGTAATTTTTTTTGTCTATAGTAAACTAAACATACTAACATCCGTATTTTTAAGATATGTAAAATGACATTAAGGTGCACAAGAAAGTTTGAAATTAATGAGTATATCATATCTATGAACTTTTCATAACATGATCCACCATATTGAATTACTATAAGTGTTTGATGAATGACTATGTTGCATGTCATGAGATATGATATATAAGTTAAACTTATAAAATGTTGTCAAAATAGAATCTCTCTCTCTCTCTCTCTCTCTCTCTATATATATATATATAGAATTTTTTATTATTATTAAGTATATTGAAAATATGTTAAAATTGTGTCCGTGCAGAATAAATATTTGAACATTAACCAAAAGCTAATTTGGCTATAATGACATGTCATAGTGACTTGCCACATGTTACACACATGGATACCTACATTATTAATCAAAATAGTTGCGTGGAATCCAATGCCACATACGGCCTTGGTGACAACTCATGGAAAGTTAGAATATACGCCTAAAATATCAAAAGCCACGTCAGGGCCCTTCCTACTCATGTATTATTCACAAACGAGCAAATGCTTCACAATAGCTAGGAGGGGACATGGGCATCTTATGTACCAACTTGAAGGTGCTAAGCACCATTCGGACCAGAGGACCTTACTTGAGTGCCACGTATCATGGACTGGATGGAATTACTACATACAAGCGTACCTCTAATCTAACATAAAAAAAAAAACATGACCCCTTATTGGTTTGTAGCTGATTCATCTCAAATGACTTGCAGTAGACTAATTTGGGGCTTTTACAACTAATTCCGATGTCAAATTAGTTTCAAGAAGTAACCTTCGGGCCGCATATTGTTTCAAGGCTTTTATGTTAAATAGATGAGAGGTACGCTTGTACGCGATGGTTTCCATCTCTCAGCCACACACCCCACTCAAAATTGCGTAAAAGTTTATTTTAGCGTTTTGAGTGGGACCTTTCGTAATGAAATGGTCAATTGCAAGGTGGTTTTTCATATACAAGGATGGACACCACATGCTTGAGGTTATATTAGTGCAAATTTAAGGTAGATGGGTCTTAAGTTGCTCGTTTTCTTAATCATACCCCTAAATTTGGTTGGCATGTGGTGAGGTGAGGATCAAAGAGCAAGCATCATGAAAACACATGTCTAAAAGAGATTGGACTAGTCTTCAAAAAGTAATAACTACTCTGCACTCAATAGTGAACACAATTGGGAGGCCCTATGTGTCCAACTAAGAAATTGACAATCATGCACTTCCGATAATCATACCTAAATCAGGGGAGATCCGACTCTCAATCCAGTTTGGACATATTTTCCATCGGAGATGTGCTAATGCAACACGAGTTATGTTGTGTAGATCTAATTGGTAGAAGTTGGAGAACATGAAATAAGAACCAAATAACACCCACATACCTTAACATGTAAGACTTAATATGTTTCTTCACTAGTGCCAAGACTTACAATTCCTCCAGATGCAACAACAATGAAGGGAGATAACCGACCCCTACTTACAGATGAACCTGTTGAGTTTAAAATACAACTGTTTGAAATATAATCGGTTGGAGTTCTAAGACTTCACGTAAATTACCAATCATTTTAGAGGAATCTACAGAATATACCTCAAATGAGTAAAGAAAACCTAAAAGATGTCAACAATGCAACTGGTTGGACTTGAAAGCACTGAGATCTCAATTAATAATGCCCAAAAATCTCCCTGGACATAATGCCACAAGCATTGTATTTTCTTAAGTAAATAAGTTAACAATATGATTGGATTTTAAATTAACAATTGATCATGAACTAAGCCCCACACATCCTTAGAGCGCATTCACTGGGTTTCAAAACAAAGCCCCGTAGAGGAATAATATTGGGTTTAGCCCAGGAGTTGGACCCACACGCTATGCCCAACCACTATTGTACTACTGGCGGGCCCCAAAAAGCTCTGCTGAATCGGAATAGCTTAGGTCTAATAAAACCCAACTTTCAAGTTCCAACTCCTCTATACGAGAGTCACTATCAATACCTCGAAATCTTCGATCAAATACAATCTTAGCTTCAACTGTTCCTATGGAAAGCCTTGTGTATTGTAAAATAATAGATTTGATGAAAGGACCCACAGTTTATGCAACTCATATAGAGTGAACACGTGGGACATGTAATGAGACTACTCCCCTCTAAAATAACGTTACCCAATTTGGCACCCCTTTGTGTTAAGCATTTGGTGTACAACATGTGATTATGCTCTTACACATGGGCATTGAAAGCAAGCTCATGAACATCTAACACAAGCCAATAGATGTAGATAATTCGCTACTTCCAATTAGTTGTGGCCACTACAATCCTTCTCCCCAAAAGGAGTCAATTGCCCTACATAACCACAGTAAATAGTCCTATAAGAGTGGGTGGAAATCAACATGGAAATTTGCAGCATGGACCACTCTAATTGTCTAGTCAAGGTGCAGGAAATAACATGGGTTCAAGACGTTGGGGTTTCCCTTTTGTCTTCCTCAATAATTCCGACCAACACCTCACATACAGTAAAATGGTCACCTAACATAAAATATTATGTTCACCCACATCAACTTCCTAGGAAAACAAATTACTGTGGCCCACACTAATTTTAAACTAGAGATTCACCATGGGTTGAAAATTAATGTGGGCTCTAGAAAATCACTGGCCCACACTTATAGGACAATGTAGTGTACCTTTTGACTGAAGTATATTGCGTATACAGGTTATGCAACCTAATCCTTAGGCAGTTCCCAAGGTTAAAGAGCTTCTGGTTCCCAAGTAGGTCTCAATTCATTTGCATTTACAGTTGTATGCAGACATTTTGTCAAGAATTGACCAAAACTACATAAGCTCTACTACAAAGAATTTTATGATCGAGTTCTAGCATCTCGTGTCTAATGCAAACACACTGTACGATAAGTTAGTATACGAGAACATACAAACACTGCAAAGTCGATGCGTATTGTGGCAGGATGTTATTGATCTGTAGTTAAGAATTCCATTGGCACCAGTGAGTGGAGTAAACCAAAACAAAGGTTTTATGATAAATTCACAATTGTACAAAATGAGGTAATAATTTACATCAAGTAAAGGATGGGCCTGTTGTATCATCACACTTTCCTGAGAAGCACAAATACAGATTGCGGTTGTTTAGCTGTGATGTGGACGCTGAGGTTACCCAGATACTTGAGGTGATTTCTCCAGCAGAATTGAAGGGTTTAGGGTTTAGAGTTTCAGTGTGACAACCCACAATCACCAACTCTGGAACACGACTTGGCCCAATTTTGCCCCGATTTTGTCACCAATGAATCTTGTTCGCATTGGAGAACGTTCGTTTAAGATCATCACCACCACAGCAATTCACGTCGTATTGATCTTCGCTGCAGTGGGATTGGTCCAACCCTTCTCCTCGGATCGTCAGGTTATGTGAGTTGAGAATTTGAAATATGCATGCTCCTGAGTTCTCTGTTCTGCTCCTCAAGTTCTTCAATCTTTTTTGTTTGGTCAGAGTCCTTCCTGCAATAAAATGGTTAGCAAGTGTCAGAATCAGAATATTTCATCACCCTTTTTTTGGACTGTTCATCTACCGATTCGGTGTTGATATTTTAGTGAGAAGTTTCCAACCCAATTTGGCCAGAAATCTCATACAACATCAAAAGGTGGAAGCTACGAGTCTTAAATTGCTCCCTCGTCTAGAAAGCTCCTGCCCTTGAGCATCTGATGAAAACTTACACTTTTAAAAAAAAGGTAAGTTGTCAATAGCTTGGACAAAACTTTTTTTTTTTGAGACAGAAGGCCAACAAAGCCAACGCCATGAGAATTAAAAACCAAAGAGAACACGCCCACACTGAGGACAAACAACCAACTCCCACGAAGGACGACCCATTGGACAAAACTTTGTGAACATCCAATTTGTGACTCCACTAAACCGATTATGGTATTAAGTGTCACTTGATATTTGTAGTTACGCCATACTTTAACTTTTTGCTGCAGATTCCAATTTTGAATCAATAAATATCAAACAGCTTGTTTAGAAATCAAAGAACACAAACGCCTTTACCTGATGAAGAGATACATTTGAAGTAGAAAGGTATAAGCACGGTATAACTATGAATAGCAAGTGACACTATATACAATAAACAGTGTTGAGCAGTTTAAGAAGCTGCTGGCACTCAAAAATATCAATTACAATTGATAAAATCAATGGTCAGACTCTTGGTGCCTGGAAACTTCTTGAGGCTGATCATTGTCAACCGAGTATATTGTTTTCAATCCTGTCACTGGAATTGTCATCTCCTATCACAAATAAAAGAACCACATAAAAGAGAACTCAACCATTTTGGCAAATCAAAACCCTTAACTTGTATCCCCCTGGTATGGATACAATACGCAACAGGCAGGTGCTGACACAGTTACAATATACTGCACCCTACTCTTTAGTTCATCATATTATAATAGTTTTTTAAAGCAATTCAACACATGTCCTTATTGGTTGGGGCCATATAAAATCCCATGTGGAAGTTACATTCCAGCACTGAAAGTGCCGAACCAAAAGAGTACAATACGATATTTCTATCATATGGAACAAATCCTTGCAATTCAAAC
Source organism: Polytrichum commune (assembly GCA_950295325.1). Lineage (NCBI taxonomy): Eukaryota > Viridiplantae > Streptophyta > Polytrichopsida > Polytrichales > Polytrichaceae > Polytrichum > Polytrichum commune. The sequence continues at coordinate 22,834,842 of OX485804.1, forward strand.
AACAAATTGTCCCACACACATTGAAGAGATGACAATACCTATTCATGAACTGGAGTGTCATCTTGAGGGACCGCAATTCCACCTCCAAATTTTCAATCCGCTTCAAGGCAGTTTGCATATCAGGCAGCAATGTGTGTACAGCTGTCGCCCCTCTTCCCTTGGCCACAGCCATCCTGTCAAAAACACTCACATATGCTTTAAAAAATATCAAAAACTCTACAAAACACACTCACCTTCCAATGAAGTGAAAAACATAATGTGGCATATCCATTTGATTCTCTTTTAAAAACAAGCATTCAACGGCCTTTCTTGTTGGTTGATACAAGCAAGATCAAAGACAATGCCTAAGAAAATTTGTTTTTGCACAGGGCTTGTGAGTTGCGATCTTACTTGCGTTGACGATCAACACGCCGCTTTTTAGTAGCATCATCTATAACTTCCGGATGTCCACCTGCATAACACACAACATAAGTTGTTCATTCACATTTCCAACTTGCAGTTGCAGATTACAATCATTGAAATGTAGACTAAAAAAGTATCATGAAGGCATTAGCTTGTGATTGAAATTGAAAATTCAACCTTGATCTTGCAATTTGCAGATTTTAACAAGTTGGAAAATCTACTCTACATCAAAGAAGGCATTTTTACGTACCTGATCTCACTGTCGAATTGATGGATCCCATTCGGGTTAATGCCTCCCCATTCTGTAGAGCACAATAAAATCACAATTACTGCATGTAAAAGACCAAAATAGACAAGAACCACTAGCAATTTGTATTCTTGTTGTTTATCCCTTCAACCCCACTCCTCCAGAGTGTTGAAATTTATTTCTTCAAAGTGATGTTCCAAATTGCATCACTGTCACCTGTGATGCAATCAAAGAAAATCCTTTCTACTCAAAATCAAAACTCCCAGAGAGCAATTGTCAGTGTGTGACGAAATTTGCGACGCATACAAATATCTGTAGACTTACCTTTGGTTGATTCTCTTGGTTTTTCAATGAGCCATGGTGCTCCACCGCATCTGTTGCACAAAAATCATCACAAAGATGATGTCATTGGACCACTGGACCACATCAAAAAATTGGAAAACAATAATGACATAATTTTGACCGTGAAGACCTACAAGGCAAAACATGACACTTATTCTGCTGATACAAAATCAAATTCAAAGACAAGGTTGGGGGTTCATAATCTGCAGGGATGTATCCTGCAGTTCTAACTGACATAAAATATCTTCATTTATTTCCACTCACCAAGGTCTGCAACAGAAATAGGTTCTGCCGAGAGGTGGTCCACATTAGCATGCATCCTTTTCAGGGTCTTAGTCCGCCCGGGTGCATGCAATGGCACTTCATTTCCCAAACCAAAACCTCCAGAGTTCGGAGCTCCTTCTGAAGAATCACTAAGTTGTGTAACCATGGTGTTTTGCTGTAAATAGCTCTCATCCTTCAAAACCACACCTCCATTTGCAAATGCGGTCTGCTCACTCGCCTTCATTTGCCACTTCATACCATAATTGTTCTTGATTTTGACACTCGATGAATCAAATATGCTTGGCGGTGATGTTTCATAGTCTCCATTCACAATCGACACTTGTACCTTCTTACCCTTCATATCGCTCATAAGTGGTTCGAATGGACCTCCCCCACCAATACCATTTCCAGTGTCAATCCTGCCCAATAATGTCCCTGATTTCTGCTTTGCCTTGTTCAAGCTACCTCTAAGCATACCCACGTAATCTGACAACGACGTATTTAAAGGAGGTGAGTGAGAAGAGGATGGATCCGAAATTTGCGTGGGTGGTGTTGTGTCACTGAGTTGAAGTGGTTGTTGTGTAACTGGCCATCCCTTGCCTGCCATTGGATCACTAAAGGCTAAAGGCCTCGAAATTATGTTCATGAAATTGCTGTCTATTGTCATTTGTGCTGGCACAATTTCCTTCAATTCTGCCACTTTGCGCCTGTTCGCATACACCAGATCAAATGCTATCCCCAATAAGTATTTGAAACATTTTCATGAATATATACACAAATTATTTGCAAAGGTGCCTTCGTCATACTCAAGTTGCTTTGGCCTAAAATGCTAATGACTAGAAGCACTATAAGGCCCCTACCACTTAAGTCTTGCTAGAAACTTCTAAATTTAATGTTCCAGAATTACAAAAGAAGACATTTGCTTGCTTATCACACTTGGTTGGATTTTGAGGTAAAGCACAAGAACATACCGCAGCTCAGAAGATTTACTCCGTGTCATTGGCATTGCTGAATCGTACCACAGTTTCTGTACCACCTGGCACGCATGATATAGATGGGAAATTATCAAAATTTACCCTCAAGAAATGAAAGGCAAAAGGCTACGTAACAGAAGCTACGCTGACAATGTGACACCTGTTGTCTAAAATGGACCTGGTTGAACAAGAAAGAATTGAAACACAAAAGCTTTGAATTAAGGAATCCCTAAACTCTTGCTCTTTGCGTCATGACTACAAGAGTAACAACATACCTCAGACTCGTCGAACGAATTTGGTGCAGAGCGAGCTTGCTTGCTTGAGTTATTCCTACCCCTGATGAATTTGCACAGAGAGAGTAATCACTTCAGAGGCACCCAAAACAATTAAATCCAGCTTTGTTAAGTTTTGAACTCCTTGTCAGAAACAGGGTTAACCATGAGAATGGAGTGGTGATGAGTCATACCTCGATTTTGTGGCGGTCTCAAAGATTCTCTCATTGTCAGTTAGAAATGATTTGGCTTGCATAAAGGCACAATCTAAGCTGTCCACACGCTGGTACCCATCGTTGCCATTAATTGACATGGTGTTGAAGTTACTCTGCTGTTTTATGATGGCTGCCAGCTCACCGGAAACTCTGCCCAAATACCGCCCACAAACTCAATAAAATTAGCATCTCCAAGGGTATGAAAACTTAGCCACCAACAACTCACACCTAGCTTTGTAGAAAGGAAGCAATATTCACCCTCCAATAAAACAATACCTGCGGGTTTCCATCCGTGTGCGTTGTGGGCGAAGTGGCGATGGTGTACCAGTCTTAGGTTCTGTGTTAGGTTCAGTGCTCTGCAGAAACCCCAGTAAACTCATATATCAGAAAAATTAGCTCATACTCAAATTACCTCTGGCATTCATCCAATTTACAACTGTTTGTGGCCCTTTTTGTAGTGAATTTCGCAGTTGCGAATTTTTTACTCACATCCACACAAGGTGTACTTATAGTTGAAGAGTGAATTTGACCTCAATAATCTTCCCTGCTGTTGGTGCAATTTGTCAAGTGGGGACAAACAATTTACGGATTCTAGTATAGAGTTTGTCTGCATTAGCCTGGGAATTCTCTCCCAGTGCCACATAGTAACCACAATCAAAATAGAACCAAAGAAAGCAAACTACAACCAACACAATCACCTTTAACTAAGCCCGGTATCATAGTTGATGAAGTAAGGATACTTTTGGTTGCGATTTTCATCAATGCACCTTATTCCTCCTAATTTCTCTAATTCCTCAAAAAAACAGAGGCAAAGAAAGTCAACTACAAGTATCAACCACCGTGGTTGTGGTTGTGTGTAAATGTCCCTTAAACGAACTAGGTTAAGAAACCTCAACGTTACGAACAACTTCTAATTTCTAATTTGAATACAGCCGCCCAGTTCCTCATAACCCAGTTCCCTCACTTGAACTGACATGGTGGTTGAGCATGCTGGTGGAAATCTAACTACTGAAAAGTGCTCTTAAGATTTATGCTATCTTATGTACATGCCATGTTGACATGTACATCCAGATCCACGGTTTCCCTCACTAACTGACCTGGTTATTGGCCATGCCGGTGGAAATCCCAACTACTCCCTCTGTTTCAAAATAAAATTGTGGTTTCTATTTCAGTGCGGGATTAAGAACAGTGACCGGATTTGAACCACAATGCGCTTTTTAACCAAAATTGGGAGTTGCCGAAAAGTTGCCGACGTCTCTGTCATGCCCGGAGGAGGTCCGTAACGAAACCATGGTTTTATTCTGGCACGGAGTTTATGCAGAAACCATGGTTTTATTGTGAAACAGAGGGAGTACTAAAGAGCCGCTCTTCAGATTGTGTTATCTGGTGCACATGTATCAGAAAACGGCCTTATGTGTACACCCAATTCCTCAAAAACCAGTTTCGATCACTAAACTGGTATCCACCTACTGAAGAGCTTCTCTTAAGATTGTGCTGTCTGGTGCATGAGTATTAAAAACAAATGGCCATACTCACATGTATACCCAGTTCCTCAGAGAACCCAGGTGTCCCCTCACTAACCGACCTAGTAATTAGGCATGCTGGCGGAGGAATTCCAACTACTGAAGAGCTGCTCTTAAGATCGTGCCATCCGGTGCATACATATCCAAAAATGGCCACACTCACATGTATACCCAATTTCTCTCACTAACTGACCTGGTTGGTATCTGATGCATATATGTACAAAAAAAACTGGCCATACTCACTTGGATACTCACTTTCCATTACTCACTGACTGACCTGGTGGTTTGGGCATGCTGGTGGAGATCCAACTATTGAAGAACCGCTCTTAAGATTGTGTTATCTGGTGCATATGCATCCACAATTGGCCATTCTTACATGTACGCCCAAATTCATCACTGACCTGGTGATTGGGTATACTGGTGGAAATCCAACTACTCAAGAATCGCTCTTAAGATTGTGCTACCTGGTGCTTGTGCATCAAAAAATGGCCACACTGACTGAAAACCCCAGCTCCCTCCCTAACTGACTTGAATTTCCACTAGCGAAGCGCAGCTTTTAAGATTGTGCTACCTGGTGTATATGCGCGTCAAGCACCATACTGACATACCTGTACACCCTATTTCCCCCGAAACCCCAGGTTTTCCATCACCGACTGACTGACTGACTGGCTGCCTGGCTGCCTGGCTAACCTGGTGGTTGGCCATGGTAGTCGAAATCCAACTACTGAAAAGCTCCTCACTGTCACCTCGCCCAAACTTCTCCAGTTCTGAGCCCTGCAGCAACCCCACGTTCTCCGGAGTAGGAGAGGGCGAGGGAAACACCCCTTTGGAGCTGCTCTCCACAAAGCTCTGGATGAATATCTCCTCGGTGCTCTTCCGCCCAAACCCTCCCCCAAACTGCTCCATCTGTGCTGCTTGCTCGGCCAAAGACCCCGGAGCCGATTGCAAAGCCGGTTGTGCGGCAGCAACAGAAAAAGAAGTAGGGACACCAGAAAACATGTTCAAGTTGTTGATGGGGTTAAGATGGTTCAACCCTTTGGTTTGCAAATCTGTCAAGTATCGCCGGGTGAGTCGCCTCTGCCCCGGCATCTCCATATGCTGGTGGATGTCTCTCTCTACCTTCCTACTATTTGATTAATCAAGAAGTCTACCTTCCTACTGTTTGATTAATCAAGAAACCTACCTAAACTCACACAACTCTGTAGTACTATATCAACCAACCTTTCTTGTTGCTTCCGGGTAAATCGCCCAAAACCTTATGTGTTCAAGGTTAAGAAGGCGATGACGCAAGTAAGAAGACGACACAACACATGATGATGGCCTTCTCAATTCTCATCTTGTAAAGTACTGGCATTCAACCCTCTCTTTCAGTGCCGGGCTCCTCCTGCGGTCATCCCCGAATTGCACACACAGACCTATGGGTCAAACTTCCCAGAGAGTTACCATTCTTTCTTCTGCTGATGACAAGAAAGAGAGACATAAAAAGCTCGGAGACGGTGCTTGAGATTCTCTTCGGTTCAATAGGGAAGTGCGCAATTGTAGAAAAGGCACGAAGGAGAGATAGAAGAGCCCGGCAGCCATGGTTTCTTCACACACAGATTGTGCTCTGCGAAAAACTTAAGCCCCTGTAGACCTGCTGCCAAAACCCATCTGTGACGTACACAGACCTTAGCCTCCGAGGATCGACAACCTCCAAAACTCCAGGAATCCAGAACCTCAACTCTTTGAAGTGGCCACACAATCTTTCTTCTCGCAACAGTTGGAATTCAGGAACCAACTTCAGTACTCCAACTCATCATTCAAGCCATCCTTCCTTCCTGCCTGCCTTCCTTCCCTCCCTCCCCCTCCAGGAACTGAGTCTTCCTCCACTTACTTACCACATGTCATCACCAGGGGGAAAAGGGAAGGAAAGGATCCTACCCACCCCAACCTTGATCCCCAGAAGCCCTGTCCCACAAAATACCCATGTGCCGAAAGGACAAAGATTGTAAGCGAGAAAGTGGTGAAGTGGTGAAGTGCAGTTTTGAGCTCCAGGTAATTAACTTGCAGGTACATATCATTGGGCCATGATAAGTGAAGGAGCGAAACAGGAGGTGAGGTAGCCAGGCAACTGGGCAGTGGGCAGCAGGCAATTCCTCAAGAAGCACCGTGAGAATGATGCGTTGAAGGTGGCTAATTTTGCCGCAGACAAGACGCTGAATTAGAGGTACGAACTTTTCGTCCCTCAATTCTGCTAATTAATTATCCCCGCTCGATCGCAACTCCATTGCTTCCGTCTGCGCAGGCTGACGTGGACAGGAAGGGGGGCCTATAAGCTAAATCTTACACCGCTGGCTCCCCCCCCCAAATTTAACGCTTTTGGTGCACCCTCAACTTGTTGCGGTTTATGGCAACAAAGGTGCACTTTGGCCACCCACAACTGCGCCTTTTATTAGGTTCTGTCAGGGGGGCCTTTCCGTTGGTCAACCGTGGATTCCACAGTCGAAGATGATTTCTCATTTTATTTCTCATTTTCCCCACCTTCAGGCACAAACAGTGTGATGGTTTGGGCATGCATAATCAGTTGAGATCCTAGCATGTGTTTGCAAGTCCAACCGGTTACATGTTGACATCCTCCGGTCTTCCTTCATTGAATTGGGATATATTCTATAAATTCCTCCAAACTGATCGGTAATTTTCCTGCAACCGGTTGTTTCTGAAACTCCTTCAACCAAACCGGTTCATCTGTAACTAACTGCCGGAAATCGTCGTTGCACAAAGTAAGTTCGTAATCAAAACACATAACGCAACTGAACTTGAACTTACAGCACGCCCACAGTTACTCGGGTGTGGGCTATTAGTGAGCGGACTAACGGACGTTTGATATCGAGCTTCATTGAATGCATTGGTCATCACTGGCCAAAAGTGAGCTTCAAGTTTAGAGTTTAGAGCTTCATCTACTAGCCCACACCAGTGATGAGTGTGGGCATGCAATGAGAGTGCAGCCCCACAAAGAGGCAAGTCTTTAGAAAGGACCATGCATATATACAAGAACTCTTGAGGTTCCTAGTTAGTAATCCACAGCTCTCTTCTATGTCAAATAACATTCTCAACTCCCCAAGTACAATCAAAACTTGGTAAAGTACCAAGCCTCGCAAACTCCACAGTTTACTTCTTCTTTTCTCAGCACATGTGTCTTTTTTTCGGATCAGAAGTTGCGATTGCAATTGTTGTTAAGCTCAAGTAATGAAAATGAGTCGCTTGAAGTCTACAGTATGTTGCACTTTACAGATTTGAAATTTGAATTTTTTTTTTTGGATTTTTGCTATGAATCCAAATTTTATGTAAGTCTAAGACTTCAACTGCAATATATATCATCATTGTTTTTCTTGTCAAAGCTTAATATTTAGATAATAGTGCTAAATGTGGTCCTCTTGTGGTATTCACATACATAATATGTTGTAGAGCATGTGTGAAATATTTGTGAATCCAGGGTTTGCATCATGATGTCTATGATGTAATGTATTATTTCACATTATATGGTTATTGTATTTGACTCCAATTAAGTTGAATTCTTGTTTATAGAATAAGTTATTGACTTGCTCATGTTGCGGCTGGGGCGAACCAACCTGTACGTTGGTTCCTTGGAGGCAAGGGTGTAGGCATCCAACAAGGAACGAGTGTATGGGTTGGTTCGCCCAAATCCTCATGTTGCTATAACACAATAAATATAGATGAGTAATGAAAAATTGGGTGCAATTTATGGTTGACCATGGGGAAATATGCTCAAGCAATAAAGGGTTCACTTAGGTTGGGTTGGGCTAGGTGAGGTGAACATGTCGTCATGTTCATTTGGAAACGATTTCATCCAATGGCATAAGCTACAACAAGGAGTGTGCCATATTCATGAAAGTTGATTGGATGAACTGAGACTACTTGTGGGACTGAGGTTGTGATTGTTGTCAATGCACCTTATCCTAAAATATAAAGCCAAACAAAGTAAACCACAACCATCAACCATTGAAACAGTAGTTGCATAAAGTATCTCTCATGCCTACCTTCATTGGTGGCCACCAAGTGATTCCAAAACCATTAACGTGGGTTGGTTGTGAACAACGTGAGCTACTAAAATAACATATCGACTCCCCGTATTTAACTTCTTTGCCCCTTCAACTTGCAATTTGCCAACAAAACCTTGACCCCATAAGTTAGGTGAGGTTAGGTTAGGTGAACCCATCACCACTTAGTGTGCCAACTCAATTTTAAGTTACTTGGATGTACCTTGTCAATGTATATCTAATTTAATGTGGCATTAAGACTTATGTGCCACGTTGATTGGAGTGATCTCATGCCTTGGATATCTTGAGTAGTGTGAGGGAGGACGGTCTCTCATTCCCACTCGTGCATGAAACAATGATGTTATTATCTATTTATATTAAAAAAAATTAGAGTGGCATCCACAACTTTTCTAAGACTAGCAAGGGTTTTTCAAGCCGCCTTCAATTCTTGCCACCCGGTGATTGCAATGTCATTTCGTAAGTTGAGGATGATTACTGTGGGCTGCACTAAATGAGATGTCTAATGTAGCTACACTAGTACGTGCAATTAGGTTGCCCTGTGTTAATTGATTGACATTCCACACTATTTTGGATATTTGTTACCATACTAACAAAATATATGTTTTTTGAAATCATGGTATGCATTAATAAACAAAGTTATAATTTTTTGTGATTTGATTTTGACCCAAGGTTATTTGCATTGGAAAAGAGACAACGTGTTTGCAAAGGCAACCTAATTGCACTTATCAATGTCCATGTGAACTAGATATTTTCTTAATTTCTTGATTCCAAATTGATTTTCTATTTATTTTTGGATAAACATGCTAATAGATTTGAGTTGAGAAGTTCATTCACCTAAACTTAAGCATGTTGCCTCCTTAACTCTATGGCACACCGAACCATATATCGATTTCAAGTTAATTTAGTCTAATTTAAAGTAGAAGTACTAGGAATAACCAAAGGATTTCAATGAGATATCAATTGATAGTGAGGTTAGTGGTCGAGTTGGCTCACATCCTCCTTGTTCATTGTACCTAGTTGTTCACCAATTTTTGCATTCTATTAGCCATTGCTATCTATTTTTTACATTTGAGGTAAATGCAAAAATTCCATCCAATTCATGTTAAAATTATTACAAGACACATTATTGATTGAATGTGCATGAAAATGGAGTGTGGTTTTATTGTGGGCATTTCCAACTTCAAACATATTTATGGCCATTCAATCAACTTCGAGATTGTCTCTTCTAGTTAGTGATTGTTATTCACAAAGATCGTCATTCTGAATCTCATATTCATAGTAGAGGTGCAAAATTGTCAAACGTTCAAAGTGAATATTCCCTTATTGTTTAAAATGATTGCATGGACTTTCTCAATTACGTTCATAATTGACTACAAACTTGGCACATAATCTCGCAAATGCATGCATTTGATTGAGATGAACAGCCACATAAGGCCTGTGCACCTTCTAGATAAAGGTATGTGGCCCTAATGTGGGCGCCTCCAACTCCATTGCCATTCTTAACAATTGGAAATTGTCTCATTTGGTTAGCACTCACGAAGATATTGTATCATTTCAAGTTTCAAAGCCAATGTAACGATGCAAAACTCATTGAGTGTTGTAAGCGAAGATACTCTTTCTCTTTCAATGACCACATTCAAGGCTCTCGCATTGAACCACGGATAGATCACTTAGTGCATTTTAAAAATGACGTGCGGCATAATATAGAGAGGATTAAAATCGTTTGAAATAAAAATTATAAAGGAATTCCAAATAATGAAGGGGCCATTAAATGTGGACAATCCCATTATAAGTAAGTTAGGTGGACATAAAACGTGGGCCATTATTTTTTGTAAAATTAATATAGGGGCTAAAGATAAGGACTCTCGAAGGTATGTTTAGTATGGTATGTAAATGGGTTTAGGACTCACAGGGATGGATGATAATTGGGGTTTCCGTTTGTCCAAAACTACTTAAAAGGAATATAGAGTACAAAAAATTGCAGTGACTTGGACAATATAAGTAATGGAAGGGTGCAAACAAATGGGCCATTTTTTAAATTTGAGTAATTATAGGGAGGCTTTAATTCAGCCCTTGAAGGTAAATAGCCCCAAAACAAAAAAAACCCCAGCCACATGTGGTGCACAAAAATGCCTTAAAGTGATCTACCCGTGCGTTGAACCTAGGACGGTGTTTGTATTTGAGCACATAGCTCAATCTAATCATAACACATGTCATTATGGTGCCCATGATTGTCAACTAAGAGCATTGTCATATACCATTCATATAAATCCAATTAATAATAATGACCACATAAGGCCCACATATCTTACAAATAGATCGAGTTTATAGCTTTTGTTTCTTATGCACAAGCCGCCAAGTACTTTGCACCTTCTTCACATCCTTGCTTCTCCGTCTTTTACTTCTACTTTTGCTTTGTCTCATCATGCAATGTCGTAGCGATAGTTAGTACTCATTTCTATATTGTAGCGCCTTAACAATTTCCACACAATATTCATTGTCTTTTTGAGGGAGGGTGCCACACGTCACGCAATGATTGGTTGGAAAGTGTGGAGATGTTAATGTGGCATGCAAAACATTCCAATTTTGGCAAGTAAAGTGCCGAAACTAATCATGTTCATGAGGGCCACTTCACACACAGCCAAGAGCCGTGACCAGGAAACTGTAAGAGCCCAAAAGAAAGTGTCCAAAGGCCGTCCCAAGACACCTCCAAAATCATGAAGTGTGGTCACATCCCTCAAGTGTAGTGTGAAGCCATATGTGACCGGGCCGTCAACCAAATGCTATATCAATAAAATAAAAAATTATTCATGCGGGTCCTCACACATGATAAAATAGAATAAATCAACGGTTGTGAGCATTCAGAATGTTGTGGTCTCCCGGTTTTATGTTAAGCCTACCTCCAAGAGGTGGTTTTCGAAAATAGTCCAAGTGACCATGAAACGTGATCCATTTGAGGCCATGTCGGAATCCATGTAGACTTTATATCCATCTTGCATTCACACACTCCGTTGGTCCCTCGAGCGTAGTGTGAAGTAGCGAACTTGGACCGGCTCCACCTTTTCCACCAATGAGAGTGCTTGAAGTATAATGGTCACGGGCTCTCAGTCTCGTGTGTGAAGTGGCCCTGAAGAGTCATAACCTTGCCAACTTATTATGCTTATCAATTACTGGCAAGTACATATTCTCGGAGGATGTCATCTTTGTCTCTACTATTCTTTAGCCCTTGAAGGGGTCGATTTATTTATTTCTATGATCTATGCAATAGTCACTTGTACAAGTCCTCAACAAATTTTAACGTCACATTTGAATCGCTCTATTCTATATCTAACACAACCTAGACTCCAAAGAGGAAAGTGAACATATATAGTCGTTTGTAACAACAATGGTAACGTGTACATGGTGCGTATTTTAAATCTAGGTCAAGTATTGGAGTTGAAATCTCGCAAGATCATGTGTAACAAACACCCATGAATTGGGCATATGTCGATTGACATATGGGTTGATTTCATGTGGGCCACTTTTGACATTTTCCAATAAAAATATGGAAGTAGGTAACCTTAAACACATCCGTACAACTTCTAGAAGAGCATTGACCTTTGAGGATCCGAGAAACTAATCTATGTCTCAACATGCACAAAACACTCGTATTTGAGCTATGTGTTTTCTATGTGTGAGCTAATCGTGGCATAATTGACCCTACGAAGATTAACTCGTGTATCAAATACACTTTTTTATTTATTTCTTGGTGGGACACCATATAAACTTCAAGAGTCCGAGTACCTTTTTAGTTTAAGAACTCTCCTTGTCAAATATGGTGCATTTTCACTCCCCCATTAACTTTCTCACATGATTCAACCAAACATTGCATGACATGTGGCACCCTCACTCGAGGATTTTTTTTTGGGGGGTCCCATTAATGATTACATACTATGATTTTTTTTCTTCTTTTCACATAAGATAGATATGCCAACTTCCTAAGGAAAAGCAAGGAATGTTATGTGCATGATAAAGTTACGGACCCGTAAATTCGAAACAATGATTTTACAACTTGGTGAGGACATGAGGGGTGCACCTTTTATCAAAAACCAAGAACCACATGCATTTGCAACATATTCTACTACCCCCTTCATACAAGTATTTTTGTAAAATAGAGCAAAACATGTCCAATTTCAATAATAGAAATACAAGTGACAGTATGTATACATTATATGTATACATATACATTCATTAACATAAGTTTATGAATATACTTTTGAATAATAATGAACCCCTATCATGTGTATAATGTAAAATTTTGGCATTCATTAATAAAGTTGTTTAAGAGTTTTTCATTACCCATATGTAACTCATAAGCATCTAAGTCTACAATATATATATGTCATAGAATATGATGCAATTATTGTTTCTAAATATATCATTAAATGATTCCTAATACCATAAGTCCACTTATTGTTGGTTCCTTTTTGATACCAACATAAACCAATCTTCATGCTTGATCCTAGAACATGCAACAAATTAAGGACCATCCGGCACAACAAAGCAACACACGCATTAGCAAACACACTATTAGCCCACCCCACAACAATCGTTTACATGCACGGACATTGCATGTCAATGTAAAAACATTGATGTTCCTTTTATGTATGCAATACTTGTGATTCCTAAATCTTGATCCAAATTGTTGCACACAACAAAGCTTTACTACTGATACGAAAACAATTGAGAGAAAACCCATATGGGAATCAACACATCCGCAATTTCAATGTCGCCCATGATCTAAGGAAGGCATCAACCACCCGCATCAACCACATGCATCAACCATAAAGAAGCGCCAGTTGTTCCTCTTGCAACCCAAAGCAAGAAGCGGCCTCATTCTCAACTCAGCCACCCCTTTCCAAAACCCTAGTACCGCCTCTCTCCATACTTGCATGGATGAGATAAGGAAGTGAGAAAACGATTCATCCTAGTTTCATCCAATATTAACTACTTATCCCAGAAAGTCTAGTGACCCTACCATACAAGTACAAAAGTTCTATATTTTCTAGAGCTCCTCCATAAATGCACATAACTATGAGTTAGAATTTTTGTAGCATATGTATACGTAGTACGGAAAAGTTCGAATCAACACCCCTTTTGTGCACTCACGGAAACTCGCACGTGTTCTGAAAGGTGCACCCCCTAGGGTGAGGATTCGAAGAAATTGTGAGTACAACATATGTGGGTGGTATTTAGTCATTTTCTTACTCGGGCCCCTGTATTTGATTGGTTTGTGGTTAATTTCATATTAAACAAATACAAACACCACAAAGACACATGTTTGAAACAGACCGGACTATTGGTTAGATCAAGGGAAGTCCAATTTTCAAACCGAATTATGTCGATGCTTTCATCGTGAAGTTGCTAATGCAACACAACTTTTGGTTGTGTAAATCTAATCACTAGAAGTTGGAGAACATTGACAACCGAACCACATATCGCCACACAACTTATGCCCCTTCCCCACCTGACTTTACCAAATAACCAAAGTTTTTCCTAAAAACCAAGTAAAGCTCCCTCGGTTACAACGGAGGCATACGGCTATCCCAATGCACCTACAAGAAGTTGCTCTGGAGGTTTTCAAGTAGGTTTTCGTTGAGTAGCTTTCACACATGCTCATTGTTTAATCTACCAAGCAATGAATGTTGGATAGTTTTTGTCCCACCCCCAAATGCCTTACTACTCATCTATCTTACCACCAGTTTTTGTCAATGAAACTCCTCCCTCCCTCATAGCTAAGACTAAAAAGCAACCAATCACAAGGGCGGGAGTTGACACTTTAAAAAATCCTACATTCTTGCCTCATGTCTAGGTACCGATGGGAGGGTCAGTGCTTGAGGCTAAAAACCTCCACTTTTAAACCATGCCACATCATTTGTCAACTAGGCTCTGCACTAGATAATGTCGATGGTGTGGAGGCCGTGTTTTTAGAACCAACTTTTAGGCTTAGCTAAAGTCAAGTGGGGAGGGGGCATTAGGTCGTACATTGATTGAAACCCTTATTAGACATTTTGGCACCCGATTTGCAGGTTTCACAAAAGTGGATTTGGTCTGATCCAATTGGGACGAACTGATAGGGTAGGTGCAATTCTTGGAGGCCTATTGTAATCTCCGACACCCGTTGCCTCAAATTTACCCAAAAATGCCACTTGAATTGGGTTTCATCTCCATTGCACTTCTTCAATTTTTGCACCGCAATTTTACAACTCCGATTGCCCACTTGGAAGGAAGATCACACATTTCAAAAACTACCAATGACTTTGATGCGACACCACTACCTTGATAAGAGTGGTGAACACACACATTAAGAAGTTCAAGGCGTTCATCATAACATTATTCAGCCGTATGGTTGTGTTCCATTCTATATTTAGCACTTGACATAAGCCTCCACTATCTTACCTTCATGGGAAGAAACTAGGACAATAGGGAGAAACTAACACGAGTATGAATAATGAATTAATGTTGCTTCGATTCGTGAGAACAATGTGACTAGTGTCGGTATTTTCAATGATAAGTTTATTGTCAATAGTAGTTTTAGGGAATAATACAGGGTTGCACAGTGATTCATGCACGTAGTGCCGGGAGTATAACTCCACCCAAATTTTCCAAGTTCAGCCCGAACGTATGAACAGTAAACGAATCTTCCCCAATCTTTCTTTAAAGGGCCTCATGGATCATAACTGGCATATTCTAAGGTCATGAAACCGACCCACATGGCTGAATCATGTTACGAGGAAAGTTACCCATCGTTCTAGAGGCATTTAGAGACCGTTACCTTAAATCGATGAAGAACAACCGAAAGATGTCAACACGTAAACCGGGGGGACTTGGAAACACTAAGAAGCTCCATGGGGTGTGACCCAAAAACCTCCCCGGAAAAAGCATGGCCCCACTTAGGCGCACGTGTGGCACTACCGAGGCATGCATGGTCCTCTTTGGCCATTATTGTCCTCACATGCTTGCTTTCGCATGTGTTTTGTCCTCCCCTTCTTCATCAATGCCGTGGTTTATAACATGTGCTTCTAAGGCCCACGTCACACACGACCGAGACTGACAGCCCGTGACCAAGAAACTTGAGCACTCTCATTGATGGCCCGTGACCATTCATTACACTTTGAGCACTCTCGTTGGTGGAAAAGGCGGAGCCGGTCCAAGTTCGCTTCACGCTTGGTTTGCTTGAGGGACCAACGGAGTGTGTGAACGCAAGATGGATGTACAAGTCTACATGGATTCTTACGTGGTATCCAATGCATCATGTTTCATGGTCACTTGGACTCTTTTCAAGACCCACCTCTTGGAGGTAGGCCCAACACAAAAACCGGGAAACCATGGCACTCCGAATGTTCACTTCTGTTGATTTATTCTATTTTATCATGGGTGAGGATCCGCATGAATAAAAATCCATTGACATAGCATTTGGTTGAGGGCCCCGTGACATATGACTTCACACTATACTTGAGGGTTTGTGACCACACTACATGATTTTGGAGGTGTCTTGGGACAGCCTTTGGACACTTTCTTTTGGGCTCTCACAATTTCATGGTCACGGCTCTTGGCTTGTGTGTGAAGTGGCCCTAAGGCCCACTTCACACACGAGACGGAAGATCCGTGACCATTGCATCCTAAGATCTCTCATTGGCCGAAAAGACCGAGATCGTCCAAGTTCACTCCACACTAGAAGGTGAAGACCTAAAGGTTTAAAGTAATTATCACGGATGAAAAGTCTATACGGATTCCCACATGACAAACTATAAATAATGTTTCATGTTTGTCAGAATATGCGTTAGGCCACCTAAACATGACGCAAACTCCGACAGATCGTGTCAGTGGTACAACCTTGAAATGGGAATCAAGGGCCCTCACAAGTACAAGGTCACAACCCTTGGCTCGTGTGCGAAATGACCCCTAGATAGGTGCCAACAAAATATTAATTGAATGAAATGGACAATTTGACGTCCAAAATTTTCTACCTCGTCTAAAACATTCTCCACATAAAGACCTATGCCCAATCTCTATGAACTTTGTACCTTGAGTCTCCTCCCCTTTCCAAGCTCAACTTTCCAAGCTCGGATGGCCCACCATCTCACCAACGACTTATAGACATCAAAGGGACTTTCATGGTGACGATTGTCTTCTCCATGCCGTGACCAATGATTCCTCATGCACATTCATGTATTTCTCTACAATCTACCCTCTCTAAGTGATACCTCTTGGGAGTGTAAAATTTGTAATATTTATAGAATTCCAAGACAATACCGGTTAGAGGGGGTGGGAAATTCAAAGAATAACACTCATGAGAGTAACATTTATGAGGTAAAAATAGAGTCGTTAGTAATAACTTATAAACTATGGTTACATGTATTAATCAAAAACACAGATTTACACTTACTTAGTGACCTTGACAATGAGAGTTTATTGTTGTTTGATGAGGCTCTTGAACATGGGAAATAATGATGGATTTTTCTCTAAATACAATGTCCCGAGTTCGCAAACATTGCTTTTGTTCTTGTTCTAGAAATGAAGATAGGATTGGCATTGCATCTTGCGCTCGAGACAATGAAACATTGGGAATTGCCACTTCACTAATTTCCAAATCATCCTCAATGATTTCATATACCCTTCATGCACTAGGTATGTTCAAGATATCTTCCTCATTTGGGGCATAAGGATGACTAAGATCGAGCTCAAGATGAAAATGCACATATTCTCGTGCACTCATTGTCACTACATACTCACTAACCTTGCTCTAATTGATGATTGAGAGAGTCTATCGAGCAACATTTTGAGAAGCAATCACCAAAGATGTATCAGTGGAAAATCAATTATGTGCCCTATTTATCCAAGAGTCATTTTTTTTTTGGGTAGTTATCATGAGAATCTCCATCCAATAGCTCAAATTTAAGATTTACCAATAGATTGCCATTGGCATTCCATATGGGATCGGTCAAGTCGTCATTCAAGCGTTAGAAGCCCAGGGGGTGGACTCCTCATACCACGTACGAGCTAACCTGAATGTGGGATGGGGAATTATTTGAGGCATTAGCATATGTAGCATATAAGGGAGAGGTGTTTCTTTTCTCTAGTGTGCATATTTAAAAAGGCTTTTTAAGAAATTTGGACTAAGGTAGATGTACAAAAGTGGTCTCTGAGGTTTAGAGAAGAATCAATATTAGAGGCGCTAGTTTGATCCAATTTACCTTATTTCATCCAAATGGAGTGTGTCTCAGGGTCATATGATTATGAGTTATATCCTACAAATGAAAAACCGTTGAATGTCTTTCTCCTTGGAGAGCAAAAGTGGATTATGATAAAGGCATGTTTATTTCATGATTTATATGTTTTTGTATGTAGTGTAGGCCCATTTATCACATTAAATGAAAAGGTTAGTATAAATATACGAGTCCATTTTCTAGCCTACTATTAAGTAGTATGTATACATTTGTTTTTCTTTATAAATGTCCCGTATATAAGGGGTCTTATTTCATAACCACCCACACATGTCATTTAGGTTTTCAATGAAGAGTCCACCCCCAAGGTTGAAATCTTGAGTGTGAAGTGGTGTTGGGTGACAAGCATTAGCAAGAGGTCCCCAACCAATAATAAGGCTCACTATTGTGATACAATAGTGTCATCACAATCCGTCTCTTAAATTATGACCATGCTTAGGGTCATGGTCTAATTTGTGTGCTAGACCATGCTAGGAGCCGCCTTGTGCATCAATAGATCTTCTAAGGGTCAACTTGCAACACTACACTAAATATGATATTTAGTGTTTGATTATATATTAGTGTTGTAACCACCCTATCCTGCTCAACACTAATTTTCAATTCTTTGATAAGTAGTGTTAGACATAAATGCACCACCACCTTCCCTACCCCCACCTCCCTTCTCTTTTTATCATTGTTAATTTTTTTTCATATATTTACTAACACTAAATTCGTGCATGTAACTTCCACATATTATCATAGTTGACATTTGGTGTTTGAGTTTGCATTCAATGTTACTTACTTTCATAGGGTTAGTGATATTTAGTGTATGAGTTCATATTTAGTGTAGTTAGGAGGATCAAATAACAATATGAATAAGCGAGCATCAACTAATTAGGGTTGGTTTACACTATGGACCATGAAGTTGGACTATGGAAGAGGGCCTTTTTCAATGGTCTGAGTTCATGGTCCAACTTCCACGCTTCAACTTCTTAAAAAATTAGTTTTGATAGCCTTGGGCCCCTCACTAGGTGTAAACCAAACGTGGACCAACAAGAATGACCATGCACCAAAAAGTGAATGTGCTGATTTTTTTTAATACATGCCCAAAAAAGGTAGTTTGGAAAAATAAATCAAGTTTGATCATTTTCTTGTCTTCACTTCTTGTTAAATGTGTCGAAGATGTGGCTTGCAAATCTTCTCACAACAATTTTTACATAAAAGATGAGAAATTTAATTTGTACACGTTCAATGTAATTTACATGTGACATGTACCTTGTGTTGTCACTACACTATATAGGATATTTAGTGTTTGATTATACTTAATGTTGTTACCACTATACCTTGCTCAACACTGATTTTCAATTTTTTGATAATCAAAGTTAGAAGATTTGCTAGAAGATATGTTGGAATTCTCCTTTTACCATTGTTATTTTTTTCTGATTTCCTTGCTAACACTAATTTAAAACATGTAACTTCCACATATTACCATAGTTGATATTTAGTGTTTGAGTTTTCATTTAATGTTACTTACTTTCATAAGGTTATTGATATTTAGTGTATGCGTTTGTATTCAGTGTATCAAACATTAAATATATTATTTAGTGTAGTAGAAAACTTTGAAAAAAAGAACAGCAATCGTGTTCCCATTGCGGTTATTTTGACCACCCTGATCTACAATCGCTAAACGACTGCAATTTTTTCTTTTTTGTCTTCCAACCGTAATTGTTATAATGTTGGGGCGTGTAATATACCGTTGGAAAGGTATTTTCAAGACCTTTCCAACGGTGTATTACAAGCCCCCAAATTCCAAACATTTTAGTTGGTAGACCCAAAAAACAAACTGCACTCAAATTTTTGAGTTCTAGATGTCCTACATTGTTGGATGAAACATGGGAGCAAGTTTAAGGTAGGGCATGAAATAAATGGTATGTCTCATGGGCTATGATATGATCTAGGCACATAGAGGGCGGACTTGCTTCTCAAGATTCATTACATCATATAGATATTGAGAAGTGTGCCTTGTTGTGAGCCTTACCTAGTGGGAAGAGTTGTAAATATTGGGACAACTTCTTGGTCCGTAGTGTAAACCGGCCCTTAATATGAGTTCATGAGAATCAACTAACTTATATGCTAGGTTACCTATCTCACGCCCACACCCAGACCCCCTGGTTATGACTAACCAGAGGTTGACCACTATTAGAGAGGAGTTTAAGCTTAATAAGTCAAAGTTTTATTCAACTTCTCCAAGTTTTAGACATGACACTTATTTGTGAACATCATGGTTTTTATGCCTACGTCAATTTTGTTTCATTATAATGAAAACTAAATTTAATATCATGTTTATAGATAGCTATTATTATTTATTTAAATTTGAACATTGGAAATCATATTATCATATTGATTTGGTCAGTAGATGTAATTTTATGATTCTAAATGTATCCTAATTTAGGATGTTGTAAGAAATAGTGTGGTCCACCTCGTAGTAGAATAAGAAGAAATAAGGAAAATGAGAAGCATGCATTCAAGAAAAAGAATTGGACTAATTACTGGTAAAAAGTTAGTAGGCATTAGGGGTATGCATGAGTTCATACTCCTTCACAAAACCAATGTCCAAAAAGGTAACTAACTTCTAGTTTGACAACTTTCATGTAAACTTAAATTCTAATTAGGTGGTGCAGGCACGAGATTGATCAGGTCTCATATAGATTAGCTACCTCACATGTTAGCTAATTCTATTGACCCAGTGGTGTGAATTTGAGTGGTAATTATTTACTCTAACCAAAGCCTTGACCAGGAAGTGCAGGTGGACCCTAGGAGAGTAGAGACGACTTTGATGTTGTCACCAACGTGACCTACGGGTTGCTTGAATTTCAAGTTGGTTTGATTTTATACATACTTTTGAAATGAAAGTCATGAGAAGGGGACCCTGAAGAACTATGCCTCCTTTTAAATACCTTGCACATGCACAGACAAGTCAATCCGCACCTGTCTATCTCAAGGGGAAGCCCTGAGGTTGCCACCCCCACCATGTAAGTATCACATGCAACCAAATGAGTATTTTTATGGGGTATTAGCTCTTTATTATTATGATTATTATTTTTATTATTTTTATTTGAATAGGGGGGGTTGCTATCATTGAATACTCTATGTTTGTTCTAGCTAGATTTTGAACAGAGGCTAAGGGCATGTTTACACGAAAGTCATTAGGCCCGACTCTTGAGAATCCTTAAATTCTCCTTGATTGAGAGTGTCACAAGCATTTGCTTTAGGTTTACATGAGGGTGGTTCTAGACCAAAGCCCATAACATTTCTAGTGAACAAAAATTCTACATACAATCCCACATGGCAAGTATGGATAATGCTCGATTGAATTGGAGGGAACTTTTTCGAGCTGACTCTTGTAGATAGGCATGACGGAATGTGCAATATGAATTTGGGTTTATACCAAGGGCTTGTATTCTCCCAAAAACTTTGGACCTATAGTTCATGAACTTTTATGTGGTCTCATCCAAAAAGTGGGGTATCATGGTCATTGAAGAACCATGGCCTAATGCCTATGGTGTAAACATGCCCTAAAGTTTTATTGCGATGCTATTCCATTTTTGTAAAACCTAATCTTAGGAGCAAGAATTTTAAACCTACCTTAATTTGTCTATTTTGGTGCTCTAGGAACGAGCCTTGACCGCCTTGTAACCCTAGAATAACCACAACACTAAAAAAAAAAAAAAGCAATTTACATTGATAAGAAAAATACTTGGCCCTTACCAATTACTCCTATTGCACTACAATTGATGCGATATATGATCCCCCAAGGAGGCGGCTACACACGTGAGGCTCTGTTCAATGTTTTAATTGCTGAAGATTAGAAATCGTGAGTTGTAATTTATTAGGGAATTAGAAATGGCACACAAAACTTTATTTTTTAAATTTTATTTTTGCCTATTTTAACTAGTTGATGTGTAACTACATTAAACATCTAATATAGTGTGGCATTAAAACTTGGTGTGTCATGTTGATTAGAGTGGTCTTCATGACTCATCATTTTATAACAAGTGCTATATTTTGACACACTCTCTCTGCCTACCACCCAATATTAACAAGGTAATCAACGGAGGTCAACGATGAATAGAGTGGGCCACACTAAATAAGATGTTTGATATAGTTTTTGGTTTGACCCGTTCATTGAAGAGGACATGCTTGAGAAGGAAAACCCTAGTCTCATGAGTCATGATGTTGATCTTCCAAACCGTCAAAATTTACTAATGCATCCCAATTATCAAGTAGCTTGTATTCATTAGGCATTCTTCACCCTCATAATCAACGTAATATTACAATTCATCATTAACAAAATTTAGCCTCCATTCCAAAGTCCTATGTTTTCAATAGTATATTTGGTTCAATATACATGGTCTTAATATATAATTTTTAAAAAACATTTCTCACCCAAAATGAATATAAGGCATCCTTTATTTTGAAGCATGTAGGTTATGAAAATAGTAAGAGTAACCTACCCAGAGAGGTTACCCATCCTAGCACTATACTTGCCTTAGACAACTTAACCTTGGGGTTCCCATGAGATTCGGGTTAATGCCTTGGCTTTAAGCTACACATGTCATCTTTATCTAGTAGTAAGGATTACTAACGGAAACCATCCAATGCGGAAAACATCCATATTTGTTGACATTTATAGGTATGGCTAGAGCTTCGCAATTTCGACACAAACTCATTTTAATGTTTTCTATATAAGCTTAGATTTTGTGCATTTGAGTTTCCTTAGTTGCAAATATGACAACAGAGGCCCCAAAACAAATATAACGAGTGTGTTTGACATGAATAGGCCTCATTTGTGCACCCCCCCCCCCAAAAAAAAGAAAAAGAAAAAAGAAAAAGAAAAAAGAAAAAAAAGAGAATAGGCCCTCAACTTGTAGGAGGTTTGTTTTCTACTAGATCCTCTTCATTTACAATGAATGAATTTACGCAATCTCTGCAAAGCTCCAAACTTATGAGTGTGGGACAATACCAACTATGAGATTGGATTGTATTGCTTGGGATTCATGGCGTCTTACGTGAACTCATTCATTATGGATGAAGGGGTTCTAGTGAAAACAAGTCCTATATAAGGTTAAGGGCCCATTCATTCTAATTATACTCCACCAGACTAATTTGAGGTCTCTAATGTTGTTTCTAGAGTCTCATTGTCTTAAAATAGGTACTCGCAAGCTAAAATATAATTTACTACATTTTCACCCCTGCAATGGATGCGTTTATGTTGACACAACAAATCCCTAGCCCAATATACCCCCCCTTCTAGCCTTGTAAACTCACAATACATTTTTTTTCTTCTGGGATGCATTGTGGCACACTTTAATTAAGAAATCTCACATTGATATTTGAATGTGCACTTTTACATTCATTTAATCGTGTTATAATTTGTTCATTACACCAAGCTTCCCCATGTCCTGTGGGCATCGGGTTGTTGGCATTACGAACGGACACTCTATTCACGCCGGCCCCTAAAAGGGACCGGAGTTTCTATCTATCTTCATTACACCATTTCTTGTATTTAACATCACTTACCACTCAAAGTTACACATTGCTATAACTTCTTGTTGTTGATCTAAGCATGATGTAAGCTTTAACCAAGTAAAGATGTCAATGTGTTATAATATCCAAACAACCAATTTGACCTTTGTTGTTATAAAAATTTGAGATTTATAGTATATAGTTATAGCACAGATATTTCCAAATAATAAGTGACACTAAATGCCATAAACAATGCAATAGAAAATTAATGACCATCATGATGAACTTCATGTTTATGGTACCAATGTCACTTATTATTTGCTATTATGCAAGAAAATAAATTGATAATATAATAGGCCGCCCACACATACTGGTGGTGGGCAACAGTTAACATGAGAATTGTGTTCACTACCGTTGGGAAGCGTGGGCGAGTTTTTGGCCAATGATTACTCATTTTTTCCTTGATCGAAAGAATGACTACCGTAACACCATAGCAGGTTCGTTCTTAAATAATTCCAAAAAAAAAAACGAAAAAAATCAGAAATTCCAAGCCATGAAGAACGAAATTATGGAAAATTATATTATGAAAAGAACGAAAATCCAGAAAGTTGGGTGAAGCAGACTCTGTTGAAAAAATCAATTTAAGTTGTCATCCCGGTACATCTACTCTGTTCTAGGACGAATTATTATTTTTCCTCAAAATAGAAGAACGAATTTCAAAAAAATCTATTTTTAGCAAACGAACCTTATGTTTTCAAAAAATATATATATTCGTTCGCCAGGTGATGAACCTGCTATGGTGTTACGGTACTATATCTACCCACCATCCAAGTAACTAGACAAACGTACTGGAGTAGTTACAAGTTCATTGACTCTAGTTGTGTTGCTCAATATTAATCGTAAACCAACAAAGTAGTATTATCAACACGCAATGAGAACCTCACATTACATTTAATTTCAAGTACACAAATCTGGATAATATAGAGTTACAATGTTGCAGTTACTATAACTTATTAAGTGGCTTTTTGTCCAACTTTAAATTAACCATAACAATATTTCATTATAGAATATAATCTAGCAAACAATAATAGCACACAATATATAATTGACATATTTATATTTATCGTGAAAATGTAAGTAGAATCATGATGGCCTAATAGTGGATAACATGACAAAAATGCTATTGATAACTAACATATGTCCATGTTGTCTCAACTGGAGGACAACAAATCCTACCATATGTAGTGGGTGACTTTGCTTATCCTATTTTGACACAGATTCAAAAACCTTTCATTGCAAGAACGATATGATTTGTTAATCAAAATGCATATGATGAGAATATGAAGAAAGGACAAGTACGCATTGAGAACGTATTCAAAATATTGAAAAATAAATGGTCTGTTTTAAAAAACATGAATGTGGGGGTCCAATATGCACCTCTTATAATGGTTGCTTGTTGTATTTTTACACAACTTATGTCGTACTAAAAACAATACTAGAGTTGTGGAAGGATAAAAATTGAAAGATGCAACATTAAATGACATCAATTTGAATAGACCTAGACAACCAATATTTGAGCAAGCTACATCCAGAGTGGGCAATAAGATAAGAGACACCTTGTTTAGTTATTGGGAGAAAAATTTGAATTGGATTTGATTTTACTTTTGTATAAAACATTGGCTAGAAAGTACATACAAGTTTTATTTTACCTCGTATTTATGAACTTCATAGTTGTTAGCAATATTATATAAAAAAATGATCGATGTTATTAACGGCAGTTTGTATTTTTAAAATTTTATATTTATTTTTTGAGAAATATTGATTTAATTTTGGATAACTATAGTTCCTAAGTGTGTGTTACTCTCCAAAGTTATGCAGTGCATCAATGTCTTACATATGAATTAACATATTTAATTAATGGAATTTCTATATATTCTCTCTCTCTATATATATTATTGTAAAATATTTATTTCAATTTGTAATTTGCCTAGATCCATAATTACATCATCTTTAAATAAATTGCGTAACTTTGAATAGTACCACGCATGAATTGGGACAATCAAAGCATTTGAATATTTATTTAATATGATTTAATTAAATATTTAATTAAAGAATCTACCTAGCAAAATATTACATTCTCATTAAATAATTATAACATTGCGTAACTCCGAGTAGTAACACGCACGAACTGGGAAAATCATCGTGTGACCTTTTTTGTTTCAGTAGTGCAAAATTACGAAAGCATCAGTTGACGACCGCGTGGCAAGACGGATACGCTCAGTCTCTGCCACTATTGGAAAATAACTAAAAAGTTGGGGCCTGCCGGTGGGAGTCGTCGACTGGCCTCACCACCAATAGGTGTGTCGGGGGGGGGGGGGCTATAAGTTATTACCAAGTAAGGATGCTAATGTTCTATAATGTCCAAACAACCAATTCAACCTTTGTGACAAATTAATAAAATTTATAGTATGTAATTATAGCATTGGTAATTCTAGATAGCAAGTGACACTAAATACCAGAATGATGTGGATTTGTTGGTTGGTTGATTGATTGATAGGAATTATTATTATTATTATTATTATTATGATGGTGATGATGATGTTATTTGAAATTTAACCATTGACACCACCACAATGCAAGATCATGGTTGCCTACCGCACCTCAAACCATAGACACTGCCATTGAAAATGAACGATGGTCGACTATCCCTACCTCTAGGTATACTAGACTGTGCCACTTTTTCTCCTATAATGCAGTTGAAAATGAGGCACTTTTTGGATTGGAATGTCCCCTATGTGAGCCCCATTAGAGATAAGATTTCATCACGATTTGAGAATGTAGTCCTAGGGAGGCTCAAGTCTTCTTTTTCAGTTGGACCACCAAGTTGACATTAGCCTCTTTCTCACGCGGCTACCAAACCCCACCGCTCTAGATAATTAGCTAGTTTAAAACCACCGTGATTTACTTTCAATCCCATTGTTCCCGGACTTCAAATTCAATTTCGTTCACTAAAAATACTATTCATTACAACCCTATTCATTGATAGTACCGGCATCATTCACAATATTCATATTACTCATACCGGTGTCAATTTCTTCCCATGAGGGTGACAGTGGAGGCCCCTATCACATGCTAGACATAGAAACGTAAATAAATCATAGGCTTGAGTAGTGTTATGTTGACAAGCACATGTTTGCATACGATCTCTTGTTATCGCTCTACAAACACCTTCGAGCATGCACTACTTTTCTTGAACTATGCAGCAAATGAGCACGCATTCGCGAATTTAGTATCACACAATAAAAAAATCGCCCCTCACTTAATTTTAGACAAGAATTTTTAGACGAAACTTTTTAGACAGGAATTTTTGAGGGTATTTATGCCCGAAACGTGGACTCTATAACCATCATCCCACTTCCTCCTCCCATAATAAACACATGTCAATTGCGCCCTCTTCCTATATAACTACGGCCAAAATGGGAGCACCCCAAATCAACTCGAGTTCCTTGTTCTTGACCAAATCAACACCTCGGGAACCCCACCTTTGCCTCCAACTTGAAGCCCACGGGCCCCAACCCTAGCCCCATCCTTTTAATTAAGGCCCACTTGATATAAATATAGTCGTTCTCCCCCTTCCCTACAATGAAATTCCCGGCATTGGGGTCGAGAATCCAATACCCACTTTTCAATAACCAATGAGGTGACCATGTAACCTCCCCGTTTAATAGTCCACATAATATGACATGTGTTTGTTAGTGATAGGCCGATGGGCCTCTAATAGTGATGTCATGGCCAACGAGGCCAATTTCACTTATTATGACCTCACCAAATTTGGGTTTATGTGCATGTGGGTCTTGTACGCTAGTGAGAAACCCGGTATTCGGCCATAAAAAATGTTGTGGGTTTTGTCTTACTAGGGGGTAGGACCACCACCTACTACTCCAAATATGACTTGTTTTATGGATAGATAAAGTTATCCTTTAATGACGTGCTTTCTCGATCCGTGAAATGAAATGAGATGGAATCGATTTGAGTAAAGTCCGGGCTTATGGGGCTTTTGGAGAGGATTTTGCCGCCCCCATGACGAGGATTGGGAGTTGGTGACTTGGGAGGTTGTGTTTGTGATTCATTTGTGGGAAGGGTGGGTGGGTCTTTAAATGGTTACCTTTTTTCCCCACCTAGGCCACTTCTCACACAATTACGTGAAACGCACGATTAGTACAAGATGGTTAACAAATCCAAATCAATGATGTGTTTAAATAAATCTCGACATATTCTCAAAGCTTTGATTCTATGGGCAGCGGATTTGCTGATACACTTTTAATACACCTAATTTTTATGGGAGATGTGCGAATCCTTGGTGATTACTTGAATGTGATGCTATTACAATATGATGGGGACAATTCTAGTATCTACTCTTTTTTTTATGTAAAGTTTGTAGAAGTAAATGTTGAATAGGGAAAAACATGATCACATCAGCTGCTATGATGCTATTATAATCAACTATGCGCATTCTATGTAGGATCCTATGTAAGACTTGGAGTCCAAAGTTTGAAAAAAGGAAAATCACAAGTGGCAACCACGTGGGATGATGATGTTTCATAAGAAATATCATCACTCTAGAAGAAGTACTTGTCCATTACAACCATCCACTATGACTTGGTCATTGCGACTAATGACAAGAAAATGCATAAATAAATTATCTTGGTTGTTGACTGGAGGGTTTTGATTGGCAATTGTCCAAAGACTACAACCAAAAACCTTCGATTGACAATCATAATAATTTATTTATGCAGTTTCTTGCCATGAGTCGCTATGGCCAAGCCACAACAGATGGTTGTAATGGACATGATTTCTTCTAGTGCTAGTTCCAGTACATGTAGTGTTACTCAACCTTCAATGTGAGTAGTGGCACTGTAAATAATGAGAGAACGGTGACCAAGCACCTTAGAGGGCTCTCTATTCAGACACAAAATAATTCTTTTCCCCTCAAAATTCGCCACGTGTCATACACATATTCGCCATGACGCACTTGTAATTCTACGTGGAAACTACATTCCGACACATGTAAAGATGAAACATGGAGTTGTCTACAATAAGTTCACATACATTCGTTGGAAGTTGTTGTTTCAACCATGAGTCTAATAAGGAAGGGACATGTAGGATGTCACATGTCCATTTCTTCTTAGCCTCCAACCCAACACTTATTCATCAACCATGGTCTCATATTGGCTATGCGGACGTAGTTGGATGTTGGTGCGGGGCTTGATATTTAACCCAAAAAAACACTATAGTTTGCCCCTTGACTAAATCTATCTCTTGGTACCATCGGTTGTGTACAACCCAAATATATTAGGTGAAAATGGTCACGTTGTGAAGCCTAAAATAAGAAATGGGATAATTTGTAAGTTTTTCCATGGATTAAATCGTCAAAAACATCCCAAAGAATCATAAAATTAGGATGAAATTATCAAATTTGTCCACATTTAGATAAGATATATGTAATGTTATGCATATGTAGCTTCATCACTCCAGTGATTGTCACCATGTTACACGGGGAGGTCACTCAGTAGGACTTTTGTGTACCACGTGCGGCGGAGGGGTATTTGTTTAGGGGCTATTTACCTCCAAGGCACGAATTAAAAGCTCCCTATAATTACATAATATTCTAAAATGGCCTATTTTTTTGTACCCTACCATTACTTACAATGCCCATGTCATTGAAATTTTTTGTAGTCTATATTCCTTTTAATTAAAAAAACTGAATTTAAGAATGTATGCAATGCAAAAGTGATGGGAAAAGCATGGCAACAAAAAAATATAAAAATTACGTACCATTGCAAAAACCAAGTACAAAAACTTAAAGTGAAAATACAAAAAGAAGACTTAGGATGGAACACAACATGATTGAGTGTGTGTTTACAAGCATGATGACGACAAGCAATCCTAAACCCTAAACACAACGGTGAGGCTCAAATGTTGTGCACAAACGGGCGCCCTACAATCGGGTTGAAGAGTTTCAAAAGAGAAGGGGAGAAAAACCACCAAGAGAAGTCGGGCATAGAGTTAGGCTTCCAATTTCATCCATTTTGGGGTGAATGATGAGTAATTTTTCATCCATCCCTCGTGAGGCATGCGTACGAAATTGATTCTACTAAATATACATCCTAAGATCCTTATTTTCAGCCCCTATATTATTTTTACTAAAAGGGAATGGCCCATATTTTATACCTATCTATTTTACTTGTAATGGGCTTATGTACTTTTAATGGACCCTTCATTATTTGGAATTCTTTTATAATTTTTATGTCAAATGATTTTAATCCTCCCTATATTATGCCGCACGTCGTTTTTAAAATGCACTAAGTGACCTCCCCGTGCCATGTTAGCTTTCTTAAAAAATGTTTGATAATAATAATTATAATTTTAAAGCTAGAACTTGTTGATGTGGGTCCTCTACAGCCAAGGTGGGTCTTTGATTAGTTGTAAGGTAGGTCATTCACAATTTGAAAGAGATTGAGTGAAGCATGAATAACTTTATGCAAGGAAAAAACGCCACGTTATTTGAGAAAGAGAGCTTCAAGCTTGGTCCAAACAACAAGATATTTGAGCCCATTATTTTTTCTAATTAAAGAAACCATCTTGGGCTAAGCTTATGCTTGTTTATGTTGAATATGAAGAATTTGTAGTTTGGCCTTTGGAAAAACCTTGACTACATGTACTCCATATGAATGTCATGACCACACACCAACTATTTTATATAGTAGGAGGTGGTCTCTTTTGGGTGAAATATATGAAACTAATTTGAACTGTTGTTGTTTGGTTTTTGATGAATTTTGTAAGGCGTGTGCAAAGGGAACGACAAATATGACACCTTCAAATTGTTGCATGAACACAATACATGATCCAAATTACGCCAAGTTGGATTTCATACACAAGGGTGGTGCCCTTCATGTGAGCTTGAATGCGTAGATTGCATTGGGCACTCATTTTTCTTTTCTTTGTTATTAAGAAACTCGAAACCAAGAATGCTCCAATGTATAATTCGCCCACATACAAGAACCTCAAGCCTCAAATTCAAACATAATAATAATAATAATAATGGGTTCTTGCAACCTTTATGGGTTAATGATGCTTTCTCATTTGAGAATCGAAAATACGTCGATGATGATGTCTTAGTACCGCCTCCAAGTAGGTACACTAAATAGTCCAATTACTTTACCCCTAATTATTCCATTAAGCCCACACTAATTTAATATCCATGTCAAATCTCCACTCCAAAATTAGTGTGGGCCACATTGATTGGTTCTTTCTAATTTTTGTGATGTGGGTGACTATTCTATTTCATGCCACGCTTATCCTTGTATAATGTTATCATGAACTTTTGTCCTCTTGATCTAAAGTCTCCATCAAGGCATAGCGAAAGAAAGCCCCCGGGGGTCCACCATCACTTGACAATTAAAGTGGCCCACATTGATTATTTTTCAACTCAACTTCCTACCCACATTAATAGAATGGGATTGTTTAGTGTGTTGTGTATTTTAGGGGTTCAAAGTCGAACCTTCAGCTTTCTACTTTGTACATTCTTATATTACAAGGTGGAAGGGGGTGGAAAGTCCATTAAAAAAATAAAAAAATTGCTATTCATGAAAACTTTTGTGTCATAGATTCTTGATGACATCAATGTTCCGTTTCTACTTTCTTGAATGGATTTAACTTATTGAACCCTTATTAAGGGCCACTTCACACATGAGACTGAGAGCCCGTGACCAGTGTACTTCAAACACTCTCATTGGTGGAAAATGCAGAGCCGGTCCAAGTTCGCTTCACACTACGCTTGAGGGACCAACGGAGTATGTGAATGCAAGATGGATGTAAAGTCTACATGGATTCCTACGTGACATCAAACGGATCATGTTTCACAGCCACTTGGACTATTTTTCAAAAACCACCTCTTGGAGGTAGGCCTAACACAAAACTGGGAGACGATGGCACTCCGAATGCTCACAACCGTTGATTTATTCGATTTTATCATGGTTGAGGACCCTCATGAATAGAAAGTCATTGAAATAGCCTTCGGTTGAGGGCCCGGTCACATATGGCTTCACACTACACTTGAGGGTCCGTGACCACACCGCATGATTTTGGAGGTGTCGTGGGACGGCCTTTGGACACTTTCTTTTGGGCTCTCACAATTTTGTGGTCACGGCTCTTGGCTAGTGGCCCTAACTTAGCGCAACAGCCATTCCATTCTCAAACTGTTGTAGGGCCATTCACAACTACCACTTTACAAAGGAATCCTTCCAATTTAAAGAAAAGGACAGGGTGATAAAACACTAGAAACGTGGGTTTTGTTACCCATTCGAAAGAAAGTGACCATTAATTCATCCTTTCATACTTTATCCTTTCACATCTAACTTTGTCCTTTCAAAACTCTTCCTTCTTATTTTTGGGTTGGAAAAGCCCCAAGAGGAATCCTTCCAATTTAAAGAAAAGGACAGGGTGATAAAACACTAGAAACGTGGGTTTTGTTACCCATTCGAAAGAAAGTGACCATTAATTCATCCTTTCATACTTTATCCTTTCACATCTAACTTTGTCCTTTCAAAACTCTTCCTTCTTATTTTTGGGTTGGAAAAGCCCCAAGAGGTGGACTCTTCATTGGAAACCTAAATGACGTGCGTTGATCACTGTAACATTA
This sequence comes from Polytrichum commune, assembly GCA_950295325.1. Classification (NCBI taxonomy): domain Eukaryota; kingdom Viridiplantae; phylum Streptophyta; class Polytrichopsida; order Polytrichales; family Polytrichaceae; genus Polytrichum; species Polytrichum commune. The sequence continues at coordinate 22,866,611 of OX485804.1, forward strand.
AATCCCCTACATATGGGAGGTTTGTACAGAAGAATAAATGTATACATACTAACGGCATGCTAGAAAATGGACTCATGTATTTATATTGAGCTTTGTAATGTAATGTGATAAGTGCCTCCACTATGTATACAAAATATAAATCATGAATTAAATAAGCCTTTCTTGCATAGAAAGTCTACTGTCACTTTCCAACGAGAAAGTTGTTGAATAAATTTGTCATCCATAGCATGTAACTCAATGATTGCATCAAACAATTGAAGACAAGAGCCACAATGATCCAACCTTAATATGTAGAGCAAAACTCAAGGGAGGTCATGAGCACTTCAAAGAGCCTCATGGCTAAAAACCTAAAACCCAAATGCAAACCTTATCCATAATGAACATGGTAGTCATCAAGGACTATAATCTCCATATGGAAAAAATCGATGAAAATGCATTTAATGTCAAAATTTTCTTATTGGATGAAACAAACACATTTATTGTCAAAATTTTCTCTAAATCTCAAGGTCCCCTTTTGTACATCTACCTCTACTTTAAAAGCATTAATAGCCTTTTAAATGTACAAACTAGAGAAGAAGAAAAAAATTGTTGCCTTATGTATACTATGTACGCTAATGCCTCAAATAATGCCCCTTTTTACACTCATGTTAGTTCATATGTGGTATGAAGAGTCCACCCCCCAAGGGGAAAATGAGGTACGTGGCCACCTTCTACTACACTGATAATGATTCCCATTTAGTGCGTGTTACTATTTGGAATCACGCAATGCAATAACATCTGGTTCACGAGTTCAATATTTACTAACAAAAGTTCAATAGGTTCTTCGGACATTCTAGAACATAAATGACTTTGCTTGGTGGAATCTTACATTCTCACCAAATAATTATAACACCGTGTAACTCCAAATAGTATCACACACTAAAAATGGGATAATCGGTGTAGTTTTCTTGTCAAGTAGAAAGAAGATTTCACAGCAGGGAATCAAACTACCAACCACTCATCTCAGGGTTGAGAACCTCTCCACTATCGTTCAGTAGTTTAGGGTCCTTTCGGACCATTATCCTTTCACACTTGTGATATGTCTTGTAACCAATACCTAAGAAGATAAGTAAACATTAACTTGAGGAATGCAATCATATGAGGGCTGAGTTATTGCTTGGTAAGATGTTAAATACCTTATTTAGTGCCACCAATTCTATTTATATTGCTCAATACTAATTGTAATCCGCCCAAGTAATTGTAATCCGCCCAAGTAGTGCCACTAATACTAAACGTAAACCTAATGTAAATCTTGTCATTCCTCGTAAAAACAAATTTGGGCATCAGGGATTGACAATGTTGCATTTACCGTCACTTATTGAGTGACTTTTCATCCAAAGTTCAATCATCCATGACAATATTTCACTACAGATTGGATGGGATGCAAAATATTCTAAACTTTGGATATCATCCAAATCTCAATCATCCGTGACTATACTTGTAAATCTATTCATAAGAAGTGCCATTAGAAAAGTTACCACAACGGCCTAAAATACCACATGACACTAAATGCAATATTTATAGTAATCTCCCACTTAAGTACGCACTTTGAACTGGAGCCGTTGGTGCGCACTTAGTTGGTAGGTGCATACTTTGTAGATTTCTATTGTATCAAAAGAAATTAGCGGTTTTTTAAAAAACATCGATGACGCAAACAACAAAGAATATTGTATTGTTATGTTGGAGGACATTGATGAAGTTCTGGAAATGATGCGAATTGAAGAAGAACCACCTATCGATGATGAAATTCAGCCTTTCAAGACATTTGCTAAATCTGAAAGTGCTACTGACTCCAAAGGCTTTGAAGCTTTACACAACATTGTCCTCAACATCGACGATCAATTACTTTGCTCTAATGTTCAAACGGAAGTTGGACAAATGTATGATGAATTGCGACGATCGTTTGAGACGTTTCAATGAAACGTCAACAAATTGACATTGAATGTCAAGCATAAAAAATCCATGCATTCGTAGCAAATGACTCGGCATGACATGTTCAAACAATAAAGTATGAACCCTGATTTTGTCAAAAAAAAATTCGCACTTAACTAGGATGTGCACTTAAACGGGTGCATACTTAAGTGGGAGATTACTATAGTGTACACCATTTATGGTAGTATTTAGTGACACATATGTTATTGGTAGTATAGAGGACCTCCCACCGGTGCTAACAGGGTACTAACCCAAAACCCAAGACCATATTGTGGTCTCATGGGACATTAGGGGTCAAGGTTGAAAAATAGGCTTCACTAAAACAGGTTAGGGATTTGTGGTGTCTAAGTAATCTTGTCCGTTAGTAAGGTGAAAATGCTGGAAACTATTTTATAGTTTTTAGATTTATATTTTTAGATCATATGGCTTCAGGAATGGCATCAGAGACCCCGAATCAATATAGTGGACTCCAGTTGGAATAAACAAGCCATCAACCCCATAAGAAACTTGTTTTGCTAAAGCCCATTCATCCACAATGAATGAAATGGAATTGATTTTAAAGTCCGGGATGCCGAAAAGGCTAATGGGAGTAAAAGTTTATCATGATGATTTCAAACTGGTTAATTCTCTAGAGTGGCGGAGTGCGGCTAATGATAACTTGTTGGCCTAATTGAAAGAAAGACTCGGGGCTCCCTAGAACTACATTCTCAAATATTGATGGAAACTTATTTCTAATGGGTTCGTATAAAGGACATTCCCAACACAAGATGTGCCTCATTTTCAACTACAATTTAGCATAGTCTAGTATCTCTAGAGATAGAAATAATCATCCATCGTCTAGTTTCAATGGCAAGTTTATTGTTCGAGGTGTGGTAGGCAACAGTGATCCTGCATTGTGGTGGAGGTAATTGTTGCTTCAAGTACAACTCACATTCATATTTAAGAAAACCCTTGAGGTGGAGGTAATCTAGTTTCTTCCCAAAAGAGATGGAAACAATTCCACTCTTTAATTAGCTAGAAAAAACTCCTTCATATCAAAATATGTTGTTTTTAATGTGATTGCATTGTCACGAGTTTCCCAATATGATAAAACCCCATGATGTCTTCCACATGATTGTCAATTTGTACAAAGTGTTAAATCCTTATTGAGCCAGGTGTTGGGATAGCAAGGTTGTTTTACTTACTAGCCAAGGGGGGGATAGATGGGCGAGCCATTATTGAAAGCCCATAGATGAATAAGGTTACATAGACGCCCCAAACCCCAGACCATCACAAGGAAGGTGCTACTTTAAGGCACTACAAAAAAATTGCACTATTTAGTGTGAGTTACCATGTTCTGGAGTAAAGCACTGCTACCAAAACATCTACCAAGAGTATATATCAATTTGTTATCAAGTAAATTATGCTTGTTATTCCTTGTTCACATAAAGACAACAAATCAGTGTAGTTGGTCACACATGGCAACTGGCCACATACCTTGATGACAGTGCATCAAAACCCAAGATTCTCGAAACCCATGGAGTGGAGGCTCAAAGTGTAGTCTTCATGTTGTTTAGAAGTTTGTGGGAAATCCATTGGGACGGTTTCAAGATGTCAATTTCTCTAGAGTCGTATGTGCACATCATGAACAATCAATTGACATCCTCTGTTTTTATGTTTTCGTGGTTTCTTGCTCCCCAGTTAGACTGACTCCTATTGTTCCGACCTCACTGGAAATCCTGAAGAGTTAAAAAACCAAAAACCCTCCATAACAGAAGTCTGTGACATGTATATGAAGTCTCTACTTTAAAGCAGCAGATTCCAACAGAAATCATGTAGACAGACACATTATGCTCAGAAAAATTCAATTGAATCTGGACACAGCTTTGCACAACAATATGATGCTTGCGCGTACGTGTTACATCAATTTAAGGTTCTTTTCTTTTCTTTTCTTTTCTGCTATGACCACAAAGAGAAGTGGCATTGCATATTTCCCCAAATCTATCCTGGTAAGCAATTCTTCCTGCAAACCTTATTTTCGGTTTGTCATTTTTTGCCAGTACCACCCAACCTTATCAAGAGAACAGTTAGCTACTGTACACCAGACAGACACATACATTAACCTGTCTGAGATTCAGTAAGGACTCGCACAAAAAACATTAGAGGCTCTACAAAAATTCTAAAGACCAGACGATAGTTTTCACCTAGTCTTAACTAATCAAGAGTTCTAAAAAGCCCCACTGTATCCCTTACGAGACGCCGATATACAAGGAGGAATTTCCACCTTCGATGCTCGAGTCAAGTAATGTCCACGGAGAAGCCTGCGAGAAGGTCGAAGTAGGAGTCCTAGGCCTACATGAGGATTTCCTCGGAGTGCTGTTGTATCGCCGTTTTTTTGACAAGCCTTGTCCAGGCTGACCTACACAGAAAAAACACAGTGAGTGCCAATTTCTAATAAGGAAGGAGAATAGAACCCAAGAACCATGCATACAAAAGAGTTTACTAGCCTCTTTAACAAATTCAATTTGGTCCATCCAAACAGAGTAACAGCCCAAGACTTGACCCAGAATAGCATGATCACATATGGCCATCAGATCATGTAGGTGGCAACACACAAGCTTGCAATCTCAAACAAATCTTCTGCAAAACACTAGTCTGGAAGGTGCACACTTTTTTGAGACCTTGCTTCATTGGAAATTCTAACATCAGGGAAATCAGTTCAGTCTACACTGTAGACCATTTCAATGCAAAACAGTTTCCACATATTGAACTTCGGAATGGCACTATGGTTAAGAAATAAAAAAACAAACCATCTACTCATTTGCTCAAATGTTCTTGGGCAGTGGTATGTAAGCATTTGAAGGGGATCATGCCCTACTATGACACATATATAAACCCAGACCTCCTCACTCGCTCCTTTCCTAGACTGGAAAATGGACCAGGGAGAGGTTGGGACTCCACACTCTGTGTATTGGGTCTACTGAAAGGCACTATTTCAGAACCTCAACTAACCAGCCTTACAGTTGCATCCAACAATTCCACCTTCAGCTTCAATCTGGCACTTAACCATCTGACTTAAACTCACCAATAAGAACCTGTAGCAGACTGTAGTGTAATATTGACTTCCAGAAATCCAGGTGTGTTATTTTGCACTATGGATGTACGCACAATCAGAAGCATGTGGATTATTTAACACCAATGCAGTGTCCTTATAATATGTCATTCATTACAAGAACATCCTGGCTCTTCCACCCCACTTCAATGAGGGTGTCTTTCACAATTTAAACTCAAAGACCTAGGATGCCCAAGTTTGCTTAGAAGCACATACTCTCACTTTGAAATGTTTTGATAGTAAGTTTGTAGGGCTTGCCAAAATGTATTCACTTCGGCAAATAAATATGTTCACAAACATGTACAATCAAGATTGACATTGTAAAGCTCCCAAAGTCCCTGACCATTCAGACGTAGAAGTATGAAAGGGTTCAATTACCTGGTAATCTAATGGAAGTGGCAGGCGATCCTTCAGCTCCAAATCCATTTGTTCCATGCCCCGCAGCTCACGCAACTGCTGGGCAATTTCTTGGAGAAGCTTCATTTCTCCATTCTCTCTTCTGAGACTCTCGATTGTCTGCTTCATTATATACCTGTCAGCCTCCAAAGCTTTCAGTCGTAGGGTCAATGTTTCAACCTCTTCTTCCACTATAGTCCTAGAATTTTCCTTCTTGAGCGAGGTGGAAATGAGTAAATTCTTATACCGAACCCTCCCTTGCAAATCTTCCCACTGTGTCTCCTTTCCCAAATCCTCTGCTCCTTGTGGAAATACTGAGGCATTACTCAGATAATCTGTTTCTTGTTCATCCTCGTCTCTTGTATCCTCATCCTTGAAATTAACATAATCTGGCTTCTCTAGGCGGTCTGAAATATGCTGATGCATCTCTACACTCGACAATCTGCCCGCATCCCCCATGACAAGTCCTGAAGCTTCATAAGGTGGATTTTGTACCTCATGGACATCATGCACGAACAATGCTTCGTCAACACCGTCCTCTGAAATTTCAATGTTGGCATCATAATCCTTGCCATCATCGTCACTTGGGAAACTCATTGGATGTTCAAAGCTTCCATTACCCACCTTGGTGCTTGAGTCTGTCTCAGTACCTTCCTCCTCAAATAATCTTCGCCGCAGTGTGTCATCTCTTGAAAGTTGTGGCAGTGTATCCGCTCTTGAAAGTGCTGGCTGCATTACTCCATCAACATTCCTCGATGTCAGTGAACTTGATCTTCTTACTGGACTTTGCGACCTGGAAGCAGGATCACCAGTACTTTTCTGCTTAGCAATTTGGACAGGAGGCCTTCCTCCTTGCTGTTGGAGCTGCTCTTCAAACTTCCACACATACTCCAACACTGAGAGTCTTTTCTCCTCTATGCGCCTGTCCTCTTTTGCTTTGTTCAAAGTCTCTATTGATACTTCCTGGGAACCACGAGAGTTCCATCTCCGCTTCAAACTGGCAAATTCAGGTTCATCAACTTTGCCTTCATTCCTGATGACCACCTTCCCAGTCTGCCGTTTGCCACCACTCAAAGGATTTCGCACACCATTCTCAGCTCCTGTCTTACTGGATCCCAACCCTAACCCAGTATTCTCAAGCTTATCTTCCAAATCAGAGACAGGTACAGCTTTCGGAGGGAGTTTGCCATTCTCTTTGTGCAACTCACTAGCTACACTAACTGACTCCTCCATAAAAGTTGATGGAACTTTAACATTTTCGACTTCCAAGACAGAAATGGCCTCCTCTCTGTAACTGTCCTTAGCGGATCCTAATTGTCGAAGACCATTCCCGATTCCAAATTCTAAGACAGGAAGGGGTCCAGCCCTCAGAGGACTTTTGCCTTTCTTGATTGCACTGGCAAAGCCACCTGAATCCTCTACATCATTCATTCCTGGCTCAATAGCTCTTTCCTGAAGTGCAGTCAATAGCTCGCTCTTTGTCTTGTTCAAGATTTCAACATATTTTGCTTGCTCCTCCTTGACAGCTTGTGCAGTAACACCAATTATGCTATTAAATGAAATGTCTGATTCAAGTTTTTGAAGACCGTTTACTTCAGCAAAGCTTCCCTCAGGCATAAGCACGTCTGAACTTCCAGCTGATATCTCTGCCTTTAGGTCCTTCTCCTGCATGAGCACAATCTGTAACTTCTCTTTGCAAAGGCGAATTTCTTCTTCCAAAACAATCTTCTCTTCCTCCCGTTTTGCAAGGATCTCTTTCAGAACCTCAATAGCCTCTTGGTCATACATTGCCTTCTCCAAAACCATTCGCTGAAACTGTCGAGCTTCCATTTGCACAGCAGCTTTCTCTTCCTGCAAACGAGATATCATAGCCAAAGCTTCACTTGCGGCTGTTGCAGAAGCATTTCTCTCCTCCTCTAACTCACTATATAGCGCAGCCAAAGTGTCACGCTCAGACTGAAGAGCTTCCATTAGCTCCCTGTCAATGAGATCTTGCTCCCTATTCAACGCCTCCCTCTCTCTGTCTTTGAATTCCTCGGCTTCCATACTTTGCAGTAACAGACTTCCATCCTCAGTAGCACCTCCATCTCCATTATCACAAGTATTTTCCATCAAACCCACAAAAGACTCAAAAGGGGAGATCTCCAATGAATCGGGCACTATGGTCATTGCTTCAACCTCTTCCAAGGGGCTATCACTACAATCGACGTTGCAGCTTCCTTCCTCCTCAATTGAAGGAATACCAGAGGATATATTCACACTGGAATCCTGAACTACGACGTCTGTTTGGGAATCTTTGTCAAAAGTTGAAACTTGGGATTTCTGCAGATTCAGCGCGCAAGAATTGCAAGGAATGTGCAAGCCAGACACTCGCAGGAAGCTTGCGGTGCCGAAGTTTATAATTGCGCAGATGAACACCAAGAATGCCACAACAACGTCTATCGAAGCGTCAAGCAGAGATGTTGCGCTCCAATCTAAGGCGATGTCATGCTGTAGTCTTCTCCATGCCATCGCCGCGCTGTTTATTCACCAACACCTACAACTTATGTAGAATGCCTTTCTGAATACACTGTGAATCAAACCGACTGGGGGATCCCTTCCGCACACCAAAACACAATTCTCCATCATGGCTCCTCAGCGGTACTAAGCTCACATGCGCCAGATTTAACCCTGCAGTCCAAGATCGTCATGTTCAAATGGATGTACTCAATTGACAATAAATTAAGTAACACCTAATGACGATAAGGTATCCACGATACAACCAGCATTGGGCTGGTATACATGTGAATGCATGGATTCAATACACGATATCAATTATGGCATCAAATTACCTACCCGACTGGTATCAAAATAATGATACCGGTGATACATATTGATACGTATCACAAGATCAGAGAATCCTTGTAAACCCGAGTTCCAAGTTGGGTCAATAGGACATCATATCGATACTAGGATAACTTTACCTAGGTATGAAGATTCTTGCGAGGTATGTAGACCCAAATGGCAGTGTCCGGGGAGATTTTTAGGCATAATCGGTCGAGATCCTACTGTTTCCAAGTCCAACCCGTTACATGTTGAAATCTTTCGGTTTTTCTTGATAAAATGGAGGTATATTCTACAAATTCGTCTAAAATGATCGGTAATTTCCCTGAAGTCTTGACCTTCAACCGGTTATAACTCAAACTCAACCGGTTCATCTGTAACAAGCACCCGGTTCTCCCCGTTCATCTTGAAGTACCTATACCCATACCCATGTCCTCCTGGTATCAAAAAATGTGAAATCCTCATTATGTATACCGAAGAGGTATCAAAAAAATATAATACCATCCCGACACTGAGCACAATGCGATGCTGGAACCGTGGGATAGTTTGTTGACACTAAGAACTCGAGCAATCAGCGTCCTCGATCCACATCGTCAACGCGACTACACTCTCTCCGGTATCAAGAATTTACGACCTTCTCCTGCTCGGTGGAGTAGCCCATCCGTCACCTAAATGCAAAAACGAAGTGCGCTTCAACACAAAAGTCAGGTGCTCAACTCTTGATGATCTCCACGTGCCAAACTCTCAAAAGATTCCGCCAAGTCTATGTACATTAAACCTTTGATCTCTGTAAATCTCCACAACAAGGCAGTTCAAGATGTGAACCAAGATTCCAGATGCCTACTCCAGGATTTTTTCCAGCCAGCTCCAAAACTACCACATCCAAGCCCCGCAGCTTTACCTCATACCGCACATGCCAAGGAAAGCAAGGCTTGACAACCAACGCACGTAAGGCTCTCTCTGAAGCTCATCGATCGACTTTTAAGGATCCAGTGAATTTTCACGAAAGCTCTAGCAGCAGATCATTACAGCGATGGAGCGACTTTGACAGAGAATCGATCATGTAACAGGATAGTGAAAAGATTGTTTAAGCCGTAGGAGTAAATTACACGGATTGCATCAATTTCGTGAGTGCTGAAATGAGGAAAACCACTTTCTACTGTTAAACAATTGCAAACACAAAGGACTCCAATTCCATGATCAACCGTATTCAAAACTGGACAGAACACAGACATGTGAATTTCGCACTCGAGTTCGAAGGAGAAAGAGACCAACTTCGAAAGAAGTCGTGACCGACTAGAGCTCAGTACATGAATCACAGATTCTATGTGACAAAGTTCCCTCTACCTCGACGGTGAAAGTGGCCTCAATCTTCCCTCTATTTTGCAAACTTACACTCGAAGAGGCCGTGAAACCTCTCCACTGACTTTACTTACCATTCCAACTTTCTATGGCCACCAGAAGCTACCAAATAGATGAAAGCTCGGCAGAATGTTTGCAAGAGCGCCACAAACCTCCTAAAACACCTCACTAAACACATCTCCAAGAAGCGCTGGGGACATATAACGTAACAGTAGAAGATAAACACCCTAAGCCAGGTGGTTCGATCTGTCTACACTCCAGCTTGAAATAGATACAACGTGCATACTTGGAGAAAGTGAGAGAACGACTTACGTGTGCACCCGATCTCCACTTCCAACCTTCCAAGTGTTGCGATTGACGCTCCGGGAGAGAGATGAGAGCGCGTCGAAGTGCAAAAGGGGTACCCCGATCCCAACCGCATTCTGATAAGCAAGGGTTTGTGCAAGTTTGTAGCTTACTAACAAGCGAGCTGAGTGCACGCGGACACATGGACGCCGCCGGCGAAAACCACGTAGAGGCCAGCGGTGTCACCGCCGTTCCTGACGCCGTTCCTGACGCCGTTCCCACGTCCCCCGCACGTTTCTGCCTTCCTTGACGCCGTTGCTTCTTACGTTCCCCATCGCGTCCTCCACCAGTTCCCGACCGCTTAACTCCAACCCCCTCCCAATATAATATCCCCGGCAGTTTTACTACCCTCCGACGGCGTTCCCTTACGCTCCCTGCCGAGTTCCCGGTCATAGAGCAACGTTCCTGCTGCGTTCCCGACTGCTGTCTTAAGTATGTTACACTAATTACCCCGATTCAAGTAGAACCGCCTATTCCCAATGAGGACCCCACCTGGAAATCTACACGGTGCCATAATTTCAATCGAGTTTGGACTGATTTTGGTAATTGTTTTTCGTGTGTGGTTAAAATAAGGTTCCACGTTTCACAATTTCTAAGGGTTAGTTTCTATGTAGGTGGCTCGCCCACCAAAATCTAGTGAAAATGTAAGTGGAAACTAACCCTGAGCCTCCAACTTTGGTTATGATATCACCAAGGACTTGATAGTGCCATGACACGTGTCCTTGGTTCTGAGTACTGAAGTGAGGAGGAATTCGTCTCAAAATGAGCGGTTATGGCATATTCTAGACGTTGGTAAATGTGTTTGGACCAACTTTTGGCTTCAAAATTAAATTAAAAACATTAAAAACATTAAAAATTAAGGAATAAATTTACCAACAAAATTACAACCCTCTTGATTTCTATCTTCCTACATGGGAGTAATTTGCAGCACCTAATAGTTCTCCAAGTTTGGTGCAAAATCTCTTAGATGATCGGTTATGGGAACCTCTACTACGGTGCATGTTACTATTCCAAGTTACGTAGTGTTCTATGTAACTATTTAATGAAAATGTAATATTCTACCATGCAAAGTCATTTATGTTCTACAATGTCCAAACAACCTATTGAACTTTCATTAGTAAAAACTTAACTCCTAAGTAAGACGTTATTGCACTACATAACTCCAAATAGTAACACGCACCGGTTAGGATAATCCATGTAGTGACTTGTGTTCTCTATTGCAACCAAATGCCTTCAACATGTGAGTACACTAAATACTCATGTTATTGTGCATGGAAACAATTTACGCGGACCACTATTGTCATCCTCTAGTTTCAAGGCATAAATAATGTGGATCCATGATCTCAGGTCTTTCCCACGGTCTTCCTTGAGACTTCCGACCACCACTTTACATAGAATTCAAGCAATCAACTTACATTTACAAACCACGTAAAACAAAACTCTTCACCCACATAGTTTCTTGCAACCAAAAAAAAAACAATCAATGTGGTCCACACTAAATCTAAACTAGAGATTAGTTGTCGGCTGGAAATTAACCGCACCCACATTGGTGGTTCTTATTATGAGAATTAGCGTGGGTTATAGAGAAAGTATCGTGAACTATGTCGGTGTAGTAAGCAACAAGTTCGTTTTGTTCAAGGTACGAAGTGCACGGACACGGTGATGGTTGTGGCTCAAGTTATGTTTGGGAATGAATGGACCGTTTCACTCAAGATTTGTCAAAGCATGCCACCTATGATATATATTATGTGTGAGGTTATGTTTGAGATGGTAAGTTGTGGCTCAAGTTATCCTTGGAATGGACCGTTTCACTCAAGATATTTTCAAGGAGTCTACGCTTGCATTTGAGTTGGTTGTGGCTCAAGTTACCTTTGGAGTGCACCGGCTTCACTCAATATACGGATCCAAGGAACCACTTAATCCTTACATGCAAGTAGTTTGTTTTGTTGTTTTTTTTTTGTGTTGGAAGAGTTTTTGAAACGATCTTTACCTGCTTTGTCCCCAATCGTGTATTCATTGATCTTTTGATCGTCTTTGTGTTTTGTTTGATTTGTTTGGAAAAATACGACCTTTTTGATAATTTTCCAATAAATATGTTTACAAGGAAAATGGAAGGCAAACAAAATGCACTCGACAAGTGTGTGGGAGCTATGCTATATGGAGGAAAGTAAAGTTCCTCGTGTTCTTCTTTTTTTTCTTTTTTCATGTTCTTCAGCTTCTACGGATTATATTTGCACATTGAAACTTGTGTTAATATCAGCAAATCCACGATGAAGCATCCACGAAAATTGAAGTCAAAATCAAACATCTCCTGATTTAAAGCTACAGTTATCAGAAGTGCATGTTTGTTGATTCCTTGATAGAATACATAGGTACACCCATACCGAACATGAGAGCAATTAATAAAAGCCAAAAAGACAATTGACTAACCCAACTCTTTTAAACATGTGCTTTTGTGGCGTTTGTTCTTTGATCCCCACCGAACCACTCGCCGATCAAATTGTATATAGATGTTCGATGAAGAGAAATGACCGAATAACACCCACCCACATACCTTATCGTCTTTGCATCTGAACCGAGCCAATCGGAGGGGCTCTTGTGGTGGGTTTGCTTTTGTGCCACTTGGGGCCCAACAAAGGAAGAAGGGGGGGGTGGGGGTCCCAACCAACAAGAGACGAAGATTTGGTCCAACCGACCAACTGGCGTAGTAGCAGGCTCACACGAGACCCCCTATGAGCCACATAGGATTCACGATGTCTCCACCAATCTAAGATCGACACGTGGCAGATTTTCCACATGCTCTCAGAATAGAGACTCAAGCCGTGTTTAACAAGTAGCGTGTCCTTTTCCTCACATGATTTGTGTTTAGGGGAGTATACTATTATTGAATAGGTACTTACCGAATTGAAGTCGGTGGCTCAGGGAAGTGGGATTTTCTTCTTTGGTTGGACCGACCATTTAAGGGCTCTTTTCACACTTGGGGCCGGGAGCTTGTAACTTTTGGGGGAGTTTTCTTTATGGGGAACCGGTAATTGGATTGCCATGTAACATCACTCGACACTAGGGTGTCGGTTTAGGGGTTTAGGGTTTAGGGTTTAGGGGGTAATTTCAAACCCTAAACCCTAAACCCTAAACCCCAAAACCCCCTCGACACTAGGGTGTCGGTTCCATGGTGCTAAATTTGTGGGTAATTTCATGGGAATTATGTCCCACTTACATACATTGTTGGGTCACTCTTGTAAAATGAATAATACTCAGTTTCGGTGTTGTTCATCTCACTGAGGCGACCTGATCACATGCGGGGTGGACACATGGTCCGGTAACTAGAGCGCAACCTTGTTTTGATTATTTGAAGTGACCAGCAATCAAAGACAAATGACTGATTGTTGGTTCCATGGTGCTAAATTTGTGGGTAATTTCATGAGAATTATGTCCCACTTACGTATATTGTAGGGTTACTCTTACAAAATGAATAATACTTAGCTTTGGTGTTGTTCATCTCACGGAGGCGACCTGACATGCGGGGTGGACACAGGGTCCGGTAACTAGAGCGCAACCTTGTTTTGATTATTTGAAGTGACCAGCAATCAAGCACAGATGACCGCATGCCGATCATTGTCAAGTGTTTGTGATTCCTCCTCTGTCCAATAAGCCAACTTGCGATGAAAAGCATGTAACTTTGACATAATACTTTTACAAGGATTCAGGGAGCCTGACTAGGCCTCGTCATGTAGCGAAGGGAACATGAAACTAGACCCGAGTGATGCTACGGACCACGGGTTTGCATTCCACATAAATGATTGAATTATTGAAAGCTCGTGTGTTGGTGACAATGAGTGACTATAAATGAAGATAAGTCGAGATCGAGGGCACTTTATGTTGGTGATTGAAGGCCCGTGATCATTGAATAACGAAATATCTCATTGGTGGAGAAGGCCGAGACCATTTCATTTCACTTTACACTACACTATATTGTATTGTAGTTAGTCTCACTTACTATTAATAATGAAGCAATGGTATAACTATTTATTGTATTTCTCATTTTTTTGTCAACAATGGTCGAATTGGTTGTTTGGACATTATAGAACATTTGCATTGTTTCTTGGCAGAAAATCACAATAATTTAAAAATATATACAACATTGTGTAACTCCAAATAGTAAGTGGCAAAAAAGACAATAGTTAGTGTGGAGATCATGGCATTTTAAACTCTCTTTACCCTTGATTAATTAGTTGTGCTTTGTGGTAAGAGATATAGGGGCGGTCTCTCAATCGGGCCAAAGTTTGGCAACCAACCAAAATCAACCACATATGGTGTTAGTCACTCGCTCTTCGAGTGGAGACTGGTTTCAAGTAGCTTTTGATGTGAATTGGTCTCTATAATAAGCCAAATCATGGTCTTGATCACACAACCAATCATAATTGGCCACACGTGCAATATAATGTTAGGGTAGAACGCTTTTGCAATCAGTCGTTTGTTACAACTTCATGTGTTGAAAGCCCACGTGCACATGATGGTGATCAAATAGCATTTACTTGAGAACCCACTCACATATGTCTCTACATTACATTTAAAAACCCGTGATGACACAATATTCAATCTCAATTTTGCATTGTACGGCCTTCATAAGAGTTTCATGGGTCCTCACAATTTCATGGTCATTAGCCTAGGCCATATTGTAAAGTGCCAAGGTAACAAAAATAAACAATAAGGTGGCAATTTTCCAACAATGAGTTTCCGAGGTAGTTGTCTTTATACTCCATAGTACAAATCATGCTTTCAAAAAGTTGATGTCACTTAAAATGGACAACAAAGTCACACCATTAATCTTCTCGTATGGAGGTTATGGGTTACTATTATGCCACTCTAAAAAGCATAGAGATCATGTATTTAAGTACTTTAACTATTTTCAATCATACATTTCAATGTATTTTTGTACACCCCTTTGAGACTATAATTGGTATATATTGGGAATATTCATCAAATACACAAAATGTCTTATGAATTGTGCATTATTTTGTAACCCATTTGAGAATAGTCCATTATCGCACATGGTTCATATCTCTACAAGGGAAATATCCCCCCCCCCCCTTGGCGGAAGCATGTGCATTAGTATTAGCTAATGTGACTTTGAATTGCACACATAAGATTTTATCACTACTTATTGTTGCCTATTGAGGTGGTCAAGAGAGGTGGTCAAATTTATTAAGACATGAACCCAACCATATATACCTTGCAAGAGTTGTAGATAGTACGTGCATACCTCATGTGGACGGTGGTTACTTTACTTATCGGGACACATGTGTGAGTGGTAGATGAAAATATTTGTAGTTAAGAATAAACACCAAGAACATGTGTTACAAGGAGATTGAACTACGTTTGACTTAAAATATAAACAACACTCTAGGTTCAGTTGTTAATACATTGAAAAATGCATGTATGATCACTTAACAAGAAATATAATTTTCACTTCAAATGACCTTCTATAACTTTTGCATCTCAACTCTTATTCTGAAACTTGAAATGATGGGGATTTGGTTCATTTGCAAGTGCCAACTATATATGAAAGTTCTTGATCCACGGTGAACATTATATGTGAAGTTGGAAGGGCCCACAATAAGACCGCATACCATACATGTTAGAGTGACCATAATTATCAGCTTCCTAATGTTCTCTTCATTTTACTTGGCCTTATTGTGAATTTACTTCCAACATTTTAGCGCGTATAAGATAGATGGGTCTTAAAGTGACTTGTTTTCTTAATTGGACTTTTATATTTGATTGATATGTGGTTTGGTGAGGATCAAAAACCAAGCAACATAAAGACACATGTTCGAGAGAGATTGGACTTCTTCAAATACGAATAACTACTATGCACTCCATAATGAGCACAAATGGGAGGAAATGTGTATCCAATTAAGAAATCAACAAACATGCACTTCCAATGATCATAACTGAATCAAGGGAAGTCCGATTTTCAATCTGATTTTTGCATATGGCACATTGTAGATTTGCTAACGCAACACGAGTTATGTTGTGTGAATGTAGTTGGTAGAAGTTGGAGAACATGAAAAATGAACCAAATAACATCAAATATACATTAGATCCTTGAGAACCATGAGGGAATATGGCACCCACAACTTTTGAGTCGTATGGCCATTATGTAATGGCCCTACTACTCATAAACTTTTAAGTTCGCACATCAAGTGTGAGTGCCAAAGCATGGGTACTTGGCAGTCAATGGTAGGGAGTTGTGCCATTTATTGGCCCATACTTCAAACTTATGGATAATAAGATGTTGTGGTGCATGGGGAAGCCAACCAATTGGATTTTGCCAAGTGGCGCTAACTCGAGTTCGTTATTCAATATTGAAGATAAGTTAGGTACTATGTATGTTATGTCACCTTCCGACACTTTGGCCTCAAAACCGGAGTAGCCAATTGGAGCCGATTTGGAGAAGGTGGTCAATTGACATAATACTTTGGATTAAGTTTGAGTACGTCTTCTAAGCATCTCTAAGTTAAAGTGGCCCGAGAGGGTGGAACATTTGGTTGCTTGTCACGTGTTTGTTTGTATATGTTGAGGCTTCTAATTATCATGTGCCTTGTTAGCAACATCGTCAAATAACATGTACGGGTTCAAGAGTGCCCCGGTTTTTACTTGACATTGGGACCTTGAGTAGCTCAATAACTTGCATGAAAGTAAAGTTATATATGTTTTAAAATCTTCAAACTTTGTTTTATTCGTGTTCATCCTATCTTCGGAAACCTTTGAACGCATGTGCGTAATTACTAGTTGGATATTGATAGGCTATAGTGCCAATTAACTAGGAACTATATCCTATTGTTTATGAAGTTACTAGGAAGTCTTACCTTGGTGAAAATATTCTCAATAGCTAGAGAAATGTTACATATACCAAAGAATGGGGCATAATGTGCTACTTTAAACTTCCAAGGTATGAGACATTCTCAAACCCACACATTTCTTGTTGGATACCAATATTTATTGAAATCCCTAAGCATGGTTACTCTTGCAAAACAATGTTTTCAAATGTACAACTTATATATAGAATGCCTATCATTCCCATTGAGATTATTGCAAGGAAATGATCACTTATGATAGCAAAATTCCATGATTGTTACAAAGTCTATGATGTATAGAGAGTCGAAAGAGTTTAAAGGAAATGCCCAACCACTCGCCCTTGCATTGAGTTTGAAGAAATGATTGAAGGACTTGGCCGATGAAAAGAAGAAGTTCATCTTTCTCTCTTGCTCGGATTACAATGAGGTGGAGTATCTTATGTGTAAACTTTGAACAAGGACCAAAAATCACTTGTAAACAAACTAGAGTATTGTTTTTTTCTTTACCATGTTGTCAAGTTTTCATTTCTAATGATATATTGAGTTATAGTGCGACGGATAACAATTTGAGTCATGTTTTCTATTCACCTCATTTCTTGTTGGTTGTACGACAACTTATTTACAACTATTCCACAAGGTTTGTTCACATCTACATGGCACTACACCATTTATGGTAATTAGCGTCACGTACACTATATGCAAAGGGCCTAAACTAGACATCTAGAGGTCTCAAAGTGTCATGTGTGCTACTTGCCAATCTCATATTATTTGTCAGCATAAGTAAATATTTAAAGTGATATTTTTATTTTACATTATGATATTTAACCTAGCACATTGGGATACTTGAGATAATAGTTATGGGTTTTAGTATGCAAGGGAAAGATATTACCGAGCATACTAATGGCAAGTGTTATTTGTGTACATAGGCATACACCTCACAACACCATTGAACATGCTCATGCCAACATATTAATAAATGCACTTGCATGTCAAGTGTCATGAAGTGACACTAAAGGATGAAGTTGTTGATCGTTAGTGTAACCTAATGCATGCCTCAAAACAAGGTAAGTGAAACTATTCCACATGTGACACTAAAAACCAGAAATGGTGTAGTTTTTGTGTTTCTTTCTTTGTGTTTCCAACATAACTTCAAAAATCTAGTAACAAGTGTGTGTGTGTGTGTGTGTGTGTGTGTGTGTGTGTGTGTGTGTGTGTGTGTATCTTTGTAATACATACTTTTTGTTGATTTCATACATGGAGCTTGAAACATTGGGTGATTGTTGTGCCGATGAACTAAGGTTGCTACAAAGCCACGAGCAAACATGATTTATTTTCCCTCAAATGTAATGGCTAGTTTGATTTGTAGCAAGATGCTTGCCATGCCATGCTTCACATGGGGAGAAAATCCAACCCAACACTTAGAAATGAGAGGAAATTAGCTCCTCACAAACGATGCACATGTGTATTAAACAAGAGAGAATTGAAAGCAACTTTGCAATTGTATGGCCAAGTCAAAGGTGCCTAAACTCTATCATCTTCCTCCCTTCCTCCATCCCATGGGTTAGGACCAATGTTGGCCCGGTAAAAATAGGTGAATGGATGGTACCAATAATCAACATCAATAATTGTACCAAAGAACCTACCCATGGGTATCAATTGAAATCGTCATCCCAATCAAATCTTCATATTCTGACAAGTAATTATATCAAGGCAAAGAGAATCTTTGCATACCTGAGTTCATGTTTGGGTCAAACACCATTCTAAATTGTATTGATATTGCAACAATTTTACCTAAATACGAAGGCTCTTGCATGGTACATAGACCCAACTAGTATAAAAAACTAGAAAAATCAGAAATAAAATAGAAATCGAGAACTCTTACTCTACTTGTACAAAACTTTAGTTAAACCCTCGTTATAGATACTTGAACAATGTTAAAAAGAGAGACAAAACCATACCAACATTGGCTAAGACCTTCTAAACTCCCACACGAAACTAAGCTTTGGCACTTAAGGTGTCACACCACATGTACGTGTGTGTGAGTGAGATTTGATTGACATTCGGTCAAAAACTCCCAATCTATGTTTGCCAAACAACATCACATTCTTCGTTCAAGATTATTGGGTCATGGTTGGTGCATTTGGCAACCAACAACTTTCAACATAGTTTACATACCTTGGAATGGGAATTTTGTGTATTCAAGAACCTAGATTGGCGGCGTTGATTTCGGGTGTCGCAAACTTCGAGCCCAAAAAAAAAATCATTGAATTTGATACGATCGCATGGATCTCATCAACTTGCAATGGGCACAATGAGATCCGACTTCCCACACTCCGTGTGAGACGAAGAAGGTGGAGCGAAACCGGCAAAATAAGTACTAGGTTAGGTTAGAGCTTGGAATTCTTGGGTATTGGGATTGACCGACCATGCAACCGTGCTTGCTAAAGTATCTACACTAAATATTGTATGTAGTGTCACCAACTCTAGTTGTCTTGCTCAATACCAATTGTAAACCGCCCGTGTAGTGTGTCACCAACACTAAATGTAAACCTAACATTATTCGTCATTCTTTGTACATTCTTTGTTGTAGTGTTAAAACCATGTGGTCGGGGAATGGAGTTCTAGATGTATCTAGGGTTCTGTTTGATAGCCATGTTCACCTTATACACACACACACACACACACACACAATGTTGCAATTATTGCCACTTATTAAGTGATTTTTCATCTAAATTTCAATCATTCGTGATAATATTTCATTACAAGAATGTTAGGATTCTGAAATAAACTAAAAACGGACGAACTAAAAGTAAGTTGGGATGACGATATTTGTAAACTTACTCATAAGATGTGTCAATACCGCAAATCCGTAGTTAATATTGTGGGTATTTCACTACCAATGTATGAGTCATTATGCGTTGATGAAAGAACGATGCAAATCCACCACTATGGTAGATTTGTGAGTGTCATGGACAATAACATGGGACAAGTTTCTAGTGATGCAGGACAATTGCCCATGGCTCATATGTTTTGTAGTGTTTTT
Source organism: Polytrichum commune (assembly GCA_950295325.1). NCBI lineage: Eukaryota > Viridiplantae > Streptophyta > Polytrichopsida > Polytrichales > Polytrichaceae > Polytrichum > Polytrichum commune. Next base: position 22,886,502 of record OX485804.1, read on the forward strand.
CCAACATCATTTTGGCCACTGGATCGGCTCATGGAATTGTCCCCTTTTGTAAGAAATTGGAGATCGCAAAGATTGTCAAGTTGTGCTTGTTTTAGATTTGGAATGGAGATGTAAAAGTCGATAAGAGACCAAAACAAAGATTCTCCTTCCATTTGTGATCACATGAAATGGTGTTCATGTTTTGAACATGTAGTCCAATCCCATCACAACACATGTCTTTTTGGTGTTTGTTCTTAACTACAAGCTATTCAATATGCTATGCAAATATAGATGTCTAATCATGAAGAATAACTACATATAAGGCCCAAATATCTTGTGTTGTAACTTGCAATTCTTGGCAGCCACAATTGACCGATCATGCAACCATCCGTCATTAAACTAACCATGGTTTAGTTAGTGAAACACCACAAATATGTAGCACAAGGAATTTGATGGACTTGTAGAACCACGTCTTTGTGAAGTTTTTTTCCAAGATGGGTGTCGTCTCATATACATAAGGTACTAAGCTTGGACATATATGGACCTATAAATGTAACATTGCATGCGGTATATTAGTTCCATGTGTTCACACTATATTAATCTTCACTACCATGCTTTCCTTCTACATGGGGGACTTGGCCATGGAAGCATAAGGTTTAAGTGGCTTGTTCTCTTAGTCGGACCCCTACATTTTATTGATACGTGGTTTGGTGAGGATTAAAAAACAAACAATATAAAGACACATGTTTAAAAGAGACTGGGCTACATTTTTTTGAATATGAATAACTACTCTACACTCAACATCGAACACAGTTTGGAGTACCTATGCATCTAGTAAGAAATCGACTAAACATGCACTTCTGATAACAATAACTGAATTGATGGGAGGTTCTATTTTCCTTCCGATTTATGCACATGTTTCATCGTAGATGTGCTAATGCAACATGAGTTTTGTTGTGTAAATCTAATTGGTCGGAGTTGGAGAACGTGGAAAACGAACCAAAGAACATCCCACGTACTTTGTGTGGGCGGTTGACAAACCCATGCAAATTGTAGGAGCTAATTAGAAATGAGCATTGTGTGTTTCAACATCAAGTTCATTGGGATAGATGCATAGGAGACAAATCAATTTTAATATGAATGGGGGAGCCGGAGAACAAGGAGCACATAATGCCCCACAAATACACTATCCCACCAAATGTCCCCTTAGAAAGGCTTGGGAAAGTTACATTTTATCTTTCCCACGGAATGACTTTATGTAGACACCTCAAGAACGAAAGTGATGGCTACTATTCTAAATGTTGTTTTAAGTGTCACTTACTTTTTGGAATTATGCAATGCTATAACTACTTTATTGTATATCTCATGTTTGCCAACAAAGGTTGAATTGGTTGTTTGGACATTATAGAACATTAACATTTTTACTTTGTAAAGAAACTAGGTTAAGTGTAAATCTATATAACATCGTGTAACTTGAAATAGAATGTGGCTCTAAATAGAATATTTAGTGTGGTAGATAGGTACACATATATCTAAGTGTGAATGTATAGATACGAATAAACACCAACTTAGATCATCTATGAGTTTCATGGCAAAAATTGCATAGGATGTTTATCTTGACTCTATTAACAAAACCATGATATCAACTCACACATGCCTTAATTTGGATTCGAAAATGCGCTCACGTGGGATCTATGTTGTTTACAAACCCTAAGTATGTTCAATTAAACCTTATGGTGAGACACCAATGTCCCATAGTACACCGGTTAAATTCTAAAGCCCGTGTCAACATAAAAAATGATCAGTTGAGGGCAATCAAAGTGGCGTTGAGATTATCTCGGTGTCTTGTACACGCTGAGACTGATGTTCAAAATTGGTTTTTATTTTTAATCACTTACAATCACAAAACCAATCGTTAAGGAGGCTCCGATATATTTGGGACACCGGTGTCCCAAATAAGGTTCAATTGTTCAACCTATCATAATTATTTTTGCATACCCCATTAATGGTTCACAACAACACATTGGGTGATGTGACTTGTGTTATATATTCCCAAATTTTTTTGTTTCCTCAAACCTAGTGTTGTAGTACCATAGGGGTGGGTTGCTACACTATAAGTTGTATTTAGTATCAAATGGTAATGTGTTCATGTCAATGTAGTAACTTTTTGAAAGACACTTCTCATGAATAACTTTAAAAGTAGTACCATTCCAATCTACTCTTAGTTCATCCACTTTTTGGTATATTATGAATCCAACATTTATGCAATGAATTACTGTCATGAATGATTGAGATTTGGATGAAATTTTACTTAGTAAGTGATTGTAATTGCAACATTGTAAATCTAGAATGTCCAATTCATTCTCAAGAAATGACAAATAATGTTGGTTTTGGGCAAGGCAAATAGAATTGGCGACACTAAAAACAATATTTGGTGTAGCAAGAACTAAACGACGACATTTTGGGAAGCACACCGATGTCGATGTCAATTTTGTCAACAAAGTTTTGGTTGACTCTCAAATCACTCGAATCTATACAAAAAGTAGGGGTTCCAACCCAACACCAATACCGATGACGTTCCAATTGATGTATAAAGTGTTGGAATGTGGCATTGCACCAAACCCACATAGGATTCCAACCGCCACATGGCGACCTCCAACTCTTTGACCAATTCCACATCACACGCGGAAGGCATGTAAGCTTATATTCGGAGTCACATCTCTTCCAAATAAAAATTCCACACATGTATCCATCAATATCTTAATTATGCAACATCAAGAAAATATCTTCCCAATGAAATTATTTTTGAAACTCGTGAGCCAAATCCAAAAACGACACACTAAACATTGTATTTAGTCTCACTTACTATTTGTAATTACTCAATGCTATATCTATTTATTAATTATCTTATACTTTACCATCACATGTGAAATCGATTGTTTGGACATCATAGAACATTAACAACTTCACTTGGTAAAAAGTTACATCAAGAGTAAGAAAAATAAAAAGTCAGAGAAGTTTCATGAATTTATCACTCTATGGACGAGGTCAATGACATATGTGGATCAAGGTCTATTAGTTTAAAGGACGTCATAAATATCTAGAAATGATATAGCGAGGGTCAACAACAGGTGTAGAAGCTTCATGTATAGAAGGCTACTAGAATTTGGGTAGTGAGGAATTATGTAGTAGGAGCCACCATAGAGAGCTCCCTATTCCAACATGCATTTGTTATTTTTCCGCTCAAAATGTGTCATGTGTCATGCTCACATTCAGCATGACCACTTGTATCCCATGTGGAAACTGCAATTTGGCACATGTAAGGATGAAATAGGGAGCTCTCTACAATAATATGTAGTTCAAACAATTGACACGATTAGCTAGAAATGAAAATATGTAGCTCAAAATGTGTTTTTGTGGATGGAGATGTTCAATCCATGTCCCTTGAACATTTGAAGGTTAACTCTTAACATAGAGGCACAAGAGGCTTTTTATGAGTCTCAAGACATCGTGTGGAGGTGTTGAAGATTACATATTCTATATCATAGGCTTAAAATGTCAAAAGCGATCCACCTAAAATAAACCATGTTTCGATTGCATTTTTCTAATTGAAGAATGCATACATAGAACAAACGGATAATGTTAACCAAGGTTGTCTCAAGACATCGTGTGGAGGTGGTGAAGAGTCTCTCAATGATGTAATGTTGAGAGACTCTTCACCCTTTATAGTTGTTGCACACTCATATGTAAACCACAAACTTCACCCAAAGTTTAACCCTTCTTCTTCTTCTTTCATTATCTTTGTCAATGTCATTGTTTGGGGTTTTGTAGTGAACCCATAACTATAAAAGTATTTGTATTAGATTACCATCTCAACTTTCAAGTCATGTCTTGACATTCATTTGGTGGCAATTTCAAGACAATAGGTGGGTTACAAATTAGTTTACATGCATGTGAGGCACACACACACATTAAAAAATTATAGTTATTGTGCCCCAATTGGGCCACATCGATACCCAAGCTCTTTCAAATCGATTTGGGGGGGGGGGGGATTGTAACAAATTACGAAAGCATCTTGCCTTAGTGTCACTCTTCATTGCGGTACCCAACCGCGTTGGTGCACAAAAGGGTTATTAATTGAACATGTCTTGTACATCGTAGACACATAGAGTGATGTTGTTTGAGGTCAATGTTTGCATGTACAAAAGGGGTTATTATGTGATGTTCATAGTATGTACTCGTATTTGACACCAAGGCTATGGAATTAAGTTGCATCTTTGAGTATCAATTATCCTCTTTCCCTTATCTCATACCTTGAGAAATATACCCTATATACGTGTACTCTTAAGCAAACACGTGCATGGACTCCATTATGTTTTGACATGAAGATTACATGATTATGCACATCAAGAGTGTTATTGCTTGGGGAGACGAGGTCACTCGGTGGCCACCCTGTTTTGCAGTTTGGGTTGTAACTCTCGCAACGTTGTTATTGAGGGTTTTGGAGCAAGAGGGCACGATGCAGATGGACTAGTATGTTGGTTCTCCCAAGGTGGTTATATTTTGGTTCCTTTATTGTAATTAATTCTTCAATATGTGCCAAAAGAAGAAGAAGATGTAGATGGACTAGTGGAACCACCCCCAACATAATAACTAAATATATAGGGTAGTGAATCGTAATGATACTTGTGTTGATAATACATGCATCAAGTACCCGTCATTTACACCCAAATTATGGAATTCAATAACATGGGTCCCCTCGCCCATCAAGTATCTTCTTTCCCATACCAAGTACTTGAGAAATATGCCCAAAACATACCATGCATGGAATTAATATATATGTGACATACAAATCGGGGGACAAGTTTGCTCACTAAACATCAAGGTTCATAACACATCCTGCAACTATTGACATTCAAGTCTCTGTAGAGTTTTATGCTAAGGTGACATACCATTATTCAACCATGTGGATCGGTTTCATGACTTTGCAATATGTTAATTATGGTCTATGGGCTCCCCAAACAAAGTAGGAATGTTCATTACTATTCATACATTTGGGTTGACACTTGGAAATTTGGGTGGAGTTAGGGTGAGTTTCCATGTAGGCTACTCACCCACCAAATTCTAGTGTGAATAAGGAAAGATCCACCGAAATGTAGAGGGAATTTAGTGGGGGTAGGGCTTGTATGTGCCAACTAGCTACTCCCATATTCTCAAATATGGGCCCACTTATTAAACTTGTGATGTACCCTAGCGGTGCCTTGATTAAGAGATTGATTGATTGATTGATTGACTGATTGATTGGGGAAGAATGATGAATAACCATACTTTAATGTATTTAGCATGTGAGCATATGGTCATTATCGGCAGACGAGTCTAGAAGAAGAAATGGGCTAGAAAACCCATCAATGAATTGTGTACAAGGGCTAGTAAACTCAAGAATGAGTGGTGCACAAGGGCTAGACAAGCCATGGACAAACTGTGCATGGGAGTTAGACGACTTCCGAAGGGAGATTTTGCATTGGAGTTAAACACCTCCCTCTGGAAGATCTTTGTGTTGGAGTTAGACCGCTCCAACTATAAGATATGAATCGGAGTTGGACAACTCCTAGTGGCTGGATGATATTCATTGTAGTTAGACAACTCTCAATGGATAGATGAATAAAGTTGGAATTAGAGAGTTCCAACTAGAAGAACGAATGAACAAATCAAGTTGGAATTAGACAATTCCAATTTGAAAAATGTGATTGAATCAAAAGATGAAAGAAGGTTCCACTGGAACCCAAGATAGAAGATTCATAGTAGATATAAAGTTGGAGCTATGAATGTAAGACCTTTAATATATTTGGAAATAGAATGTAAAAGTAGCGCCTTTGGCATAAGAGGAAGCTTGGGAGAGGAGAGAATATATTTTTTATTTTTGTCTCTCTTCTATGGTCGGGTGGTTCGAGCTTATAGTCAATTATATTGTGTATTTTCCAATCATCCGGTAACTTTAGTTTATAAGCGATTGGTCCAATTCTCTTAACAATATCAAAAGGACCACAAAACCTAAGAGACAATTTCTTTGACATTCCCAATTTCAATATGGATCTTTGAGGTGTGACTTTTAGGAAAACTTTATCACCTACCTCAAATTCTCAAAAACTTCTTTTCTTATTAGCATAGTGATTAGTTCTATCTTGAGGACTCTTTGTGCTCATTTTCATATACTCAATGACTTCATTCATTTATCTAACCATTCCAATGACTATTTGAACCCCTAACTCAGGGTATGAAAGTGTCAATCAAATTGTTAGAGAAATTGATTAAGTCATTGAGTCTTTGAAAATGAGAATGAAGAGTACTCAAGATAGGACTAATCATTGTGTTGATAAGAAAATAAAAACTTCAGAATTTGATGTAGGTGATAAAGTTTTCTTGAATCTCACACCTCAGAGATCCATATTGAAATTGCGAATGTCAAAGAAATTTGTCTCCTATGTTTTGTGGTCCTTTCGATATTGTTAATTCGATCAATCGCTTATGAACTAAAGTTATCAGATGATTGGAAAATACAATCTCTTCCTCTGGAGTTGTTTCACTCCAATGACCATTTGCTCACATGCTAATGGCATCAAAGTATGGTTAGTCATCATTTTGTCCCCATCAATCAATCAATCCCTTATCAAGATACCACTAGGGTACATCCCAATATAAGAATTAGATAATTCCAACTGGAAGAATGTGATTGAGTCAAAAGATGGAAGAAAGTTCTAGAGGAACCAAAGATAGAAGACTCATAGTAAAACTAAAGCTAGAGCTATGAATATAATAATGTCACTTTATTTGGGAGTAAATAGTAAAAGTAGTGCCTTTGGCATAAGAGGTAGCTCGGGGGAGGAGAAAGGATATATATATATATATATATATATATATATAGTTTTTTTTTGTCTGTCTCGTATGGTCGGGTGGTTCGAGCTTATAGTCAATCACATTGTATTTGTTATGATGGAGTTTTTTTTTATAGTATACTCCATTGAAAGTTCACAATTATTGTATTGGGTGTAAAAAAAAATTATATTATTTATAAGTGGTTGAGGTACGTGATACACCTCCTCTTCTTAGTTACCAAGGATGGAGTTCTAGACCAACATTGGTTCTCTTGAGTCTCCATTGGTCTTAATCATTTAGTGACTGACACTTGTAGGTTAGAGATTCTTAAGTGGGCACATTGAAGTCCATCGGCACTGCCCATGGCCCTCCACATTCTAGCGGACCACTAGAATGCGGTTGGATGGCATCTTGTGGTTGATTACATGAGAACACCTCTGACCCAATATTATCTAGCATCTAGTGGGCGAGAGCGGCCTACATGGAAAGTCACCCTTATACTCCCGGCAATATTCACATGAAACATTGTTCATCCCGGTATTGTCCATTAAAAACACTATTCATAACAACGATAACACTATTCATAATATTCTTATTATTCATTATTCGTACCGGTGTCAATTTCTTCCTATTTTATAAGTTTCTTCTCATGAAGATAACATAATGAAAACCCACGTCACATGCTAAATATAAAATGGAACATAACTATGCAACCGAAGAATGTTATGGAAGGCAATTTGATCATAATATTGAAGGTGGGCATGATGAAAATGAACAAATGGAAGGGGGTGATGACAAATAATGAGCCCTTCAACTAAATCAAATAAGTTACAAGTATGGGCATGTGTTGTCATGACCGTTTGCACATGTGCATAATGAGACACCACTTTTAAGTGATTTCTTACATTATTGGAGTGGTGGACAACGTTAAAGTGATGAACACCACCATCGCCACATTGCCCATTGTATATATAGTAGAGGCACCTACTCCTGATGAGGACCCCATCTACAATCTATAGGGTACATGAATTTCGATTAGGCCGGAACCCATAGTGCCATGATGCATGATGCACGAGTGCTCAAATGAGGAGAAATGAGCGATTATGGTAGACTCTAGACATTGGTATTATGTTCAGACCAACTTTTAGCTTTAAAAATTCACAATAATTTCAATTTAAGAAATAAAATTATCAATAAAATTGCAATCCTCCTAATTTGCAATCTTCCTACATGGGAAAAAAATATTGCACCACCTTATACTTCTAAAGATCTGGTGCAAAATATCTTATGTGATCGGTTATGGGTGCCTCTACTCTAGATAGGGTAACGATTCCTAGCAATTCTTGTGCTAATGGTTCAAATCCAGGATATGTGTGAGATACCCGTCTCTAATATCCAGGGTATGCCTCGGATACCCTGGAGCAGGGGGCCGTCTCGGCCAGTTAGATACCCGGGACACGGATTACTTTTAGATACCCGGTGTAGCCCGTGCATGGTCTCGAGTATGTCTCTGACACGGAGATTCTGGGATTCTTCACAGCGAGAGCGTTATCGCTTGGGGGACGAGGTCGCTCGCCGAAGGCCGGGCTTCGCAGTTCGGATTGCAGCTCTCGCAGCGTTCAAGTCGCGGAGGGTTTTTGAGGCAAGGCAAGATTAGGGTAGGGAGGAAGGGAGGGAGGGCATGATGCAGACGGACAAGCGGAAGGGGGCGATGGCGGAGAACAATCCCATCCAGATGGTGCAGTTGAAGATGCGGCAGTTCGATGCCCATCTCAAGGGATGGCTCAAGAAGCAGCCCGCGGCGGTGGAGGTGGCTCTCGTGACCGCGGGAAGCGCCGTTCAAGGAGGTGCGATTGGAGCTCTCATGGGAACGTTCACGGCCGACATGGCGTCCACACTGCCCGCTGCTCCCCCTGGGGTTAGCCCCCAAGCCGCAGCTTCTCTACAGCAAGCCAAGGTGAAGTCACATCTCTCTTTCTCTCCCTCTTTCTCGTTCTTGTAATTCCTGGAAGCAGATATTTCTGATGCATTCCCTCTTGATGGCCCGAAAAGGGAAGAGAACGGAGGTTATTGGAAATTCGGGGTTTTAGTTCGTACGGTTTTGCTGGATTTGGAATGCATGAGGGATTTAATGTGCTCGTTCTAGGATAGGTTCTGAGGCTCTCCTTATGGGCATAAGTTTTAGCTTCGAAATTCTTCAGGACATTTGTGGAGATTGAGGACGTTTTAGGTTTTCATCGCCATCTCGAAGAGGGTAATATCTGGTAGGTGAATTTCTGGACACCGAAATTTCTGTACTTGGCTTAAATTGGAAACAAGACAAGTCTGTGACTGGGGAAGCTTCGAAAAGAAAGAGAATGTAGGTTAATGGAAATTTTGGGGGTTTAGTTCATGTGGTGTTTCAGGAATTGGATTGCATGGAAGATTTGATGTGGCTGTTGCGGGTAGGTTTTGGGAAATTATCAGCTCCGATGTTTAGGACTTTTGTGGAGCGCTCAGTAGTTTTCCCTCCGCGACCTTTTGTTAGGTTTAGGGTTTCATCGCCATCTCCATGCCAGGGTACCTAATTGTAGGTTAAGTTCTAGCTGCTGAATTCCTAATTCTGTTCTGGACTTAAATCGGAAACAAGATTAGTCTGTGACACTCTTGTTGACAGTGAATTTTGGAGAGTAGCAGGAATCTTCTGGTTAAGGTGTTTCATGAAGAAGTAGATGTCAGATGGCACTTGTGTAATTCGAAGGATCTTGCAGCTGTAGAATGCGATCAGCCTCTGTATTTATCTGAGTCGTTGCCACAATGCAATTCCTTTTTAATTGTAGGGCATGATTAAAACTGCTGTGGTGGGTTCACTTAAACTGCATATCATGCCTCAAGTGGTATTTCAAAAGAAGGGTATACCATAATGTGTTGTGTTTAGGGTTTGTGACTACATTGATACAAAGATTTGTATCCCTGATGTGCCTGGCAAACTTATGGAGGCACTATTAGAGTGGACATGCATGGAAGCGTGTGTTTTAGGATTGAGGACAGTTGGTTGTCAGATGTTATTATCTGGTCAGGCGGTTTCTAGAATGGATGAATTGCAACTATTCAGCTTCACACTATGTTGTTGGTTTGCAATCACCTATTAACATCGTTGTCTCTTGGGGCTCCCCTGCCACTTTACATCACTAAGCGTTTAGTTTTGACAGAAGATGGGGTAATTGGTTATTATAACTTGGCTGGTTTACAAACACCTGACATGGGTATGCAGTTCCTTCTGTCCTTTCAATTCCTTTTGAAGTGTGAAGGAGTTGAGAGGGAATGCAGAATCCCTGTCATTTTGGATCAAAATGCTGATGAGCTGGATTGCTTGTGACAGGCTTTTGCAGGAGGCCCTATGATACAGGCACGTAATTTTGCTGTGATGACAGGTGTCCAAGCAGGTCTCACGTGTGCCATGAAGCGTGCCCGCGGTGGGGTGGAAGACATTCAAACAAGGTGTTCTTTTTTAAAGCTGGAAATCACAAATTTTACCTAAGTGTTTCCAAGATTTGTGTTTGTTGGGCATTTCTTCTTCAATGCTGGAACCTCTGCAAACCTTTCAGTATTGCTAAGGGTTTTAGGAGCACTTTGTGTGTTGGGTTGCTGTCAACTGAATTTGGACTATATCCTATGTGATGTGCAGCATGGTGGCAGCATTTGGCTCAGGTGCAGTATTCTCAGCAGTGAGTGGAGTGGGTGGGCCTAATGTTCTTGGAAATGCCCTCATGACTGGATTTTTCTTTTCAGTTGTTCAAGGGGGTTTGTACAAGGTGATGAATCTCTCCCAATAAATCTCTCCCAATGTCTGTCTGCTGCCTTATGGGTTTGATTTTGTGTCTATTAGACCTTAATCTCGTGTTTGATGTTCAGTTGTGCAAAGTTGAGGTGACAATGAAGGCACCCGAGAGTCAAGGAGGAAGGGATTTAGTACTGGAAGATTCTGGTAAATTATTGGTGGCTACTTGTTGGAGTGTTGTTATACTTAGTATTGTTGGGCATTGTGCGTCCAGGTTGGCAAGCAATTCGGAAACAAACCAAGCGATGACAGGTTTTATTCTCGAGGGAAGACCATGTTACAGAACCTTGAACTACAGAAATATGAAAAGAACTTCAGAAAAGGCTTGCTCACAGATTCAACTCTTCATCTGCTTAATGAAAGGTCCATTCTGCTTCTACTCAAGGGTGCATTGTTGTTTGTGTGTGTTTATTGCCTATCGTGTACCAAAAACTGCTGTTGTAAGTTCAGTCTCCATTGAAAATGCTAAAGAGTCACTAAATTCTGAAATAGTTTGACGGAGGTGGATCTGTGTGTGTAGTACTGACAGCTTTTGTGGTTTCTGTGCAGTGCACTTAGAGATGTAAATATTCCACCAGGACCAAGACTTCTAATTTTGGAACATGTACAACGGTAGGTGGATCTAAGCATGCCCTTCTTGCAGCTTGATTCCTACTAAGAGACTTTCAAGTATTTTGAACCTCTTGAAGTTTTATTCTGCTTCTCTAGCTTGCTTAGATGGGCTCATGAGCTGAACCATCAAGGATCAGACTTCGTATGACCATGGGAGTTGCATGCGAACTAACTCTTCGTTGACTTGTATACAGGTCTGAAGACCTGACAGGAAAAGGCGCTTCTACTTAAAGGGTTTCACACCAAACTAAATGAGTAGGATAGATCAACGGAAGAGTGTCACGCGTATTGCAATGGGAAAAAATAAATGTTTTGTACCTTTATTTTTGATCGATAACTGTTATTGCGCATCTTTGCTTTACCTTTGTGTGATGGTGGGTTTCACTATGGAGTACATCACAGATTTTATGATGCTTGAATCTGCATCTGAAATGGAGGTCAGGATTGTGAAAGGTGGCCATCTTAGATGTTTTTGTGAGTTTGTGTTTTGAATCAGCTTCGTGAGATTCATCATTGCTGAAGTGAAGTGCTCACGAACACCCATGGTACTTTCTTTGCCATGATGGGTCAGGTTCATGTAGGTGGCACCGAGGGCTTAAAATAACAGATACTTTCTCTAAATTGCTTGAATGGTAGTAGTTGCATTACACTATTGCATGTAATTAACCATTACTTGAGAGGTGTAATGTGATTGCTGTAGGGTGGATGATATCTTAAAGTGAGTGCAGGCTGTGGTTTTTTGGTTAGTAATCATAAGATCATGTTACAAAACCTTACAAGTTTGGCATACTTCAATCTTGTGAGTAGGCCTTTCATGAAGTGAAATGCAGGGATTTGTCCATAAGGTATGTGGCTTAGTGGGTCTTTTTGTGGGCATTTCCAACTCCGCATACAACTATGGCCGTTGGGTCAGATTGGGAACTGTCTCTTCCGTTCTGAATATTGTTGTTCAAGTTTCAGAATCAGAGTTGTTTTGCAAAATTATAAGAGGTTGAGGTACATCTATCTTTCTCTTAGAAGGATCACATAGGCCCTCGTAATGGTGTTCATGTTTTGAGCACATAATCTACTCTCTTCGTATATTTTGCTCCAACAGGTACCAATATAATGAAAGATCTTGATTTGCTTTTTGTGGTACTCTCAAGTTCTTTATGTACTTATCATTTATGACATCAATTTTATATTCCATTAAACTCATTATAGGATTTTCACTTGAGCTTTAGTACTTACAATTTATCATCATAAGAGGGTTAAAGACAAAAAGGTATAAAAGTTCAACCACTGACATAACCTGACAACTACTGCTTGTACTTGAATTTGAGAAGTTGAGTTCAATCTATATCAGAAAGAAGAATCAATAAGCATACGAGTTAAGGAAATAACCAATGTAGGTGAATGGTCTTAATATATAGGTGAATGCATGGTATAAATAACAAACACCAACAATGGTATCAAAGAACCTACCTTTGGGCATCAAAATTAAAATACCAATCAATTATTGATATTTGGGTGGGTGTGTCAATATGAGAGGATCTTTGTATACTCTAGTTATTATCAGGGTCAATATCATTTTGAACCTTCTTGATCTTGGGCCGATTTTGCCTGGGTATGAAAGTTCTTGCATGGTACGTTATATAGACTCAAATGGTGTTGGAAACGCAAACAAAAAGAATAGAAGATACTCATATCCTAATGGTATGAGAATGTGTGAACTCATTATACATACCCAAATGGCATAGAAAAACACGATTCCATACCAACATTGGTGATAAGTGGGGAGATTTTTTGGGCATAATTGGTTGTGAGACCCTAGTGTTTCCAAGTCCAACCGGGCTACGTGTTGTGATCTTTTGGTTTTTATTTATGAACTTGAGGTATATTCCATGAATTCGGCTACAATGAATAATTCCTGAATGGTCACAGTGAACGAATTTCCACCAATAATGTTGTGGATAAATGATAACTATATGAAACCATGTGAATTATCTACACCCATGATTTTCTTTTGATATCGAAATAAAGGAAGATAAAGACTCCAATTTTCCGAGTCCACTGGATTCTGTATTATCGACAAAGTTGCAAGAAAAATCACGGATTTTTAACTGCACTCATTGCCATGGGCCCTGTTAAGTTAGCCAATGTTGAATTTAACGTTGATTAGATAACTAACAAGAGGAGAATGGATTACAAGTTGTGGGAGTGGCAAGTCATCCAACTACTAGAAGTTGGTTTTTTTAGTCCTAACAAATTACCTCATGAACGAAACGTGAAAATTATGAATGAAATGGTCCCCTCCATGTATGAAATCATTGTGATGAGTGTTGATAACCCTTAATCTCTTGGATTAGCGTTTGGTTACAGTCCTTCAATCTACACCCATCTCTTCTTCAACTAAAAGTTGATTTGGGCAAACCAATCCATACACTCGTTCCTTGTTGAATGCCTAAACCCTTGCCTCCAAGGAACTACACTAAATAAGTAGATTAGTGTTAGAGCCAATAGTTACCCAAAACACTAAATGTCACTTGAAAGTACAATTAGTATTACAATTTCCTTTGTCTTTATTTTGCATTGTCAAAGTTGAGTTCCATTAAGTTTAAATTTTGTAATATCAAATTCCTAGCATATTACATTTTCTATGAGGCTCACATATTCTACCTCCAATTCTTCATTTGAAGATCTACAAAAAATGTCATCTAACACTAAATGCACTTTTGTAAATATTCAAAGTTACTAATTGGTACAAATAGTGTTAGAGTTGACATTTAGTGTTCTAACACTATGAAGACAATTGACATTTAGCGTTTTCGTCGACTATTAGTGTTTCCAACACTAATCTACCTATTTAGTGTAGTGTACGGGTTGGTTCGCCCTAGCCCCAAAACCATAACCCCTATTATCCCTACGCTACCCGGTAGAAAAAAACCACCCAAAAAAATTCATCATGTATCCAAATTTATTTGGTTGACTACAATACTCGTAGGATCTTGAGCCACTACAGGATATCAAAATTCACAAAAAGTTTGAGGTCAATCTAAAATCACACCTGGGATATCATAAGCTTCCACCGTTGGCACCTGCAATTTGGGCTTGTTTTTCCACATTGCAAAATCGAATAAATTGGGATTGTGGCTGAGAAAATTTGATGAGCTTGCATTTGAAGGATGTTAAGTTCTCCCCCACGAACTTTTTGGGGGAGGAATATTCGGGCTAGGGCAACCGCCCGTCTAGAAAATCAAGATTTTTTCGACCCGACCGAAAATTACTGCCCGCCCACCCGACTTCGAAAAAAACCATTGCCCTTGCATTCTTGAAGGCCACTTATCCACAAATCCCATATTGAGTGCACTTCATCTTCAACAACCCAAATCCAATATATACGTTCACTTCCATTGAGTAAGTAAGCAATTGATTGGGATTTCATTTTCAAAGTGAAATCACCAACAAAGCATGTAATTAACTCGGAATTTTAAAAATATTACAAAATCCTCATTAGCATTGAGGTTATACTTTTGGTGACTAACCATTGAAAGGGCATTCTAAAATGGAACTTAAGTTAGTGTTTTATTTTTAGTATGTTAAATATTATAGTCTAGTTAATACATTCTACTATCACAAAGTTTTCATACGCATTTAAACTAACGAAGTGTGATTGAATGTAAATAATTATAAATAATTATAATTAAGCCTAATTATTTATAAAATATATTTACTGGAGTTTATTCCAATAAATCATGATTAATTCTTGTAAGTACATTTTATAATTAATTAGGCTTAATTAATTTGGTAAGCATGATTTTTGATTTAATTGGGCTTAATTATAATTAATCAAAATTACTTAGACTTATTTACATTCAATCACACTTCATTAGTTTAAATGCATATGAAAACTTTGTGATAGTAGAAGGTATTAACTAATATACTATCAAATATAAAATATTATAAAAATAAAATAATCACTAATTCTAGTCCCATTTTAGAATGACAAAGACCCTTTCAATGGTAAGTCACAAAAATTATAACCTCAGTGCTAGTGAGGATTTTGTAATATTTTTTAAATTCCGAGTTAATTACATGCTTTATTGGTGATTTCACTTCACGGGTACATCACTCTAAGGCATTTTTGTGCACCACGTGCGGTTGGGGTTTTTTTTTTGTTTTGGGGCTATTTACCTTCAAGGGTTGAATTAAAGCCTCCCTATCATTACTTAAATTTCAAAAATGGCTCATTTGTTTGCACCCTTCCATTACTTATATTGTCCAAGTCACTGCAATTTTTTGTACTCTATATTCCTTTTAAGTAATAAAAGCTAATCTACTTCCTAACGCAATTGACGAGTGTTGAGGGAAAGCATGGAAACAAAGAAGGCTGCAAACAATAATACCATTGCAAACAAAGTTATGAAGAAACACATAGAAGACCATAGCAAAGTAATATCATTGCAAACACTGTTATGATGAAAACACGTAGGAGATGCCAACACAAATACCATAGCGGTCATTGCAATGCAAGTGACCAAAAACACAAAGCATAGTAAAACTTACTAGGATCCTTATCTTCAGCCCTATATTAATTTTACAAAAAAAATAATGGCCCACGTTTTATGTCCATCTAACTTACTTATAATGGGATTGTCTACATTTAATGGACCCTTCATTATTTGGAATTCCTTTATAATTTTTATTTCAAATGATTTTAATCCTCTCTATATTATGCCGCACATCGTTTTTAAAATGCACTAAGTGATCTACCCGTGTTTCACTTTGAAAATGAAATCCCAATCAATTGCTTACTTACTCAATGGAAGTGAACGTATATATTGGATTTGGGTTGTTGAAGATGAAGTGCACTCAATATGGGATTTGTGGATAAGTGGCCTTCAAGAATGCAAGGGCAATGGTTTTTTTGAAGTTGGGGCGGGTAGGCAGGCATCAGTTTTCGGTCGGGTCTTGAAAATCTTGATTTTATGGACAGGCGGATGGCCCTGCCCGAATATTCCTCCCCCGAGAAGTTCATAGGGGGGGACTTAACGTCCTCCCTTGCATTTGGCCCTCATAAGATTATTCAACTCCTTGGTTGTGTTCCGTGGGACTAGGTTTCAAGCAAGCATAATTCTTCTTTAACTATGCTTAAGGGATTCCCCGTTTATGGGGAGCACTCATGTTGTGTATTGTGAAGTTTTCAACAAGTAACTATAAATTCATAATTATTTTAACCGCAACCTCCTTCTTTGGAAAGAGACCATCGTCTACCTACTCAGTAACTCTTTTTTTCTAGTATTTCAAGTATAGATTGGTTGGCTTTAGGCAATTGCAAATTGTTGCATATGTGGCTATGACAAACATGTTTGTTTAGTATATATATATATTGTAAAAAATGACTTAATATCGTCACGCATTGACTATACATAGTAAAAGTAAGATTGAAATATATGGCGATGTTTATAATAAAACAAATAGTAGCTTGAAGCAATACATAAATTATTTGAGTCTAAAGATGGCCATGAAGGTCTAAAGCCAAACTTCAAACGGGCTAAAAACGTGGATTTTTCTCTCATAATTGGCTCAGGCGTGAGGGGTAGACCTCCTAGGCATGTCAGCTTTACAACGGCATTTTTGCTTGGGGAGGGGTGGAGCACTCAAGGTAAGAAAATTTGCTCACATAGGAGGATGCCTCCGACTCATGAGTGAAACAAGCACGCTTACAAACAGAGGGCACATCCAAAGGCCTTGGATCACACACATTCCTCGAGCTTACGAAGTATGGTTCAAAGACAATGTTGCACTTCAACTTAACCCCCCTTTGACATGATCGTGATTGATGTGGATTCAAAATTCACAAGGTGGATCGTGAAGAAAGGGTCAACCGCACAATTACCAAGAGCACCATATCACCAAGAGGACTATGTTGCGGAGGGAGCATATTACCAAAAGGACCAAATTACCAAGAGGCAAGCGATTACCAAGAAAATCAGACTCACCTTGCTTGCACTCATACCAAAACGTGGGATTCATACCACATGCAACCACATCCCAAGCTATACCAATAACATTCATAAAAACAACCACAAATCATAACAAACCATATACAAGATAAAACCTAAACTAAGGAGGGTTTGAATTTCACTGTTTGACCAAGGCAGTTGAGTGCAATCAAGGTACCAACCCTTGAATCCATCTGCCACAATCACACAAATTCCAACAACTTCGATTGTGGCCGCCACATGATAATTGCTCGCCACTCCCCCGACTACACTGTAACGTGAAGTGTGCAAGTTCAAGCTTCCCATCAGGGAATGAGAACTTGGCAAGTTGGAACTAGGAAGTAATCAACAAAGAGACTAGTCATTAGTCAATGCAATTACCACCACCAAGCACTAGCAACCAATTCACATTCATCATGGGCGATGAAACCAAACACAAGGGAACTACCAAAGGCAATGATGAACACTCAGTCTGTGATTGCTATGGCAATGAAACGCTCAAAGGTGATGAACAAAGAGATGATGAAGAGTTAAGGGAGGGGGACAATGGATGTGGGAGACCTCACATGTGGCAATGGGACTCAAATCCCTCAGCACTAGCTACATGAGGACATCAACTGAGATAAAACATGTAGGGCCTCTAGGTTACTGGAGGGTGACGCTCATGAAGCTTTGTGACTCTAGACAAGTGATGGCCGGAATAATGATGAACCTTGCCACTATGCGAACCCGGATAATTAAAAACATATTTTTTCATGATCGCCAATTTTTATTTATTTATATATTTGACCCCTTTTAGCCCTCATGCAACCTACATGTTTTCTCAATTGTGTGCAAGAATGAAGGTCAATTTTATGGAATTCCCAAACAGTAAAACCATGTATCTCTTACCCCATATACTTTCAAGAATGAACAAAAAGACAAATTTAGTGTTAGATCCGTAAATTTGATCCATAATCTTATTTGAAATACCTACCTACCCATGTCATTGAGGCGCTATGAATGGAGGGTGTGGTTTCGTGGGCAAACCACATCCAAGCCATCCATTCATAGGGCCCCATCCTACGGTTTATGAAACTTCTCGGGCAACCCGAATAAAAACTTCTGACGGATGAAATTTCAGCGGATGAAAAATAAATGTTTGCAAGATGAAGGGGTTGATTGTTCATCTGCTTGTATGAGAGCAGTTGTGTGAGATATTGAAGGTTCTTGGAGGATTCTTAAAGTTTCCAATGGAGTCCCCCCCGCCGGCATCATCTCTTCCATTAAATACTTTTAATGAAAGGTTGAGTTTGAAATTTTTTTATCCTAGATTCATAAGTGGATGGAGGTAGAGACTTCATCCAACGTGAAGAGAAGCCACAAGTTGGGGCAGCATATGAGCCTTTAGACCTCTCAAATTGAAATTGATGGCCCAGAGCTTTTTAGCATGCAAGTTGATGGGAGGGCGTTCACAACGCCTTGGTGACGTGTCCTACCTACCTACATATATGCATATGTACCTATGTGCGTATATATATAGATTACTTAAAGGTGTACGCATAACAAATCTTGCATTATACTAAACGAGTCTTGTGTAGGGCCTACATAACGTAGTGTACTCCAGTGAATAGTGTAGAGTATGGAGATGTAAGTATGTCATATTCTATGGATCATCTACCACAAACAAAACTTGCCTTTTGAAAACACTTCTCTATGCATATTCAATATTCATAACATTATTCAGATACATAACAATGTTATGTGAGACTAACATTATTCTACGGATTATTCCTCATATTCAGACTGAATGTGGGGGAATATATGAGAATATTCTATAGAATATTGTCAATCCCACAAAACATTGTTATGGATTTGAATAATGTTATGTTCCCCAAATTGAGGGGCAAATGGTAGATCATCATTAAATAGCTGGTCCAACACAAAATAATTCCGAAAAAGAATGTTGAATTTGAAAATCATAGACATAATTTCTTAGAATTACTTTAATTAACTTCACACAATTGTTGCAATATGGTAAATATAGTCATATAGAGAGGGGGTCAAATTATATTTCAAGTCATCCTTAGTCATCGAAAAGAATATGGATTAACATGAATTTTCAAGACAATGTACTAAGAACTTGGTCTATGTCCCAAAACAAGTATTGGACCTTAATTTCACATAGAAGATGCACTTAGTTGGAATTGTGCACAACTAGAGAAAGTTGGTACATCAAGAAACGTACAACTTGCAAAAATAACATGGTGATTTAAAAATTTGTGCAAAAGATATGAATGAATTTCAGCAAGCATTTTCAAGAAGTGAGCAGGTTTAAACAGAAAATGTGTTATGAACAAATTTTTGGAGCTTGATTGTGCTAAACAAAGAAACCTTTTTGGAGTTGTGTTAAACTAAGAAAACTAAGACCATCAAACATAATAACACCTCCAACAAAAACATTACAATTTGAAGTTGCTATACAAAAAATACAGACAAATACATACAAGTTGAATACCAAAGCTTCCTATATGTCAAGTTTACGTATCCCACATAGATTGTGGACATCTCGTGGAAAGGGGCTATATTTTGAAATCTTCCAACTAATGTAATGTGCAATAGGAACACCTTAACCTATTGGTTGGATATTTGTGAACTAGTTAGAATTGAGAAAAAAAGAATACATGAAAAAATGTTGGAATTTTCAAAATTGTTATTTTGTTGTGCCGGAGCGGCTATCTGCCTACGTACACCTAACCCTACATATTTGATCTTAAATTTTTTTAATACTTCTCTTTGAACCACCTACTCCCGATCAAGACCCCATTGTGAATCTATAGGGTGCCATAAGTTTAATCAAACTGGGACTAATATCAATAATTTCTTTTGTTGGGTAGTTAAAATAAGGTGCCGCGTTTCATGGTTTCTAAGGGTTAGTTTCCATGTAGGCCACTCGCCCACCAAATTCTAGTGGAAATGTAGATGCCATCAGGTGGAGTTTACATTTCCACTAGAATTTGGTTGGCGTAGCGACCTATATGGAAACTAACCCTAAGCCTCCAACTTCAGCTATGGTATCATACTTGGGATACAAATCCTTTTGAACATATTACACTTGTGAAGAAAATTATCCCTCAAAACAACTTGACCCTTATTGACGTATTAGAGAATTCTACGCTTTATATTATACCATTATTTAGTTTTTTGTTATATGCACTCCCAAATTGAATTGTCTTTCGCAAGCTTCACTCATGCATAAACATGTTGTTTCACACATTTATCGACCTTTGAGTTCAATATATCCCTTGTTGCATGCCTATAATTTGGACCATGAAGACACCTCATTATCACTTCGTAACGTATTCTACCATTATGTTTTTTGTTCCAATATGCTTGGTAGTCAGGTGGTTTCTTTTCATTCCACTATACACTTAGATGCCTTGAAATGCTTTCAATTCTGTCATATTTAAAGGCCACCAAATTTCGCCCTCCCTTGTACTAAAATGTTCATCAACATAGGCATGGCAATGCAGTTTTTTACAAGCCCAACATTGGGCACATTGGATGGTTTAAGAGTCGAGCACAATATTGGACTGTTTTGATTCCAACAAAACTTTTTATATAAATTATGTAACGAACCTAATTTGGGTGGTTTTTTTAGATTTCTTTTTATTCACATATTTCTTTAGTTTTTTTTTTTGGAGAGGAACCTCAACTTCAAGTTTTTTTTTGAATAAATTTAAATTTAAATTTAATTCTTTCAATTGAGCTTACCTTGTTAACAACTACATCATGTATTTCTTCGTCGTCATCACCTGAGAGAACCACATCTACATGTTCCTCAAGTGACCCTCCAAATTCTAAGTCCAAGTCATCCATTTGCTTACAACATTCTCTTACATCCAATTCACTTTCCACCCTTAAAAGATTTTCTACAAGTCCACCAAGAATACATTTGACTATGTTATTCCAAACAATAACCATCCTTTTATCCCTTGATGCAATATCCAATGCAAGTTTTTTTTTCAAGCATAAACTCAACTTCCAACCCAATGAAGGGGCTCCCTCAATTTTATCTACACCATCAACTATGTGAGATGGAGTTCTTATGGGCATAGGAATTGATGCTTGTGTGAATGCACCCTTGTGTGCATTACAATTCGAATCATTCAAAGGCTCCCTTGTAGTAGAATTGAATAGAGATTAGGGTTTGGATTGAACATTGCACCTTGGTTTGATGCTTGCAAGCCTCCGATCCATGAATTAAGTCCAATATGTAGAGCTACTCTCCCATTGCAACTCTCTCTTCAAATCCCAACTCACTAACTTACATTCTCCTTCTCCCCCCTCACCATTCCTTGCTTCAACTTGTTCATTACTATTCTTGCCGTTTTCTTCAATCATGGTGGCCCCTCCCCCTTCCATTGAGGCGCTTGCAATCAAGAGCTTCGTGCTCCCACTTCCTCTTCTACCTTTAGATCAATTTTGCCTCTCCTCCTCACTTGGACCAAGAAGCTTTTCCTTCGCAAGTGAGTCGACCATACAAGGCCCACAACATGGGTGCGATTCTCTTCACAAATGACAATTTAAAAAAAAATTGAATTTGTGTAAAGTTTTGGGGGACCATGACAACATATTAATCAAGTTTTGAGTTTCTTTGCTACTAATTCCCCCCCCCCCAACCCGGCCCCAAAGCAATTTTTCTCGGCCTCTGTTCCAGAAAACAATGTCAACTCGGATGGTAGGTGATGGAACATTGGGTATTTGCCTTGCTGCAACAAGCAATGTCGACAATCCGGCTTGGTAATAGGCCCTTAATGTCGCGCACCTCTTCATGAGGAGTGCTTGAAACACCATGGGCACAAGGGGGACCCCGGACTTGTGGCGCCATTGGTGAGAGGGGACCAAGTGATCCAACTGTGGGTGAGGGCCTCAGGCGTTGAGAACGCCTCCCACCCATGCAGACTAGGAGTCACGAGGGTAAGGCCATGGGCTATGAGTAGCTTATGACATTTATATTCTAGAATGCTCAAGGTTACCTTAATCAGAGGTGTGAGTTAAGAGATATGGCAATTTGAGTGGGACGTTGCCTAGGGACAACGCCTTGGGACAACAATGACCTGGGAGTGGTGCTCAGGACTGCCAATGTTTGAATAGCCATAACTTCCTCAACATTTGCGTGAATGAGGCAAATGAGGGTCCATCGGCATCTACTCAAAGAATAAATGTCGATAAAGTGGTCACTTTTTAGCATAAAAAAATCATGCACATAAGTTATGATGGTCTGAAGCTGCTGGGGGTTTCTAGCCCCAGCGGCTAAGGGAAAATATTTATTTGGCCCCAACCCTTGGGAGAGAGACAAAAGGTTTCTTGACGGTGGGGTAGGGACCCTGCCCAAAGTCCTAGAGGCTTATATGGGTGAGGTGGCATAGCCGGCCAAAACCACCCGAGGTCGAACAACATGGTCTCCAAGGGCATTGACCCAACATGAGGGCATAGTTGCCTAGTATGGTTTGGGTTGTTATAGTGTTGCTCCGACAACGCGATGATCAACCTAAGATTGGATGGAAGTCCACATCTAAACATTGGTTCCCAATTGAAGGGAGAGTCCCAAATGCAAAGGTAGGAGGGTTGGTTCCCCACCTATGAGCTAAAGAGGTCCGGAGTATGGGGAGCTAACCATTTGCATGGGTGGAATGTGAAGTGTTAACGCTCATAACTCTTGCTAGAATTGAAAAATGATCAAGATAGTTAAGGGGCGCTAGCAATGGTTGTGACACTTAAGATATGAATCTCTTTCTCTTTACCTTTGTGGTAAATCTCCTTATTTTTATTGTTGGTTATAAGAACCCTCCTCCACTATGCCAATGCCATCCCAATCCTCGTTTGCATTGCCTTCAAGGCCAAAGCAATTTGGCCAACTGCCTCTTGAGTCCCTTAGCCTGTCGATACACCCTCCATTTATGTACAAGTTCCATATTGTTGCTATTACGAGTTGCAATTGCCTTCAAGGCATATTGTGGTAGCAAAATCATTCCATGCCTAGTCAAACTTCCACTAAACCTCTATTAGGCCAATTGAGTCATTGTCCCTTGGCATGGAGCATGTGGATTGACATCTAATTCAACCTTGAAATATGGTCAAATGTTCTCACCAAAGGACTAGAGTTACAAGTTTAAAGACCTCTCCTTTGGGTTCACCCTAAAATCCTTCTTAAGTGCTTGCAAAATTGATACCTGAGGTTGACTTTAATGAAATGCACATGAAGGGGATTGCTTCCTAATGGCAGTGGGAAACTTAAAACATGATTTATCATATGTCAACCATGCTAGCGCCTCTTCTACATGCTCTGGACGAGCAGCCTAGTGCAACACCAACCACCCCACTATGATTTGGTAAGAGTGAACAAATGTTGCAAATAGCTCTACACCCGTTACCCATGCTCCCATTGTGCAAAATGGGCAAACAAGATGCTTGAGATGGTTTTTATTTTATTTTTATAGTGAACGCTACAAAGATTTTGAATTTGGAATCCCCGCTTCGGCACATTGGATTCTAGTTTGGCATGACTCGAATGTTTTGCACCTACAAAACCCTTGAGGCTCATGTTGCAGCTGAGTGACAAAACATGGGAATGCAACATAGAATTCTTTGCATGTTTTGTGACACAATGCTAAACTCCAAGTTGGTTCCAAAATTGACATTGAAGGATGAATGCCAAAATTCAACCTCAAATGTGAGTAAAACCTTCATGAATGAATTTCACAATTCTCGATTTGCCTTGATGGTGAATCTATAGCAACAAGGGTGCAAACAACTGATTTCGGAGTTGAAAGTGGGTCCCAATTTGGCACCTCTTATTTGGTATGGGGTTTCAATTGACCTAGTTGGATACCCTAGGTGGATAGTGGCACATGGTTTGTTCCAACTTTCAGTTGGGCCCCCACCCCGGGTTTGCTTGCAGGGCAAGTTGCCTACGTTTAAATGAAGCGTGATGTGTTGCCCTACCATATGTGGAGTAGCGGTTGATGAAACCAATAAAAACCTCAACCGTGTCTCTCATAACTTAAAATTTAATTTTATGAGAAGGGTTGATTAAATTACTCTATTTCAGAGGGTAAGTAGATTGAGGGGCAACTAACCCATGCTAACATGTTGCATTAGTTTACAATATGAAAAAATGATGTAAACTACACTTAAATCCACCCCTTGCCTTTTTATATTATAATTTCACATTCAAACTAGATATCATGTATCGTAAAAATATTGAAGACTATATATTTATGCTATTCAATGTCACCAACCTAACAATGTCACTTAACCTATATTCAAGTCTATCTATAGGCATGATATTTCCAATTAGTGTCACAACAAAGATAAAAGGTAAACCATGCTAAAGTGGCATTAGAAATTATTCTAGACTCCGAATCGGGGGTGCTGCCAATATTCATATGAACATACCTTATTATATTTAATCAATATGTTTAGGTAGAATGCACATCTATAAATATATGAATGTTAGATATTGTATTTATGTAGGATGAAGATAACATAGTGAGGTGTCCCACATGTGGTGGATCAATCTTTAGTTGTCAAGTCACTCCTTACTTTACTTTTCATTTCTCACTCCTCACACTGGTTGTCAAAATGGTAGAACCATATTTCAAAAATGCATTCCTTTTGACAAAGCACACTCTACATTTTGTAGTATCAACCTCCTTGATGTTGCTCCTTCCCTTGAATCCCAAAACCCTAGGGAATAAACATTCTCAATTTAAATTTCACTCCTTGTTGTCATGTTTCCCTTCCATATATCATGGGTTTCTGACATTGAAATAAACCACCAAAGAATTCAGACAACACACTCGCATGCACCGCGTTGCCATCATTGTAATTATTGACATAATTGCATTGTTGGCTTTGTGTCATTCCAAAATGTCACACGCTGCACTAATTCTCTTTCTATCACGCATCCATGTTAACACTACATAACTCTTTAATATCACGTGCACTTTGGTTGCCACAAGTGTGATGTTACGGATGTTAGAGTTGTAGTGTCCCGAGCGCAATAGTCTAGAGTCCAAGTATAATTGGGGCATGCCTTTGCCGTCATTTGATTCCCACATCATATAGTATGAGGTTGCAACCAATCACACGATGACACATGTCACTTTTCTCGGGCCAAGAAAACATTCAACCTACATCCTATGGTTTGTACAATGAATGCTGTGGTTTCCGCAACAAACCCAAAACGGAAACCTCTGAAAAAGTGAGGCATGGCATTCTGCAATTGCATTTTAAGGCATTTCAGTACTCTTGCCATCCGTAGATTTAATCTTCTATATTGGGAGATTTAGTTCTCCCTGCCACTGCTTAAATCTACGAGGGGAGGACATTTTCTCTCTCTTCCTCTCGGGTACACATTCAAAACACCTACCATTAGGAGGAGGGGGGGGGGGGGGTAGGGGGGGGGGTGTGAAAACCAATGTTGGTATGGTGTATATAGGTGAATGCACGGTTTCAATAATCAACACCAATAATGGCATCAAATAACCTACCCTTGAATATTAGAATTGTAATACTAGTCAATATTGATATTTGGTGGGTATATCAGGGTGATAGGGAATTTGTATACATGAGTTGTTATTTGGGTCAGCATTGTTTTAAACCATATTCTTACTAGGGTGGTTTTGTCTAGGTACGAAGGTCCGTGCATGGTATACAGACCCAAGTGGTATTGAAAACAAAAAACATGGGCAAATACTTATAAATGCTTGTGTAAACGTAAATGGGAAACTCTCATTATAGATACTCGATGGTATTATCAAAAGACAACAATAGGCCAACATTGATACCTATGTAGAGCTTGGGTGGCTATTTAATGCCGAATTGACACTTAAATCAGGGTGAAAATCATTGTTTTTGTCTAGCGAGGTTAAATTATTACAATCAACAATAAACACTTACAGGGTCAAATTTTTACTGCATCCATGATGGTAGGTGTTGGAAAATGAAATCTCGACAAGAACAAATTACCACATATGAACGTGCCTCTCATCCATCCAACATTACCAGAAACGTGCTCCCATGTAGGTTTGTGGTTGATTCATCTAGAAAACAACAACAAATAGACCAATTTGGGGTCTATGAAATTAATTTGATGTCAAATCAACTTAAAAACACTAACCTCTAGGTTGCATATTGTTCCAGAGCTTTTATGTTGGATGAATGAGAGGTATGCTCATATGCGACAATTCCTTCTCACTTGAAAACCCTTCCTCTCTCCTTTTCTTCTTTATAGTAAAGGTAAAAAAAACCCAACTCAATACATATAATAAGGGTCAATTGCAAACTATTTCAAAGGGGGATGAAACCGTGGGTTTGACCCTTCTTTGTGAAAACTTTCTATAAAGAGCTTGTGAGCTTGTTGTATGTCAGAGTTATGAAAGTTGGGTGAACTTTTGGGACCTTCTCTTTCCATATCTGAAACTTTAAGAGAATTTTAGGATCTCAAATAGGGTATGCACATAGGACCCGTTGACCTAAATCCCAAATCACTTTTTACAACGCCAACTTGGCTTGGCCCACCCATCCTAATAAGACAAGCTAGAAAGTTGATCTTTAATAGCTCGACACCATTGTTTTGTGTATGGTAATTTAAGCATTAAGAAAACTTGTCCTACTTTGTGTTAATCCTCATAAGCTCAAGGTTTGGGACTAAACCCATGTTTTCATCTCCTTTACGTTACAAACAGCCCTTTTACAAAGAACTCAAATAGGAAAGTTTAGAAAAGTATAAGGTCTTCACAACGACACACTCCTCGCCCCCGTTGAATGAAATCTTCTAATTTAGGAGATTCGATGCTCTCCGCGTCTAACATCTACCAAATACGAAGATTCTTGATGTCTTTTCTTTCACTTTCTCGTTCTCTCTGTGTGCCTTTCTGTCTCTCTCGCGAGCCTCGTTTGTTCTCTTCTTCTCCTCAGTCCGGGCTCTGCAAACTGCGACATCGTCGAGAGTGTGGAGCACGGATTTGGAGAGGCGGAGGATGTTGAGAAACATCTAAGAAACAATTTTTAGCGATTTCTGGCGCTCTGTCTCGGTGTTATATTGTTGAGTGGGAGAGGCTCCGGAACCGACGCCGGGAGGGCGAGCAACCGAGGGTTTTCGGTAAAGACAAGGACCTTCTTTCTGAGCTTCGTTGTTCTTGTCAATTGGAGAAGAGTCTCAGAGAGTGTGTGTGTGTGTGTGTGGATGAGGTTTCCATTTTGGCTGTGCGTTGATCTATGAACCGTACACGGTGGTCATACAGCCGTGTAGGAAAGAAAGGTTGCGGGGTCTGACGAAGTCGTATGCGCGATGAGGAGCGTGTTAGGTCTCCTTCGGTCGCTGCGGCTTCCCTTGGTGTGTGGAATTTTCGGGTGGTGGTACGTACGTACGTATGTGTGTCTGTATGTATATACGCATGTGTGTCAATCTGTATGGATGGGTGGATGGATGGATGGTGCAAGGAGTGAGTGGTGATGTTGTCTGTAGAGATGTGTTTGCGGGTAGAATTCGGTGTTTGTAAATGTGGAAGGGCGACCGGAGAGTAATGAGAATTGAGCTTTACCATGTCTTGTGCCTCTTACTTGCATCCTAGCGATGCTGTTCATGCATTTCTATGGAAGTCATAGGAACCCTACCTTAACCGACAAAATACAGCAATGCGGTTGGAATTGGTCGGTGAAATGCCTTTCCCTCGTTTCCTCTAATTGCAAAATGGGAGTAATTTGAGCAGAAGTGTACTGGAATTTTGGAGTAAGGCCTCTGGATGTTCTTTGGACTTGCTGTGTATAGACAGATGACTAGGTCGTTATTTTGATGATCTGCGATCTGAACAAGAATGAGGTGGCGGTTTTGGGATAATCAGAGTGAACTTTTTGTCTTGTTCAGCTCACAGAGAATGATGAGCAACAAAGGTGAGAAAGGGAATTCGGAGGCTACAATCATGGAAAAGAAAGAAGAAAGGACTGGGGAACGCACGGTAGCAACAACTGTTGTGATGAGTGACAAGGAGAATGATCAACAGGAGAGTGCATGTATGGGTATGGGGAGCGATGTCAAGAACAGTGTGGAGAAGAATGTGGACAGCAATGCTGTGAGTAATACTGAGAACACTACTGTGAACAACGCTGAGAACAATGCCGAGAACAATGTCGAGAATAACCCTGAGAGCGATGAATTACCAGAGCAGGTTGCAAGCACAGCAGGAAGGATACCATTCACAAGCCTCAGTCAAGTTGATGCAGATATGGCTTTGGCTCGAGCCCTTCAGGAGCAGGTATGTATCATCCATTGGAGAGTTTCCAAGATATGTCGCTACAAGGAGAATGTCTAGAGGCTATCTTGCAGTTCCTTAAGTGAACACGGGTGTGATATGGTATGTTGCTGAAGTCAATGCAGGCTTCTGGGAGCATTAGCAGTATCTGCAAAACTGCGAGATTTTTTTCAGCTTCCTTTGTTGGGTTTGTGGGTAGGACTTGGGTTTAGAGACGCATGTTACAAAGCACATGAGTATGCCAAGGTTCTGGATATCGTGCCATCTTGTCTGACATGTGAGCATGTCACGATCAAGAGTTGACTTGGTTGTCAGACATAGTATGATACTATCTTATATACCAGCTAAGTCATCTGTGAGGATTGACAAAATATACTAGGCTTGAGAAAACATAATGCTATGTAATGAAGGGAATGAGCTAACGAGGCACTTCTCTTTCATTATGAGCTGGATTAATGAGTCTGTAATAGAAAGTGGTTGTTAAGGGCTTCAAAACAATGCTGCACTTCTCTAAAATTTATACGAGTTGCAATTTATTGCAGGAGAGAGCCTACATGTTATTACGAATGGGAGCTGATGGTAGTGAGTTTGATAGCTCAGAAAGTAACTCAGGTAGGTTTGAATATGAAGGGGCCCTGCGTGAGGTTGTAGGTGATGAGGAGGAGTCAGATGATGCAGAAGATGAAGACAATGAAGAAGATGAAGAGGAAGGAGCCAGTGAAGAAGATGAGGAAGTAGTATTTGATGGTCAAGGGACTGGCAGTGAAGAGCAACTAGATGGAGCTCTTTTTGATAGTGATGAGGCATTTGCGCGGGCACTCCAGGACAAAGATGACCGTGATACTTTGGCACGGCTTATGGCACAGGCTGGTATTCATGATTGTAAGTTCTTATTGTGTCTTGGTGGAATTTTCTCTTACTCATTGTTTGATATATGTTTATTACACAGAAGATGTGTTCTCCACATACCTGCAATGATGTGCTGCTCATGGATGTGTAGTTATTGTAGTGCATTGCAAAAGTTAGAATTGATGTAAAGTGTCTGCTGTTTCTGATGCAGTTGAAGGGGAATATGAAACAGACAGTAATGATTCTCAGGTATGAAGATCAGCTGAATCTGTAACACAAGGGCGTCCATTGCTATTGTACAGTGCAATTTTTTTGTAGTGGACATTTTCATGTGGAAATGGAGATGGCAATTCGTCAGCTTGGACACCTTTTGTATACAATGCACTTCAATGCTTAATTTGTGGTCTGGTTGATGGCATTGAGTTGCAGGACATGTGGCAGGATGTGGATCCAGACAACATGTCTTATGAGGTTAGATTTTACTAACCATGTGCTTGCAGGATTTAGATGTCAAGGCATCTTGAAATGTTCGAGTCATTGTGTGCTAATGTGCCATCCGATTATGCAGGAGTTGATTGCTCTTGGAGAGGCAGTGGGAACAGAGAGCAGAGGTCTTTCTACTGAAGCAATTGCTGCACTTCCACGCTTCAACTATGCTCTTGATTCTAAAGACGACTCCACCAGTGCAGAGCAGTAAGATTACTCATTTAGGTTTTCAAACCTATTTAAATGGATTCATTTATCTCAAATTATACTGCAGAAATGTATCAAGCATAATGGGTAAATTGTTTACTGAGTGCTTGGCAGGCATTACTACTATAGAATGTGTTCTTTGTGGTGCTCTTTCATTGATAGCTTAGGGTAAAAGTCATCTCTATATTAGTCTGAAAAGCTCGAGTTGTCAAGAGCCTCTTTGGGCAAATAAAGTTTATACCTCTCTAGCTTATATAGATCCTCTGTTGTGGATCCTTGTTGCAAGCATTTTATATAGTGATAAACACTAAACTTAGTATATAAACCTAGTACCTAAACCTAGTATTTCAAGAGTAATGTCTAACATGAGTTTGGTTTTGTTCCAGGTGTGTAGTTTGTAGGATTGAGTATGAAGATGGAGATCCAATGCTGTCTCTTCCTTGCAAACACCAGTATCACTCTGAATGCATTGAGCAATGGCTGCACATAAATAAGGTACACAGTTTCTGACATAGTTGCCTTCTGCTTATGTTCTTATGTTTAGTGCTTGGCATTCTTGTTTACTGATGGGGGTAGCACATTTCCCTAGTTTCTCTCTCCAACTTGACTTCTTTAGGAGTCATATGCCCTCATAACACCTAAATGTGCTGAAACCATGATTAGAGGGACATTAATGCTCAATGTTTAAGAGGTCCGCTTTGGGCCTCACAAATTACGATAATGAAAAGTTGATGGTAAGCGCATGCATATGCCAAGCTCCGCTTTTGGAGGATTGATCTATACCAAGTGTGAAAATGGAAATACACACACTAATATATCTACTTCTAACTTTCTACTGTATATGCTCTATTGGTTCATAATGAGCATATTTCACCTTCTTTTAGATGAGGTTGAATAAAATTGAACCTAGGGTTTAAGGAGAAAGTTATGAACCATGTGGACTATGTATAAGAGGTTATTATCTTCAGTCAGTTTCATCTTATACAACTCCATTAATTAACTTATATATATTTTAACATGTATTATTCTCATATTAGATCTTTTCTTGTCCACAAAACATTCAAGCCTTTGGCTAGTCATATTTTCTTGGCTGGTCTAATAGATGAAAAGTGCCCATCTGCCATGAACTAGGGCATCATCAATTTCTTGTGTTATTCTCTGCAGGTCTGTCCAGTGTGCAGTGCTGAAGTGTGCCCCTCTGGATCAAGCAATTCAGAAAATAAGAGGTAAAAGAAGATGTACGATGTCTCAATCATCAAGACTAACTTCAGCTGAAGATCAAGCCCTCCAGCCCTGGAACTACCTGTTGTAGCCTCGTTGGAATAAGAAACGAAGAAATTTAGGGACTTTGAAGGTCTACCTGGATGCTTTGGAGATCATTGTCTCCTGTTACTTCTTGTTTGTGTTGTTTTGTATACATAATTTAAAACTTCTTGTGATTATCATGAAACATTGGCTTTGCTTTGTGCCTTCTGCTGTAGATATTCTGCTACTGGACTGGTCACATTGTTTACCTGCGAAATGCGTGCTCAACTCTATTTTATCGCAAACCACCCAAATATTTTTGTGTATATGTAAACTCATCTTAACTATACAACCATTTATATAAGTAGACAGTAAGTGGGGTCCTAGATGTAAAATATAGAATTATGGGTCGGAAAATAGGTTGGGGAAATTCGCGTAACTGAAACTGGTCATCTAAAATGAGTACGTAGCTGTGATGGGTATGTATGTGTTGTATGCGTTTACTTAATCGAGTGGCAATGCATCGATTTACGATAAAATCTTGCAAATCACAGGATGGAACATGAGGTAGAGTTTTGCTGCATCAAATTGAAGGGGTCAGTAAAGCTTAGACACCCTTGCCCAAGAACAAACTAATCAATTGGACACCTATATTTGAGTGGTGTGGTTGGGTGTGGATCTATGAATGGACACCAAAGTACATGTGGTTAAAAGGATACTCATTTGAGAGGTATGCTGTCTGTCAGATTCTTGTAGCAAGTCATTCCAAAACCATAAATGTCAGACTGTGTGTCTAAATATCAGAAACTCTGGCACTCTTCATCTCCTTCCAAGTACAAAGAACCTCATGCGATCTCCAAAAGCACATGCGGACCATATTGCATGAGCATTCAAAGTTGGCAGTATAAGCACTAACTGCACCCATTTGTGTCGTTTAATTTAATTTTGATAACAACGTTGGCAGTTTTCAGACCTCTATGAGTGATGCCATGGGCGTGCAAGGCTTTCATCCCTATCGCAATTCGCGCAATCACAAGCAAGCTCTTGGCATCATGGAAAGGCTTCTAGCCTTTAAACATGATACTGTGCATGGACTCATCTATGAGGGTGTGCAAATTATCATAACATAGGTCCATGAGAAGGGCATGTGAACCATCACTTTAGCGAACATTCTCTGGGCATTGGCGCTGAGGAGAAGCTCACTGTGGAGCCTTGAACACTTTCAACACCCATTGAATTCAACCTTAGAGCCCAAATTTCAAGCCTCTCTCTCTCTCTCCTAAATTTTTACTTTAGCATAAATGAATCCACCCACTAATGAAAAAGAAGCCTAACATAATTCATTGCTCTAGGGTTAGGTAAAATCTACCTAACAAACGTCCACCATAGATCCGGTTTTGTGAATCTACAGTCAAGGGTACTTACCTAATCCTATAATAAGTAAAAGGGAAACCATGAGAGCCCTCTCTCCCATTAAGTAACATCGTTTGTTTACCCTAAGTAACCCTTCAGATTAGGATAAGTAGTGAGGACGAAGTGAAGGTGGAAGGAGTGTGTAACCTACCACAAAGCTCAGTCTCACGAGGTTCAAATGGCTAAAGGGTAAGTAGAACACTTGATGGCAGTATGTGTATTCGGTGATACAAAATATATGATTATGTTGTACATGATTGTGTGACATAGATAACAATTGGGTTTTGCTGTTATCCACCTCGTGTATGTTATTAACCCTCTTCGTGGATTTGGTTGGTGGCATGGGCACAAGTGAGGCAAACCCTTCACAAATTTGACGACACTCTTAAGTTTTGTATTTCGTCTTTCCTCAAATATAGTGTGTGTATGAGGCTTAGATATTCTTCTATGATATTTTGGAATACAAAGCATTTTAGTTTAAGATAGACTTTTGAGGCTATTTTTGAGTATGTATTGTACACGATTTTGAACTTGACAATGTAAAACTATTGCTACAATGTAAACTATCTATGCATCTATGGACAAGGATTGTTACCTAATCCTATATTAAGTGAAAAGACATAAGAACCCTCTTTTAAAGGTTAAGCCGCAGTTGATATTTACCCTAAGTAACTTTTGAGATTAGTGTAAGTTGTGCGGACTTGTGGGAGGTGTATGCTACTTGCCTCAATTTTCAATCACACAAGGTTCAAATGGCTAAGGAACATGTAGAATACTCATTGGTAGTTTGGGTATTCAATGATACAAAATGTATGATTATGCCGTACTTGATTGTGTGACATAGATAACAATTGGGTTATGTTGTTATTCACCTCGTGTACGTTACTAACCCTCTCTTTGGATTTGGTTGGTGGCATGGGCACAAATGAGGCAGACCCTTCACAACTTTGATGGCTTTCTTAGGTTTTGTATACCATCTTCTTTCAAAAATATGGTGTGTACAATGTTTAGGTATTCTACAAAACAATGTGGAATACAAGGCACTGTTGAGTTGTGATTGAACCTTGAAGTGCATTTTGCACATGTCTTAAAATGCCTTTTTGAGTTTGATTGTGCACATATTGGATATGGAATGCAACACATTGTTTAAGGGTACAAATGTTACAACCTTAGTAGTTTGATGCTCAAAGGTTTAACTTTGTTAGATACATACCAAGATGAGATAGTGGCAAAAGTATAGAGATAGCTATGCAGTGTGATATGCCCATGAGGGATGGTCCCACCCACCCTCCCGGATTTTGAAAAGTACATAGATATGTAGAAAGAACTATGCTTGAATGCAAGCATAGATCTACTCAAGAAATCTCTCTGTCGTTTAATTTTTAATTTTTAAGATATTCCCTTCCCGAATCTCACATAGATAGGTTTGAACAAATATGTTGGTGGTTGGGAACTCGTAGGAATCTCAAGAAGATTAATCAAGAAAATCAAGTTCTCAACATCTACAAGACCATTCCGTGAAGACCCATTATAGCTTGAATAAGTTGTTTGAATATTACTTGAAGTCTAGAGAAGGGTCCATGATATAGGCTACACAAGTTAGATTATGTAACCCCAACAATGTCTCTACTTTCCGAATGAACTTGTTCTCACCCCTAAACTCCACTTAGAGGTCAAGATCCATTTGAAATACATATTGTAAGGATAAGTGCACATTGTGATTGGAGTCATTGCAATGCCATTCACTTGTCTTCTCATGATGCGTTTTTCTTTTCTTTGGGTGTATGTAGATGATATAGATATGGGCTTTTGGTATGCAGTATATTTTCATTGTTTGAACATTCTAGCCAAATATCGGCCAAACACACATGTGAGTAAATCAATAATTCAATCAAGTGACTTGTGTTTCCACTTGAATTGCTCATTTTGTGAGTTGGGTGTGCTAAATCACAAACCCATTAATTTTGCACAAAATGAAGTGTCGTATGTGATATGAAATGTTATTCCCACATGAAGTCTAAGTGGACATCATAAGCAACACATTTAAGAGTTGATCATTCCAAATTTTCTAATATTTCAAGGGTTCTAGGTGGTGAATTTGTGACAAATACAATGGTTGAGGATAAGAAGCACATAAGAATGTGTGAGTTACATAGTTGATGGTATTTAATGTCACTTATTAGGGTTATGCAACTTGATAACTCTTTGTAATATAATTTGTTTCTTGCAAACTGAAAACAAATACATAACATAAGTGGTTTGAACAATATAGAACATAAAGGAGGAAAAATCCAAGGAGTGCGTAAGACATGCATAAGGTAGGAAGGAAGGAAGGGAGAGAATCTAGGAGGAGAATTACAAAGGAAGGATGAGGAGGACATGAAGAAATGAATGATGGGAGGAAAGGAGGGAAGGTGAATTTTATTTGTCTTTGTTAGACTATATGCAACCATCTTTCCAATGATGTGGCACTTTTATAGAATTTTCTTCCTCTAAATATTTAAAGCATATTGTTAGGAGGGATCCACAATAGGAAGCAACATAGAAAATAAGTTTGAAATAGGTAATACTAATGTAGTGTGGCCCACTATTCATCGTCAACCTCATGTAATCTTGCAATTATGGGGTGATATTGCGTAGCCAAATGAGATGGCATGGGATACTTGCTGTTCTGATTTTTGTAGTCATGGATAGGGCATAGACACCACTCTAATTAAAATTGCACATCAATTTCAATGCCACATTAAATTGGATATACCTTAAGTAATTTGGGGAAACCTATAGCACGAGAATGCTCATCTCGATAATGAATCATGATAGTCATATGAACTCCAAAAATTATGAGGCAACATAATATCATTCAACCATTTGGATCAAGTCACTTGAACTTGGAATAGAGTAATTGTATAATGTGGACCTGCAAGGTAATATTTAGTTAGTGTTCAGACATGTAGGCCGACACTTGGAAATTTGAGTGGAGTTATATTCCCGCCACTATCTTAGAAAGTACTGTTCATCTTGACACTATTCATTGGAAACATTGTTCTTGCAACCCTAAATCACTATTCATACTATTCATATTGGCAATACTTCACTATACTTCACTATTCATACTTGTGTCAATATCTTTTCAATATCTAAGTTGCTTCCCATGGAAGTCAGACAGGGAGGCCCTTGTCAAATGCAAAATAAATAAATCTAACTCATCCACATGGCTGAGAAATGTTATGAAAAGACTATGGGCACAATGTGGATTTGCTAATCATCTCACACTATTGAGTGCTTATAGTGAGATGATTAGCAAAACAATAGTGGATGATTTGCTAATCATCTCACACTATTGAGTGCTTATAATGAGATGATTAGCAAAACAATAATGAATGATTTGCTAATCATCTCACACTACTGAATGCTTATAGTGAGATGATTAGCAAAACAATAGTGGATGATTTGCTAATCATCTCACATTATTGAGTGCTTATAGTGAGATGATTAGCAAAACAATAGTGGATGATTTGCTAATCATCTCACGGTATTGAGTGCTTATAGTGAGATGATTAGCAAAACAATAGTGGATGATCTGCTAATCATCTCACATTATTGAGTACTTATAGTGAGATGATTAGCAAAACAATAGTGGATGATTTGCTAATCATCTCACACTATTGAGTGCTTATAGTGAGATGATTATCAAAACAATAATGGATGATTTGTTAATCATCTCACACTATTGAGTGCTTATAGTGAGATGATTAGCAAAATAATAGTGGATGATTTGCTAATCATCTCACACTATCATCAATGTGGACTTTGCTTATATCTTACAAGAAGAAATGGGTGCAGGGATAAAAGTAACTGAATTAGGCACGCCTACCTTACCTTAGCGCCATAGGCCGCCAAAGCAAGTCCTCCTGAAAGAGGATTTGGCGTCTCCATATCTAGGCCTTGCGTAGATCTTGGACGCGGCTCAATCCGCCTTATCGCCAGTGGGCGGACTGGACGCCGTCCTGCCTTCCATTGGCCTACTTCGCCCGCAGGATCACTCACATCTCCACCGTCCGTTTACCCGATCCGACGACCCAGCGAGCCCACAGCGGGCCCGCGCCTTATCTTCCCCTATGGGCTTCACAAAACTACGCCCGCGTCGCGAACCTGCGAGCCCACATTGCGAACACAGCGCTTCTTCGTTTCATTTGCTTCGTTTAGGAGCAAGAATTCGGTGCAACGCAGAAACTCATCAACGAGGCAACAGCACGTCGATCGAAATGGCTTGCGCTACGGTTGCCAGCGTGAGCGTTGCCGCCCTGGCACCTGCGCAGGTGTGGGAGGCCAAGTCTCTCTCTCGCCAGGGCCTCGCTTTGGCTGCCCCTGGAGCCAAGAAGATGGTCGCCAACAGGAGCAGGATCGTCATGAGGTATGTGTTTATCAATGGATTCTCAATTCACCATTACTAATTTGCAATTCGATCCGGGGAGCAAGGCGGTTTGCTCTTTTTCTCTTTTCTTAATGCGCCATATGATCATTCATCTATGCATTTAAGAAGGAGGTATTTTCATCATTTTTACTTCAGGCGCCATTTGATCATTTAAATATGCATTCGAGAACAAGGGGGTTTTCTTTTTGTTTCTTAAGGCGCATGTGATCTTTCAAATGTGCATTCAAGAACGAGGTTAGGTGGCTCCGCTGGTTTGTACTTACAGTTTGGATATACCACCTTAGGGATCCGATGTTGAAATGCGCTGAGTGATTGAGATTATTAAAATTTGGAAAATGTGTGTGTGTGTGTGCGCGCTCTGCAGCGCCGCTCCACAAGGCGAGAACAAGGTTGCCAGCCTTACCGGAGTTGCATTGTTGGCTGCTGCCGTGATCCCAGAAATTGCTGAAGCTGCGCAACCAGGCGTCTCTCCGTCTTTGAAGAACTTGCTTCTTAGTGTGGTCGCGGGAGGCACCGTCCTCACCGCTATTGCTGTGGCTATCGCGGGATTTGCCACCTTCGACCCTGTTAAGAGGAAGTAGATTCTTAAGCTTTCATGTACAATTTGGTTATCATCCGTCGACTCAATTCTCTTCAATTTAGTTCTTCAACATTTTTTAATTTGCAATCTCAATGGCTTTTTCCGATTGCCAGCTGTCTTACAGTCCAATGAATGGATCACATTAGCTAGTGAACTTTGCCCACAACGAAATCCATTTTCAACTATAAAGGCGCTCCTGTACTATCGTGGAAATTGAAATGTCTGTCCACTTGAAGGATTGGAGCTTTATGCTTCACTGGGAGATGGAACATGCCATAATGCTTTTCACATCCTAGTAACAATTTCTAGGCACAAGTAGAAAATACTTACCGCTATTGCTGTGGCTATCGCGGGGTTATCCACCCTCGACCCCGTTAACAGGAAGTAGATCTCTTAAGCTTTTTTGCACAATTTGGATACTATCCGTCGACTCGATTCTCTTCAATGTAGTCTTCAACATTTTTCTATTTGCAATCCCCATGGCTGTTTCGACTACCAGCTGTCTTGTAGTCTAACGAGTGGATCACAGATGCCCTCTGCTGACCCCGGTGCTGCCTCCTTCCACTCGCGATTGATCATTCATCAATTCTGTCCTGTTTGAAGGAACGATTGGAAGTAGTCATTGAGTATCAATCAGGATCCGAACCGATCGCAATTGGCTAGTGATCGTTGTGAACAACGAATTTTTATTTCCAATTACACAGGTGCTCCTTTACTATCTTTGAAATTGAAATTTTTGTATACCTGAAAGATCACAGGTCCATGTTTCACTGGAGATTACACCTGCCATATTCCCATATACTCCTAGTAACAAGTCTTACGCACATGATGAAAATGTAGACCGCTGTTGCTGTGACTATCGCGGGGTGTCCACCTTCTTCCCCGTTAAGATGAAGTGGATTTTTTGAGCTTTCCTGAACAATTTGGACGTTGTTGGTCCAATCTCTTGAATTTGTTGTTGACATTTTAGTATCCAAGGGGAAGATATTATTGAGCATACTAATGACAAGTGTCATGTATTTACATTTTAGTTTGCAAGAGGAAGATATTCTTGAGCAAACTAATGTCAAGTGTTATTTGTGCACACTTTTAGTCAACTTTTAGACCGTTATGTAACACATGCTACACCTCATAACACCATTGAACATTCTCATGCCAAGATATTTATACGTGCACTTGTTGCCAAGTGAAACTGACGGTGAAATTGTTGGTCATAAGTGTAACGCATCATATGCCTCAAAATAGGGTAAGTGACACCATTTCGCATGTGACACTAAATCCCATGAACAGTGTAGTCCTTAAATGCCAACAGGATTCAACTCGAACCTAATTGACCTGTAATCTTTGTAAACAACAAATTCCGTTTCCAAGATGTTCACATTCATATCTTTACAGGTGCTCTATACAATTGGGTAGTTAAACTCTCTGCACCTGAAGGATGAACCATGCCAGATATGTTTTTCAGTGATTTCTGCTTATGTACTCACATCCTAGTCCCAATTCTTAGACACAAGAGAAACAGTCAAGAATTTGTGCAGTTATTCGATGTTTCCGTGGCGATTAATTCAATACATGTGTGACTAGTTGACAACGGGAATGGTTCCAGGTCAACCTTTTTTTGAACTCGTTCATTGGAGCACCATAGTTGAGTTCGCAATGAAGATACTCAATTTTGTGTGTATGAACATTGTTGGGCATTAGGTAGCCGATCCATTCCCGACCGGTTAAGCAATTTTAGCACATTTGTGGTTCAGGTCTGATCAAAGAAAATATTTTTCATGTAGAGAGATAAAAATAAGAAGCAAGTCATAATTTTCAACATGTTTTTCACAATAATCAAATTGTTATGAATTTTTGTAAATGGATATTCTCTTCAACCTAAACTTGTGATATAGGCTCTCGGGGGGTGCATTGTACTAAACATGTACGAGTATACATGAGTGCACAGGAGGGGTATTGATTTGGACCTTGCCGTATTATGTATACATATGTTATACATGTTATAATTTATAGTTACGTACATATATGGAAGGCCTTTAAAAAGTATACAATAATTGTACTTGTATGGTATTGTTACTATACTACATATCATAAGTTTTCATATTGGATGTGGAGGAAGTTTTGTAATCGTTGGGTGGAGTATAGGGATCCAATTGACTTGATGGACCGTCCATCAAACGTGGAGATTGGTTTATGTTGGTATCAAAAAGGGGCTAACAATAAGTGGACATATGATCTTACTGATCATTTGATGGTAGACTTAGAGACAATAATTGCATTGGCTACAATGACATATATTGGTGAATCAAATGTTTATGAGTTACATCCGGGAGATGAAAAAGTTTTCAACGACTTTGCTGATGAAAGCTAGGATATTTTGTTATACATATTATAGGGGTTGATTATTGTTCAAAAGTATATTTGTATACTTATGTTAATGACTGTATATGAATGGATGTTTTTTGTGTATACATATTGTCACTTGTATATTTATTGTTGCAATTGTATGTGTATTACTTCATTTCACAAAAAATAACTTGTATATAGGGGGTTTTTAGAGTATGCAGCGAACGCACGTGATTCTAGGTTTTAATGAAAGGTGCACCCCCCGAGTATAGGCTACCCTCTTTTTGATCACTGATCAGTCACGAAATCGAGAATACTCGATTCTCATAATCGATAATTGTGGCACCTAAATATGCTTGCAATCTAAACCTAGTTGTCAACTTAGTCATTGACATTTGGCTAAGTTGTATTTTGACCATGACATATCAACACTGAGCAACGAGATTCTATTGTAGAGAAATAGGTTGACCTAAGCTGCGAAAATGGGTGGTGGTTTGGGAACGGGTCAACTACCTTTATATGTGGAATTAACATGTATAAAAAAATGAGCACTTGCTATCAACCAATTTTGTAAGTCAAGCGAAATCTAGAATGGAAATATTAGGTAAGGCAAGCGGGTCTCAAATGGACACTTCTCTCTGCACCCACTTCGTGAAAGATATGGAACATGGAATTAATGTGCAATGATTAGCAAATAAATATGTTTTAAGTAAATCTAGACATATGCATGAAATTTGGACATGATGAAATTTTATATGTGCACTTCTATCGGCGGACCCTAAGATAGAAATGTTTGCAACTAATCCTAGAAGTGGATTGCATCTCTTGTTGTAACACATCTACCTTAAGTGATCCTAAATCAATCAACATTTCCTCCTAGGATACTAAACATGGGTTTGGTACAAGATGATTAATTTAGCAGATCCAAATTGAGGATGTAGGTGGTTTCATCATATTTTCAAAGCTCATCTAAATATCTTACATATTATCAAAGTGAAAATAATCTTCTCGAATGGTCGTACATGTTAAGCAATAGTTTGTCCCCTCAATCATGTTGATTATATGTGTTACCACTATATTGTTCAAGCCACTTATTCAATTTATGTTTATAAGAAATGAAATCTAACATGAAAAATTTGTAATATTATTTAATTCCAAATAGTAAATGACACTTTACACCAAAAAAACGTAACTCACACATTGTCGTGAACTTCTCACCATTTGTCAATGTGCTCCTCAATAGTATACCACCTAGAATTGGCGAAATATAGAAAATGTCAATATATCAAATTTTCTAGGTGTTGCTTGTGATGTCCAATTAGGCCTCATGTGGAAAAACAATTTCATGTCACACCTACAACTGTACTTATTTCTATACAATTTGCATACAATTGGTTTTGTAATTAGCATCTCTACCTCACAAATGAGCCATTTGAGTGAGAACTTACTTTGAATTCTTGATTTACTCACAAGTATGTCTACCGATATGCGTAACCGTTGAAGACATATTGTGGATAGAATATTACATATATTATATCAATATCAATATATTTAATCTACATCAAAATAAAACACCATGATAAGACAAGTGAACGGTTGGTATTGTGCGGTTTCATATCATCACAATGTGGACTTATATATCCCTCTAGTTTGCATTATACTCTTGACCCTATAAGTGTGTTCTAGGGGTGTGAACAAGTTTGTCATATGTATGATCTTAAATTTAATAATTTCTTAAACGATCAATTCTTTTGGGATCTTAAAGTGTCAGCAAGTGAGTGCAATGGTGCATTGAGTAAGTAAAAGCTAAAGGTCACTAATCTTATGCGACAATGTGTTTATAATGGCACCACTTTGGCCAATCATAATGGTTGTGTAAGAAGAATGTGAGAAAGGTTTAAGACGAGCATGAACTTTGGCTAATTGCAATTATTAATTTAGGATCTACCAGCACAACGAGGTAGTATACTAAGAAGTCTTCCACATGTTACCAATATCGTCATCTAATAAAATACTCTCACACACTAGAATATTGAAGTTGTAGCCATTCCCACCCAAGAATCCAACATTAGTGGATACCCTTAGGGTGTAGTGAAAAGCTTGATACTTGAAAAAACTTGATGAGTTTTTGGAGGATAAATTGTTGGGTTAAACCAAAAATCAACACATATTATTAATGTCTAAGAGTGCAAGGAAGGGTGGGTTTTGGGATGATTTACAACTGTTTTTTGGATTTCATATCATTTAATAAAGCCCATTAATATGTGAAAATGTTGCAATTAAAAATCTCCATGATTCAAATTTCAAACACTCCAACATGCTTGTAATTGTAAGCGACATGTAAGCGACAAGGAATTACCTTTGTGTTCAATTTCATTGATTTGAAAAACTTTGCAATCAAGCTTCTTTAGAGCAAGGTTCAAATGAGGAAAATAAAATGGGATGATATACTAATCAAACTTACAGTAAAAACTCCTAATTCAAATGCAACGGATACAAATTTATTTGTTCAATTTTCATTACCCTTACTTGGGAATTTAATCTATTCTAGTTGTCAATCATATACATAGTCTAAATACTTCATATATCATTCATATATATAGAATTTGGGGCAAGCATCTAGCGTTTGGAGGTGCATTTTTCTTTGGTATGTTTAGCCCAAAACTCTCCGCTCCCAACAAATATTCCAAATATAAACACGCCATGCCTACCGAACTTGTGGCTCCCAAGAAATTCCTTAAGCTTAATTTACATGCTCCTAAGAGCAAACCATCAAATTCAAAAAGAGGGTCCAAATCAAGGGTTATAATTATAAGATTTCAAAGCATTATGATAACTTGATTTTGTGTTGGACTCATTTGACTACTTGAAACGAGCTTGACATAAAATCCACTAAATCATGAAACATTGTCCATCGCCTGGCATGGTGTGCAGAGCTCAGTGTGGCTTGTTTTTCATCAATTTAAAGTTTCTTGGTCCCTTAACCCTCAAGACGTACGGTGAAATGCTTCTTATAAAGCAAAAACCAATTCAAACTTCTACCTTAATTTAAAGAAAATCATATAATTCCCAAAACATATTCTAAATCGGATGAAAAGACTTCTAAAGTTTTTCTCACAACTCAACTGAGTTCATCACAAATTGTTCACTGCTGCTTTAGTATGATTATCTACACTTACATACGCAATTAAGTTACCCCGTGCTAGTTTATTGACATTCAACATTACTTACTTTACATTGGTGACCACTTAAACAAAATAGAAGAATTAAATATTGTGGTTATGGTATGGGTGAATTACGGAAGTTGTAAGCTTTTGTAATTTAAATTTGACTCAAGATAATTGTCAAGGATACACATGCATCCTATTCGTGAAGGCAACCTAATTCCACATATCAATGTAGTCATCATCTTTCTTTAGGCATGATTCTGCTATGAAAGCATATCCAACCTCCTTAGAGTGATGACCATTTTGTTGCATGTTATGTTTAATTGAGTCACAACTTCAACTTAGAAATTTTAGATCACGTGGACATTATACATACGTCAAATGATTTTTTTTGGGGGGGTAGGGGGCGATAATTACCTTGTATGAATATGGAACGAGATGTGTTAAGGGGGACTAATTCGCATATTCATAGAGTAGTTTTGAAATGTATCTCATATATATTTAGAAAAAAAGGATTTTGTAGTTGTTTTCATTGTTACAT
The DNA here is from genome assembly GCA_950295325.1 of Polytrichum commune. NCBI lineage: Eukaryota > Viridiplantae > Streptophyta > Polytrichopsida > Polytrichales > Polytrichaceae > Polytrichum > Polytrichum commune. Next base: position 22,930,339 of record OX485804.1, read on the forward strand.
AAATTTTGCTCCTTTGGGTTTGATCACAGAAGGTGTTGATATTGTTACTCACAAAGAATGACCACCCCGGGATGCTAGGAAAAACTTACAAATGCATCAAATACAGAAACAACTTTAATTTCGTTTCAAGGAGACTCGTGAATTCATCTCCGAAACTACACAACAGATGTTGAAAACGACCAATCAGTCTCCGAGATTCTTCACATATTACTCTACAGTCGGTGGCAAAATCGTTGTATAGCCAAACGATGACTTTTAGAAGCTGTTGCTCCTCCGAACAATCGATGATGGTGTATTAGAAGCAGTACTTACTCTCCCGCTCACTTATCTTGTTCCTTCTTGAGGAATGGCTCAGCGATGATTGAAAAAACTTACACAATGCATCAAATACAAGAACACCTCAATTTTATTTCAAGGAGAATCGTGAATTGATTCCCAAAACTACACAACAGATGTTGAAAACGACCAAATAGTCTCTAGTCTCCGATATCTTTCACAAATTACTCTACACTCGGTGGCAAAATCGTTGTACAACCAACCGATGGCTTTAGAAATTGTTTCTCCTTCGAATAATCGATAATGATGTATCTGAATCTAATCAGTCGCTCACTCATTCATCTTCATCCTTCTTGAGGTATGACTCAGCGATGGGGCCGCATCCACCCTCAGGGTAGAAGCCGCCGGGCTTGGAAGGATCGCCACTTCCATACACGGTTGCCAGAACCTGAGCAGCAGTGCGAGCGTAGGACAAAGAGTCTCCGTCTGCAGACAAGATGTTGCCTGAGATCTTCTTCTCAGCGCCGAGGTACGATGGCACCACTAATCCTTCGTCCACGAACGCATGGCTGGCGCTGTTCCTTAAGTTGGAAATGGCGTTGCTGAAATCGGCCACAGTGTAATTGTATGGAGCCACCACTTTGTCCTTCATTCGGTACATTTCGGTGCGAATCACCGCATCCTGCCCTGATTCCACCCCCAACAGCTTCGCCACCAACTGCAACACCCACAGCAGCATCCACATCTGATTAATCAAACTAAACGTCGCTACAGCAACGATGTTGAATTAATCAAACTTCAAGTTCCGTCTCAAATTTTCACAACTTCTCAACAAATTCATAGATTTGAAGCATCAGGTGACAACCCTAAACCAGTTGTAAGCCTTCCAATCCGGTGATACTTTGTTATTCCACAAAGAAGCTGGACAATGTGCTTGCAAAGAGGCTAGTATTGAGAAACTTAATTATGACCATTTGTGTGTTCCGTAGAGAAGGTAGACTTTTCCGAACGACATTCTTAGAATTACACTAAGTGGAAAGTTGGCGTGGACATAATTAACATAGCCCTGACTGAATATTAAGTCAAGGTGAAAAATGTTGAATCCAAGACCCCCAATCTTCCTCTAAATCTTCATGAAAACTTCTGACCAGCACATATTAGTTGGATATTAGTTGTAGGACAAAAGTAGCAATGTAACAGATATCAGCCACATTTCCTTTCTAGGAAATTAATGTGGCCCGCACCAAGTTTCTACTAAGAAATACAGCGTGGGTTGAATATTAATGAAACCCACATTAATTCTCATCATAAGAATTAGCGTGAACCCTAGAAAATTCCTGTGGCCCATCTACAGTAAAATGATTTTTTGCTGTAGTTAGTAGCAAAGTTCGTTAATCAAAGTCACTTCTAAGACAGTGGACAAAGTTGCTGAAATATGTAGTCTTGAAATACGAAAAAATAATGTGTAAACGATGCTACTTCAGAATGTTTTGGCAGCTCCAAAACATATTGTGAGGATGCTCACAGATAAGAGCCATGTGGGAGATACTTCGGAACACAGTGAGGTCCAAAATTGTGAACATCAATTTGTTTGAGAAAGTGAATGTGGCGAATGATGTTGTCTCGTCGACTTAACTTACCGATTTTGCACCCATTCCTTCGAGAAGGGGGTTAGTGCCGACGTATCCGGTCAAGCCGACATACGGGATTGTGTATGTGGAGATGAGGTAGTTGACGCTGTTGGCGTATGGGTCGAAAGGAGGATTCAACTTCTTGCCGAACGCCTTGTCCATGGTCTCCGCCCATGTTGTCTTGCTCACATCAAGCTGCACACGGGGAAATGCATACTTCCCCAGGATTGACTTGATTGCCCTACACCCAACCCAGTGTCAATCAAAGGCCGCCACCTGAATCAGTAGTTTACTTCAATACTAAAGCACTAATATGTATCACCAGTCATCAACCTTCATTTACTACAGTTTCTACTACGCCAAATTCTCAGTACTACAGTTTTCGTGCACACCGGTCAAAACTCAGCACCTGCTTCATTGTTATTACTATCCTGTTGAGCTCATTTTCTTCCTACCGAGGAACAAATCAATCTCCATCAAACAGGAATCATCCTCATTTCTGAACACTCTAATTTCAGTCATCACTTGGCCTGCATTATCATCATACATCCTGAGATTGACGCTTTACATATGCAGAATACCAGTCTCTTAGGTGGCCTTTCGGTCTCGAATTAACTAACAGAACACTCAAGGATTATGAACCTTAATAATGTTAGGGCAAAAAGTTAGCAATATATGACAAGTTGCGCAGGGTACAAGTGGGATACAACGAAAGCAATAACCATCCTTAAACTCCAACATTTAGACAAAACACTTGTGATGGTGTATCATTGAGAAACAGGCAAAAGCTCTTTGTTTCAAGAGATAATGAATCCACGGGGGATGGATTAGTGGATTAGCATTAGAAATTGATGTGTCATGGTACCTGATATGGCCGATTTCCTGAAGACCCATCTGCTCGAAGATATCAGTATAGTAAGCGTCCAGGTTAGCCTTCTGGACGCCGATGGGCTTGGGGCCATTACCCGTCAGGGAGGGCGCCAGCTTGTCCAACCCAAAGCCATAGGACGCCCACAGGAAATACTCAGCCTCGAAGTACTCCAAGTTCAGCGCATTGGCGATGTTCTTCAAATCAGAGTCTGTGAAGTTGGAGGTTGCCGAGGCAGGGCTGATCACGCCTACTAATCCTACCAAGATGCACAGACAAGCAACAACACCAAAGGATTTTGGGGAGCCCATCATGATGATAAAGTAAGCAGGAACTGGTCGACACTTAAGTCTCTACAAATTTCAGCTCCGAAATTGATACACACTGAGCCACAGAAAATTGTGATGGAATTCGAGATGGAGGGCAGGGTCTTATATAGGAGGCATCGTGAGGTCCAGTCTCTAGGGGACAAATCATGGCACTCGGTGTAAAAATTGGGGAGGCGTGGACACTTGCATGTTGTACGTTTGTTTCTCCCCGCGATGACTTGAGCAGCGTACGCCATACCTGAATTCTTCTCGACTGAAGCCATGTGTTAGTTACGGATTGGATGAGACCCTCTTGCATTCCACGTGGATATGGCATTTCGGCACTCGGAAAGATGAAATCGGAGCGGCGTCCTCTACCTAACGGTATGCAGCTGTTGCATGTACTTTGGAAGTGCGTTTGTCCCCAACCTTTGAATTCCGATGCGTAAACACCATCCTGCTCATCCTTAAAAGGAAGGTGAATTCTTACACATGATGTTTTACTTGTGGATGGACAGAAGTTTTGGGTAATTTCTGTGGCCAGATGATAGGGAGATTTAAATCCTTTTAGCTGTATGAGCACCAGAATGAACACTTTCTTTCTTTTCATTCGGTTATAATCTAAGCGCTTCCCAGGTGCCGCGGGGGTCCACACTGGAGTTCCCCGATCTACGTAGGAATAATTAGAGGGCCAACCAACTGTTTCTAGCTAATGTCGGTTGAGATGCAATATATAAGAATTTTCTGAGAATTTAGCCCATGTTTGTAAGAGTTAGTGCGTTCTGGAGCACCGACAAGGGCTTGAAGTCGTCAAATCTTCAAAAGTACTCAGCCATGGTCTTCGAGACCGAGCGTCTACGCAGCACTTTTCTAAAAGTAAAGATGCATGCATAAGTTAGGTGTCACCCCTGATGCTAGCGCACCTGTCCATCCGCTTGGCAAAGTAAGTGATTGATAGAGTAAATCAACACATTACAATGTAATATGAATTTTCTTAGGTTTCTGCGGATTCAAAACAACGAACCTGTCAAAGTAAATAGTCTTGATCTATTAGGTTAAGGTTAGTTGTTCCACACAATGGCAAACTACCAAGCACATCCCTCAGGCAGGAAAACTTAAGTGCATGCTCACACAGATCCATACTGTGCAGTTTTCGAGTTTTGATGAATGGAACGACATAAGTATAAGTTAAGTTCCCAACCATGTTCATAGCATTACTCAGCTGATGAGCTGTGTTCAGCTGCCCTCACTTCAGATCAAGTCTTAAAGCACCGGGATTCCAGCCTCGGGAGTCTTTATTCTTGAATCTACTGCTGGGCCATGAACACAGCTGATCAGCCGAGTAATGTTATGTTGCCAGTGTTTTCGAAAACGGCATTAATTAGGGGACGTGAAACTCTAATAACTGCCATGCATCGATGTCGATAGACCTGCCTCACCGTTCCCTGCTCATGCCAACTGTCCGGATTAGCCATGTCCACATCCGATGAAGCTTTCTCTTCTATCCGCGGAGACAACCATTGGATTACAAGGATTGCGCATAATCCACCTCCTAAACCCTAACCAACTCATCAGTTTTCCTTGACACTTTCGCGGAGTCCACTTTAATTTCCCGCTTTTCCCTTACGCAGGTGGTGGATGGAGACGATGGAGACAGTGGAGATGTGTATTGGTTACTGTGCTCGACATCTGGACAATCTACAAAGTTTGATCTCTCTTCGTCCCACAATTTGAGATGATTTCCTGCTTCCTGCTCAATTCTTTGTAACTAGGTGCATCGTGTTAATTCTGTGCAGAGAATTACATTGTCCACGTAGGTCTATTGGTTTCCTCCTAAGCAGTTTGTAAGCTCCACATCGTATGATGACGTCACCAATAGCAAGAACCAAGGTATCAATATTAGAGAACCTTCTGGGACTCGTTGGTCCTGGGCATTTGCAATTCGAAGTTTGAATTCCCCGCCAGAGGAGTTCTCTTCTCCGACAGCAGCTATATCGCCTGCACCCTATCAATTACACTAGTTAGGTAGTTCAATAGTTGTAAGCTTTTAGACATGTATACGTACATGTATTTTGCGTTTCCTATGAATACCGTGTGCATATCTATTCTTACATTGAGTAAACAAAAATGATCCAGCAGGTTATGGGCTGACACCGCTTTAGGGATTTTTCGAGTTTACACTTTGTATTGAATTTAGATAGGGAGAGAGTGAAAGTTAGAGTTAATTTCAGAACTACGTACCGAACAAGAGGATATCGATCTGTTTGTTTTTCTGGATAACAGAAGTGAGAATAGACTAATAGGCTTTTTAATGTATCAAGAAAGAATTGAAATTGATACAATCAGAAAGTGTTCAGTGAATTGTTGTTGAAAGGATACATAAGTAGTGGTTATTTACCATGGGGAAAGACGGCATTTCTGGCGAGGTTCTTTATTCGAGGTGTTCAAATACACTGGTCAGGATTTCAGCCTCTGGAAGGTACAAATGCAAATAGCATTTGAGAATAAAGAACTCATAGAGGTCGCAGATGGAACAGCGACACTGGCAGAAGCCGAAGACAAAGATGCTTGGAAGAAGAAGAAGAATGCTGCAAAATGGTTAATCACCACTGCCGTTGATACTGAACATCTTGCCATGATTGTAAGCTGCAAGACAGCTGCTGACATGTCGGGACGTTCGCTTACCATCCACGAACAGGTATCATCAGAAAGTAAATTTCTCTTGATTCAAAATTTGTTGATTGTAAGTATCAAACCTCCAAAAAATTGTACCATTCGGCCATTGCAAAAGAGAATGTACCAAACCTCCGAAAAATTTCCGAGATGCGACAAGAAGAGGCTCAGTTGAAAGTACAGCGAAGATTGCCGAAACTGAGGCTAAACAATTAGATCATCAATGTGAATATGTCGCGTTGTTTGCTGAATCACAAATTTTAGGGTCCGAAGCATTGGTAGCTCAGAACCAAGTGGAAGAAGTTTGGTATGCCGACGCTGGCGTAACTGAACACATGACAGACCGCAAGGATTTCTTTCCAAAATTCATGCCGTTGCACGAGGTAAATGGCCAGTTGCTATCGCCAATGATCCACTTTGTATTGAATTTATATAGGGAGAGAGTGAAATACGTTGAAGGTAACAAGCATCGTTCATTATATCAAGCGTTTCGTTAATGGGAAATGGTTGGACAGTTCTCTACATATTCCTGAGCTACGCACTAACCTATTTTCTATTGGGAAGCGGCTGATAAAGGTGTTGTTACAACCTATCACAAAGACAAGTGTGAAATGGTCATTCATGAAGGGAAAGGAGACTTGCTTCTCACAGGTTCTCGCAGAGGTAAAGGCTTACACAAGCTCAACATTCATGTCTCAAGAAATTATTCCTCCCCCGAATCAGGTCCCAGCAATTGACTCAGAGTGTCTAGTGACAGTGACAGAACAATGCTCAACTGTGGCATAAGCGTTTTTGTCATATCGATGTTTTTTCCTTAAAGGTTAAAGTCAAGGTGATTAAACTCAAGACAGATCGGGGTAAAGAGTTTAGAAGCAACGCGTTTAAGCAGTATCTTACAGATACAAGAATTCAATATGAACTTACTGCACCTGATGCCCCAGAATATAATGGCTTTATTGAGTGCAGCAATCGGACAGTGGTTGAGGCGATGTGACCTCCATAGCCCCAGAGATTTAACATCGATGACTTCCGTGTTGGAATGAACTGCGAGGAAGCAGTCATGTGCTAAAGTGGACTCAGAATTCATTCGACCCACGCCGATAGGAGTTGAAGTTCTTACGTGAGTTTTGATACCGACGAACAATCCCAGGCAGACAGTAAGGCATGTGGGTGTTATCGGTTCGTTTTTGTCCATGCTCTTCAACTTCTACCGATTAGATTTGCACAAAGGAACTTGTGTGGCTTTAGCAAATCTATGACGAAGCATCAGCCCAAATCAGATTGAAAATCGGACCTCCCCTGTTTTAGTTATGAATATGAAATGTACATGATTGTTGATTCTGATTGAACACATAGGTCCTCTCACTCTCACTATTGAGTGTGAGGTAGTTAACAAATTATGAAGATGTAGTCCAATCTTTTTCAAACATATGTCTTAATGGTGTTTGTTCTTCGATCCTCGTTGAATCACACACCCATCAACTATAGGTCTCTGATTAAGAAAACTAACCAAATATCATCCACATACCTTACAGACCATCTTTGTTCTCAGGTGCTCTCTCATGATAGAATTCAACCTGAAGATGATATTGTATAACCATAATGTTGTCTGATTCAACATGTTTCTATTTTATTTTGTTTTATTTTTTTTAAAGATTGTCACATGTTGTATCCACATTGGTCAGTAGCATGTTCAATCCAACATGGACATTAACTTTCAGGATTCGAACACGGGTAGATCACTTAGTGCATTTTAAAAACGACGTGCGGCATAATATAGAGAGGATTAAAATCATTTGAAATAAAAATTATAAAGGAATTCCAAATAATGAAGGGGCCATTAAATGTAGACAATCCCATTATAAGTAAGTTAGATGGACATAAAATGTGGGCCATTATTTTTTTGTAAAATTAATATAAGGGCTGAAGATAAGGATCCTAGAAGGTATGTTTAGTATATTTGCTATGGTCTCCTATGTATTTTCTTCATAACTTTGTTTGCAATGGTATTACTGTTTGCACCCTTCTTTGTTTCCATGCTTTCTCTCAACACTCGTCAATTGCGTTAGGAAGTAGATTAGCTTTTATAACTTAAAAGGAATATAGAGTACAAAAATTGCAGTGACTTGGACAATATAAGTAATGGAAGGGTGCAAACAAATGGGCCATTTTTGAAATTTAAGTAATTATAGGGAGGCTTTAATTCAGCCCTTGAAGGTAAATAGCCCAAAACAAAAAACCCCCTGCCGCACGTGGTGCACAAAAATGCCTTAGAGTGATCTACCCGTGGACTCGAAGTGTTGAACTAAGTTAGATGGGTCTTGAATGGTTACTTTTTCCCTGACTAGTCCACCTCTCCTAGGTTATGAAACACACGATTAGAACAAGATGGTTAGCAAATCCAAATCAAGGCCTTGGCCGCTTTCCTTATGATTTTTGGAGCTTGTATGACTACCTTATTCATTGTCAAAGTTAAGGTTCATGTGCTCATCAAGTGGTCACATTGGTCCCCCCCCCCCAATCAAGTTGACTATAAAGTCTAGGATGGTTGACATATTTTGAACATGGAGTCCAATCTCTTTCGAACACATGTCTTTTTGGTACCCGTTCTTAGATCTACACATAACCACATACCACGCAAACATAGGTGTCCATATTATTGTTGTGTTCGATTTAGGCACATCTACCTTAGACAACACTCTACAACATCTGAATTGGAATGTTTGGGAACCCAAAAAGGAGGTGTGTGCGTGTTTGCAACGAGGTAGTGCAATACAACAAGCAATCACTTTGAAGCTAGCAAGTTTCGAGGACAACTATTTGAAGTCAAGATGAATATCTTGTGATTTTTTTGAAGTGTTCAAACTTGTAGATTTAATATTAAACAACTTTATGCTAAGTTAGATGTGTACGTTCAGCATTGACCCTTAATGCATGTATACAATAACTTGAATTTTCACTATTTTAATTTGTTAAAAATGTAATTAGTAAAACAATAATGTTGAGCTTAATACTTAACAAGTGGATTTGTCACATGAAGCTCTATCTACTTTAGATTTCTTAGACTAACTTAACCTAGGTTAGACTGCTTCTTAGACTTAGCCTTAAGTCAACTTTCTTCGTTAAGTTTATCATAGCTCCTTAAATTACCTATCATCTATCACCTATCCCTCTCTCAAGTGGGTAACATGGCCAATAAAAGAATCACTTAACATTAAACCAAAAAAAGGAATACGTGGCATAATTATTGGACATTAACTGTGGACACCACAAAAGTGAGAAAACAATTATTTCTATAACATGTATGGCATATTATTGTTGTGGTGCCTGACCACAGCTGCAATAAAAACTTATAAAAAATGAAAATTTCTTCATGGTCATTACAGTAACGACACAAAATGTCAACAAGAAAATTCAAAAAGTCATGATACTGCATTTGTATTTTTTTAGTTATCGTACACCACAACTTGTTTGTTGTGAGAATTGAGGTCACTGGCAATGAAGACCAAACAAAGAGTAAAAGAGATGTTTGCTAGTTACATGCATCCAAAGACCCAAGAACAAACTTTGAGCTCAAATGTACAATGCATCAAATAAGCATGTCTCATCATAAGCATGGAATAGGCATATTTCCCAATCCAAAGAAACACATCCCATGCATGAGTAAAACTCATTTCACACAAACAACAAATAAATGTTTATGCCAACAACAAACTTGAACATTGCAAGTTAGAGCAAATGGAAAACCGCGATGTGATTCATAATCACAACTAAATTTAATTTATAATGAATAAAGGTACACAAATAACAAAACCTCGGTTTACATTGGAGGGGTCCTATTGCTACATACAACCCTCACTTCTACCAACCACCTTCTCCCTATCCTTCATCACATGATTGGTCCAAGGTTGAGTCATTTGCATCCACTGGATCTTCATTTCCTTGTGTTGTAGTCCCAAACACTTGAAATGCAAATGGTGGCACTTCCATATCACGCATCTCATGGACATCATGTGCACTTACATCTCAACATTATGGCTCCACTTTGTGAACCTATGCATCCACTCCAAACTTGTCAATACTAATCACTAGGCACATGTCATCTATAATATCTCCTTGTTATATGCAAGTCTAACACTTTTTGCCTTAGCACTCAAGACTACTTTCCATCCCCATTCCCACAGCTCATTGTTGATGAACACTTGACGGACCAAGCTTGGAAATGCAAAGGAAATACACATTAGGATGTTGCATTCATGTAAAATCTACCATCTAGAAAAAACATACTACTTTATCTACCTTTATATAGAATAATGTTTATGCTCCCATAGGTCAATTGCATAATTTCAACAAGAGTCCCCATGTATGCAAGTTGAGCCTCAACCGGACCTCAACCACATATGTGTAGAATGTGACACTCCGACAACCTTGCTTAGAAATGCATGCTATGCCACGAACATTACTTACCTACTTATTAGACCCATCACTCTCAACAATGCATAAAAGATTGCCACACGATTTCATGGACTTGTATGTATGGGCTATGGGGCTCGTTAGGAAGGCAACGGTCATTAAATGTTGCGATAGCTCAGCATCTCCCTTCATTTCCTACACGCACTATGTATGCCAACCTACACTACAAATCCCCCATTGCCTTTAACTTGCGATGATATGCTCTACTCAATGTCCCAATCTTGCATTGTCAATGTCTTCTCCTATTATTAGCATAAACTACCTCCACTCTCACTATTTCCTCCTTGTATATCCCATAAAATACCAAACCTTATGAACGCACTTCTATCCAAACCACCAACCAAGAATACCAACACATTATCCTTGCACCAAATGGCATTTCATGATGCCAAACCACGAGTTCAATGACCTGCAAATGCAATACACATGGTACTTAGCTCAAGTATGGAGCAATGTCCTCAAAATTTATAATGACAAAGTTGTACACCTCTCGGGCTTCAAGGTATGTTAGTGTCTTGCAGTCAGCACATTCCTCAAGCATATTGCCAAAAACACTAGGTACTTCATCATGATCCTAAACTCGCTTGCAAGAAAATCCTTGATGTGACTTGTAATAAAGCCTAACGCCTAGTCCAATGAATATCCAATAGCATTGAACCCTCTAGACAAACACAATTTCTAACATAACTCTTAAGAACTCCTAGGTACCTTTCAAGAAGATAAATTCACCTACACACTAGTACAAAACATGGTTCTTTTGAACATGAAAGAAGAGCATTTACAACACAAAAGGAGCCATTTGCACTCCTGTCTAAAACTTGGTCCATGGTTCCCAGTTGGTCCCAAAAACATTGTTCGGGTCATGTGCTAAGGGTCATGCCCCCTTTGACCCGGGTCCACCTTAGATGTTATGACATATTTAGTTTGATGGCTCTTGACATAGATATTCTCTTGTACGCAAATGCTAACCTCATTTCTAGAACTTACTGTAGTCATATGAATCCTCTTAACTCATTCATTTTTTGGTTTGTTATTGTGGTAACTTTCATCGACATGCTACAATAATTATACAGGGTAAATATAGTAGTGAATTTGAGTGTGTTCAAGTGAGCTATAGTAATATTTTGGGGCATGACTTCATGTATAAATTATGTAGTAACTATTACAGGCTCTTCGACAGATGAACGTTGGGCACGTATTCGATCGGACCTTACCATCAACCGTGCTAGTACATGCTAGTAATATTTGACGAACAATGTAAGGCAAGCAATAAAGGCAATAAATCTTTGACAAATTATGTATTCAACAACCCAACTTGAAGTGTACAACAATCCTTATTCATTTATTGTTGGACCTTCTAAAGTTTTCAAGGTTTTTCACAATATTATCTACCCTTCTGACCTATCTTCCATTGCAATCAAATATCTAGTGGACCATTCAATGTGGACGCCACCTCGAGCTTTGCTTGCAAGTGCTTCTTCCAATGACTTCACAACAATGTTTGTTTTCGAATGCATTAACGCCACTCCCTTCTTGTGTACCCTCATCACTTGCACGTATTGTTGGCCTTGGTGTCACAACCCACAACATCACATAGGTCATTATGCAACTCAAATTGAAGAACTCACATGCATCCTATAAAAAAACAAAGTCACCTTGGACTCCATTGTTGGTTGCTGCACGGAGTAGGGCTTAAAGACTCCGACAATGGCATGTTGCAGCAAACCCTAACCAAGAGGTTCAATTGTAGTGTCGGAACTAATGACCAGGAGGAGAGTTGTTCGAACTAAACCCTTATGTCTAAACCTCAATCCAAGATATAAAACACCAATTCCAATTGCATGCCTACTACTAGACCCTGGATGCTCTATGAAGTGGCTATTGTCCACATCAGAACCTATATTCTCTAATCTCAAGGTTCTTGCCTAATGGTTTATAGACCAACATTGATTCCAATTGCATGCCTAATCCAAAATTTACATGCTCATTCAAGTATTTGTCCAATTGGATAAGCCCTGGTTATAATTTGGGTCAATACCATTATGTCCTAGGTCTCTAACTTGGACGCGAGATTCACAAGGTCGCAAGAGAAATCTCACTTGAGTGGAATCTCACATGAGTTAAAGAGTGAAGAAATTTGACCTAAGTGCCATCATGGCACCAACCTGCACATGAGATCCACTCCTCAAAGTCAGACGTGTCACCAATGGCCGCTTCCCTTACAAAATTCCAACTATTCACAACCCACAGCATCACATTAGTCATTGTGCAACTCAAATTGAAGAACTCACATGCACTCTATCAAAAAAAAAAAAAAAAAAAAAAAAACTCACCTTGGACTTCATTGTGGGTTGCTACACAAAGTAGGGATTGAAGACTTTGCTACACATAGTAGGGTTTGAAGACTCCGGCCATGGCATGTTGCAGCAAACCCTAACTAAGAGGTTTGGGAGTAGTGTTGGAGTTGATGACCAAGAGGAGAGTTGTTCAAACTAATTGTTTAGATTCATCGGATGACATCCAACTTGCATGTAGTTCGTTATTGGGCGATGATTACCGTGAATGAAATAAACAACCTTGGATGGACCCACAAGTGCCCGCCTAACAAGGGATGGTGATATTGTCATATGGCACCTAGAAAAAGAAAATGCGGGACCAAGCTCCACATCGATTATTAATTTTAAAACTATTTGGATATTGACCAATAGTGAGGTGCCTCCTTCGACATGATGGCTCACATTATTAAAAGAGCTAGTCATTCATATTGTAATTCATTGACTCAAATGACAATTGTGCTCATTGCAAGTGTTCAAAAGAACCAACTTTTGTACTAGTGACACATCACAAGACCCATTATTTCCAACTCATCCACAAGATATATGATGAGGTGGCTCACTAGGTCCCAAAAAGATGGAGGTGACCAACCTTCAAGAAAGCTCAACGTACCCGTTGTGAATTTTTGTGACCATTGCAACTCCCTTGGATCAACAACTTTAGCTATAAGCTTCTGAAAATTCATCAACTCCATCGAAAATACCATTTGGAAACTGGAAAAAAAAAATTCTTCATTTAGGCAATGCTTGAATCCTAAACTCAAACGTGATCAACCCCCTAGTCAATGGTCTAGTTGATTGCTACTTTGCAATCAACATAATAGTCAACTACAAAATAATTGTTGACACTACAATTGACTACAAAAGAAAAAGAAAAAAATTAGAGATTCCAAACAAATTCTAAACCCTTAGATTTTGTAGTTAGCCTAATGGTCCAAAAAAATTGGATTTTTTGGGGAAAAAAATTTAAAAAAAAAAAAAAGGTTATGCTGTCAACCATGATTAGTTGACCTAGAGCAGTCGACCAAAAGTCAACTAGATAGACAATTGTTACAAGTAGTCAACTTCTAGGAAAACCAATTCTGAACAGTGATATTGCATCTAACAAGATCTAATGGTTCAGATTGTATGGGATTTTTTGACATTCTTGAAATCTTTTATGAAGTCAAAATTATAGTAGCGGTCAAGAAGAACGGTTGACTAGAACAGTAAGAAAAAATTACAAAAGCATTGCCAAAATAAAAAAACTACCACATCAGTGGCATCACGTCCCGATAAGATGCGACGTGACAACCAAGGGTTGCATCACGTCCACTTGCACATCCTTGAGTCCCTAGGCATAGTCCCTGCTCATAGGCACGCATTTGAAGTTGCCCTTACTTTACTATTTGATTCTTGTGTGGGCATTGTGACATGCCAAGCTTCAACACTTGAGGAATATTGAATGCAACTTCCTAGCGCAACTCTGCACATACTCCCATTTCCATACACCATGTTTAGCATCCTCTCTTTTAGATTTCTTGTCATATGGGTTAGTGGTCCATGTGGTGCACGCCTCCTATTCGCGACAAGGTTCCTTCATACTATGCTTGCCACTTGGTCAAGGTATATCCTCCACATCACATGAAAGGTTCACATTGAGGACGTGACATATTGTGGGTGCCATAGTAGTTTAACCCTCCACATAAATGTGGATGCCATGTTGTCATCAAGGGACACATGTGCTAAGCAAATTTTATTTAGGGTTAGGCAATTATTAATCTCAATTTGCGATTGAAACCTTGATCGTCATTTATTGAGATTAACGAAAGATGCCCGTATTGACAATTCATCATGTGTAGATTAATTTGTAAATCCCAAGTGATTATGGTGTGCCGCCAATATTCTTAAGATATTCATGATTCATGGACCTCCAAGAAATGACTTGAAGTCTTGACCCTAGGGATTATGCTACAGAAATGGAGGCACGTGGGCCGATCCTAGCTCCATCGCCAATATAGAGTACCCATGGGAAGGCCAAATGCAGCATGAACAAGGAAGGAGGTGCCTCCCATGGCTCTTAGCCCTTGATGAATATGACATTTGGCATGGTGACACAAGGAGAAAGCCGAGCACCATGTCCAAATGATGGTGCTTCACAACAACAAAGCCATGAAGTTTTGCATGTTCTAGTAGGCACAATCACATGTTTCAAGTGAGATGTAAATACATTCCTTTGTCTGTAGTTGCATTGTAGCTAGCATGTATAAGATCCGTGTTTGGCAATTTTATGAAAAGAATCATGAATTGTGTGTATGGCAGGTGGCACAAAGCATTAAAACATGCTTAGGGCCTCCACATACAAGTTGCATAGTAGTAGACCAACGTGAAGTAGTTGTTGGTGCTCAAGGAAGTGAAAGATATTCTTTAATCCAGTGAGCACTAAACTTTGTTGAACATGGTAAGCTTGCTCTAAAGTTTACGTTATGCATGTGGATCTTGTTCATAAATTGTATGCTTATGCAATATGGGTATTGAGGTGCCCATTGACGTGTGGTGTGGTGGCATGTAACAATGCCATATGGCTCCATGGTGGATTTTTATAACCTGCTAGTGAATATATAAATTGTTGGTCATAGACATGCACACATTCACAGTCATAGCAACTCTTCTCGTGTTGTCCTAGTCCCTTTCGGGGCCCAAGTTGATACAATCACACATGTGCAAAATGAGCATTGCAACCTCCTTTATCCAGTGGCACACAAGAACGTCAAGATAATTACATCTTAAGCGACTATGTGGAGTGGAAAATGTATTGACCAATTTGCACATTGTGCATGCATGTGGATTGCCACAAATGAGTGAATAGTGAACGTCCACATGCTATCATGGAATTGGAGAAATGGGTGTAATAGATTTATGTAGCCCCACATAGGATGGACACTTGCTAGACTTTGCAATGGATTAGTGCAGAGTTACAAGTAGGTTCAATGGTAGTTTAATGCAATGAATGTGACATATCTCAATTCATGCTTGAGTTGTGGGTTTCCCCACTGCATGTTTTGGGTCATTATCTCAAAATTTGAGCAATGTATTTTGTGTTGGTTGTGCTACCTATGTGTGTGTACCAAATGTTGATTATTTGGGAAGCGTTCAATGCTCATGGCGTCATTATTCTTCTCGGTGTTTGGTTGTTACTCGATGAATTTTGATTTTTGGAGCAAGGGGAAGTTGCTTGTGTCACATTTTGTTGTGCATTATTCACTGAAAGAGCATATAAGTATTGTAGTATTTCCTAGAATGTGTCAAGTTCTTTTTCTCCTATGCAATTGTGAACATGAAATCTTAAATGTGTCAATGATTATGCCAAAAACATGAAATCTTGTAAAATTTTGTGCACAAGATACCATATTTCATGACTAAGTAATATCAGGGGGGGAACCAAAAAAAAAAGAATTGAGTGTCAGCTCATTTAATGATGTTTGTCACATGCACTTTTCTTTTTTACCAAACTTGTAAGTTGCCTCACAAAAAAATGCAAAATGCTCACAAATGGCCATCCCCCAACATTGGTTCCCAAGCACTCCGTTATTGTGCACAAATTTACAAGTAGCATCTCACAACTAACATTCAAAACATTATTGAGTTGCATGGTTGTGTTCCATTCTATATTTAGCATCTGACATGGGCCTCCTCTATCTTACCTTCATGAGAAGAAACTTAGAAAATAAGAAGAATTTAACAAATAATAAATAATGCTAGCTTGAATGGTAAGAATATTCTGAATAGTGTCACTATTTTCAATGATAGATCTGTTATTAATTGTAATTTTAGGGAATAATATTGGGATGAACAATGTTTCCTACGAATATTCTTGGGATGAACAATAAATCTTGTGCATAGTGCCAAGAGTATAAATCCACCCAAAGTTCCAAGTTTAGCCGGAATGTATGATTAACAAAAGATTATTCTTAGATTGTTCAAGGGACCCACACAATATAATTGACATATTCCAAGGTCATGAAACCGACCCACATGGTTGAATAATGTTGTGTCTTAAAGGATAAGTCAACTCCCACTTTGAGGCCTTAAAGCGTCACCTTCCTTTTGGTGACACCTATTTTTAATCCTTAAGCCGTCAGCAAGTGAGTGCAACGCGGCCATCAAGTAAGTCATTGTTAAAATCAGTTAATCATATGCGGCATTATGTATAAAACAACACCACTTCGGCCATTCATAATAGCGGTGTAAGAAGAATGCAAGAACACTTTTAGAAGAGCACCAACTTTGGTCAATTAAAATTGCTAATCAGAAATTTATCCGCTCAATGAGGTGGTTGCAAGAAGTTATCCACAAAAGGGAGACAACACCTTCATTTTATAGAAGATCCTCACCTGCAATAAAGTTGATTTTGTGGTGACTGATGTGGTGATCAAGATGACAACTACATATGACTTGCTACTATGAAGTCTACAAAAAAAATTAGAGGAAGTCATTTGACCTTAACAACAATAATTTCAATATCATAAACAAAAACAATCACAAAGGGTCCGATTCATGAGGAAATGACAACAAGGAAGAGAAAGAGCATAAGTCGTGACAAAATCGGTACCTTTGGTGCAGATAATTAATCTCACATCATCAAGTTCATCCCTCCTCATTTACAAGAGAAAACTAACATATCAATGGATATAGTACTCCATTCAATGACAACTTCGAGGTGCAATCCCATCCCATATATGAAAACATCAATCCTCGGGAACTAAATTTCTCAAATTTTGTCGGTTCTTCTTGCTCAAAATAAAATGATTGTTGTTATAGGCACAAGGTTTCAAGATCCTATGACACCATCCACATTCATTACAAATCTACAACCACATTGGTCGCAAAGCCTTATCTATTTCAGGTCTTCCTAACAAGCTCTCTCACAAGCAAATATGGAGTCAATAGCTCTTGAAACTTGGACCTTCTTCCACGTTTGCCAACTACCGCAAGGTTTTCCTTAATGTGTGATTGCTTGGAGTTACTTGTGCGATTAGCTTCACTACTACATTGATTATCCCAATAAGTGAGGGAGGGTTGATAGTGAGGGTGAGAACTTAGTGAAGGTGATACTAAACTTCTTTACGCTATGTTCATCCCGGTATTATTCATTGAACATAGTATTCATAGCAGCAACATTCACTGAAAATATCGGCACTTGGCCCTATTCACTGACAACCATGTGTTTCTATGTACTATTCTCTTTTTCACTCTACAAAAACCTTAGAGCACACATCAATTTTCTTCAAATCTACAGCAAATGAGCACATATTCATGAATTTAGTGTCACTCAATGAAAACTTCAGCCCTCGATAACGTCGAGATTTGGCTAACTAGTGCATGCTCTAGAATTGGTATTATTATTATTTTTACATACTTTACTATTGTTGTTGTTACCAATACCTTCAATCACTCATGCTTTGCTTGATGTGCCGCAACATTGCCTTTGGGATCACTTGAAACAACTTGATGAAGTGGAGCCCATTGCAATGCAACATGCTCAAAATGTTCTTATTTCTTTCTTTATTTGCAGATGTTACAATACTTGACACTTCCCACAACACACCTAACTTCACGATGATATTCATATGTCCCCCAAACACTAACTCACCGCATTATAATTTTTCAACTTTTTGCTCATATATCATAGGGCAAATGCTAAACATTTTTCATGCTAAATGAAAGTCAAACATCATGCTTGCAAAATTGTCATGACGAATATATTTAGGGCCAAATTCGGGATGTTAGTTTTTAGAAGCAATTGTTTGGCTACCACTTTTCTTAAGTGTGTATCCCTCTTATTTTCAATGTTATACAATTTCACAAATGGCTTCAATTGAACCCTTGTGTCGGGCGGGTGAGTAGCATGATGTATGTACCTTGCAGTGTTGAATGGTTCGAGAATTGTGTGTGCATCACACAATTGTTATTAATTCCTACATTATAACACAATCATTGTGTTATATGTTTCTATATTTCTGCATTTTTACAACACGATCGCCAACCTGAGATTCAACGATGACAATTTACAACACAACCACCACAGTTAACTGGTTACAAGTGCCAGAAGTAATCTTTCAATTTTCCAAATGATTGAGAAATAAGGTTTACAAGATTTTTTTTCTATTGCAAACCTCTTCCACATTGGCATACTCTGTCAATGGCAAGCATTATGGCCTTATTCAAAACCTCATGCTTTTAAGAGCTGAACTGTTGAATGGTGTGTTTTTTGCAAGGATATGAGACCAGAAGTGACATGTCACACGTGCTTAAAATGCTAATGTTTGTTCATTGAAAGGTCAGAATTGTCAAATCTATGGCCCTACCTATGTTGATAACTTCACCAGTTGTCTCAGTCAAGTTGAAAGAGATCACTGTCAAATATCTAAATAAAGTTATGTAATGTGCCGATTCTTTATGGGCAAAGTTTTGGAGAAGGTAGACAACTTCAACTCCAATAACTGGTGAAAAATACTTGCTCCTCAGCAAAAAACCAAGCATTTCAGATCTAACCACCCAATACCTTTCAAACCGTAAATGCTCGCTCTCACCATGAGGTTATACAAATAGTACCTCCATAGGTCAAACATCTCCATCATGTCAAAATTCTCTGGAAGACAATGCCACTGTAGCCATTTTCCAAAGGCTTGGACAAATGTATTTGATAATTCTACCAAACTTTACAGTACATTTATTGCACCTGACAGTTGATGTTGAATAAAGGTTCCATGTTTACAAAATACCCATATGCAATTTCAAGGTTGATCGTACTAATTGCCATTTCGACAAACAATAATCCTCACCTCCAATGTAAACTCCAAGGAATCACTCTCCTCTAAAAAGAAACGAAAAACGTACTATATTATCTTCAGTCCCAGTAGATAGGACATGGTTTGAAACTCATCCACATCACTGATGTCCTATCTAAGTTAAGACGTACATTCTTCTTCCCTTGCAATTGCAGCATTGAAATTTGCAAGAGTCGTGAGGCAATCCCAGATCAGGAGAAATAATCAAGGCCTTGGAATACAAACCTGCAAGTCCTCACTATTGATCACTTTGCAATGCATTTATGAATTTATTTAAAACCCATAACCAGATTTTCAGGTGCCGAAATGCAGACCTAGGCCTTTGTCTGATTGTAAAAATTAAGAAAAGATCCCCTCTACATATTCAATACATAATCAGCCACGGATTGAACTACAGGTTCAGGTAGATTTTAAACAATGCTCTCAAACTAGGGTGGTGATTAGATCACTTGGCAGACGTGCTATGTACATGATTAATCTAGACAGAAAGAGGTACATTCTCAAACAGTCTTCGAAAGCTCTTTGGTGCGTTGGAGTAATAACAGGCAACAACATTCACCTCACCAGCCTGCACAAAATTGATTGCAACATCAACTCCACCTACTATATTAAAGGGAACCAACCTCCTCTATTCACCAAATCACAAGAATTTCATATATACAGTCTTCTATAGCTCAGAGCTGCAACCTCCTACCTCACCTACTTAGGATATGAACAGCCCCAAACCTGCCCAAGCATCCTGTCCATTTTCATCATACCCCCCGTTGCTTTTCAGCACACGCCAACTGACGCCAACAGGCGCCACCAGAACTTTCTCTCTGAATTCTTCCTTGAGGTCCAGCCTGTGTGATGGGATAGAAACAGGTAAAAATACCCTTGACAGAGCCTGTGAGCGTGTGCAACCTGCCTGCCCTTCCTGTGACCAAAAACCGTGAAAAAGAGCTTCTGGCACTCCTTGGGCCTCTAACCTAATTTTGTATACTGCTCCACATACCTTAACCCAAAGCTGCTTTGAGGACCATATAGAAAGACCCTTCTGTCTTGCTGTGGAATTTCTTACTCACAAGCTAATTTTGTGTCAAAGCTGCTCAAACAGATGGCAAATGCTTGGAAAGCTGACAGAGGATACCGATAGTCCATTGTGAACATATCCTTCCCAATCTTTCCAAACTGTAGAAGAACTTTATCATGGTCCCCTTGTGTGCTTGTAGGTGACGGCTCTGTGGCAGCCACGAGCTGAAAATTCTTCACTGACGCGACAGTAACCCTTCCTCGAAAATTCAAGCACCAGCACTGCAACTGCTCATGCCACCTAGGGGCCTTATTCTTCAGCACCAGAGGTTCATCCTTGTTTAGTACTCCACTAGGGAAATCACAGTCAATTGTGCTGCAATCCGCTACAGCTGCTTTGGATCTTGGAGATGACAGAATACTAGAGTAAGGAATGTGGGTATCCTCTAAGACACTCGGGGTAAATTCTGTAGGCGTGGGGGCTGTACCCCCAGAGTCCATTGAGCTTGCGGGAATTGTATGTAGTGTGCATTGCATGCGCCTGGGTCCTCGAGTACCAAGGACATTCAGCTCATACGCTATATGTGCAACATTGTAACTTCCTGCTGGTATACGTGTAGCCACTTGCTTGGAGTTCAAGCTCATGCGCCGACTTGCACGATTAGTTGAGGAGACGGGCCCATTGTGTGGGGGCTGACTATCATAGATTGTGAACTTCGTACCCAAGAAATTTGATCTGCACCCACACTCCTCTGTAAGAAACCTTACTAAGAAGTCAATGCAGCATCTCTCTGATTTACTAGGATACAAGAAAAGCATCTGACATTTTACACTTTACAATACACAAAAAGAAGCCATGCAGATTGTACATCAACACATTACCTCAATTTGCCAACATATGTATTGCTCCCTCTTGACATGTCTTCCAAATTGAGGGAAATAATGTAGTCAGTGCTTGTGGCACGCCTGAACTTTCGAGCAGCTAATAGAAATTTTCCAATCTCCACTGGGGCTGCATCAAGTACAGACACATAACAATTGAGTCATACCAAACCCTTCACTGAGAGTTGCTGAACACTTTAATATTGACATCAGCATTGCTATTTATCTAGAACACCTAGAACAGAAACAGTAAGTCTGGACAGCCAGATCATCATCGTAGTCTCATCCCCCATCAGCAACAGGTCTACCACATCCCAATCCAACCATGAATAACTTTTGAATTTTTATCATCTGTAAAACAATTGAACCCACCAAACTTGACAAGTACAAAAGTGATGTCCACATACTGGGAGGAAGGCCCAAGAAGAGCTGATATGTAGAGGTAGTTCTGTCTCGCTTAATGAAGCATTGCACAGTGTTGTCGCGAGGCCCAGGCTGTAATCCACAATTTCAGACACATCCTGTGTTAGTATCTCAGCCAATACAAAAGCATTCTCCATTGAGCCCAGCTATGCCCTAGTACATATGCCCTCACCGAGAAAAGACTTAGTTTCTCGTTAATCTTCACAGATTTAGTAATGTTTTTTTCAAAAAAAAGCTTTTCGTTTTAATAAAGACACCTATGGTTACTAAACTATGCTTGCCTCAAAAAGTTTTCTCCTCCATCACCAATAAGCCAAACAATGATATTGGAAATTGCAGACAGTCATTTGTAAATCTCCTACAATCGTCCAGCACTATCTGGAGTTCATAGCATATCATTCTGACGTAAAATAAAATAGTGCCGCAAGAACCACATATCGGTATAGAACAATTCTAAACCAAACAACAGCAAGTAGCATCACAAATTTCTAACATTTCAAGAACAGAGAAAATCCTAGTGTGTATGTCTATCTCTTTAAATAAACAGCACCACCATGTTCAGTGGCTGCCGTAGCTTGTGCCACATCAACTAGAGGGACTGCCTTATGAACACAGGGACATTCATGTAATTTACTAATAAAGGCCTCCATAAAATGTCAAGGCCTTTATTGATAAAAATGCCTCAACCTGAATGAACAATATGTTCTAGCGATGATTCACATGTTTCAACCACTACTCTCAGTCACAAATGTAGCAACCTTTTATCCTCCGTTTCCTACAGCATGGACTGCAAGTGATGGGATTGAGAGGACTCCAAAGTACCAAACCATTTCACATCCAATAACAGGCCCTGTCGACAGCTTGATGTCATCCATCAAGCGATCTTTTTCCCTTCACTTCATAGGTATTGTCTATTACAGACTAAGAGACGTATAAATAACATCACTTCAAAATCTAAACATCAGAATCAGAGAAAGGAGTGCTTCTGACACATAATACTCGTAAGCCACAGATGTCACAGCGAACATTCCTGATTGTGCAGTGCTGACCCAAATTTTGAACACCTGCAAAGATGATTTTCTCACCTGCTTCAGAGCGATGGGAAATGTCAACCGACCGGATTGCTCTGGCGTTTTAACCAGTTCCTTCGTGATTTCTCTCCACGTGCTGCAAACGGCAGCGCACGCAACCACATGTTTGCGGCTGGGCCACACGCTCTCGCTGGCCTCTACTCTTTGGATCACGTCTCTCAGTAGCTCCGGCGGCATGTTAGCCCAGCAGCTCTGCTCTTGCGGTGCTTCAGCTCTCAACTGCGTCTCGTCCAGCACCATCCCACTCGACCTGCCCCGATGGTGATGTGGAAACTTCAACTCGAAGCTCCTCCTCGAAATGTTCCCGATGCCGCCCTTCTCCTGAAACTCTCGTATCAAGCTCTTCAGAGGCATCATGGATGGCTTCTGATTTGACATGCTACTCTTGCAAGTGAACAGTAATTTCACCTCGCACCCCAGCCCCTCGGACGCTTTCTTAAAGATTAGCACCCACAACTTCACCCATCTACATAAACTATACACTGTCAGATACACGTTGACCAACATCCACACCGCATGGCTGGACACAAGCACTGGATAATATTCATCAACACCACGTTGACCTCCCTTCCAAGTCCGCCCGCCCCTACTGCACCATCCTCGACTCGATCAAGATCGCCACTCCCCAATCCTTTCGCCCTGGACCCAGCTCCCGGGCATTCCCTCGCACTTCCACAACAGTCATCTCTGCAGAAATTTTACTGCTGCAAGCATCAAGCACCATCATAATAATAGAAGCTCCAATACGTCCTCGTTTCCAATGCTCTCACTTATCACCCCTCACAAAGCCGGAGCTCATTCCTCGATCTGCATCAAACCTGGCACTAATATCCTGCCAAGCTGCAGAAGACCAGCCATATCACTAGAACGCGTTGATGAAGTAAAAGAACCAGCCTCGGTCCCGTTCCACCAATCCTGGAAACCCTTGTTTGCTCCTGGAAACGCTGCAAACCCTCAAGCTCCAACTAAAGCACTACTAATGGAGCTCCTGCGCACCAGCAGAGAGCTCCAGAGGTGCGGCGACGCAGTCTCCGATGCCCTGCACATCCGGAAAACATCCGGTGTACACGCATACATCCCGAACATCAAGTGCCGGTGACGTGCCAAAAACGCTCAAACTCAGCCAAAAGAGACCGAGATCGGGCGTGCGAGAGCTCAATGGGAAGCTGTGGAGATGGTGCGTGCAGCCGTGGAGGAAGATCGGTGCACGGAGCAAGCGATGCGATCGAAGCGGCGACGAATGCACATGGCGTGAAGGTGCGAGACGACGCAGTACGCTTGGCTTGAGGCAAACCCTCAAGCCTATCTCCCGCCCCGGGCCGGGTCGTGGTTCCCCCCCTCTGTGAACCCGGACCCGGCCCGCCATTCCTCCTGACGGACCGGACGACTGCTGGCAAGTGGGACCTGACCCACTTACCCTAGGGTTGGCTAGGGCATCCTATTCCTCCCAACTAATTATGTATTTCAATTCAAAACCAATACCCAAATTATACACACACACACACACATTGAAACCAAGGGTGGAAAAAACCCCAACTTTTTTCAACTCATGCATTGGGCTTTTGGTTTTAAGGGAAAAAACAAAAAAACAAAAAAAAAAAACATGATTTCTGTGAATAAAACCATAGTTTTATTCAGCACCAGGCACTGTCATTGGCGGACATTGGGCCCTCTGCCCTATAATCTCAACTTATATGCAATAAAACAAAATAAAACCGAATTTTTTTGGACCTCGGATGATTGGATTTTTTTAAATTATGAAAAACCCAATTGTAAGAAACCGCGTGGTGTCAGCCTTGATTGAAACATTCGAAAATGTTCATTGAACTACA
This sequence comes from Polytrichum commune, assembly GCA_950295325.1. Lineage (NCBI taxonomy): Eukaryota > Viridiplantae > Streptophyta > Polytrichopsida > Polytrichales > Polytrichaceae > Polytrichum > Polytrichum commune. The sequence continues at coordinate 22,954,970 of OX485804.1, forward strand.
CTAAATATGATATCTAGTGTCACCATATCTAAATTTCCTTGCTCACTACTAATTGTAAACCGTGGTATGATGTCACCAACACTAAATGTTAACCCAACACTATTTTGTTATTCCTTCTGAGATTTGTTGGGGGATTATAGATTTACGGTGTTGAAATTATTGTCACTTACCAAAAGATTCTTCATCCAAATTTCAACCATCCACGAATAGTAGTTCATCACGAGTTGCCGACAAGAGAGAGGAGGTAGGGTTTTGGCCCATGGATGAACTCATCCATCATCCATGACATTAAATACCGTATGACACTGAATATCATATTTAGTGTCACGTACACTAGTTGCGAAGGGCCTAAACTAGATGCTTAGAGGTCTCAAAGTTGTCACGTCCTCTAGTTGCCAGTATGATACTATTTGTCAATGTGAGTAACATTTTCAAGTGGCTTGCATTATGACATTTCACGTATCACTTTGGGATACCGGACATGATAGTTTTTCACTTTAGTTAGTAAGGAGAAGATATTATTGAGCATACTAATGTCAATCGTCATGTGTTTACATTTTAGTATGCAAGAGGAAGATTCTTTGAGCACACTATAATGCCAAGTGTCATTTGTGTATGCTTTAGTGAACTTGTAGACCATTGTGTAACACATGCACACACCTCGTTACACTATTGAACATACTCGTGCCAAGATGTCAGTAAGCGCACTTGAATGCCAAGTGTCACCTCATGACACTAGTGGCCATGTTGTTGGCTACTAGTGTAACCTATCATACGCCTCAAAATAGGGTAAGTGACACTACTACGCACGTGACAAGAAATACCAAACATCGTGTAGAGTTATTTGTAAGGAAAAGCATATGAAACCATGTGTTTAGTCCCAACCCCCTGAGTTTATGAGATTAAACACAAAATCACCCAAGTTTTTTTTCCCCTTATGCTTGAATCGTTATACTCAAAGAGTGGTGTCGGGCTGTTGAAAACCAACTCTCTAGCTCGTCCTACTAGGATGGGCATGTCAAGCTAGCCTTGCTTAGGGCGATCCAGGATTTAGGACAACGGGTCGCATGCGCATACCCTACTTTAGATACTAAAATTCTCTCAAATTCTGGGAGATGGAATACAAAAGTTCCAAAATTTTCACCCAACTTTCAAAATGGGCTTCGATACCTGACAAGCTAACAAGCTCTTAATAGAAAGTTTATTTATGAAGAAGGATCAAACTCATGGTTTCATTCCTCTTTGAGAGACTTTCTAATTAACTCTAATGTCCGGGAAGATTTTGGACAAACTCCGACGACGTCCAAGTGTTTCCATGTCCAACGGTTACACGTAGTTGATATCATTCCGCGTGTTTATGTTTGGGAATATTCTATATATTCTTTCAAAATGATCAACGATTTGCCTCAACTTAACCGGGTTATTTCTCACACTCGTTCAAGTTCATTTGAAACTAGCGGTCAAATCTATCTTCATGTTCATAGAGTTAAATGAGTTTATTGGAACTCTATCATATTCCTAAGACCTCATGTTATCCAAGCCTATTGAAGTTTGTCAACTCCTTTTGCTTGAATTTGATTTCGTTTTATATAAGGTGACATAATATTGGGAAAAATTAGATGAACTTAGAGAATTTAAAACTCCACACATTTTGATTGATGTTATCACCTCACAAAACAATGTCAAGCCTCACGCACACACTTTTTTCTAAATAAAGTAAACTTCCTCTTCCACGGGGACCTTGATGCAACATTAAGACTCGTGCCATCGTTTTTGAAAGAAGCACAACATGTTTATTCCTGACACTTGGCTGGATCATTCTCACACCTAGAGTAGGTGACAGGTGGAGCTCAACAATGTCATACTCTTATCCAATCCTACTAAAATCTATCTAATTTGCTTGATTTTGAATATTTTAAAATATAAAATGACAAGTTTTTGAGAAATTCAAATGAACCTAGAGAATTGAAAATGCACCCAAAAAAAAATGGAATCAATTATTATGTCCATGACTTATTGCAGAAACCTTACTAGAGTTAACTACGGTTGACCAATTGAATCTTATAAAGAAAGGAATGCAACAACTCAAATAAGAACGATCAAATGACAAAGTAAGCTCTGAAGTTTTGTGCCAAAATCATGGGTCACACTCACAACATAGCACCTTAAATGCTTTTAGATTAGATTTGAACATTTGATGGTGAGAAATTTTGGGCATAATTGATCAAAATCCTAGTGCTTCCATGTCCAACCGGTTACATGTTGTGATCTCTTGGTTTTCTTCATTAATTTAAGGTATATTCCATGGATTCTTCTAAAATGATCGGTAGTCTTCCAAAAGTCTTAAACCTCCACCAGTTAGTTCTCAAACTTAACTAGTTCATTGTGTCTTCCAAATTGGGTCCCGTTGAAAGAAAATGGGAGTGTTGGTGCTAATTATGGTTTTTAATCAATCCTAGGTTCAATAGTAATTCATAATGGATCCAATGCAATACTACCTCCCCTCCCCCCCCCCCCCCCACCCACCCACACAAGCACACACTTATTGAAGGGCAAAATAGGGTTAACCGGAAAGTATGGGAAGGAATTGGGCGTGCATCTTTCCCCAATACCACTACACCATTTATGGTATTTAATGTTTAATGTCACATGCGTAATAGTATCACTTACCATGCTTTGATGCATATGGTAGGTTACACTAATTACCAACAATTTCATTGTTAGTGTCGCCTCATGACACTTGGCGTTCAAGTGCACCTTGGCATCTGTATGTTCAATAATGTTATGAGGTGTATGCCTATGTTACACAATGGTCTACAACTTGACTAAAAGTGTACACAAGTGACACTTGGCATGAGTATGCTCAAGCATATCTTCCTCTTGCATATCAAAATGTAACACCTAACACTTGCCATTAGTAATAATACCTTCCACTTGCATACTAGAATGCAAGACTATCATTTCAAGTATCCCAATGTGCTATGCACGTTATGATGTATATATTTTTTTCACTTTAAAAAGTTGCTTACTTTGATGAATGGCATTATGTTGATAATTAGTGGATGTGACACTTTGAGACCTCTAGGCATCTAGTTTAGGCCCTTCGCAAATAATGTACGTGACAACCCTGTATGGTATTTAGTGTCACTTACTTTTTGGAGTTATGCAAGGCTATAATTTCTCGCTGTAGATTTCATTTGTTACCAACAATATTAAATAGGTTGTGTGGACAATATATAACATAAATTTATTTACTTGGCAGAAAATTACATTCTTAGCAAAAAGTTATAGCATTGCGTAACTCTGAATTGTAAATGACACTGAATACCATAAACATTGTAGTTGGAGTAGAAACGAAAAGTCATAAACTCCTAATGTTTTTGGTGACGGAGAGGGGAAGAGCATTAGGGTGGATTTCCATGCATGTTTCTTGCCGTCTGGACCCTAGTAGGAGCAGGACAAAATATAGATGAAATCTGGTGGGGTAGGGTTGGTATGTGCCAACCAACTCTTTTTATTTTAAGTGTTTAGTGGGCACATGAAAGTATAGTGGCCCATGGTCATGGCCCTTCACATCATGGTCTGCAACAAAATTGCGGTTATTTGCTCACTTTTGAAATCTTCATGAAAACACATCCAACCCACTATTATCTAGAATATAGTGGGTCATGCAAACGCCCTCTTTCTCCCCACCCTAGGACATTCCAGCTAACTCTAGTACCATATAACATCATGATATACTCAACACAAATGTGTTGGCTATGTGATGTGAAAAGAGACCTAGGAGTGGTCTTTGAAATGGGCCAAAAGTTTGGCAGCCAACCAAAACCCGGCACATGTGGTGATAACAACTCGCTCTTCAAGTGGAGTCCAAGTTGCAAGCGACCGTTGATGTAAAGCGGTCTCTAAAACGAGTCAAAGTTTGATCTTAGTCAGACTTTGAACCAAAATCAAGCCATGTGTGCAAAATAATACTAGGGCAACCCACTTTTGCAGCTAGCCGCTTGTTAACCCTTAAAATGAATATGCCAATTGTACAAACACTTCATTCACGTCAGTCCCCTACCAGGGATCGAAGTTTCTTCTCTCTCTGCCAATTGTCATAACTTTAGTTTTCCAAACCCTCTCAAGCAGTTGAAATGGCACAATAACAAACTACGGTGTTGACATGCAATGTGCCAAACGTGCGATAGTACCATGGTGGCCTCACCCAACATTTGGCATGTGGAAACCCCTACGATAATATATATATACATATATACATATATAACACTCAAGAACGATCGTGAGCCTCCCAAGGTCCTTAGTACTATAAGGGTTGGGTGAAACACATTCAATTTCTTTTGGGGCCGAGACTACATAGTGAGCTTAAGTTTGTACATACAAGTGTTGGAACTAAGTCGTGGCCATTTGGAAGGACACCATGATTTTTTCCATTTTATGTTTCATAATTTTGGGCCCTATGTTTTTATGTTAGTATTCGGTTTCCTCGAGTGTGATTGAGGGTCCAATAGTGCACCTCCAAGTTCGGCAACTATGTGGCCTTGGGTGCAACACTCTCGGTGAGAGCCAAGTGGACATTTCATCGTCTTCTAATGTGCTTCTTGATGTGAAGAATATCTTCCCTTTGCCTCACATGATGGGTTAAAATAGGATAAATATAGAGTGAGTGATTAGTATATAGCGGGAATGAAGTGCCGTCGGGTGCACAACTCCTAATACCAAATTAACTACTTAGGAGGTTGGACTTAGGGCCGGTTTGCACGACACTAACATATTGTATCAAAGCCACCGACTCTACTTCTACTTTTGTCTTGCTCAAAACTAATTGTAGACCGCCCATTGTATGCCACCCACACTAATTGTGAAACCTAACGTTGTTTGGCGTTTCGTGTGAAAACACGTGGGCATTATAGGTTTACAAAGTTGCAATCACTCGTCACTTACTAAGTGGATTTTCATCCAAATTTCAATCATCCATGACACGTGTTTCGTTACATGAATGATAGGATGCGGAACACACCAGACTTTGTGTCAATAATTGGCGTTTGGATGAACTCAAAGTAAGTTGGGATGACAAGTTTACAAAATGATTCATAAGAAAATTCATTATAAAATTATCACAAGTTACGTGAAATACCACATAACATTGTTAAGATCCATAACAATGTTTTGTGGGACTAACATTATTCAATGGAATATTCCCGGATGTTCCCCATATTCGGACTAATATATGGGAAAATCCATGAATATTCCATGGAATGTTGTCAATTCCACAAAATATTGTTATGGATCTCAATAATGTTATGCATTTGACACTAAAGATGATAATACATTTACAAACTAATGTCCATGACCACCGCTTTGAAACTCCTGTCACTGGTTGAGAAATGAGTGGTGGCCCACTTTGTTTTCCACAAGGTCAACAACAAAATTAGAAGTGAACATGCGTGAGCATGTAAGAGAATGGATGAGAATCTCGGGGGGGGGGGGGGGCAGTGTGTTAAAAAATTAAGGATATAGGTGCGAACAACCACTATTTTATAGGGGGGTATTACTTTCAATTCTTTTTTTTTTTTCACATGCTATCATTATGTAAATTTCTACTTTGGGTTAATAGAAAAATGGCTTGCATTACTTATAATTCCAAATTACCTATTATTCCATACCCTATAGTACTTTAAAGATGTCCAGTGCCATTTTTGATACCCTATATTACTCTTAAGTCCATTTATAATTTTTAGCCCCCATGTTTTTAAAATACCCTATCATTTGTTCGCACGTATATTGCTACTCCAACCAATGACTACCCCCCCCCCCCCCCCCCGAGATGAGAATATGAAGTGTTTGGGAAGATTTTTGGGCACCATCAGTTGATATCCTAGTGTTTCCAAGTCCAATTGGTTACATGTTGACATCCAATTTCTCTAAAACGATTGGTAATATTCTTGAAGTCTTGATCTTCCGTTAGTTATCTTTCAAGTTGAATTGGTTCATATGTACCTAGTAGTCGGTTTTCCCCATTCATTGAGAAAGCGATGCGGAATCCTACATGTTCATAAATGGATAATGTTTGGTGAACACTTGGATTTTGTGGTGAGAGAACCAAAATATGTTGCCTAAAGTATATTTCCAGCAAATATTTACCTTAATAGAATTTATATCCTCGATTCTCATTAAAAATCACTATAACATGTAACCAAGGCTTTTAAAAAGTGATGTGGATTTCTCTCGGTCATTGTCTTAAGACCACTGATCATAACCACAAGCAATCCCCAAAAAAATTCTCATGGCCCTTGGTCACATGTGTAAACTGCACCTTAGAGGATTCACAACATAGCCAAAGGTTAACATTTAGTCCCAACCCACAAAGAGCCATTACCTAGTTAAACTAAGAGCAACTTAACCATAGGTATTAAGGTAACATGCCCTATTATAGTGTTCTACATGTTGAGCAATTGTTTCTATTTATGTATATTGGCATTGGGCATGAAATTCATTTCCCATGTAGAGGAAGTGAACAAAAATATGAGATAATTGTTTTGAATTGAATTTATCATTACAAAATTAGCTATGAAAGTTTAAAGTATTCTACTAGACTATGCTATAACAAAATTCAAAAGGTTTCATTTCATACTTGAATAACTCGTATCACATAATCAAAATTTGTTTATATACTACCGCTTAGTTTAATTTTACACACTCATCATGTGTTTTGGAACTGACACCTAATGAGCTAATTACACACTAACTTACTACAAAGACATGTTAAATTTTTGTTGATTCCTTCATCCAATACCCCAACTACAATGAGAGGGGGGAAATGACATCAACAACAACCGAATGGAAACAAGAAAATTGAATATGAACCAAGTGAACCCTTTATTGCCCCCAATCCATCCCATGGAATCTTCAAAATTTAGACCATCTAATGTTTATCAACGTTTTTACTACAAAGTTTTCAATGATCATGCACTTGTTTTTGTTCAAGCTATTTGAAGAAACATCTAGTGCTTCAAAAACATCCAAGTTCCTTTGACATCCGAGAAGGTCCAATTGTGCCAAAGATCAATGGGGTGAGCAAGGGCATCACTCAAAATATGTTTTCTCAATATTTTAGGCATACTCTTTTTCACCATGAAAAACAATGTATTATGGGATTTTGCAAATCTTCATTTGAACACATTATGGGCAAGTTATACTTGGTCTAAATTGTTTAATCGGATGGAGCTCAATATGTGTTGCAGGCAAGAGCTCATGAATAGAGTCGCCCGCCATATAACACATACAAGGAGGATAAAAAAGCCAAAAGAATCAAATTCTCTAAGAGGTGAAATCTGCTTTTCAATAGGATTGAGAAGGAGTTTATAAGCATTGCAACATGTTGACGCTACTAATATATACATATGCCCCAATGCCACATTGGAGAGAGGAAATTATAGTAAATGAGCATACTTATCATCTCAAGTAAACTAATTTAGGGTCTTGAAAGAAGATTATGGTGTCAAATCAACCCCCAAAAAATAGCATTGACAACGCCATGATCATTTAGAAGACCCATGAGTTTCATAATATTCTAGGGCTATTATGTTGGATGAATGAGAGGCATGCTCATATATAATAATTCCCTCTCTCCCGCTGCATGGATAACATTACCCAATGTGCAACTCTCATTCCGTGGGCCCTTGTAATATAACAGTGGGATGCTCCAAAAATTGCACATGGATATTAAACTCCCAACATTACACTGCTACAATATATTATGAGGGCCCACATTGTTGAGTAACGTTATGGGGTACCTTTTGTTTTGTGGAATGACCCATGGGGTCCCCCGGGGCAATAAATAATTTAGGTTTGCCCTAGTCTCATAAAGGGCCAAAGCTTTGCTCACTTTAGATGTACATCCACTAGCCTAGAGGGAAGTTGGGCCAAGAATCGCACATTCTCATTGGGTGAAAGCCCATACTCTATACTTTTGAATGTGATGTGTCACAACCTAATTGGAGCTAAGATTGGGAGCTAAGATTGATCAAGGTTAGTTCTAAAATAAGTCAAGCGTTTCACTAAATATTGCATTTAGTGTCATATGATATTTTATGTCATTGTGGTAACCTTTCTTATGAAAAAGTTCACAAGTACTATCATACCAACTTACATTTTTGTAGTTTGGTATATTCTGCATCATATCGTTTCTGTAATGATATATTGCCATAGATGATTGAAAATTCTATGAAAAATCACTTGGTAAGTGACAGTAATTGCAGCATCATAAACCTATAGTGCCCTGAACTTTTACAAAGGGTGACAATAATGTTGGGTTTACATTTAATGTTGGTGACACTATACAGGCAGTTTACAATTAGTGTTGAGCAAGACAAATAGAAATTTGTGACACCGTATAGAATATTTAGTGTAGTTATGTACATAGTTAGGTTAGCCTTGGTGAAATGTTGTGTCAGTCTTCGGTAAGGTATCTATCTTAGCTTCAACCCTGAAGTTGATGTTAATTCTGGTGAAAGTTTAGCAATTCATACGCCCAGGAGAAAGATAAAAGCGACACATATGAATAACTTGCTCATATTACCATATTGCCACTCACATAGTGGATAGATTCAAGTAAGGATTCTCATTGCCGATCCACACACATCAGCAAATGTAATTGAAATTGGTTTGACACAAAGTCTTCAAGCTTATGCAGTTTAATACTTCATCTGCTTTTTTTCGAGAGCATGATGGGATCAATCATACCCCATAACTGCAGGGCAGTGATCCACAAACCATCATGAACATAGGAGTCCTCTCTTTTTCATACTTCAGCCTTCAAATCGTAGTTGCCTGTGCGCTTTCTAAATCCAAAAGGCCCACTATTGTACACTAGGGATAACTGTACGTCTATATAAATAACATCTGCCCAGTAAGAATATTCGCCAAAGAGAAGGCACCCAACTTTTTCGTAGTTGGCATTGTTGACCAAGTCCACCTCAGAGGAAGTTTGCAACTTCCACAGCTCTAACCTAATGCCCACTTTTACAATCTCATTTTATACTGTTTCTCAAGAGAAACAATTGTTTGTCTTCGAGACTCTTAGAGTAGCTAAAGATGTACCAGAGGTTAGAATCCCAATGGCACCTGAGCTCTGTGCATGCCATCAGATAGAGAGAACTGTGCTAAAGAAGCTCCTTGGTATGAGTTTTGAGCGACAGATAACAACATCGACCTCACCAGCTCCCACAACCTGATATAACAACTCCATCTAATACATTGCAAGGGAACCAACCTCCTCTATTCACCAAATCACAAGAATTCATATATACAGTCTTCTATAGCTCAGAGCTGTAACAAACTACCTCACCTAATTAAGAAATGAACAGCCCCCACACTGCTCAGGCATCCTGTCCTCTTCATCCCATCTGTTTCTTTTTCGCAGCCGCGAGCTGGAGTTGGCACAGTTTTATCTGTCTCTGCCTTCTTCATTGATGGGATAGAAACATGTGAAAACACCCTTCACAGAAACCTGTGAGCATGTGTAAGCTGCCTGCCCTTCCGCTGTGTCCAAAAACTGTGAAAAAGAGCTCCTGGCACTCCTTGGGCCTCTAACCTAATTTTGTATACTGCTCCACATACCTTATCCAGAGCCCTTTCAGGACCATATAAAAAGACACTTGGCTCCTGCTATACAACTCCTTACTCACAAGCTAATTTTGTGTCAAAGCTGCTCAAACAGATGGCAAATGCTTGGAAAGCGGACAGAGGGTATCTATAGTCCATTGTGAACATGTCCTTCCCTATCTTTCCAAACTGTAGAATAACTTTATCATGGTCCCCTTGTGTGCTTGTAGGTGCTTGTTCTGTGGCAGCAGCTACGAGCTGGAAGTTTTTCACTGAGGCAACAGTCACCCTTCCTCGAAAATTCAAGCACCAGCACTGCAACTGCTCGTGCCACCTAGGGGCCTTATTCTTCAGCACCAAAGGTTCGTCCTTGTTAAGAACTCCACTGTGAAAATCGCAGTCAATTGTGCTGCAATCCGCTACAGCTGCTTTGGATCTCGGCGATGACAGAATACTAGAGTAAGGAATGTGGGTATCCTCTAAGACACTGGGGGTAAACTCTGTAGGAGTGGGGGCTGTACCCCCAGAGTCCATTGAAGTTGCAGGGATTGTGTGCAATGTGCACTGCATGCGCCTGGGCCCTCGGGTACCCAGGACATTCAACTCATACGCTATATGTGCAACATTGTAGCTTCCTGCTGGTATGCGGGAAGACACTTGCTTTGAGTTCAAGCTCATGCGTCGGCTTGCACGATTGGTCGAGGCTACAGCCCCATTGTGTGGGGGCTGACTGTCATAGATTGTAAACTTTGTACCCAAGAAATTTGATCTGCATCCACAATCCTCCCCTGTTAGATACATCACATAGAAGTCACTGGAGCACGTTCAAGAGAGACATTTCATACGACAATGTGTAACCATAAAGAGTGGCGTCGAAATTCACCTCAATTTGCCAACATATGTATTGCTCCCTCTTGACATGTCTTCCAAATTGAGAGAAATAATATAATCAGTGCTTGTGGCACGCCTGAACTTTCGAGCAGCTAGAAGAAATTTTCCACTGTCCACTAAGGCTGCATTTTTTCAAAAAAACAAGTAACATCATTTTCTGCACTCAAGTAGAATGTAAACAATTTTGATCACTTTGTCCATATTGCACAATACTTCCATTCTAGTACCAAGACAGGTGTCCTGAATAGTACGTTGCTCCTGCATGATACACTCCATAACAAGCAAGACTATATTCATTCAGCTGCATATGAAGTTTGTGAAGTTACAATGTCTGGTAATTGACAAGAGCCACGAATTACTGTTCCTAGAATACAGGAGCTTAATTCACCATCAGATTCAAAAGGGAAATCTCTTCATTATTGCCCCATACTCATGGTCTGAACATTTTCTTCTGTCTGATCAGAAAGAATTATATCCTCATTCATTTCACCTCAGACAAGATCCAACAGATAGTCAGAAATTTGTCAACAACAGAACAATGAGTATTGTGAATATGAACTTACTGGGTGGAAGACCCAAGAAAAGCTGATACGTGGACGTGGTTCTATCCCGTTTAATAAAGCATTGCACTGTGTTGTCTCGAGGTCCAGGCTGTGATGCACAATATCAGACACATGGCGTGTTAGTACCACAAATCCACAAAGGAGCTGTGCCCTAATTGCATCTGCAACCTTCAAGGATGATCTTTGTCTAGCCACATCAAGCAAGTACAGAAGATCCAACAACAGACAGGCTGCTATAGGCCATGGACAGGTATGCCAGAAAAAGGGCATCATCCAAGGGTGCCCGTGAGTATCATCCCAAATCGGACTTGTGTAGTCATGTTTTCGATTTACAGATTGAAACTACTTTTGATGACACAGAAGAATTTGGATAGAAAAACTGCTCACAATCAGGATCAGTAACAAGAGATGACAGTGGCATTTCCACTGACGATCAATATGTTTTCAACTTGACCCTCTGTTCCCAGTGGTGGTGCATCCTAGATAGTTCATGCAATTGAATCCTTTTGGGTGTCTCTCAAAAACAACTAGTTTGAACTTCTCAGGTGGTACAAGTACATGACTGTCTTCGCAAATAGTGATATCCACTGCACATAACACAGTTTGACTACAGAATCGTTCAAGTTAGAAAGGCTCATCTGCACCAAAAAAAATATTTTGCTTCCTTATTACATGCTACAAGAACACCCCCAGAAATGCAGAAAAATTAATAATTTCGTTCCGGAGTAAAAGGTACTCTTTAGGTGGCTCAAGCCTTTTGATTGACGATAACTGATAGCCAGTGGGCACCTAAAGTCCGTTTCCAGCGACCCGTGACAAACTCAAAATTTGAACCACATTCGTTAAGGATTTCAATGGTGTCTCTACCATGACCTTCCACTGATTAAGGCTGTCAGGGGTGCTCCATTGACAAGCCATGTATTTAACCCTACTCCAAGGTCCAAACTTACAATCTTCTCAAGGGGGTCGAGTCTTCTCCACCAAGTGGACAGAAATACCATGTAAAGTCGAGTCCAGTTACAAGCCTCAACCAACATAGGAGTAATGCCTTTAACCCCCTCACACTACACTGTTCGCCTCTAGGAACATTCCTGATTGTGCAGTGCTGACCCAAATTTTGAACACCTGCAAAGATGATTTTCTCACCTGCTTCAGAGCGATGGGAAATGTCAACCGACCGGATTGCTCTGGCGTTTTAACCAGTTCCTTCGTGATTTCTCTCCACGTGCTGCAAACGGCAGCGCACGCAACCACATGTTTGCGGCTGGGCCACACGCTCTCGCTGGCCTCTACTCTTTGGATCACGTCTCTCAGTAGCTCCGGCGGCATGTTAGCCCAGCAGCTCTGCTCTTGCGGTGCTTCAGCTCTCAACTGCGTCTCGTCCAGCACCATCCCACTCGACCTGCCCCGATGGTGATGTGGAAACTTCAACTCGAAGCTCCTCCTCGAAATGTTCCCGATACCGCCCTTCTCCTGAAACTCTCGTATCAAGCTCTTCAGAGGCATCATGGATGGCTTCTGATTTGACATGCTCCTCTTGCAAGTGAACAGTAATTTCACCTCGCACCCCAGCCCCTCGGACGCTTTCTTAAAGATTAGCACCCACAACTTCACCCATCTACATAAACTATACACTGTCAGATACACGTTGACCAACATCCACACCGCATGGCTGGATGGACCCTGCCAATACTACAGAACAGTACTTAATTAGAAACGAAAAATTCCTCTCTCCTTATGATTCCCTACTATACCGCTCTTCTAAATGGATCAGAAACCCCCCGGTCAGGTAATTCGCCCCGGAATCAGCTCCCGGGTAGTATTCGATCGCCTCTCCTCAACTGTCATCTCTCTGTTCCAATGCACATCGGCAGCCCAAACATATATAGTAGTTCCCTTCTTCCAGTACCAAAGACCATAATAAAGGATGACGAGCTTCGGGTTCAACTCCTCAGCATCATCGTCATTGCTGACACCGCCACCACCCTAATGGGCTCCTTCCGACGCTCCCGTGAACCTCGAACCTGAAATCCAGATCAACCTCTAAGAGACACTTCCGGTCTTCGAAGATCGCCACTGAGTTCACCTGTGGAGAATCCTGCAACCCTGTGGAGAACCGAAACCCTTATTGATCGCGCTACCTTAACTCAACCCTTACCATGCTACATACACCGTCAGGGACCTCCATGAGCAGTTTGGAGGCTGGTCGAAGAAATTGCACATGGGGAACGCATCCGAGACCCATACAATCATCGCTCCCTTCCCCTCCTCCTCCCCGCAGCAGTATCCGATGATCGTGGCGCAGTTTTGTGAGGTTTTGGTGGCGCAAATGAGGTCGAGGAGCAGCGAGTCACCGCTTATCCGAAAGCTCTCGACGGTGTGCGTGCAGCCGTGGATAGAGACCGCGGGCGGGGGGAGTTGTGATGCGATGATGCGGGCGGGTTGGAATGCAAAATGGCGAGGAAGGTGCGAGACGGTCGCAGGAAGGCGGAGGAGGACGCAAACCCTCCCAAAGCCTATCTGCCCGGCCCGGGTGGGCCCGCCCGCGCGTGCAGGACCGGCCCGGGCCGGGCGAGGCGGGGCCCGGTCCGTGTGGCCTGTACCCCAACCAGACCCCCCACGTGGGACTTAACCGCAGTTAAAGCCACTCTCCACGTCAGCCACTAACATACATTTATCCGACCCACATGCCCAAAGTGAAAAGAGAAACACCAAACATCTACACTAAATATTGTGTTTAGTTAGTGTCACCCACACTAAATGCCAACCTAACATCAAACGTAATCTCTTGTTTAAAATCTTTGACATTGTCAAATTACAATCTTGCATCTATCATCACTTACTAAGTGTTTTTTCATCAAATTTTCAATCACTCGAGGCAATGCTCGTTATAGAAGTGTTGGGATGCGGAATACACCAAAAGTGCATGAACTAAAGTAAGTTGGGATGATAGTATTTGTGAATTATCTCATTAAAATGTCATTAAAAAAGTTACCATAGCGACATAAAATACCCTGTGACACTAAATACCATATTTAGTGTACCTATTGTGAATAATTCTCTCATAAGGTGGATGAGTCTTAAATGGTTTCCCTTTTCCAACTAGATCGCTTCCTCTAGGATATGATACATGAAATTAGTGCAAGATGCTTGGCAAATCCAAATCGACGCATAGCCACTTCCCTCGTAGTTTTTGGACCTCGTATGAATATCTTATTCATTGTCAAAGTGAAGACTCTCGTGCTCATTATATGTCCATATATATAGGTCCCCCTGAATATGTTGGCTATTTGAGATTAAATTGTTTAGTATATTTCTAAGCATGCAATCCCCAGAAGAAGAAAAAAATTCGACTCTTGTTCTTTTTGGTATATGTTCTTGGAGCCACGCTTGACCACGTACCACTCAAGTGTAGTTGTCTGATTAAGAGAAGTAAATGAATAAGGGTTGTCTTCCTTAACTTAAGGGTAAGGTTAATGGGCTAATGTGGTTACTTTGTCATAAATGAATACCCACACTTCAATGGTGTGTGGTTGGGTATGGATCTTAGAACATACACCAAAAAGGCACGTGCTTGAAAGAGACTGCAGTGCGTGCTCACGATCTGTTCACCACTTTGGGTTCAAATAGTCAACACAACTAGGAGGGGGGGTTTACATGGTTGTTTCGTGGCTCCATGACTTTTTTGACTCTAAAAGATCACAGCAGCAAAGAACATGGAAAATTTTAAAAGTTCGTAGTTTGTTGCTAAATCCGTATATCACATTTGTGGATCCAAAAAAATCATGAACTTGGAATCCAAGATGAGAATCTTGACAAACAACAAAACTAACCATTCAATACACGTTTAGCTTAGGGGTGAAGGTTCACATCATGTACCAAGGGAGCGGTTGTAAATGCTTGTTACTATGTAGAGCCCAATTTTTATTATTTTAAACCATATTAAACCCTAAATAAAGGTCAGAAACCTTGATTTAATGTTGGGAGGCCATTTTATAAGTGTTGAATGTATGAACCTATATTTTGTGATACAAAATGCCATATGTAGGTTATTGCTCCCCTTGATGTGAGAAATAAACCTTTACAATAAGGGTGGGTTTACATGAGGGTCATGGTCCACCAACTTTGAGGTCCAAAACACCCCTTAAAACACTTTGTTGGATTTAGTTGTGTTAATACACGGGCCTTCTTTTCCATCAATACCCCCTTTCTAGGGCAAGGCATTACAAGAAGTTGAAATGCACCATGTTGCATGAATCTCTCTCGTCATTCAAGCATGGCCATGGTCATATACGGCCTTCATTCCACAAGGGAATGTGCTAGAATTGAAACACATAGAGAAAGAAAAGAAAGAAAGAAAGAAACATTGATCGTTTGATTGTTAACTCGCGTGAAAAAGTTTCCATTTTCATTCTTAAACAACCTAAACTAGATGCTTATAGGTCTCAAAATGCCATGTCCATTAATTGTCACTATGATACTATTCACCAACATTAGTGATTTTTTTTGAAGTAAAAAATGATTTACATTATGACATTCAACGTAGCACATTGGGATACTAGAGGTGATAGTTTTGCATTTTAGAATGCAAAGCAAATATGTTATTGAGCATACTAATGGCAAGTGTCATGTGTTTACATTTTAGTATGCAAGAGGAATATATTCCTGAGCATACAAATGCCAAGTGTCATTTGTGTACACTATAGTCAACTTGTAGACCAGTGTGCGACTTAGATATACACCTCATAACACCATTAGACATATTCATGCCAAGATATCAGTTTGCATGCTCGGACGCCAAGTGGCACGAGGTGGCACTAATGGCAAAGTTGTTGATTCTTAGTGTAACCTAGCATACACCTCAAATCATGTATAGGTGACACTATTACGCATGTGTGATACTAAATGCTATAAACCATGTAGTCTAAATGTGAAACGCATCTCTTGTATAAACATGGTTTTGTTGTTGGAAGCACAACCATGTTTTGAGCGAGTAAGTTAATCACAACACCTACCAAGGGAGAATGTTGAATTATGGGAGGGAAGGGTGAGAACATTGACTACCTATTAGTGCAGAGTGCAAGTTTTTCAACATTCAAATCCCAACATCAGCATAAAAACCTCGATCGATGTGTGTGAGGACAATCGATGCAGTTTAGTGAACTTAAATTGGGATGAATCAACAACCAACCTATAAAGGGGCACGTTTTGCTATTACCGCCTCCCATAGATGTTAGGAAACCCAACACCCACTTGTTTGTTGGAAGTTGGCAACATTCTAGGCTTATTGGGAGGGAAAAGGGGGGGGGGGGTCTCGATCCAATTGATAATTGTCAAGAATGGGGCCCAACACGACAACTCGGATGTGGGCGTGACTCATCCATCAGCCATGAGTCATCATGATGCATGGTGATGGTGCGTTGATGGATGAATGAGATCACCATGGATGGATGAATGGGATGTATGGATGGGGTGTGTGAGGTGGCACCCTATCTTAATTAGCTCCTTGATGTTTTATACGCATGGCCCCACAAAATCAATATTCCAAGGTTCTCGTTTAAGGCACCTAGTCCTATTGTGGGCACCTCCAACTTCATGGATATTTTTTGCATTTGGATTGGATTGGATTGGATTGGGAATAAGGAAAGGTATGATGTGGGTGGTCTTTGGTTTGTTGTTTCTCTACATTCTTTGACTTCTAATGATTATGTTTATACGATGAAACATGTGTTGCATTAGCAAATCTACGATGAAGCATTACCAGAACCCGGATTGAAAAACGGAGTTTTTCCTGATTGATTGTGAGTATTGGAAGTGCATGTTTATTGATTCCTTACATGAATGCATGGGTCTTCCAAATTGTGTTCATTATTGGGCATGGAGTAGTTAGAAATATGTGAAGGTGTAGTATAATCCCCTCTAAACACATGTCTTTATGGTGTTTGTTATTGGATCCTCACCTAACCAGTGTCCGATTAAGAGAAGTAACCGAATAATGCCCGCATACCTTCTGCGGCGTTATTCGGCTACTTATGTTCTTTGTCCTTTGTTAAATATATTTATGTATTAAAATGTGTGTTGTCTATGGTGAAACATCAACAAACATTGTGCAAAGAATCAAGTTTACCCCTACTTAGTTGTGATTGTTGGAAGTGCATGTGCATTGATTCCTCAACAAATACATAGGTTCATCCCCCCCCCGGGCCCTAATTTCGTTGATTATTGAGAGTGGAGTAGTTCAAGTTTTGAACGTGTAGTCTTCGAACATGTGTGTTTTTATTGGTGCATGTTTTTGGATTTACACCTAAACTACACACCAATCAAATGTAGATGCCCGATTAAGAAGATTAATTGAAAAAAACACTTGGATATTTTATTTACATCTAGTTAAGTTGGCAATAGTCGTGATTCACAACTACTACCATCTCAAGCTTCCAAACCAAAGTTTCAATACATAGGTTTAGCAATGTTAGAGTGAGGATTCAAGTTCATTTTGAACGTTTGCATGGACCCTCTCAATTGTGGTCCATTAGTAAATTTTAAAGTCCAATCTCATTGTAACACGTGTTTTCCAAGTGTATCTTTCTAGGAACATGCCTTGTTGCTATACGACTCTAATATAGGTGTCCAATTGAGAAGAGTGACTACACAAGGCCCATAATCATAGATTTTGAGCATGCACATAAACTATTAACTTAAAATCCAAGGGCACCATGTAAGCATCCCCTAATTTCTAACGTCGTTCAATTTGGGTTAAACACTCATACACATATCTACAAGGTATCCTATTGAGTTGTCTCAAAATCATGACTACTATGAATGTAAAATCTATATGTAAGTAAAAAATCTACACTATACATTGTATTTAGTGTCACCAATTCTATTTGTCTTGCCCAATATGAATATTAAACAACATGTGTAGTATCACCTTAAATTATTTGCCATTCCTTGTAAAAAACCATAATGGGCCTTATAGATTTACAATGTTGCAAGTATTGCCACTTATTAAGTAGAATTTTCATCCAAATTTCGATTGTTCGCAACATTATTTCATTACAAATATGATGGGATGCAATATACACCAAACTTAAAGTGCATGAAGCCAAAAGTAAGGTGGGATGACAATACTTACGGACTTATTCATAAGAAGTGTCATTAGGAAAGTTACCACAATGACATAGAATACCATATGATACTAAATGCAATATTTGGTGTAGTGGCAAAACTACATCTTGCTTGAGTTGTGTGGGAAAAATCCACGAATAGAATCACACATGTGGATACATTGATGAAATTATCAAAATAGATGTTGAGATGAGATTACAAATATTGATCGTCTTTTGTTCCATAGACTAAATATTAGGAATAGCATATTAAGGATTTTCATCATGTTATAGTATTCTAGCATTCAAAGGAACACCACTCGCATGCCTCTTCTTCATTTTAAATATAATATACAAGTGTATTCATAGGTATTTCTATAAATTTTGGGTTGACAAAAATGTTTAATGTTTTAAAAGCTTATTTAGTTCATGGATCGTACGAGTCGAGTCCCTTCAGATGTCGAGGTGGGTGGGTCTAATTCAATTACCCTTCTTAAACATACACATCCTAATGGGAGATTACAAGCGATACGAATACGAAAACATGGAGTGAAAGAGATTTCAAGTTCATTGAACCCAAGGGGATTTTTGGTGGACTTTGCGACATGTGCATAACATTACTCACCCTCTCATTGCCGCGCCTTTTCTAAACGGGGTATGCATAATGAGAGGTTGGAAAACCTGCAACAACTCTTCCTAGGCCAACATACTTGCCCAACAAATTTAGCAGCCCCACATGGGGCCCTCAACAATGGCCACCCATGTTTTGCAACTAATCACATAGCATAATCATGTTGATATGCACATCATCTCATGTACCACAAACTTGGGTTATATCAACATGTCAATTAAATGGCACAGAACAAAGGGCTCTAAGCTTGAGTATTGTCTATTTTGTAAGGGAGACCCAACATTAAAAAGGCAGTACGCTTGCAAAAATTTCCGGCCCCATGGTGCAATGGTCTACAACTAAGTTTTGTTATGTGGAACGTCACGAGGGTTTAAAACACGACTAAAACCTCTATTAACTTATTGCTCAAGTTCGATCCAAAAATATCTATAAGTCCATTTGTGGGTGTTTTCCTCCATACAAATTAAATAGCTTCTAACACAAGTATTTGGAATCTCTCTTTCTCTCTCTACACATGAAATATCCAATAAAATGGAACTTAGTTGACAGTAATCCAAATATATTATAGCTAGATTTTAGCACTCTTGGTGCAGGTCGGAGCCAGATATGCTGCTAACATATACAATATAGAATACCTGGAAACAGAAAATTCTGTTTAAATAAAAAAACAATTCAGAGCAGCATGAGTCTATCCGTGGTATATATGTCTCTCAAACATCGTTGGATTTTAAGCAAAGCATCTCACATAAACAAATATTTTCTCTCATTTAGGGGTGAAGAACAACATTGTTAACCTTTCTAGACTCAATAGTCATTGCAATTTGTGTGTGTGTTGGGGGGGGGGGGGTCCATACAATCACTTAATAAGAAAGAAAATCTTCAGCTTGACAATGAATAAAATTAATCATATAAAATTTGGGTTTTACTAGGAAAAGGATATAACATTATCCAACTACAGTAACCTCCCACTTAAGTACGCAACATGAACCTGCGCAGTTTGTGTGTACTTATTTGGTAGGTGCGTATTTTAGGGTTTAGGGTTTCCAAATTGCTATTGCTTGTGTTTCGCTATAGCCAGTACGTGCGTACTTTAGAGTTCAGGGTTTCCCAAATCGATTGTGTTTCACTACAATGTCGAAGAAACCCTATGGAAAGCATCTCAATTTAGAAAATGGAGTTATATTCTAGGGTTTTGACTCTCTTTATAAGCAGGTTCTTGACATCGAGGATTAGCTGCTCTGCCTTGAAGTTCAAGCAGAAGCAAAGGAAATTTTTGATGGCCTTAAGAAATCATTTGAATCATTTCATAGCAAGATCCGAGCGGTCGACCTCAAAGCCAAACGCAAAAAAACTTCAAAACTTACGCCAAATGACAATTCACAACATGTTCAACTAAGAAATCTTGAACCTTAATTTTTTTGCCAAAAAATGCGTACTTAAACGGGTGCGTACTTAAACGGATGCGTACTTAAACGGGTGCATACTTAAGCGGGAGGTTATTGTACATGACCATGTTGGGTGGGCCAAGAATTTGTCATATAAGGTGCAAGAGTTATACCTCCGGGATGCTTGTCAGTAGTAGATTCAACTTGATCACTGGTGCACCCTAACCTTCGTAATATCACCCTCCTTAATGTCACTCCCTCTCTTATATCCCAAAACCCTAGGGAACGGATGCGCTTAGTTTAATTCTCCCTCGTTGTTGCCACATTTCCCTCCCATGTATCACAAATTTTGACGTTAGGGTAATCCACCAAAGAATTCAAACCACACGTTGTCATTGTAGCCATTATTGCAATGTTGACTTTGTGTTATTCCATAATGCACACGCTCCATTAATTCTCTACGATCGTGCATCCATGTTAACACTACATACCTCCTTAATATGATGTGCACTTTGGTTGCCAGAGCGTGATATTAGGGAGGTTAGAGTGTACACCGTTGATGGTATTCAATGTCACATGTGTAACAATGTCACTTGCCCTATTGTGAGGCATATGCCAAATTACACTAATGACCAACAACATGGTCATTAATGTCACCTCATGACACTTGGCGTTCAAGTGCACTCACGAATATCATGGCATGAGAATGTTCAACAATGTTATGAGGTGCATGCATATGTTACACAAGGGTCTACAAGTTGACTATAGTGTACACAAATAACACTTGCCATTATTTTGCTCAATAATATCCTCCCTTTGCATACTAAATTGCAAAACTATCGTCTCAAGTATCTCAATGTGCTACACTAAATGTCATAGTGTGAATATTTTCCACGTAAAGATTTACTTATGTTAACAAATAGTATCATATTGGCAAGTAGCGGACATGACACTTTCTAACTCTAGGCATATCTAGTTTAGGCCCTTTGCAAACAGTGTACGTGACACGAAATACCATAAATGGTGCAGCCATGGCCCTAATTACTTGATTTTAGAATGGAACATCTCATTGCAGTTGAGAATAATGTCATGGACTATGAACATTGTTCGAATGCCCCGGGCTAGATCACATCCTCATTCGGTTGGGCACTGCCCCTTCACTGCCTCCTTCACTGCCCGGTCTTCCTTCCCGCACCTGTGTGGGAACTCACCCTTCCTTGTTGCAAACCAATGTGACAATACCGGGTCAAACTTACAAATATTCAGGTTGACATCACTTCATTATTCCCAAGTTAATCGATGAAGTTCCTTCACATGCCAAAGGAGCTTAATGGCTTAAGTGATTGGGTATTGTCACAGTGGTCCCCAACAAGGAGGAGTTCCCACACAGGTGCAGGCAGGAAGACCGGATAGTGAAGGAAGCGTGGAAGGGGCGGAACCCAGCTGAATGAAGATGTGATCTTGCCCGGGGCTATTTGAATTTGCTAATTATCTTGCACAAAAATGTGTGTTTCATAATATCATATAAGAAAGTGGGTGAAGACTCGGCTACTAAGAAAAATCCATTTTAAGACCCGTTTTTCTTAGTATATCCACACAACACCTTCATGTCTCCCTCAAAAAAATCACCACACTATAAAATATTGCGATTCAAAACTTGAATGCAACTTTAGGGTTTTGGCCACACGAGTCGTTCCCACCGGAACTTGGTGAGAGATTGAATTTGTGTGCAGGAAACGGTCAAGGACAAGTTGGCATTTAAAGAATCGTTCAAACACCTAAAATTTGTATGTTCATGGGCCCACCCGCCATGGGGGGGGGGGGGTGGTTAAACAACATAGAAATTTACTTTTTTTCAAAAGAAGTTCAAGATGGGATCTTAGGTTTTTGGGATGGTTGGTGGATGTGACAAAAAAGAGCACAATGGACAACGTCAATGGTTGAAGAAAGTTTTATACTATCACCTTGCGGTGAGATGTGTGGGGGTGTTATTCGATTAGTTATTCCTTTGTTCTCCATCTTCTATTGTCATATTCTTGTCTTCAAGGTTGTATGGCATTAGCAAATCCAACAAAACGTCGACAAAAACCATGGTGATAATCGTACCTCCCCCTTATTTGAATCGTGGGTTATTGAGATTGAACGTGTGTTGATTCCTTCAATTGAAATACATAGATCTCCTTCCAATTCAATTCACCGTTCGATATAATGCAGTTCATAAAAATCGAAGACGTGGTCCAATCGTTTAAAGAACGCATGTCTTTAAGATTGTTTGTGCTTGATCTTCACCAAACCAC
Source organism: Polytrichum commune (assembly GCA_950295325.1). Classification (NCBI taxonomy): domain Eukaryota; kingdom Viridiplantae; phylum Streptophyta; class Polytrichopsida; order Polytrichales; family Polytrichaceae; genus Polytrichum; species Polytrichum commune. Next base: position 22,977,449 of record OX485804.1, read on the forward strand.
ACACCAATCAATATATACATGCCCAAGATTAAAAAAAGTAACCGAATAACACCCGCACGCCTTAAGGTGTAAAAACTTAAGGCTTAACCTCTTTACACATATTTAATCCTAACCACCCATCCCTAGTGGACAAGGAGAGGAGCCGGCCTTTGAATTTATACCAATTTGTTGCTTTACGGTGAGAACAATTGTAAATGGAAAACTCTCACTAACGCTTGGGTTAGTGGACATGTATGTGTGACTAACACTAATTCGTAGGTCACCATGTTTTCAATAGTGATAGTTTACCAACATTTACCACCTAATCGAGGTTGTAAGAATTGGAGTGGCACCTCATGTTTTCAATGATTAAAACTAATACCTTGAACAAATCACAAATCACAAATCAAACTATGTTTCTAAAGCCCCCTAGTTCATAACATATTAGTTCTCCACTTAATTAGGTAGTAGGTCGTCAAGTTAATATTCACACTAAATGTCATGGTTAGCATGATTGGTGTGGCTCACATAAAGTCACAATGATTATCATCTCCTTTGAGGGTGGCTTGAACTCAAGGCCTTAACCCAAACTATTAAAGTTGCTTAACTTTGAGGTTAAGTTGTCTAAGTATGGAAAAGTGTTCATAATGGTAGACCTTCTTAGCATTTGATTTATGGTGCACCGTGCCACATGTGGTCCACCAGATCATACCTCTATGTGTGTGTTTGGAGGGGGGGGGGTATCCAGGCGAACCGCAAATTTTCAGCCAATTATGTGGGAATCTAGGGGCTTGCCTTTGGGGGGCCTTTGTGTGCCCATTCAAGGTGTTCACCTTTGAAAGGAGGGAATTGTACTCTAATCCTTGTGATGCCCATTTCGGGATTACACGTTAACTTAGACCAACTTAAAGATGAAGCGACACCTTGTATGATATGTCAACCTTTCTTGACCATCTTTTAATCATGCAACTATATTATGAGTGGTGTGTGGTTAGGCGTGGATTTAGGAATGGACACCAAACATATACACATGTTGTAAAAGAGATTGGACTACATTCTCAAATTGTGTTAACATTCTAGGCTGAATAGTCAACACCATGGGGAGGGGGGGGGGGCTATATGACCATCTAATGAACTCACTAATCTTCACTAACAAAGAATAAGATATTCATACGAGCTACAAAAATCACGACTACGGGTGTGAATTGATGTTGGAAATCATCTCCTAAGAGAAGTGGGTGTAGAGCGGAATATGTCCATTCAAGGCTTGCTTACCTTTATTCACGCCGGTGGTAACATCAAGGTCTTTTATTCATTTTTGGTACAAATTGAAAAATCAATTTACAAGAGAGGTCAAAATACAACCACCGCGGGGAACCAATGCCACCCAAAGGAAATCAAGGAATAAGACCCATGTGAGGTCTAACTTTCCAGGTGACCACTAAGTTACTCCGGGTCACTATGAGACCTTTGACCCCCCCAAGTCGAATCGAACTCATTAAGAACATCTTGGTAAACAACGTCGAGGGTTTTTCCTAAATTTGAGAGAGTTCATTTCCAGTCAATCCTACCATAATCTAGTGGTAACATCAAGGTCATCTCTTCATCTCCTTCTTAATATTTTGTCACAACAATTTCGTGGAGTGCTTAATTATCACATGATTACATTACGTCTCTCATATGATCTTGTAGCCACAATATAGGAGCCCAAAGCTTCCCATGCAAACTCGTCCAAGGTAGAGGAAGGGGGAGTTTAAATCACAACACCTTTTCGGGTGGGGTGGATGGGGAGAGTGAAAAGTGAAAATGTGTTTTTATGAAGTTTGTTGATAGTTCATTTCAATTGGATCCCACTAGGTTAAATCAAGATCTTCGACTATAAATTAGAGGTCATATTGGATGAAACATAATTGGTTGAAATTTTCCCCTCCCCTAGTAGGTGTCATGGAACTTCACGTGATGAGGAGGCTCGAAATTGTTTTTGCCTCCGATAAGTTTGTGGTCAATTCGAATAACTTGGATCCCATTGTACTAAATTGGGTTTAGAAATGGTAACAAACAAGTAAACAAAACTCATTTCTATGTATATAGTTCAATGTGTTTTAACCTTCCGGATGGATTCGTTTACATGGTTTGTTGGGAGCTTTCATTTGGAAGCTTGACTTAGTTACCCCTTTCTTTTTGCAACCTTTTGTAACTAGATGCCCAAAGGGACAAGTAAGCATGCCACCTTTCTCTATCCCTCTCACACAACCACACTAAATATAGGATTTTGTGTCACATGGCATTTTATCTCACTATGGTGACTTCCCTAATGACACTTCTTCCCTCACTTCTTTTGATTGAGTTTACAAATACCATCATCTAAACTTACTTTTAGTTTATCTAAACGCCAACTATCGAAACAAAGATTGGTATATTTTGCATCCTCACATTTCTACAATGAAATGGAGTCATGGATGATTAAAATCTTGTATGAAAATCAATTACTATGTGACAATTTTTACAACATTGTAAATGTATAATGTTAGCCCGCATTTTTTACAAGGAATATAAAAAAGTAATTTGTTAGGTCCACATTTAGTGTTGGTGACACTACATGGGTGGTTTACAATTTGTATTGAGCAAGACAAATAGAATTGGTGACACTAAATACATTGACTTCGTGTAGTTCTCATACGACCTATTACAAACTACTAGTTTGTGTCCTCCCAAAATGAAAGGTACGACATGGATGTCTTGTCATTGGCTTCTCTAGTTGGTGGTACTACATATTGACTTGGTCTTCACATGTGAATATGGATTTTGAATTTGAAAAACTTAAGGGCCACTTCACACACGAGCCAAGAGCCGAGACCATGAAATTGTTAGAGCCCAAAAGAAAGTGTCCAAAGTCCGTCCCAACACAACTCCAACATCATGTAGTGTGGTCATGGAGCCTCAAGTGTAGTGTGAAGTCATGTGTGACCGGGCCCTCAACCAAATTCTATTTTAATGAATTTCTTTTCATGCGGGTCCTCACACATGATAAAATAGAATAAATCAACGGTTGTGAGCATCCGGAGTGCCATGGTCTCCCGGTTTTGTGTTAGGACTATCTCCAAGAGGTGGTTTCTGAAAATAATCCAAGTAACCATGAAACATGATCCATTTGATGCCATGTAGGAATCCATGTAGACTTTACATCCATCTTGCATGCACATACTCCGTTGGTCCCTCAAGCGTAGTGTGAAGCGAACTTTGACCGGCTCCCCCTTTTCCACCAATGAGTGTGCTTGAAGTGTACCGGTCACGGGCTCTCAGTCTCGTGTGCGAAGTGGCCCTAAGATGTGCCATCAAATATCATGGTTTCTTTTCAACCAAGTTATGTGGGTGTTACTCATTTTTTAATTTTTGTTTAATTTAAAAGAATTAAGTTTAAATGTTCTCCAACTTCTACCAAGTAGGTTTACGCAACAAAACTTTTGTTGCCTTGGTAAATCATTAACGAAGCATCATCAAAATATTGGATTGGAAAACGAACCTCCTTCGACGTAGTTACGGCTAGGTATTCAAAGTGCATGTGTGTTGATTCTTTAAACGAGTACCTAGGTCCCCCCCCCCCAATTGTTGACTATTGAGTCTACAATGGTTGATAAGTTTTGAGCACCTAGTATGGTCTCTTTTGAACATATGTCTTGTTAGGCTCCCGCTTGTACATCTAACCTAATGACACACTAACTCAAATATAGTTGTGTGATTAAGATAAACAACAAAATAAGGTCCAGACATCTTACCACAAGAGAGAAGCTAAAAGTCATCATCCAAGGATCACGTCCGATTATTGTTACCGTAATCTTCCTATAAGGACAAGTTGGAAGTGAAAAAACTTTAGATGTTTTCATAATCGCAAATCTCGTTGTTTTGGTGAGGAGCTTGATGTGATTTGTCAAGATTGCAAATACTATAGATTGGTGAAAAGTTGCAAGCATACAATAATCTCAAAGAGACGAGCTTTACATGACGTACAAATGATAACCATTCCTGAAATTATACAACCAATCTTGTGGAGGTGGTAGATCATTTCAGTAAACATGCATAAGGATTTTAATGTCGTTGTTGCAGAGTGTTTAATTCTAGACAAGATACGATCATTTGACATTGAGAATGTATTTTGGGATTGTCTAAGCCATTATGGGTTTAATTACAACAAGGAGGTATATTGTTTAACAACAACATTATTCTAGTGGGATTGCTTTGTTTGCATCATTAAGAATCTAGTCAAATTGATGTTGGTAATGGTAGACATTAATTTTGATATGCAGTAAACACTAGTGTAGGATCCAATACTATTATGAATAGAAATTGAACATTGAGCATAACATTACTAAGACCCCAAATATTGCTTCCTTTTCTAAAAGGGGAGTGAGAAGTGAGGGTACGGTATCTACAATTTCATGGTTCGACACCCAAACAACTAAGTTGGCTTGGCAATGGCGATGACCTGGCCAACTGGAGGCAATGTGCACATCCCCCCTTGCACATGCATGTAATTGTTTGAGAACAATACACTAGTTATAATACCGGCATGCTAAACCCGCAAATTGTGGGTGCCGAGAAGATGTAGGTTGATTTCCACATAATGAACAATACTCATGTTGTCTATTGTTCACTTTGTAAGAGTGACCCAACATGAAAACGATGTCACGCTTTGAGGATTCCCGGCCCCACTATGAAGGGGTTTTTTGTTGAAGGGGAGGCAAGGCACGTTTTCAAAAACGTCGATTTCAAAACGGAGTTTGTGGGCCAAGGTAAAAGAAGCTTTGGCCTTGACATATGACTAATCTCGAGGAGTTTGGTTCAAGTTTGATATGTATATGTTTAAGATTGTATGTTTCCAACTTCGATCGAAAACCAATGATTTCAGCCTTACACATCTGCCAACTTGGATCAGTACTAAAACGGAAGTTTATACCCAATAAAAGAGGGACCAACAGGGAAACCAAACTCCTCAAAGTTAGGCACATGTTGGAGCCAAAATGCTCTTACCTTTGGCCCACCAACATAATTGACGTTTCCGAACACGTATGGCCTCATCCACACGAGGAGTGTGTTATGGAGCATTGCCGAAGAATGTTACGATACTTTTTGAGTGTTCAAGCATCATCTCCTCCACGCAGGTCCTAACGAATCGCGATAACTCGACATGTGGCGAACGTCGATTGCATAATGTAGTTATTTATGTCCAACTAGATATCTTCGAAACTACTAGGGTTTCATAAGACACCAAACGGGTCCCACCTCGAACCAAGGATCGGGAAATAATTTCATGCACCCATCCAAAGCCCCATTTATTAAATGGAACAAACATGCCCACCCTTCGAATTTAATAAGGATAATTTAGTATAGAGTGGGCCACGTGGGATGAAGCAGATTGGCGATGCTGAGTAGACTATCTTATTGGCCCCCGAAACGACCGGAGGTGGGGCCCACCACCCATCCCACATCACCGGGGTCGGCTCCAGCTCAGCCGGATAAAGCTCCCTCGCGGGTGCACGGGAGAATCCACGAACCCGGTCCTGCCACGTGTCACAGACACTCCGGGAAGCCAGCTCTCACTAATTAAGAGCACATCAGTGGGCAAAGGCTGCCAAATACAGCCAGCAATATATTCGGCCCAAATGCATCTCATATATTAGGGCCACTTCACACACGAGCCAAAAACCGTGACCATGAAATTGTGAGAGCCCAAAAGAAAGTGTCCAAAGGCCGTCCCTAGACCTCTCCAAAATTGTGTCGTGTGGTCACGGATCCTGAAGTGTAGTGTGAAGTCATATGTGACTAGGCCCTCAACCAAATGCTATTTCAATGAATTTCTATTCATGTGGGTCTTCACACACGATAAAATAGAACATACCAACGGTTGTGAGCGTTCGGAGTGCCATGGTCTCCCGGTTTTGTGTTAGGCCTACCTCCAAGAAGTGGTTAATGGAAATAATCCAAGTGACCATGAAACATGATCCAGTTGATGCCATGTAGGAATCCATGGAGACTTTACATCCATCTTTGCATTCGCATACTCCGTTGGTCCCTCAAGCGTAGTGTGAAGCGAACTTGGACGGGCTCCGCCTTTTCCACCAATGAGAGTGCTTGTGTGAAGTGGGCTCTCAGTCTCGTGTGTGAAGTGGCCCTTAACGTAGATATACCGAAAACGGTGCAAAGAAGTTGATTTGGCTACAACAACTTGCCGTGGCTTTGAACTTTGTGCAATATTTTTCAGAGATGGAGTAGAGGAAATGACGAGGTATGCAAGTTGTTTCATGACTTTATTCCTTGTAAATAATTGGTTACGATTTGTTTAAAGAGTCAAGTAAGTCAAACCCTCTATTTGTACACTAGAGTTTCCCTAATCCGAGCATCGAAATATCACGCTCTACATACAAATGCACACAAGATAATTAACTCAATGCCACTCAAAGAAATCGCAAGTGGTGTGAAATAACACCTATCCGGCCAATCACTGCATCCCACATACCATTGCATCATGTGTCGGGTCCACATAAGAATCATTCTACCCCTAGTCTAGTACACTAGTAGTGGTCATTCACTGTTTTTAGTTTTGTTTTTTTACCCTAGGCCTTGTGTTCACCTTTTAAGAGTTTTAAATTTTCACCAGATATAGTTTTGGAGTTTCCATGAGCCGGACTCAAGTTCGCTTCAAACCAATCATTTATGGAAACATTTGTAAGGTATAAAAAACCAAAAAACGACGAATGACCACGATTGGTGCATTGGACTAGGGATAGAATGATTCTTCTATGGACCCAAAACGGCTCATTGTAAAAGTGGTGGCCCGAAAAGGCTACAGTGATAGGTGAAATGCAATGATTGGTTGGATAGGTGTTGTTTCACACCACTTGCGAGCGCTTTTGGGTGCCATTAGTTCATCATGTTTTCGAGGATGTTTGAAAGTTGGGTGCAAATTTTGGGACCTCCTCGTTCCACCTCTCAAACTTTGAGAGACTTTTAGGATCTAAAAAAGGGTGTGCACATGTGACATGTTGTCCTAAAGCTTGGATCAACCTATGTAAGGCTACCTTGGCCTACCCATCCTAGTAGGACAAACTAGAAAGCGGGTTTCAATATGTCAACACCACTCCTTGTGGATGATAATTTAAGCATTAAGAAAATTTGGGTGACTTTGTGTTAAATCTCATAAACTCGTGGTTTGGGACTATACTAGACCTTGGCCAACTGCCAAAATAACTATACTTAACTAGAAAATTTTCAAGTATTATCATATATTTGAATAAGTTTGCCTCTTGATTTGCTTCAGTCAAGGGTCTTTAATATGCTCGGGCCACTGAGGATCATCAAGAAATGTCTTTATACGATCACTCAAAGAGTTGGGCTCTCGAACAACCTCCATGTACACCAACACAAATAATACATTGGTGACACTACAACATTGCAACATAATTTTGTGAGCAGGTTGCATTCAACTTTAGTTAACTAGATATAACCATAAATAACTACATTTTTTGGCATGTCAAATCGTGAAAAACTATAGTTATGAAAGGCAATTATTTAACTAATACTTGAATTAGTTGGTTAGTTGTCTAAGGTCTGGACTTTATACCCATGGTTTTGTCCACTTTGCTTTACAAATAACTATCTTGAGTTAATTGTTTTCTATGCCTTTGTATGCAAAGTATGATTGTTTGATGCTCAAACTGTACATACAAGGGAGACTCTGCTATACAAGTGGGGGAATTGACTTACTTGCCTCTTTGAAAAATGTAATTCATTATTTACATGGAATAAAATTACAAATCAACTTGCATTCCTCAACATTACCTCTACTCCAACTATGAAGAAAAAAAATTCACAAATTTAGAGCCACTATTTATGGCCATATCAACTTATTTTCACCATTTTTTGTATATCTACCTTGATGTTTGGCGAGAAAGTTTAGCATATTTTATTGGCTTTGCTTGCATTGGGATGAGACCTATATGCAATCTCTGAAATCGGCTAAAGTTTGGCAACTAACCAAAGCCGCCCATGTATGGTGTTAGTAACTCACTCTTCAAGTGGACTCCAATTGCGAGTGGCTTTTGATGTAAAGTGATCTCTAAAATGAGCCAAAGTTTTGGTCTTGATCAAACAACTGGCCAAATTTGCGTCCAAGATAATACTTGGGCAACTCATTTTTGCAACTCACCACTTGTAAATTGTTAATAAGAATGTGGTACACCGTTTATGGTATTTAGTGTCACATGTTCACCCTATATTGAGGCGTCCCCTAGGTTGCATTGATGATTACCAACCACGCCGTTAGTGTCACCTCATGACACATGGCATAAGTGCACTTACTAGTATCTTAGCAGGAGTATGTTCAATATTGTTATGAGGTGGATGCCTATGTTACACAATGGTCTACAAGTTGACTAAAGCATACACAATTGATTTTTGACATCAATATGCTCCAAAATATCTTCCTCTTGCATACTAAAATGTAAACACATGACACTTGCCATCAATGTGCTCAATAATATTGTCTTTTTTTTTCCCTTTGCATACTAAATCGCAAAACTATCATCTCGGGCATCCCAATGTGCTACACTAAATGTTACCATGTACATAGTTTTGTTAACTAAAAATTTGCTTAAGTTGACGAATAATATCATATTGGCAATTAACGGACGTGACACTTTGAGACCTCTAGGCATCTAGTTTAAGCCCTTCGCAAATAGTGTACGTGATAGTAAATACCCATAATGGCGTAGTTCTTCTCGAAGATTCTATCAATGTTGCAATGCTTTTGTCGTTGGTATTCTGCCTAACTTGAAATATTCACAAGATATTACCTACGCATAGAAACCAATAAGTAAATAAATAACCAACATCAAGCAATGCGACGTGAATTTGAGCCCGTTGGCCCTACCCTACTCAAGAATCCTCTTGGTGTTGGGTGCGATTTACTGCCTACCTTGCGGTGGGTGGGTTCTTGACTTCCTACTTACCTGACTAGTTTCTTCTATCAAGTAGAGAGAAGATTTCACAGCGGGAATCGAACCGCCACCCACAACCAATCAATATATGATTATTGACATCAGTTACAACGTGCAAGTGATTGATACACATGCACATGTATTCTTTTACTTTGTTCCTATGCACAACACAACATGTGCTCAACGACTTACAGAGTAGTCATTACATGTCTTGCGCAACAACACAAGTAGACTAAGTATCATACTTCGGTGCCATATGGTATTTCATGTCACTGTGGTGACTTCTCCAACGACACTTCTTATGAATAAGTTTCAGAGATTGAGGACACTAAATGACGGTAATTCCAACACTGTGAATCTAAAATGCCCTTTATTTATTTATTTATACAAGGAATCACAAATAAAGTTAGGTTTACATTTAGTGTTAGTGACATGACACGGGCAGTTTACAATGAGTATTGAGCAAGACAAAGAGAATTGGTGACACTAGATACAATGAGTTATTTAGTTTGGCCACTCACAAGCGCTGCTTCGGAGGACATTCACTTTTGTTTCTTCTCATTGGCTTTTACCGGCTGCCACCGGTGACTCTCTCTCTATATATATTATATTGTGCCGTCTAGGAACAACAAGTGCTGTGATGTGGCAGACCTCCTCTGTGTAATGCCACCTCTTCCCCGCCTTGTTAGCTCAGTTGGTTAGAGCGTCGTGCTAATAACGCGAAGGTCACAGGTTCGAAACCTGTACAGGGCACTTTTTTTGGTTTTCCTTCTTCACTCACTTGGGTGAATCTGAGGCGGCCATCGTTCGTTGGTGGGCCATCCCCTTGCATACTAAAACGCAAGACTATCACCTCTAGCATCTCAATGTGCTGCTACTCAATGTGTGAAGGTCACAGGTTCGAAACAAGCTCTTCTTCCACCCACGCAACTCGATGTGTCGGTATTGCTGCCATTTGTGTATTTCGTTCAACCCACATTTGCATCCAAAGGGGATGTCATCACTCCCATTCCAGTGGAAGTGGATGCGCCAGTCAAAGTGGCGGTTTTAGTCAAAACAACAATGGGCATGGCTGCTACCAGCACCGTGGGCACATGGTTGATTTGGACACGACTTCTGTTGATTAAAAGTGTTACGAGGTGCAAGCCTGTGTTACACGATGGTGTATGAGTTGACTAAAGTGTACACAAATGACATGTGCCATTAGTGTGGTCAAGAATATGTTCCTCTTGCATACTAGAATGTGAACATGTGACACTCGCCATTAGTACGTTCAAAAACGTCTTCCCTTTGCATACTGAAATGCAAGACTATCACCTCTAGTATCCCAATGTGATACTCTAATTATCATTATGTAGTTTTTAAATAATTTTTCACTTAAAGAAGCTAGTTATGTTGACGAATGGAATTGTATTGACAATTAGCAGGCGTGACACTTTGAGACCTCTAGGCATCTAGTTTAGGCCCTTTGCAAATAGGTGTATGTGATACTACGGTGAGGTCATCACCATGTTGTTGAAGTTGTGAATGGTGATGATCCGGCATCCATTGGCTTGGTCAATGTTGGCTTTCCATTCTTATTGTAACAATTATTCCATCCATTGCAAGGGACTTTTGCAAAAAATGGATCGTTTCCAAAAGTGGAAAGAAGGTATCATCCATACGTGCAAAAATCATCCATCCAACATAAGAACTTGATCCCTCTAGGTTTTTGATATATTCATCTCAAATGATTTGGACTAGATTAATTCAATGTATTCGATCTTTCGAAGTCAAAGCGAAAAAATCTCAAAATCACCTAAAGTCATAATTCATTCTTATTCAACATTCTATTAAAGAAAATAGACACCTATTACAATAGATTTGATTGCACGGGATGGCATCGCCACGTAGTTAGGGTTGTTGACATAGAATTTCAACAATTCACATGTTCATATGCAAGAGATTGTGTATGTTGGTGGTATTGTCAAGCAACAATGATTCTCCTGCCAAATAAAATTTGCCTAGGCCTTTAGAGGTTAGAGCTTATGTTAGCCAAACCAACTAGAAACAATGACATATGGGCTTTGCATTATTTCAAGGGTTCGTGTTGGCTAGATGAATGTGAGGTCGATTATATGATGTAAAGTATTGAGTTTCATGGGAAGTTATATTTTTCGATAGCTTGTCTCTCATGGAGTAGGACCCACATGTAAATAAATGTTTAGAGAGTTCCCCCTCCTATTCTCAATCTCATTGGTGTTTAGTCTCGAGTTTTTGTTCTATCTTGGGAACATGTAAGTGAAGCCAAAGAATGTCGTGAGAACCTGAAGGAAGCTTTGAGGCTTTGACTGTTGCATGTTGGTCTCCTTTTGAGATCAATTGTCTTAACTTTTGACTTGACAATCATTCAACATTGTTTTTTGATATAATGACATGTTTCATCACTTGACCTACATGATGCCACCACAAAATCATAAAATTTACATTCATATGATCTATCATTGCCCAACACCCATTGGCCAATTTGCCCTCTTTATATTGCTTGAAAAGTGAAAAACATTTAGGCTTGCAAGGTAGTTCTTGAAATTTCAGTAAAAAATGTAACTATTCATGCACAAAGGTGCAACCATGTATTGATCGCTACACTCAAAATAATCAAGATGTCAACACATATATAATGCTAGATATGGTAGAAATTCGAAGGTGAAACAAGAAAAGAAAGTATGGTTTGATGGAAAAGATACTTCCGTGTAATGGAGGAGACTAGGGTTCCAATTCTAGGCATTGTATATAGACTTGCCCTCCGAATGGGGTGGGGATAAGGGCCAATTGAATTTGACATGGGATTGAAAAAGAACAATACATTTATTTTTCTTTCCGTTCTTCACAAATTTGGGTTCCATTTTCTCCACACAAAGCAATTAATGTGTCTATATCCCTATTCTTTACACTGATCCAAAAACCTCATCTTCACCTTCTCTTTGCTTGCATTCATTGCAAGTTTTATTGAACTTGTTGTTTTTATTGAGTTGCCACCTTAGAGTTTTTGGGTGATGGTCTTTCTCTTGTGGTAGGAGTTTTCTTCTTAGGTGCATTCAAATTTGTGTGTCCTCTTCTTCATATACTTCTAACACATTCTTTTCCGTTGTACATTTTTCTTTTTTGCTCTCAACATTTGTGTCTCCAATCTAAAAAAATTGAATGGATGAAATGCACTATGGGATATGTTAGGAGAAATTTAATTCTCTTGAGCTCTAGAATCCTCTGGTCTATTTGATTATTGGTTTTTATAAAAAAAACCCTCCATTTTGTTTTGACACAAATTGAAAATTCAATTGTAGAGAGAACCCAAAATACAACCAACCCAGCTGAAACAACGCAACCCAAAAAAAAAAACCCTCCATTCTAACTACAACACAACCTACACCACAAATTGGAAGACATAATCACACGATATAGCAAAGAGAGAGAGAGAGAGAGAGAGAGAGAGAGAGAGAGAGAGAGAGAGATGTTCAAACTCAAAGCTTGATCTTCCTCTTTTCAGAGGCCTTTTCCTTTCTATTCTTCATGAAAATGAAGGGTGAGTTGGTGGATGGGATTCTCCTTCATCACAAGTCTATGTACATCACTGTACATAGCAAATATTATATTCATGGATTTACTGCTATCTTCTACACATCTAGTAAGCTTATTGGAATTTCAACAAGAAATATGTTTGCTTATCAAAGTAGCCAAATATCCCACAATGTTTCTAAGCTTTCAAGTCAAAGCTTAGTAGCAAGGGTTGGCATAAAGGTATAAAATCAAATATTGTGATGTTATGATATATGCCTTGGTATCAAATAACCATCACTTATGGCAACTAAGTTCAAAAGATAATTGAACACATGACTAGTTATTGTTCAATAATTACATGTTTCTTTTACAAACTAAGTAATAGAGCAATGATGTAATATGTAGGCTTACATGCCTCATTTGCCATTTGCTAGAAAGTATTTTCAACGTCTCAACTATTATTATGGAATTTGTGTATACATCAAATAACTAGTTAAAGCAACATAATAACTTTCACTAATGTAATATTCCAAGAGTATTAGACTATTCAAACATGACTAATGCACCATTGTTGGTGTTCAAATTTGAAGAGCTAACCTCACCTACCCCCATGCCAACCCAAACATGCGATTGTGTGTTAGAGTGTCAAGTGTGTTTAGATAGGCTTAGTTGCAATCCATGTCACACATTAATCTCACCTATCAAGCTCATTGGGAAGTTGCAAACATCTACAATCAATACAAAATATTGAGTATACAAACCTATTCTTTTGCCATATTGTGTAACTTTCTTGAATAATGAGAACCTCTTGTACACCAAATATCACGCGCTTCCTCACTTCGCATGAATGTACTGAGCCTCATTGAATAAACAAAGCCAAGTATTCTCTCGCCCAAGCATGTAAAGGAGTATGTGCTTAGAGGTGTTTAGGGTTCAAGTATTAATTTGGTAAGGTGCATTGGCTACCTTAGGTCATGGGAACATGGTAATTCCTTGACCATGGTTAATTAACTCGTGATTAAGAACAACCTACCGTCTACAGTCTAACCTCGTTAGTACGACACTCGTTAAGACGACACCCTCGATATTACGACACATTTTTGTGCGACCAAACTTCCTAGTTCAAAACTCCCTCTTTTAGACGACTATGACACTCGATAATACGACACTTAGAGCGTGCATTTTGTCATATTAAAGAGGGAATAAATGCTAAAATTCCTTTCATCCATGATATGTACATCTAGAATACATCCATTTTCACTTGGGAACTACTTGAGAACTTCACTTATCATTGGGAACTTAATGATAATTAGGGTTACAAGTGTAGAATGGACTTGGTTTAGGGTTAGAGGGGCCTCCTCCCTAGTATGTTGCCTCTTGTGCACTCTCTTGGATTCTTGCAATCTCCAATCTTTGTGCACTCTCTTGCATTCTTGCAGTTTCCAATTCAATCTTCTACAATCTCCAATTCAATCTTGCAGTACTCCAGACTAGTCTCGCAGAATCTTGCTTCTTGATCTGTGTGGCAAATGTTCCATCTCCTAAGCATAGCCTGATTTTTTTTTTGTTTGGTGGCCGGCCTAATCTGTAAGCATTTCAATATGATGAGTTGGTGGATGCCGCTTTGGGAGTCAATCATGCACAAGGCTTTGATCTTAATGTTGATTTGCATTCAGTAGATGTGGATGATGTTGCTCCACCTACAGTAAAGCTTAGTGATGCTAAACATCATGCATCATTGTTGTCTAATTTCTTATTAGACAACTCTTTACATTTTGATGTTAATGAAATTATTAGTTTTCAAAAGCTAGTAGGGAATTTAGAGAAGATGACAGTTGCTAACTTAGGTAGGCAACACCAGAGATCTTTGAACTCTTATTTCAAGAGTTCTTGAGAATTTTTGTATTTGTTTGGAGTTATAAGTTATTATTTCATACACTTCCTAAACCCTAAACTCAATGTATATGGTTTGAATCTCATATTTCTTATGTTTTTGTATTCCCTCGATAGTACGACAATTTTAGGCCATTTGTCATATTAACGAGAAGACGACACCTCGATAATACGACATTTTTTGCGTTTCCCAAAGGTGTCATACTAAAGAGGGAGAACAGTAACAATGGTGCAAATTCTATTGACTATGTCAAACTCTATAAGAGGTTAATCAATTTGTCAAGAGTTTCACACCTTAGTAATTATATAATTTGAAGACTATATCAAGAAGAGAGAGAGAAGTCCACCATCTCCACCGTCTAGGGCTTAAAATGCCTTATTTCATCTAACGGCCCATATTTTGTGAGATCTTGATTATTTTCTACCAAAAAAACTCAAAATTGGCTTTGAGAGTTGGATATACACTAAGTATTAAATTAAGTTTCACTTATTATTTGGAGTTACAAACTACTATTACTATATTTTTTTTCTACTAAGTAAAGACGTAAATGCTTTGTAATGTCCAAACAACCAATTTGACCTTTGTTGGCCAAAAATGACATATATAGTAAATAGTTATAGCATTGCATAATTCCAAATAATAAGTGTCATTTTATACAATATTCAATGTAGTCTTTTGCTCAATCCAACTCCCAAACCAAGTCTTGAGCATCATCTCCAAAAAGTGTTGTCATTCAGGAATCCATGTCATAGTTGGGACATAAGACTTGACACCCATGTGAAGTGATAAGCCCCAACTTGCATGCCTTCAAGAGTTGAGATTGCACGGTGACTTGGGAACCATGTGAACCGACCCTTAGTTGAGCCCACCCCCACACAACAAGGCCAACACATTAAATGTTAATGGCTTGTCGAAGGTGGGTGCACCACATTGTAAAATGTAGCCAATAAAAAACACATTGACAAAAATAACGATTTTTCACACATGGATAACATTTTCCTTGCAATTTTTCATGATGCACTATTCTTATGCATAGCAAAATTATGACCAAGTAGTCTACTAAAGAAACGTTCATGTTATATGTATGAGATATTTTTATATGACAAGCTTCTTATATCGCCCATATAATTATTGTAAGCTTCATCCTAAGCACCGACTATACACATTTGAGTGTCAATCCTTTATGAACAACTTTGTCTTAAGAAGCCTCTCTTTCATAGAGGAGAACATGCTTTTAAAAAAATAAATTTGAAATCGCTCAAAACCCTCATACATTTAGGGGTTCACTTTTGTTCACTTGAAAACAAACAAACTATAACGTCAATGTTGGGAACGAGTTCCCCATCTAAAGGAATTTTTTCAAATAAGCACCTTGTTTTGTTAATTTTCTCTCTAACATTTTCCTAAAAGCAGCCCTTTTATGGAATGAAACAAGTTGAAATGAATGGCCCGAGAGCTCAACCCACAAATCAGTTCAATAGATATTTGGAGGTACCCACTACACTTAATATGATATTTAGTGTCACTCATTATTTAGAGTTACCCAATGTCATATACTTTTACTACTGATGTAATTTTTTACCAAGTGAAGATGTTAATGTTTCATAATGTCCAAACAACCAATATGACGATTATTGACAGGGAAAATGAGATGTACAGCAAAAAGATATAGCATTGCGTAACTCCAAATAGTAAGTGACATTAAATACAAATATCTAGTGTAGTAGGTGACCAATTTTGCACTACACCTACAGGTTATAAAAATTTCAAGAATCTTCTTGACCTTCATATTTGTAGAAGGAATGTGAGTTCAAGAACTTCATAACATTATTAAGCAATGTGCGTTCATTCATGCATACCCAGAGAATAAAAAAAACATTGCCATTCACTAGAAAGAGGGAGCTCTGCGGCTTGGCTTCCGAAGATTCGAACGTCAGATAGACAAACGCAATTGTAATCGAAAATATGAACATTAGGCGTGTCACCCTTATGGAACATGGGACATCAAGAGCAGTAGATTGAAGAGGTTGCAAACTCCAACACTACTCAAGAACCCAAAACTTATGGCGGTCGGGTCTTTGAGGAGGAGACTTAACCCTAACCCTAGAAAGTGATGTGGCCGCCTCAAAGGGCAGCATTTCGGGAAAGGACTATAAGCCTCCTCGTCGACCATGGATGTTGCAGCTAGTGAGAATTCATACTTTGATAGGTAGTCGCATGATGTAATTGAGGGTCCAATTTTTTGTTAAAGTAAGCACAAAAAATATGCTCTTTCAACTTTGTAAGTGATAAACATGGTCAACACATTGGTGCTAAAATGCTATTTTTTGAGGTGACATGAAATTTTGCAGAGGTTCCGACTAATATGGGTAAAAAAAATCACATAACACTTTGCTCAAATTTGAAACAACTTACATTTGGTGGTTGTAACAAAACTTCACAATACTTAAACTTTTGGTACATGAGTTTCAAACTAAAATTAAAAGTCATGACAATTGAACACATCTCATAAGTTGAGTAATGTTGAATAACCACTGTATTATTTCCCCAAAGAACTTAGATTGGTGTAATTTAAAGAAATTTGTTTCCCAACCACATGATCCAATGTTTGTCCCAACCCATTCAAGGTGCCCTTCCCATCCATGGCTTCAAAGCTTTTTTAAATGAATTAATTAATATAAGTTAAACAAAATCGGTTAGTTACGGTTCCTTGGTCATTTAGGGGTTTGAGGAAAGTGGAAGACAACCAAACTTGGTAGACATCCTTAATTCAACTACTTTGTTGATTAGGACATCAATGTTTTAATGGTACGTGGGTTTGGCATGAATCTAAGACTAGATACCAAAGAGACATATGTTTGGAATAGATTAGACTACTTGTTCAAAACATGATAACCATTCTAGGCTCAACGTCAACATAATTAATGGGGCATCTATATGACCATTTTAGTGAGCATGATGATAATCTTCACTTTGACAATGAGTAAGATGTTCACATGAACTATGAAAATTATGAGGAAAGTGTCCACGACCTTGATTTGGATTATGTTAACCATCTTGTATTGATCGCATGTTTCATATGCTAAGATAAGCGGGTTGGTTAGAATAAGAAGCCATTTAGTCCAATCTACCTAAGAGAAAATGTTCTCAATAGGAAACCAAGACGAGTTCTTCATGAGGGAAAAAAAGAGGGTAAAGTATATAGTGACCCACACTTGAAGGCAACAAAGGTTAACTTATTTGTGGGGTCCAAGAAATCCCGTCACATCCGTAGGGTTGTGACAATGTGTCCACGTCATAAAACACAACACTTTCATCTACAAATGTTTTTTTTAACAACTACACTAAATAGTCCTATTGTTATGGATCATATTGATCTTCTAGAGCTTACACTAATTCTCATAGTACAAATTTAATGTGGGCCACATTAATCTTCAAGCCATGCTTAAAAAAATAGTAGAAATTAGCACGGGTCACAATAATTGTGTTTCTAGAAGATTAACGTGGGCAAATATTTATGTTATCCTACTTTCGTCTTATAAATGATATATAATATGTTGGACTTAAATATTTATGGAGACTCAGGGAAGACCTAGAGTCGCAGACCCACGTTAATTCCACCTTTACGAAAACAACTAGTGTGATCCACACTAATTATTCCATGCAAAGTTTTCACCCACACTAAAGATTATTTAGTGTAGCCTTAAGGAGTCTTTCAGACCTTGGAAAACTAACCAACTAGTTCAACTATAAGTTAACTAGTTGTCTTTCGTAACTATAGTTGTTTGTGATTTGACTTGCCAAAAAATGTAGTTAACTGTAGTTGTTTTAAATACGGTCTGCCAAAAAATCTAGTTAACTATGGTTATATATATTAGTTAACTAAAGTTGAGCGCAACCTGTTCACATACTTTTGCTGCAGTGTTGTAGTGTCACTAGTGTGTTAGTTTTGTTGGTGGTGTACATGGAGGTTGTTTTGGAGCCCAACTCTAGGAGTGATTGTATAAAGGCGTTTCTTAATGATCCTCAATGGCCCGAGCATATTAAAGACCCTTAACTGAAGCAAATCAAGAAGTAAACATAGTTGTAGTTGTCTACAAATTTTCTAGTTAACTATAGTTATTTAGGCAGTTGTCCAAGGTATGGAGTCTTTCACGTACCTTCTTGAGATCTGACCGTGTCCTCTTTAAAGCCACCATGTCCTCTTTTATTGATTTGAGGGTCAACTTCAATGCCAAAAATTTCTTGGGTCACAGTCATGTTGTACACTACTTTGAAGTTTTATTATTTATTTTTATAGCTAATTCCGGTGTCGATTTGACTTTGTAAAAGTAACGTTTGGTTTGCATACTATTTCAATGACTTTATGTTGGATGAATGAGAGGTACGCTCAAATACAATAATTCCTTCTCTCCCACATAACCAACATATGTTTAAGTTTAGAAAAGAAACCCAAGTGGGCATGGGAGCTTTTTGAACATAAGTACTTTTTACCTTATAAAAACCCTAGTCCGGAGGTAGGGGGGGTTATTTAAGAGTCATGCCCACCTTTGGATTATTGGTGTTGGGCCAAGTGTGGACACTACTTCTTTGAGTTGGACCCACCAACACTATCCAGGGTAAAAACACAATTAGTTGTATATTAGCTTAGAGACATGTCATTCTGGAGGATTTGACCCTAGAATTAGCATCAAAGTCCCCCAAATTAATGTAGAGGGACCCACTTGAGATGAACCAACCATAATTCTACATGGATCATGTTTATACTGAACCCCTTTCCTTTAGCAATAGGGGTGGAGGGCCCTTGGGGGGTGGGGTGGGGGGGTGGACTCTTCACTCGAAACCTAAATGACGGGCATGGGTCAGTATGAAATTGAAGCCTCTATATACTATAATTTTACAGAGAAAAAAAAACAAATTTATATGTACTACTGGTAGGCTGCAAAATGAATTCATGTATTGATTCTCAATTCTTTTAATTTGAAGGTGATAAATGCCTATGCTACATATAGAAAATATAAATCATGAATTGAGTATGTGTTTATTACATGTAAAGTCCTTCATGTACACTTTCTAATGAGAGAATCATTGAACATTTTGTCGTGCAGAGCATGTGACTCAACAATTGCATCAAACAAACAAAGAAAATATCACAATAACCTAGCCACAATCTGAAGAGCAAAACTCAAGGGAGCCCCTAAGCACTCCAAGAGCCTTTGGCTTGTCCTATAACCCAAATGTGAACCCTAACAAGAATGAACACGAATGGTAATACCTCTTTGTTATGTATACTATTTACACTAATGCCTCAAATAGTATTCTTCTTACACTCACATTAGTTCGTAGATGATATGAAGAATCCACCCCATTGGAGAAGGGATAGCTCAAAGAGGTGTCTAACCTTGGCCTTAATATCACCCTCCCTTCACAACCAAATTTTCAATCATTTTGAATCCAAGAGTCAAATTATACCTATGATTTAGTGGGTCGATTTATAAGCCATGAATATGATTAGGACTTCATGGTGTCTAGGTAAACTCATTCATTAGGTCAAAGGTGAAGAATAAATGAGCAAGCTTTATTTTTCTTCTTGTTTTGGTTAAAGTCTTTTAACTTATTTGGATCCAAAATTCACATCACAGACCTTGAATTTGTCTAGTAAATTTATGTTGGATTGAATTGGTCCTCAATCAATAAGGGTTAGGGTTTGTACTAGAGCCTCTTCATCCACAATGGCTTGGTTTTTCAATATATGACGAGGGGAAAATTGGTTCAATACAAGATTTCCTCCCATGTATTCAAATCAAAGACATGTCCCCACAAATATTTGCAAGCAATCCATTTTGACACACAATGATCACAAGTGTGGCGTATCAAGTGTGAATTCATGCATGATTCAATTAGAATCAAAGACAATAATGAAATGCCATGACCCACAATTGATTGTTTTATAGAAAAACTTTGTGTGTAATTTAACATATTTCCAATGACATGACAATGATATCATACAACTCAATTTTGATTGCATAGATACAATACTAGTTTGATGATAGTAAGGAGACGCACTATATATGTGCATGTTTTGGCTACTTTTAGTTTCACAAATGATAATGACCATTGAATATGAAGTGGGCTTTGTATCATTGGCCTAGTAGGTGCAAATCATGCACATTGTCGTTTCAAGTTTCAAAAATGAAGTTGAGATGCGGAAATTAGAAGAATTCAACCTCAAGATTATTTTTCTCTTGAAATGGTTCGTAACTGTAAATTTTGCCATTTACCACTCAAATGCAACTTTGTCCAATTAAGAAGAGTGACCACATTAGGCCAACGTATCTTACACCTTCATGATATACACATTTGCTATTAAATAACAACCACCATGTTTGAAATTATTATAAAAGTTGGACCTCAATACGCCATGTTTGTTGGTGGTGGGGGGTGGGGGTTTAAGGGTGGATGTACACCAGGGTCCAAAACCAAAGAACTTCCAAGTTCCAATGATCCTATTGGTTGAGAGCATGATTGTAGACCCAAAGAATTGATATTGGGATTTGATACTAGGGTATGGGAAAAATGATGAAGTGGCAAGAATGTGGCATTGCTTTTATGTCGATCTTGACGGATAAAGAGGGAAACGCTGGTGTGAATGGGGGACGCTTTGCACTTGATCATAACTGCAATCTCGTACATAAACCCGAAACATGGTTACGGTGCATGGCTACGGGGCAAGGACAAATCTTCAAACTTGGGTCCAATCTTGAGTATGAAAACAAGGTCCCTTGAGGGATGTTTTAAGGTCCAAACCCTAATGTAGACTCGCCCCAAAGCCAACACTAGAATGTCAAATTTTAACGCCACTTAGGGTACATTTTGTCACTTTGACATTCTAGTGCATGATTGTTCACTTTGTTGTAGTAAGACAAAATGATGATCGCCATCATGAGAATATTCCTATTATAAAACATTACTTGGCTTCATCATACAATTTACTTATAACAATACTTTTGGTTGAGTTCATGTATTCTTATTTCATGCAGGTGAAAAAAAACGATAATTTCTTTTGAACAACATGTTCGGTTTCGCAGTTTGAAGGTAGCCATTTTATGAAAACTTTTGCCAAATAAGTTTTCATTGGTGTGGAACTTTTTTGTTTTTTTTTTTCCTTTCTTGTTATGTTGGAACAAACAAGACATGTGGGCACCTTGTTAGGTAATTTTGTCAAGCAAAAAAAGGACTTCACAGTTGAGAATCGAACCGCCAACCACTCCATTCAATTTTGGGTGCTTCTCCACTATCATTTGGTAGTTTAAGGTCATCTTGGACCTCTTCTTTTGAGAATGCCAAGATTTGTAAAACAAGCAACAAGGAGCGAGGTTTTTGGCCTCATTGGCTATGCCAACTAGCATGTGTTCCACTTGCACCAATTAAGTACAATGAAGCCATGGTCACGAGTACTATAGTACTAAGTTCATGGCACCCACACTACCCATGGTTAGTGTACTTCGACTAAAGTCATATTACTTACAAGTGAAAGAAAAAAGTTTAAAATAATGGCAAACAATTGGATGACACTCACTCACTGCACTTAGAAAATATGGCCTTAGTGTTATAAGGTAGGAGCCCCATAAATCGAGAAGTTAAGGTATTTGGCATACATGTGATAGTAGCATAAACTTACTTTTTTTTTTCTTGTTCTTCTTTTTATTGGTGGTGTGTGGGGGGGGGGGGTCCCACGTAGAAAAAAAGGACCATGTGTATTGCAAGGTTCCCCCACCTGCCCCCCTCTCCACTCAATATTGAAGTAAATACAAAATTTTGAAGTGTAACTTGCGTTGTCACCCAAAATTGTTAAGGAGGTTTAATGTTCACATGGTGAACATTTCCATAATCAATATGTACTTATTGTGCAAGATTTCAAGGGAGTTAGTTTTGGGAGCTATTTTTTTATTAGGGTGCGCCTACCTTGACTTTGATTCCATTGATGTGATGCCCGGTCCTGGTCCTGATAAGGAAAATAAAATAAAATAAATGGGAATTCGATGCAAGTTGAGGACCCAATACACGGAAAGAAATTGTACATTGTCCCTCACAACACACACACACACACTCACTCACTATTGTGGGCCTTTAGGGTGAAACTTGTTCAATGTCACAAATGCACCTTTTAAGCACATCATAAGGTTAACATGCCTAATTTGGTTACTTTCTTTTATCATACACCTATATTTAAGTGGTATGTAGTTAGGTGTGGTCCCAAAGAACACATACTAAACAAGCATGTGTTAAGAAGAGATTGAACCACGTGATCAAATTATGATAACCAAATTTTGGTTTAGTATTAATCAACTTAAATTGAGGAGGGGGAGTTGTATGACCTTTTATTAGCACAATAAATTCTTGTTCACTTTGATAATGAATAAGACGTTCATGTGAGTTTCAATAATTATTGGGGAATTGGCTACTCCCTCGATTTACATTTGCTAGTTGGCTTATACTAATCACGTGTTTCTTATCCTATGAGAAGTGGGCTAGTAAAACAAAGTAGCCACTAAAGACTCGTCCATCTTAAAAGTTAAGAGAGGCTCCCCATTTTCTCACAGTCTGAAGAATATATTGAAAAAAAAATCTAAACACACGATAGAAAAATTCAAAAAAACACTTGTGCTAGACGTTCAAGCAATCAAAATCGAGGATTTTGTAGAAGACTCTACTATTAAATCCATCGACACTGGTGAATATTTCATTTCTATGAAAGATGGTGACTCTGACAATGCTATTTTAGGTTGGTAAAACTCTCGTCCAGTTTATAACATCACAACTACTGCATAATCTCTACTGAACCCACCACCATATATAAAAAAAAGAAACAATCTGCCCCATTAAAAGAACCAAAGGATAAACAACCATTTTTTGAAGAAGAATGGGAAGATGATATGTTATTTTATAATGCATTTATCAATGATCATACATGAAATTTCATTTTAGATCAAGCCCACCTCCCAAAAGGGGCACATTACATCCTATCTTATATCGAGGGGCAACCCTTGAGCAATACAAGGTTAACGGGCTTATAATCACGGTGGTAAAAACATTGATGCTTGTTCTTCTTCTTTTCTTCCTTTTTTCTTTTCTTAAAATTTTCTTTCAAAATAATAGATCATGCGTGTCACATGTAAGAAGACCATACCACATGTACCTAGTAAAAATGAAGGCCCAAGCAGGTCCTATCCAATGAGCAGGGAGATTCACCAACTACACTTATAAACGATCCTATCATTATGGTCCACATTCGTCCTCTAGAACCCACATTAATTTTCAACCCACGTCAAATCTCTAGTTTAATATTAGTCGAATAACCAATTTGATGATTCATAAAAATTAACAATTGTGACCCGAGTTGTCTCAAATTTCTTCCCATTCCGCGGTCCTACCACACTCAAACACCACTTCAATCAATAGTCATCACGAAGCTGGTTGGAAATATCATTAGAAGTGTTAGCCAACTACACCGTTTATGAAAATTAAATGAACTAGGTTTTCATATGATGTTAAATAGTGTGGGCATTGGCCCTTCAAAAGCATTGTGGCTACATTATATATAGTGGGAGGATTGTGCAACCCCGAACACACTTCATAAGTCATAGTTACACCTTTGTATATCGAGACAATGATATATTCAAGAAAATGAACGAGGAGCCTTCGTAACATCACTCAACACTAGGGTTTAGGTTCCCCAATGTCATGACTTTGGGAAGAATAGTTTCTCCCTTTATGCTAGGTCACCCTTGTCAAAGGAATAGTTCTCACTCTGAATGTTGTTCACTTTGCAAGGATGAAGAAATAAAGAAGGGGGGGGGGGGGGGATGCTAGAGGTTCTCCAACTGAAACGACTAGGAATACTATATTTTAGAAAATCGGAGATAGTGTTTTCTTTGTAGACATGTTGTCGGCCAGTCACATGCGGCCCGACACTAGCATGACAAGTTACTAGTGAACCCCACACGGTATTTGACAGGTACATTGGTTGTAGGATAGCGAACCATGGGATTGATTCGGATATAAATAGTGGTCACCAAGCATGGAGGGCTTAGCCTCATCAATCCTGAAGCGCCCACCAAAAGTCCTCTAATGAAATGGGTAGTTAAAGCCTTTGAGGGAGGTAGAACCAATCTTCATATTCTCATTCAACACATGTTGCGAGGGGCACATGCAAAATTTTTTTTGGGGGGTGGGGGGGGAGGAATGAAGTTTAGGAATGTGGTGGATGTTTCTCAAGCAACATATACCAACTTAAGGATCTAGCATATGGAAGAGAACTGGAAGCATGAGAGTATGTCAAAGAATGTGGAAAACTTGTTGCCACATGATAGTTACAGAGTCCTTAACACATGATTATGGTGGAACATGTAAATTCAAGGGATTGGGTATGCATTTTCAAGGATTAGAGCGGCACAACTTGACAAGAATGAGCTTAGTTTTATTTGGAACATGATCCCCTACTTTCTAACTGCTACAACCATCACTCAAAGGTCCAAACTTGATTGAAGGGAAATTTGAGTCATTAGCACCATCATTAATCCCTAAACGCTCAAGCCTTCGCATTCCATTTTCGGGCATTTCCAGCACCATTGCTGAAAATTTCTTTTATTTAGAAGTGAGACTTTGTTTTTTGGGCGTCCAGCCGTACGGATTTGAGCTAGACTAACATATATTTTTTATGTGAAAATTTGAAGTCAATTGGACCACATTTTCTAGGTCAAATTAACATATGGGTAAGGCCTTTATCCAGGGGGCAACTAGAGAAAACTCTGATTTTCTTTTTATTTCATGACCATTTTGGTCATGCCAAAAATTTTAGAAACTTGGAAACGTTGCCGTAATATATTATGTGGGTGATAAGTGAGCTAAACCTAAAAAAAAATGGGTTTTGGGGAGCAAATTTAGATGAAGACCGCCATCCTCAAAGTTGGAGGGGCCACATGACGCCAATTTGGGAGATTTTCCCTTTTTTCATGAAGCAAGCAACATGTGCACTAATTGTTTTCCAAATTCGTCCGGTCAAGTCAAGTACAAGCGCTGCGTCACCTTGTCCTAAGGGAAAAGCCCCACCCAACTTGGACATCATATGTCAAAAATATCGGCTTCTAGATTTGGGTCCTTCACATTGGGCAAGGATCACTGTATTTTAGTGCTACGAGCATTTGTAGGACGCCTCCCGCGAGCAGCGTTCATGCTCGGGCAGCCCGTTCCTGTCCTCCCGTCCCGACCCGTCCTCCCGTCCTAACCCGTCTTACCTGCCCGAATTGGCCTTCCTGCCCGTGTCCTCCGTCCTGCCCGACGCGTCCTCCATCCTGCCCGACGCGGCTTTCCGCCTGTCCAGCTGTCCACGCGTCTGTCCAGCTGTCCACCCGTCTGTCCATCCGTCATATCCGTCTCCACCACTACCCCACACCGAACCCGAGCTCCGTCATTCTTCCTTGCTCACGCCATTAGATAGCTCCGGAGCGAGTGAGGAAGTTGGGGAAAGGTTGTTGCATTGCTAGTTTAGGGTTTGGAAGAGTTGTAACTTTGATTGATGTTGTCTTAGTCGCCCGCCATGGAGGTGGACATTGTGGATCTGGGAGGGAAATGTGTCTCTTTCGAAGAAGGGTTTGATTTTGTAATAGAGGAGGCCACGGAAGATGTACAGGACGGACAAGGTTTAGTTTCATATCTAGAAATTCTTCTGTCATTCTTCTGTCATTCTTCTGTCATTCTTCTGTCATTTTTTCTTGCTCACGCCATTGGACAGCTTCGGAGCGAGTGAGGAAGCTGGGGAAAGGCTGTTGCATTGCTAGTTTAGGATTTGGAAGCTGATACAAGCTGTCCTAAAAATCTCACATGGCAACCACTCCCAATAGGACAGACAAAGCAGAGGAGGGCAAGTAGATTGCAAGCCAGTCTAACCTCTAAGCAAGGATGCCAATGCAATTTTGTGGCGAAGCAACTGTATATGGACAACACTTTATGTGAAATTCAATACCATAAAATTAACCATTTCAACAAGGTTGGACAAGTCTGTCATGGGAGTTTAGATTATGTTAGGACAACACTAAAAACAATGGATGTTGCATAGATTGATATATGACATTGATAGGATATATTACAATGTTACTGAATTCAATGAGGAAGGCATAAAGTCTTTCCAGGACACCAATGTTATACATGTCCTGTCATATTTTACTAAATTGCTTGTTTTCCGATAATTCCCAATTGCCGAAGTTTCACTTACATTCAAAATTCAACAAACAATGATACTTTATTGAAAATGGGTAGGAGCCAATGTATCAATACTCATGTGTCCGAAGTGGACATGTAATGGTTCTTACCTATCATAAATGTGTCCTATTATGATTCAACATTACATTGGTTCTACCTTGTCTTATTGTAACATCCTACACCATTATTCTAAAAAATAGCACTAAACTCCACAACATTATCAACGATTGCATTGCACTCGCCTTCCACCACCAAAATTTGTGTCCTTTGACGCGTCCAACCACATGACACAAAGATCATCCTCTTTGTCCATAGCCAACATATCCAAGCAGGCATTCCAGAAACAAACTCTCATCCAGGACGAGGCCTCAGCCTGCATGGCCTCAAACCCATTACATGTCCTCATAACTTCCAGATCGGAAACTAGCAGGTACAATCGCCTGTCCTCATAATCGTCCGTCCTGGCAGGAATTTCCAGATCTGAACAGCCTTTCCCCAGCTTCCTCACTCACTCCGAAGCTGTCCAGTGGCGTGAGCAAGAAAAAATGACAGAAGAATGACAGAAGAATGACAGAAGAATGACAGAAGAATGACAGAAGAATTTCTAGATATGAAACTAAACCTTGTCCGTCCTGTACATCTTCCGTGGCCTCCTCTATTACAAAATCAAACCCTTCTTCGAAAGAGACACATTTCCCTCCCAGATCCACAATGTCCACCTCCATGGCGGGCGACTAAGACAACATCAATCAAAGTTACAACTCTTCCAAACCCTAAACTAGCAATGCAACAACCTTTCCCCAACTTCCTCACTCGCTCCGGAGCTATCTAGTGGCGTGAGCAAGGAAGAATGACGGAGCTCGGGTTCGGTGTGGGGTAGTGGTAGAGACGGATATGACGGATGGACAGACGGGTGGACAGCTGGACAGACGCGTGGACAGCTGGACAGGCGGAAAGCCGCGTCGGGCAGGATGGAGGACGCGTCGGGCAGGACGGAGGACACGGGCAGGAAGGCCAATTCGGGCAGGTAAGACGGGTCAGGACGGGAGGACAGGAACGGGCTGCCCGAGCATGAACGCTGCCCGCGGGAGGCGTCCTACAAACGCTCGTAGCACTAAAATACAGAGATCCATTGGGCAACACTTGAAACCACCTCCCAAAACAAGCAATGCCAATCTAACAAAAAATACTGCATGCTTGGAGTTTGAGGTTTTTGTATGTTATTTTGGTGCCCATGGTAGTGGGCACCACCTTACACAGTAGTTGCCTTCCATCCATGTAGATTGACACCCAGTGGGTCACAAACCCCATTAGAATATCAGGTGGCAACCCTTTTCAGGTTGCATAAGCATTTAAGGGTTACCTCCTAGCCTAACCAATGGACACAACTTATCCAACAAATTAGGGCACATGCTCCCGTTGGTCAACGGATAGGTTGCTTTGAAGTGAAGATTAAGATGTCCACCTAGTTAATATTTTTCAGAGTAGTTGACATTTTTGCCCAATTCTTGATAAATTCTCCTGGGCTCCCTTTCCCCCATCAAATGCTTCTAAGTCCCCGTTAACACATGCATCGTGAATGTGGAGGCACATGTGGAACTTGACATCACAATTAAGCATAATGGCTTAGATTGATTAGACTTTACATCATCAACAAATGCATTTGGAAACCTAGTATTGATGTTACATCGGCATGGAAGACACACTGAGCATGGACCCCGTCTGTCTTCAATGGACCTCATGAGAAGACTTCCTTAGTTACACATATGCCATGGGAAGGAGCATGTTGCAACCACGAAATCCTTCACCTAGGTTAGTTGTCACCAAATGGCATGGCATCATTCCGTCTAGGCTTAAATTGAAACGGGGGAGTGTATGGGACAAAATGTGTAGCAA
Organism: Polytrichum commune; assembly: GCA_950295325.1. Classification (NCBI taxonomy): domain Eukaryota; kingdom Viridiplantae; phylum Streptophyta; class Polytrichopsida; order Polytrichales; family Polytrichaceae; genus Polytrichum; species Polytrichum commune. The sequence continues at coordinate 23,006,009 of OX485804.1, forward strand.
AAGGGAAGGTGCCTTCATTTGGTCAATTTGGCATAAAGCAATTACAATTGACTCCTAAGGAGCTGGATTCAACACTAATATAGTCATGACAAATGTCAAATAAGTATGGCATATATCCCAAAATCCATTGCACATGGGTTTTGGGATTGTAGGTTGGCCTGTAGGACTTGGAATTTCTCCATTGTGGCATTATCAACACCATGAAAGCAAGGCTAAGATGAAAAGGATCATAAAACCACTGGAATGGCATATATGGGATTTTTGGAAAGAAAATTCCTATTTTAGTTAGTAAATGTTCTAGAATTTGGCTTTCACAAAGGGATCACATTGTGGACCGTTTGGGTGGAGAGGAATGACATCATCTTCAACAACAATAGGTGGGATGTTGAAAAGACTAAACAAAATGGCATGGCATGGCCTCTTTGAGTACGCTAGAATTGCATGGGACATCGCTCTAAAGGGGGTTGATAAAGCGGCAATTTATGTGGATTTGATATGGGATTATGACAACATGTGGCAGGGACACAAACAACCTTATCATAGGGATAACACTAGAACCATGCATTGGAATATTAGAGCACCTAATGTGAGCTTGTTAACCATGTGTAGGGTGTTTAGGAGTCATGGGTTGTTTTAGTTTCATCGAGTGCACCCAATTGGGCTCGCCATACTTTCTTGCTTGGATCCTCAATGACTTTGTATGATTTTTGGCATTGAAATAAATGTTCAATTGCCTCAAATAAATAAAGACCCATCTACCTTATTATGTTACCATCACCCGTTGGGTATCAAATTCAAAGTTGTCGTTCAATGGAATGAGAAAATGAGAAAAAAAATATAAATCATGTTATACTAGGTGTTTGGATTAGTAAATTTTCTTTCGTGAACAATACTTGACATCAATTTACCACAAGTAGCAATTGCGTTCAAATCTTCTCACCAGATTATGATTCCCACATCACATGTGAGTTGGGTAGCCAATGTAAAGATGACATGTGACAAATTTCCAGGTATATTATACATCTGAAGTCAAGCAAAGTGAATCTAAATATATAGATTTTTTTTGGAACACACGAGGCGTTTGACCACCTGGCTAGTTTTTTCGTCAAGTAGAGAGACGATTTTGCAGTTTGGAATCGAACCGCCAACCACTCCTTTCAGTTTGGGTACCTCTCCACTAGCATCTAGTAATTTAGGGTCATCTTGGACCAAAATCTAAATATATAGGGGGCATTCACAATTGGGGTACCAAGAATTAGTGTCTAACTATTAAAGGACTAAAGTAGATAACTTTACATAGTTGGTGTGCTTAAATTTGTATTGTGGAGCATACTTTGAATCATACCTACATTTAATATTCCATAATGATTACATCGACAAAGTTAATTTACAAGGAATAGGGATATCTAAGATATCATTTTGATTCCTTAATGGACATCTATGGTTGTTGTCAAAATTGTTGACCTTAGCATTAAGGAATGAAAAGGACAAGAAAAATCAATTGAAATGATCCCAATTTCTTCCTCACACTTATCGTTCAATTGTGTAGCAATAGAACTAAAAACGTATTGCATACCAATTGTATAGCTTAACATATGACACCAAAAATGGCCAACATTACACAATAACATGGCTATATGAAAGAAAAGAAAAGAAAAACGTTTAGAATTAGACTTGGTCATGATAAAATATATGTATGGACACATGACACTTGCACCAAGGTACTAGGATGCAAAATAGAAAATAATTCACCTCCGATGTACACTTCAATAATGAAATTGCCATTGATGTGGCCCAAACAAGTCTTATGACCTCTCTACAAGTCCTATGACCTATCTACTCATTTCAAATTTATATATTATTATTATTATTCAATAATAAAAAATAAAATTTTATTTATTTATAAATCCTATCACCTACTTATCCATTTATATTTTATTAATTAATTAATATTAAATCATAATAAACATTGAGATCAAATGTGACATAGTCTTTAATTCCTTTGTCCCAAAAGTAGTGTACCCTTATCTTGAATGGACCCTATACAGGCATCGAGTCACTTTGATCATCATAACATAAACATGTCTTACATGGCTAGTTTTTGTCGTTGTCATGAATCTCAGCTTGTTTTTCAAATATTTGTTTAAGAACTCACTTTGCTCATCTTGGACCGACATTTATGATATGAGATTTTAGCAACAACTAATGGAATGTGATGACCTCCCATGTTCCGACACTGATTTTTAATACCTCAAAAGGGTTGGAGCCATAAAGAGACCATGTAATCTACAGTCCACCCTCTATAAATGTTAGACCTATAAGTGTTAACCCTCTCTAAATGTTAACTTTCTTCTACTCCCCACATATTGCACACTATAAATGTTAAACGTGTTAACTATTAACAAAATGGCACTCCCTTCTTTGTAAATTTGACTCTATAAATGTTAACAAATGAAATACAACCATAATATGGAGGTACCATTAGAAGGTACATGGAATCACGTTCATGTGATGTGTCCAAGTATGTGGGTTTGTTGGTGCAGATTGAGAAATATTTGCAAGTTGTGCATGCAGATGAATCTCACCAAAGAACCATTGATTCATACTTCACCCGTGATTTGTAAACTTGATATTGAATAAAGTTTTGATTGGGTTTGCAATTTTATGTATGGTATTCTCTCACAAGGACTCTTCATAAATTGCTTATATTTATAAATGTTAAGATTTGTATATTGCTCAAAAAAGTAATTTTATAATTGTTAATTGTTAACACCTCTATAAATGTTAACTTTGATCCACTCCCAAGGGTCAACATTTATAGAGGGTAGACTGTAGTGTCCAAAGAGATTCTCAGACACAATTAGTCTATATCCCAGTGTTTCCATGTTCCAACCGTTTACAAGTTGACATCTTACATTTTATATTTATAAAACTGGGGTATATTCTACAAATTCTTCAAAAATGGTTGGTATTTTCCTAAAGTCTTGAACTTCAACTAGTCATCTTTCAACCTCAACCGGGTTCATTCCGTACCTAGTAGACGTTTCTCCCTGTGCATCGATGTAATCTCCCCCCCCCCCCCCCAAAAAAAGAAAATAAAAATAATGTTGACCATTGAATCTAATTTGATCAACACATATTAAGCACAAAATCTTACATCTTTTGAACAAATGTCTTCACAATATTTGTTCTTAGATCCACACTTCAAACCATTCACCACTCAATTATAGGTGGACGACTGGATGAAGTAGGCACGTGTATCTTATACAAAAAGGATTGTTCTCCCTCTTTATTAAGACATGTTTGGTCGTGCAAGAAAGTGTTGTATTCTTGGTGATATGACATTTTGGCCTTGACTGTTGTACTATCAAAGTTTTTTAGGGAAAGTTGCTTGTTTCAATTTGAAATGTCATTATGTGTACATAGATACATAAGTACGAAAGAACTTTGTACTGAAAGAAAATGCTCACAACGTTCCCCAAGATTCCCATGCATATTCCAAAGTACTAATCACATATGAACCCTGAAGTGCATATGGGTCCCATCATTTATGCACATTAAGTAGCTCTACTTAAATTTGCTAAATCGGGCCTAAAAATGTCGTATTACAAACATCGTAGTCGTAGTATATGGAGGTAAATCAACAACAATGAATGGGAAAATACGTCGTAGAGTTGAGGTGTTGTATTTTGGAGTTTCATAATATGGAGGTTAGGGCCACTTCACACATGAGACTGAGAGCCCGTGACTATTTCACTTCAAGCACTCTCATTGGTGGAAAAGACGGAGCCGGTCCAAGTTCCCTTCACTCTACGCTTGATGAGGGACCAACGGAGTATGTGAATGCAAGATGGATGTAAAGTCTACATGGATTCCTATATGGCATCGAATGGATCGTGTTTCATGGTCACTTGGACTATTTTCAAAAGCCACCTCTTGGAGGTAGGCCTAACACAAAACCGGGAAACCATGGCACTCCGAACGCTCACAACCGTTGATTTACTCTATTTTATCATGTATGAGAACTGGCATGAATAAAAACTCATTGAAATAGCATTTGGTTGAGGGCCCGGTCACACATGACTTCACACTACACCGGCGGGACCGTGACCACGCTACATGATTTTGAAGGTGTGTTGGGACGGCCTTTGGACACTTTCTTGTGGGCTCTCACAATTTCATGGTCACGGCTCTTGGCTCGTGTGTGAAGTGGCCCTTGGACTGTATACATGGACATTTCTCACATTGTGGAACACAATCTTTCTTCAAAAGTGGCGAGTCCTTTAGGAAAGGTACCCAAGTGGTCCCTTGTCACTTCCGTACGAGAAAGGGGGAAAAAAATAAAATCGACATTTGTGTTGAGTTCCTTTAGAATTGTCAACCTGTTCCACAAATTGAATATGAAGCCGATATATGAGAATGAAGATGAAATAACGGCCCTTGGGAGGATCTAACTATGAAGCTAGAATGATCATTGCTACTGGTATATGTGATATAAACTAATGTAGTTGGCAATCACCATGATATTATATATATACCATTTTGTAGGGTTTGGACTCTAAAAATGTGCTAGAAAGAAACGTGTTCACAAACTATGACCTAAAAACCTTATAAAAAATTCACATGCTCCGAACACATCCGCAATCATTGTTTTGAAGATGTCATTCATGTATAGTGGTATGTGGGCCTTGTGTGGTTGGTCCTCTTAATGAGACACGTGTATTTGAGTGGTATGTGGCAAGGTTTGCACTTGAGAATCGACACCAAAAAAGACACGTGTCACCATGAGATTGGATTGTGTGCTGAAATTGTAGAAACTATTCTAAGTTCAACATTTGACACAAATGAGAGGGTCTATGTGAGCACTTAAAAGTAGAACATCCCTTGATTTTTGGCCTTGCCCCTCGGTCTTTGTCTTCTCCCCCCCCCCCCCCACACAATTTCACTTCTTTCAAAAAAATTCCACAACACACACACACGTATGAATGATTGATTGAATGAATGTAAAGGAAAGGAAAGGGGAGAAGAAGAAGAAGAAGAAGAAGTCCGGTCTCCGGAGGAGGCCAGAGTGACTAGAGTGTCTGTTCATAGAACATCCTTAGCCACGCCCTAGGGCAACTGTATACTCCACAATCTCATAACCACTTAGTGTGGTTTGGTCACTCGTGTTTCTCAAAGCCCACTCGATCAAGCACGTTTGTAATCAGTTGCACAAATTCATGTTTTTATTTGAGTTTATGAGCACTAATTTATTTTTTTGACTCATATGATCATGGATTTAAGTAGTGGTGCCCTAGATAGTTGTGATTATAATGCTAGTCTGATAAAATAATGATGTTTTCTCAATACACCTAAACATATTACCTAAACAATTGATCGTTTGATGTGGATCTTTGTGATTACTGTCATGGATTTATGTTTGAATTTGTGATTATAATTAAGTGAAGCATCTCTCATTCATGTCAATGGAGGGTTGGCCGCATCTTTGTTCATAACATTTTTTAGTTGGTGGGGCTAGCACCTAACCCTCCAAATGTTTGTATACAAAGAACATTGGGATTATATTGTGGGTGCACGTCATTTACAAATGCACACTATATAACATTGGAGGTCCAACAAACAAGTGATGATATGTTTAAATCTTGTCTTCCACAAACAAACAAATTTTCTTGTAGAGCTTCTCGTGCTTTTTTCTAAAAACTCTAAGATCCCCTCCCATCATAGTGACCATTCAAAGAATAATTAAATCCACTTTGAAGAAACACCTCCATGTTGATTTTTCCCTCAATTATCATACTTAGAAAGTAAGTGTATGCTCTTTGGATTCACATTATCAATTGCTTGTAGTCAACAACTTACTCACAACTAGAAGTGAAAGGATGAGAACATAGTGAACCTGTAATTGGTGTTGCACACTATTTTCACGTGTGTTGGTGTTAGAAATGATGCTTTTTATGATGCATATTTTCAAAGGCTTAAGCTTCGTGCATGCAAATTAGGTATTACTTCATTAACGTTGACTTTGTTCATATACATACACAAGCCTATTATAGAGACCTACTTTGTATGCGCCTTGTTCGATTTTACTACACTAAACGCACATTATTATAGCCCTCGTACCATAGGTTGTTGAATGGTTCCACACTTTGTATGCTAAACGATGATTTCCACATTGACTTTAACATGGTCTTGACTAATGTGCATATGACACACACAATAATGGTTTTTGTGTCGAATCATACAACACCTTACCGTAATTAACTTCCCCACCCTAGGATGGGGCTTCAAAATCTTAAGATTTTGGTGTTTTATTTGTATGTTTTTATATTGCTTGATTGATTGATTGATTGATAGATTGGCATTTCTTGAGTCTATCAAAATTTATTTTCAAGCTTTGTTGATTCTTAAAACATCCTCTTGTTTAGAGGCCATCTATTCTTTTACATATCTATGTGCCTTTCCAGACTCGGGAAGGTGGGTGGGATTACCCTTCATGACCATATTTATGCACATCTATTTCCATATTGTTGTAATCATCTCATTTCGGCATACTACTAGACAAGATAGAACCTTAGCCATCTAAGCTATGAAGGTTTCATATTTTGTATGTTTAAGCAACATAATGTCTTCCATATCCTAATTTTACAAAACCAAGTTCGATATAAGACGCATTCAAGCATACTTCAAAGTTCTATCACAACTCAAATATGCTTTACATTCCAAATCATCTTGTGGAATATCTAAGCAACATATACATATTTATGAAAGAAGATGATATATAAAACCTAAAATTTCCATCAAAATTATGAAGGGTTTGCCTCACCTGTGCCCATGCCATCAACCAAATCCACATAGAGGGTCAGTTACGTACACGAGGTGAATAACAACAGAACCCAATTGTTATATGTGTCACACGAACATGTACGGCATAATCATACATTTCATAATAAAGAATACATACATTTAACCATGTGAGTATTCTACATGTTCCTTAGCCATTTGAACCTTATGTGACCGAAATGTGCGGCAAGTTACATACACCTCCCACTTTTACTAGTCCGCACCACTTACACTAATCCTAATAGTTACTTAGGGTAAACGGTCACTTACAACATAACCTTTGAAAGAAGGTTCATTTGTTTTCTTTCACTTGATATAGGATTAGGTAACCATTCTTGACCATAGATTTTAGCGTACTAGATCTATGGTGGGTATTTACTAGGTAACTTTTACCTAACCCTAAAATACTTTTCTTTGAGATTACATTTTGTTACCGTGTCAATTCATTAAGGCTTAAGTAAAAACATAGTATGAAGAGAGAGAGAGAAAAAGAAATGTTGTTACTATAGCAACAAATTGACATGGCTCCAATCGACAACTTGCAAATGAGAAGTCATTATAACTTGTTTAAATGGTGCAACTACATTTCTTTTACTAAGAACATGTCCGTATTCAAGTAGGTTGCAAGCCCATACCACAAATCCTAAGGAAGACACCCTAAAAGACAATGATACCCAGTGGCAAGTGGTGGACTATATATTTTAAAAGGTGCCTATTGAGAATAATATAGGGACACATGGGAAAGCTTGGCATCAAAATAATGTCACCTTACCGAATGATCACGAGAGGAGAGAGAGAGAGAGATGGAATTGGCGCTCCTTTCCTACCAATCATGAAACTCCCTTATTACACCACACCTACGCCAAACTCTTCAAAACAAAGAAATAAGAAGTCCTAAGACAAACATCTCTCTCTCTCTCTAGCATTTAGCCCATTATCGATATAAAAAAACGATGTTCCGTGGTTCTAAATTCCACAATTTAATGTTGTTAAATTTGGAGACACGTACACACGCATGTAGAAACCACCCGAGCTTGGGGGTACGGTACCTTTGGTCCACGTCTAGGGTTCTTCCTTTTTCTTTCTCAACTTATTATCGACATGGATCCGAACTAACTGACTTGCTTGCTTGCACTTGACAACTATTTCCGGTACTCATCCGCCCACAATGGGAAACAATACGATCACAAATTTGTGTACTAAAATGCCTTCACATCTTCTTGGCCTTCGAATCTTCGGTACACAAGATTCGGCTACAACACGTTGAGGAGGTTGTTTGATTACCTAGCTAGTTTGTTACCAACTACATTCTAACTCCCTTGTTTGTATGGTGAAAGTGGTTGTGAGTTGAGTCTTAGCCACTCAATATAATATTGGCCTCGAGATTTTTTTTTAATTCTTTTAATTTTCCCCTCGAACTACAACTAAAGATAATTAGACAAAACATCATGATTCTATGAAATAATCAGGCAAAATTCATTAGTGAGGCATATCACAATAACTCAAGGTGTAAAACTGTATCTTACAAACATTTTAGAGCATGAATCAATTTTCTTGGTAAATGACCATGCATTCATAAATTTAGTATTACTTAGTTAGAAATTTAGCCTACACTAATCTTGATATTTGGCAAAAGAGTGTGTGTTTAGGGAATTAACACCACACGCACTAAATGGGATAAATGATGTAGTAGGAAAATATGAACTTTATGTCATGTCCCATTTGACATGTTGTCATCTTGGCCACAGAGAGGCCAAACAAAAATATTCATATTCATATTGACACATATTTGATGCACATCATGATCTTATTTATCATCGTATTTATGGGTCTTAGGTGATTTGATTCAAATGGGCCGGGTCAAAGTTGACCCTCGTTGGGCGCACTCTTTATAGGGATGAAATAATAACATGCATGCATGACCTTCGGATTCATACCCCCGATATACAAAGATGTTTGTGACAAAAAACAATATACATACATAAGTAGAGATTACACAAGTATGTATACATGTCCAATATGTTTTTGAAAACATACATGCATACAATGTACACAATAGGAATAGGTTGCACAAATTGGGGCTAAGATATTCACGTATAGTGTCAACCCTATTTTTCTTTCACAAAATCATTGAAAGATAGCATGAATTTAAGGATACATTGTCTTGGCCTTACATAGTGGCCCTCCTATACATATGAATCTTACTTTGAAAAACATCCTCGCCTCTAGTATACAATGGAGGGGACGTCTAAATAATACCCTTTATGTGCATCCACATGGATTCATACGGAAAAATGGAGTGCACTCATGGGCTTTGACCCCCTTCTACTATGACTATAGGTGATAAGCAAGTTTATCACAAATTGGTTTGAAAATTGAGTGGAGTGCCATATGTCACTTTTTCTTTTTGCATTTTCTTTTTTTCTTTTTGTTTAGTAGTAGCATTTGCATAATCCCATGTGTCACGTCAAAAAATGAACATTTTCAACACAAAAGTGCCTTATCACGTATGTTGGATCCTACATTGACTTGACATTCATTTGCATTTGTTGGTTCTAAATCCCGGTTTGTGTGATGCAAAATTCAATCATAGTGGCTCTTAATCCAACACAAAGAGATTTAGAATGTGAGCAACACGCCGTCATTTATAACACTCTTCAATATGGTGTGTGCCATCACCGTTAAGAATAAGCATCACTTTGATTCTTCGTGAATATTTTCAATGTCCTCCATCTCTAGTATGAAGATCCGACTCAATATATCAACTTGACGCCTTTTTGCTAAAAAACGAGAAGAATCTCCTTGAACTTTGAAGAATCTAAGGGATCCTATGCCGTGGACATCGATCCTCTACAATGATTGGGTTGGGGCCTACTAGGAAAGGAAAATGGTTAGTAAAGACCCTCCTTAAGCATGTTATGCTTCAACACCTTCTTTAGGCTCATTTCTTATGATTCATCAATCCCACTTCTTTGTTGGGTGCTAAGATAAAACACGCCATACGCCCAGGCGGCATGGGAACGAGTGATTAAGCAAATTAAGAATAGCAACTCCTCCACCGGATCTGTGCTCCAAGGCTTTGACCAAATGTGGGGTGCTAGAAATGTCCTTTGTAGAAGGAACAATTTGAATATCAATTGGAACTGGAAGCGGCAACGTAGTTAGGTGGAACTACTCTTTGATGGGCACTTTGGTGGTCTCGGGGTTGTCCTTGGCAGGTAGGGTGGGGGTTGTCCTTGGTTGGGTGGGTCCGGGGGGGTTGTCTGGGTGGGGTTCTATTGATGTTCTTTTTACGTGGCGGTGTTTTGCATCCAAGGGCCCCACTTCCCCTCGAGGTGGGTGCGTTTTCTTGTTCTTAATGCATTTGGTGTTGGCTTTCTTGTCCTCTTGTCTAAAAAACAATGCCTAATTTAAGTACTTATTTGAATTGCACACCTATATTTGAATGGTGTTTACTTATTCCTTCTAAAAACAATCACCATAAAGACATGTGTGTAGAAGGTATTGGACGATGTGCTAAGAACTTTGTTGACTATTCTAGGCTCAATGCCTAGTCCACATAGTCTTCTTTGTTAGGTGAGGGAGAGGGGATGACGGTGGGGGTGAGCTACATGATTGTTTTATGGCTCAAACACTTTTAACTTTATAAAATCATGGAAAAAACGCAAGAAATCAAGAAATTCCATGGATTGTTGTTAAATTCTCATGACGTTCACATATCTAAGAAAAATGAGTTAGAAATTTAAGCTGAGAATCATTGCAAACAACAACAAATAATTAATCATTTAAGACACATTTAGCTTAGGGCATGTCTTTGCCATGTTACCTAGTGATGTGGGTTCCATTTTCCAATGAATAAATGTCACGCCCTTTGCGTCTCTCAACTTCATTGGGGACTTGAAATATTGGAGCATATCGTATGAGAGAATTGATGCATATGGTATAAAATCTGCATCATTTAGCTAGATTTAATAGTCCGATCGTACTAACATTATCCCTAATCACAATCTATACTATTAACATAAATTCAATGTTATAGATGTTGGAAATACGTTGGGATGTATATGAGCTCACACTAACAACTTGTCTTTCAAAGCAAGGTTCCTATGCAGAGCTTGTGTGGGAGTTACATATCTATAAAGTCTCTTGGTGGGTAAGTTTGGAAGCTTATGCATAAAGTGGTCCAAATTTTATCAAGGCTTACATAAATATCATCTTCAAAGAGCAGGGGTTGGATTATGGAAAATGGCTTTCTATCTTGTCATACTAGGAACAATGAGCCTTGCATAGGTTGTATAAGGTTTAGAATGGTTGGTCCCACATGGTCTTACTTTAATATAGATCTTCGGGTTTTTTTAAAAAAAATTTCAAGATTGAAAGAGGAGGTGAAAGAAAATTCCTCTTGTAATGTAGTTGAAATGAGACATAATAATGTTTCAAAATTAGGCTCCGACACAAGAAACTATGAGCTTGTAATCTTTTTTAAATAAAAAGACCTTCAAAGAAGCACCTAACTCCATGCATTAGTGTTTTGTTTAGGGACTTTGTAAGTAACTCATAAGTAGTTTGTTTTTGCACTATGATACAACCTCAAAAATTAATATTCTTGTCCATTATCTTTTCGAGCCATGCAAATAAGGCATGTGTGCTTATTATGGGCACTTCCAATTCCACAAATCAATGTGATTGTTGGATTGACGAGTTGGAGATTTTATTTTGCTAGCATTCATGTACGAGGAAGATTGTTGGTGAGAAATGTTGACCGGTTACATGAACTAGACCTTGAAACAATCATAAGGGCCAAAGTGATTGAAGGTGGAAATTAGTATGTTATTATCATAACCTAAATTTCCTTTGGTTCTTGGGGCGAGGAGAATTATCCTTATTTAGGTTTACTTTGAACTGCTCCAAGCTCAACTATCCTTTGATTAGAACACTCAATGTTCTACACTAATTATTTATCCTTTGTTAATCAAATTAGTTATGGGAACCTTCTTGATATCTTGAATGAATTGCAATATATAAGTTCTCTTCTTAGTTAAATTAATTTTTGAGACTCTTAATATGCCCTAGGATTCAATGCTCAATTTTTTGTAATCTCATGTTCTCCTAAGACCCTAATATCAAGGTTAGGTGTCTTTAGGATAGAACTAGGATTATGCCTTCCAATATTATTTCCAAGTGTCATGCTAAGGTTGAGTGATTTCTCACCCTCTTTGCAACTTGCTTGGAAAATATCCTTCTATTTTACTTTTCAATTGTTTTGTCCGAGACTTTCTTTATAATTCCTTCACAAGCTACCAAGTATAATTGTGGTTCTATACTTTTATTTGTTAACACTTGATTCGATTCGATTGATTGTGGACTTTCATTATATGAAATCTTAGTTTGGAACTTGAGGATGAGGTGATGGTTGATTTGGCCTACTTGACAACATTGTATGAACTTGACAGCCTTGTATGAATCACCTTCAACCCTCGAGTTATCTTTCCAAATGATGGCTTCTGCTTGCTCCGATTAGATCTCCTATGTCATTCTCCAAGTATACGTTGTTGATGAGGCCTAAGACATCCAACATCTCCTCAAGATATGCTTTTGAGTAGGTGGCTTGTCTTAGCCCTTTGTTTGACCACATCATGAGCCAAAGTCTTGTGTAAATCTTTACTTTCAACGACCTCGAGTCCTTGGTAAATTGAATGTGATCTCCTCCTCCTTGATTCTAAATGATTAGCATGCGCGTTCAACTCCTTTGTCACTACCAACTTTATACACCATGGGTGCTAAATAAGGTTGGTGTACTATGGGTGACAATTTCCGAGGTAACAAGGTAGCATTCCCAAGGTAGCAATTGACACTCATGTAACATTTTCAAGGCCAAATGAAGTGTATTAGGACCCTTAACTTGGCATTCTTTCATAGTGTTATACATATAGGTATTTTCCATATTTTCATAAATGTTTAGTGTGGCTGAAAATAGCATTGTATCTAATTATAGCATGAATAGAAAAGCTTAATTTTAAATTTATGAATCAAAGTTACTTAAAATGTTCTTCCTATCTACGTACCTTTTGGTATTAAATTTCATCTAGTGGTTGGATTCCCATTTAAGGCTCATCCATCCACCGGTGCATCTAATCACATGTTCCTATAAATGAGGGTTCTCACTCCTTATTCACATGCCTCTTGGGGTCCCGAGCCTTGTCTTGTGTTCCCATGGTCTCACGTGCGTTCCCGATGTCTAGCTGAGTTCCCATGGTCTCATGTGGGTGATCCCGATACCTAGATGTGTTCCCATGGTCTCCCCCGGGAGAGGGGAACTTCATCTCTCTCTTCTGAGACCTTCTCATTTTCCTCCTTCAGCAAGCTCATTGCTCCTCTCACATACTGTTGTTGATCTTTACGCATGTTGAATGTGTCTACAAGAAATTTATGAAAGGAGTTCATATCAACATGAGATCACCAATCAAAGCACAAATTACATGACTCGTAAGGTGGTCATTGAAGGTGTTGTTTAGAACTTTGCCTATGAAGCATATGTTGAATATATGGAACCCTTCCCAAAGTGGTTACAAAATAATATACCATACATGTTTTGTCAATATCATCTTGGTTAACTTGGAGTTGCGCCTTCTTTAATTAACAATGTGACGTTCCATGCATGAAAGTCAACGTATGTTACGAGGTTGTGCAACTTTGCCTAGGATGACATGATCGCTTATACACAAGCTCGGAATTTGGCCAATTTATGTGATTCCAATTCGATTAAAACCTCAAACTAGCTAGCCATGTAATACAAGTGACCTTGTGAACTTGTTGCATACTAAAAGAAGAAGAAGAAGAATAAAAGTAATAACTTATGGGCAACTTACATTAGGGCATGAGTCAAAGAAACTTGGGATCCAAAAAACTCCAACATTGGAAAGCTTATTTTTGGAATCTAGATTCTAGGAGGAGTGTTTTATGGAGTTGGAAACACCAATATTTTGCAGGATAGTGGTGCCACATTGGGGCCATGCTAGCACAACCACATTTGGACTCGGACTCTAGTGTAAAGAATCGGGTCCAAATTTTTGCTTCGGACCAATGGGATTGCTTGAAGTTGGAGTCTATGTAGAGGGCACTCTATTTCATCTTTCTTAATGCGACAACATAGTTTCCACTTGGGATTTCAAAGGATCTCATCCAACGTAGGAATGACACATGACATGGCACGAGGAGAAAATAAATTTAACTATGTATTGTTAGAATAGATAGCCCTCTACAATATTATGTCTCTGGCCCTAGAGTATGTAATATGAACCCGCCATTATCCTAAGGATGGGATCTACACCAGGGTCCTCCAAGACCAAAGAAGCTCTGGAATTGAGTGATCCTTTTGATTGAGAACTTTTGGACCTGAATAATTTACACTAGGCTTTGAATTTGCAATGTGGAAAAAATGAAGCAACGTTAACATGACATCGCTTTCCTACCAAATCTTAGCCATTATTGCTCCAAAATTACTTCTCTTCCTAGTTTGAGAAATCAATCTTTAGGTTTGGGTCCAAACTTCAAGGTGTGTGGTTGCTATTTGGTTCATCTTCTTAATCGGACCCCTAAGTTTGATTGGTATGTGGTTTGGCATGGATCAGAGAGCAAGCACCATACATAAATACACATGTTCAAAAGAGATCGGACTATGTCTTCAAATAGTATTAACTACTCTACACTCAATAGGGAACACAAATTGGAGGACCTATGTATTCAATTAAGAAATAAGCAAACATGCTTTTCCGATAACCATAACTAAATTAGGAGAGGTCCGATTTTCAATCTATTTTTGGCATATGTTCCATCATAACTTTGCTAATGGAACAAGATTTTTGGTTGTGTAAATCTAACCGGTAGAAGTTGGAGAACATGAAAATTGAACCGTATAACACCCACATATCTTAGTATGAAAAAAATATATGCATTTTATTTCTTTCTGCCCCCCCCCCCTTTCCCCTACAAAATGTTAGGGAAGGAAGGGTCACAACATCCCATTGGATGGGAATTATGAAGCAACATTAATATGACATCGCTTTCCTACCAAACCTCATCAATCCTCACTCAACAAACCACTATGCCTAGTACGAGAAACCAATCTTCAAACTTGGCTCCAATCTTTAGTCTAAAAAGAAGATACAATGGTTTTTCTCCCCTTCCCCCACCCTTCTTTTTACGGACATGAGGGAGGAAGGGGGGGGGGGGGGGGGGAGGGGAAAGGGCCATGTCCTCCCATTGGACACCATACGATATATGACACCCCCATTTACGAAGAGTGTCCTTGGAGAGCATGCTTCTGGACCCAAAGAGTTTACACCTAGCTCCGGATATCCACAATATGGGGGAAAATATGAAACAATGCTAACATGGCAACGCTCAACCAATCAAACCTCAACAATCCTCACTCAAACTACCCCTCCTAGTTTGAACAAACCAATCTTCAAACTTGGATCCAATCTTTAGTCCGAAAAAGAAGTTTTGCTGAGTTTCCCTCCCCCCTTTCAAAAAACAGGAGGGGGGAAGGGTCACGACGTCCCATTGGATGCCCAATGTACACCCCCCCCCCAATTTAAGAAGAGGGTCCTTTGGAGAGCATGCTTCTAGACCGAAAGAGTCTACACCCGGCTCCAGATCCACCATCTGCAGAAAAAACAAAACAACGTTAACATGCCGACTCTCAACCAATCAAACCTCAACAATCCTCACTCAAAAACCCTCCTCCTAGTTTGAACAAACCAATCTTCAAACTTGGATCCAATCTTTAGTCCGAAAAAGAAGTTTTGTTGAGTTTGCCCCCCCCCCCTTTCACAAAACAAGAGGGAGGAAGGGTCACGACGTCCCATTGGATGCCTAATGTACACCCCCCCCCCAACTTTAAAAAGAGGGTCCTTTGGAGAGCATGCTTCTAGACCGAAAGAGTCTACACCCAGCTCCAGATCCACAATCTGCGGAAAAAACAAAACAACGTCAACATGCTGACTCTCAACCAATCAAACCTCAACAATCCTCACTCAAAAAACCTCCTCTTAGTTTGAACAAACCAATCTTCAAACTTGGATCCAATCTTCAGTCCGAAAAAGAAGATTTGTTGGGTTTGTCCCCCTCTCCCCCCCGTTACGGAACAGGAGAAGGGGGGGGGGGGAAGGGTCACGACGTCCCATTGGATGCCTAGTGTACGATATATGACACCCCCATTTATGAAGAGGGGTCCGTGGTCCACATGTGGTGCACATGAACATGGGCCACCTAGAATAAGTTCCGTGCCCCCCCCCCCACCACTCAACACAAGCCCATCCCTTTGGGTGTCAGCCTAGCCTATTAACTTTACTTATCGCCCCATCATGGAGGTGGCGGAGGAGGAGGCCCGTCGGAGGGGTAAAGAGTACATTATATACCCTCCCCCCCCCCCTCCCCGTAACTTAGCTTCGGATAAGTAAAGTAAAGTAAAGTAAAGTAAAGTGAAGTCTACATGGGCCTCGATCTCCCTTTGTCGGCCTCCTCCTCTGACACCACCATGTTTCGCCGCACATGTTTGGGGGGGGGGGGGGGGGGGTTTGCACGCGTTCAAAAACACCGCTTTCAAAATAGAGTTTGGTAATTAAGCCAAGGTAAAAAGAGTTCCAGCTTTCACATGTGTCTAATGTCAAGGAGCTTGGTTTCAGAGTCGGTCTCTATTTTACTGGTTATGAACGTTTGTTTTCAACTCCGATCTCAGACGACGATTTGGCAATGCTTAAATTTTATGTTTTCAATTGGAGTCGAAAACGGACGTTTATACTCAATGAAAAAGAAAGGGACCAACCTTGAAATCAAACTCCTCGAAATTATGTATGTATTAAGGCCGAATTCTTTTACCTTAAGTTACCAAAGTTTGTTTTGAAACTGCCATGTGTGTCTTCCCAACACGCCCCCCCCTCCGTGGGTCAAATTTGAAATCTCTCTCGTTTAAGGAAACACAATTTTTTTTGTTTTTTTGTTTTTGTTTTGGTTACAAGCTTTGGATACTTCATGATCTTCACAAGTACGATAAAGTACGTGAATGGATTGCGTATTTAGAGTAGGACCCACAATTAATTTTGCAGCGAGGAATTTAATGTGAGGTCGTATAAGTAGGTAGGTTATAGTTGCTTTTGTAGTGGGTGTGGGTTTAAACCCTTAAAAGGACCAAGAGGGCCAAAGTAGTTAAGTCATGGGACTTGTTACGTGTGTGTATAGTTTGTTCTCGCCACTTACAATTGACTGACCTTGCATTTTGGAATGTTCCAAAGGAGCCCGGCTTGGAATGCATGGTTCATTATGAGGAGTGTTGTTGATGGCCACGAATGGTTTAATGGTGTAGACATTTGGTTCAATCAAAGAAGCATCATCTGTGCTATAAACTTTTCTCTAAAGAGTTTTCCATTTAAATTCCATTATACTTAAAATAGTACCCCTTATTTACAAGTAAATGTTTTATATGAATAGGGAGTTTGTCATCTAGAATTTTGAAGCAACCCCAAGTTTACAATGTTTCCCCATACACAATATTGAAAATTTTGCATCATTTGATCTCTCCCCTCCCCTATACAGTCCAAGATTTGAAAAACGATCCAATTATACTTTGCATTTAGTTGTGAAATTATGTTGCTAAAGACCATAAGGTCTAGTGGTATGCACTTGCTTTCTTGCTTAGGAGGTGGGAGAATATAACCTTTGCAAGTTATGACACTTCTACATGAAATTACTCAACAGACAAACCATTAAATGCTGAACTTTAAAGCACCTCTTGATAAATGGTAGTTTGAAAAATGACCCAACAATCTCCCTTCTTGAATAGAACAAAAAACATACATTCATACTAGGTGCATAACATCACTAAGCATGTAGGCTAAAGACTAGGCACTGCAAACTTTGCTTGATTCATGCTCAATATTTTGGGATTTTGTTTTGGCCAACATTTGCTTGTGTTGGCAGTAACCTATTGGGTAGGGGTGCCACCCCATGCGGGTCCCGGGAACATACTAGCAAGCTCATAATTTATTTGAAATATCCAATAAGACAAACATGAAAATCCCCGATTGCTGGTTCATTGTGTTAGAATGGACTATAATTGCACTTAAGCTGATTACTATTCCTCTTGTAAGGGAAGCCCAACACAATATAGGTATTATGCATGTTTTATTCTTGGCCCCATAGAGGAAGAGCATATTGTTGAGTAATGATATGTGCACAACTTGCCACAATAATAATAATAAAATTTCAAAAAATACTTTGAACATTGCATCAAAAGTTTGATGTCAAAAGCCTCTCAAAGTTAGCTTGAGGCAGATGTGCCTAATTTGGATACTTTTTTTCTCTGCACCCACTTCTAGTGCGACATGAAACACGCAATCAATATGAGATGACCAGCAAACTCAAATCATGCCCGTAGCCATTTGCCTCATAATTTGTTGGGGCTCATATCAATGTCTTATTTATTGACAAAGTGAAGATTCTTGTGCTCATTAAGTGCTAACAAATTTCCCCCCTCCCCAATTACGTGGACTATTGAGCCTAGAATAGTTAAAATATTTTGAACACGTAGTCCAATCTCTTTTGAACACATGTTTTTTTGATATCCATTCTTAGATCCGCACCTAACCACATTCCAATCAAATATAGGTGTCTAATTTATTAAGTTGGAATTATGCACATCTACCTTATTACCAACTTAAGAACAATGAACATTCTCAATGCAATGGTTATAGCTGCCAACTAGAAAACATATTTTGCTTTATGTCAAGCACTTAATTAGGGAATGTCAGATTGCTATGAAAATGAGATTCGACCCTAGATTTGTTTTATTGCTTGTAAAGAAGAAATTATATAGAAACTATGTCCACTGAATATCGTAATTAGTGTCATATGGTATTTTATGTCGACACGATGAGAAGTGTCAATAATCAATAAAATACACTAGTACGTGTATATTGCTAACCATGAAGAGAATTTATAAAAATTATGCTCTCCTCTTCAACGTATTCACCATCATAAGTGTTAATTTGGATGGAAGTAAAGCAATGAAATTTTATAACTTGGATGAAATTAGCTTAGGATATCATCAAACATCATGTAGACATGATTGATCACATATTACGTGCAAAGCATCATGCAAAAAATCACTTTTAAATGTATAGTAGGTTCAAAACTCTACTCGGAGCTTATTGGGACCTTGGGAGTTAAAATTATTGCTAAAAGACTTAAATGCTTGCCAACTTCTCTCTCACCTTGTGTGTCTTGTGTGGATTCAGGCCCTCTTGCAACCTCCTTGTAATTATTCTAGTTTTGTGCCCTTTCAAGATTTAGGGTTTAGGGTTTAGAAAATACATAAGGTAGACATGTGTGTATGTTTTTATGATACTTTGATCTCTCCACATGCTTCTCATAGGATATGGAACACCCAAATGGGGTTGTGAAATGATTAGTGGATCTAAATCGTGCCCGTAACCATTTGCCTCATAGTTTTTTGAGCTCATATGGACATCTTATTCATTATCAAAGTGAAGATTCTCGTGCTCATTAAGTGGTTATATGTATGCAGCAATGCCACAGTGTTGTGACAAATTTGTGATTTCATGAACTAGAGAGGCTGGAAGTTTGGGTCTGCAAAGGGGAAAGGATTTGAATTCAACTTTGTTGCAAAAGAAAGAAAGTTTCCAGGATCATCAGAGGTTGGTGTCTAGTGGACAAAATATTGCTCCCTCCGTCCCAAAATGATTGTCCTACCCCCCCCTCCCCCGGAGTGTTCTATTCCAAAATGTTTGTTTGACTGTATGACACTGAAAAAAAATCCCAACATACCTACTAAGGAGGAGTGATGGGTATGCTTGATGGAAGAGGTGATGCAACTGATAATGTGCAAATTGGTAATGTGGTGACTAATAGAGTAGGATCCAAAGATGTTGAAAGTGCATTAGTGACCTTGAAACAATTTTTGAAACAAAGACATAATGATGTTACACTTCTCATCCAAAGCATTCGAACACTTCAAAAGGAAATAGGATTTTGGCGTGCACAAGAATCTCATCAAACCATCATAGATTCGTTCTTCCATTACCTTAGATGTATGATGACATTTATATCTTATGTATTTTCATCATTTATTCATATAAATGATATTGTTCTTAATTCCAAGTCATATGAATGTTATTCATGCAAGTGTTGGAAATTGTTGATGCTATCCCTGATAAGTGTTTAAGTGTTAACACCACATAAGAGCATGTTCACTAGTTCTCCTTACAACGCCTTGGAATGGAAGAGTGTTGGGTTTGGCTTGGGAGCTGGACCCATGCGTCATATCCAACTGCCATAATTTCGTTTGGGGGGGGGGGGGTGTCTGGAAAGGCCTCCTGGACCGGAATAACTTGGGTATATTGTGGCTCAACTTATAACTACTCTATAAGAGAATCAACTATCAATACCTCACATTCTTTTACCAAATAACATCTTAGCTTTAACTAATTCATGCAAAGCCCCGTGTATTATAAGATACTGGTTTTGATCACATGACTCATAGTTTATGAATCTCATACAGAGTGAATGTGTGGGACATATAATGAGACTACTCCCCTCTAAAATAATGTTACTTGATTTAGCACCCCTTTGCGTTTGCGTTTACATATGGTGTTCAAAGTGTGAACATGCCCTAAGTGTTATAAGTTTCCTTGGTCCAAATTGTTCACAAATATTGAGGGTGGCTGTAGTTGAGGGATTGAATGTCTTGAGAGTTACCAAAGTCAAACATCTTTATTTATTTATTTATTTATTTATAGATACTTTGTGCCTAGCAGTTAGGGAATGTCATATTGTAGTTAGAATCTTGACACAATCCTATATTTTGCAATTGCTTGTACATGGAGCAATTATGTAGAGATTATGTTGTTCTGGCCGCTCCAAAAGAACAACAACTACACTAAACATCCAATTTAATATGTCTTGTTGATTAGAGTGGTCTTCATGATTCGTTGTGTAGCATTAAGTGTCATATGATACCCTCTTCAGTTGTCACATAAACATTTTCATCACATTTTCAATGGTAAACCCTCCCCCCCCCTCTTTTTTTTCTCCACTCTCATTCCTATAATCATTGTAATGGTGTATTTAAGTAAATTTGGACATATTTGCAAAATTTGGACTTTTCGGTTGCTTCACTTCTAACATAGGATCCTAAACTACACTTCTAATGTACCTTAAGTTTATGGAAGATGTGTGATTCCTTAGTAATTACTTTAATGTTATGCTATTAAGATATGATGAATTTTTTTTGATGTTAAATGTAAATAATCATGAATAATGAAAACACAATCAAAACAATTGCTATAATATTATCATAATCAACTATGCATATTCTATTGGGAGGATTTTACCATACAATCCTATGTTAGAATTCATCATGTTATAATTTGGACTTTGACCTAGTTCAATTTTACTGAATGATGTGTTAGTAGTAAATCTAGACTTGATTGTAAAACTTACAACTGCTTCCACACTACACCAACCATCTGGCATTAAAATTGGTGTGCCAAGTTAATTAAATTGATATTCATGACTCCTTATGTTGCTAAGCACCAAGTGATAATCATATGGGGAAGCCCACAAACAAAAACATACATATATGTATGTATGTTTGTTTATTTTTTTCGTTTAGCTTTGTTTGTTTCCCATGCTTCCTTTACTTCCTCTTTTTCTTTTTTTCCCTCTCCCTCTTCCAAATGAAATGAAAGATTAAAATTGGGTTGGTATAATTTGGTCCTCTCCCACTCTCTCAAGTTAGGGCTAGTTTAGACTACAGTGCCCGGGGAGTGCACTTAAAGTTAAGATTTTGAATACACGTGAGTGCGTTTTAATGGCATACCCCCTACAATACTTGGCCTTAAAATAGTTTTTAAATTAAGACTTTTAAAGTGCCAAATCATTACGTATATATCTATCACTTGGTATAAATTTCAGGACGAAAAGTTTTTAAAAATTATTAAAAAATGATAGAAGTTTGAACTAAAATGCATTGTTTTTTGCTTCAAAAATCAATTTAAATTTATTTACAATTGATTATTTTTTGAAATTTATACAACAAGAACTTTAGATTGTGTTTAACAACTTCATATTTTTTTTACAATTTTTAGATGATTTTTTAGTACATACATAGGGGGGTCAAAAGTACGCACTCACGTGATTCCTAGTCTTAACTTTAAGTGCACTCCCTGAGCTACAGTGGAGAAGTGTAGCAGTCGGTCAAGAATTTCAACCGAAGACAAGGTTATCGGAGGCAACGGTGGTATGGTGTACAACATGGGAAAATAAATAAAAAGAATGCCTCAAGTTGGAGTTCTCCAAAGGCCCGCTGTTTTTCCCGAGGGTTCGAGGTTGCTCAAGAAACTTGACCTCTAGAGAACTTCCCTAGCAAAAAGTGTTGCTATGTTGGCATCTATATCATTTGTTCATTCATGCTTGAAATTACCCACTGGAGAAGGCTTGGCTGTAGTCGAAACCCTTGCTAGTGAAGAGCCCATTTCGTAGCCAATTATATTGCTCCATTCCCCTAAAATTCTTGACCGGTGCACTTCTTCACCGTAGACTAGACCGACCCTTAGTTGAGGAAACCTTTTCGATGAATTACAGAAAAGTCAACCAGAAAACATATTTTTGATTGTGCACAATTTAGTGGAAAACCTAGATGTGATCCTAGATTTTACAATGTGCTTATACACGAGCAATTATGTGGAAATCAATCCGACGTGTAAGCATATTGTCAACATACAGACCCACCCTGTAAGAAATACTGTTAGCTGATAGATGTGGAATCATAATCAGATGACTCAATCTTGCATCACATTTGGGGTACGAATTTGTTCCACTACATGGCTCCACCGCTATCATGAATTGTTACTAATTCTTGTTGGGTACTTTGGATTCAAAAATCTGGCAAGCCTTCAGCTAATAATTTGGCGTCATTGGGGACTCTATCTAGCTATTAGTACTCTCGAATTCAAGTGTGACTTGAGTGTCCAAAGGTACAACTGCGACTGCCCACACATGTTATGGTTTGTAACCTGTGCAGATTGGGAGGCTCGTATGTTAGTTAAAATAGGCCACCGAGCGTTTCCATTGGGACGTTTAGATGGTGGTGGAGTTGAATTGTCAAGGGCGTCCAAGAAAACCAATGAATTTTCCTGGAATTTGCAGCAAATATAGACTCAGTAAAAGTTTGATACAAAAGCTTAGGGTTTGTACAAACGAATTTGTGGGACTCCAAATCTTAGTTGATTTTTTTTAAAGAAAGTCTTGTTGAGGGACATGGCTGAATGATGGAAGTTAGAGAAGGGGAAAAATCCGCATGAGGTTTGTCGATGAATAGGTCAAGCTCATTTCAAGTAAGAGAATAATTTGCTACTATCTAGTTGTTGAGACATGTGAGATTCAGACAAGTATAACACTATTGCATTGAGTGTGCAACCTCGTCAAACTGTATGACACTGAAAAATTGGTGGGAGCTTCTGATGTTGATAATCAGGGGTGAAGAGTATGGAAGAATTCTGAACTACTTTATTTCTTAAACATGCTATCAAAAAATTTCTTTGGTGCTGATGCAACTTGCTCCACCATGTCAAACATCTCGTTGATGTCTGCATTTGGGTCCTGATTATCCAAAAGAGCAACAGAGCAATAATTAGAATCTCCTGCAAAGTGGACATGGAAAATCAAGTATGTCAAACGAACATGTGTTTAAAGAATTTGCACTATGTGCTCAAAAATGATAACAATTCTGGCTCAATAGTCAACATAATTGGAGGGACCTATATGACCATTTAATGAGCATGGTAAAGAATAAGCTACTTGTATGAGCTCCAAAAATTAAAAGGAAAGTGGCAATTTGGATTTGCTAACAATCTTGAACAAATCATGCATTTCATATCCTAAGAAATTATAAGGGACCATTCAAACACATCCAAAGGCCATACCATGGAAAATTGAAATTGAATTTGGTCTGGTCGCAGGCCTCCAAGTGTAGTGTAAAGACATACACGGCCAGGATCTCAACCAAATACTATTTCCTTACCATTCTATCATGTGGGCCCTTCTACACAAAAAATTATAAAAAATCATTAAGTTATAGTCGATCCTGTGTCAGGGTCTCTCAGTCTTGAGTTAGACTCCCTCTTTGGGGTGGGCTTGGCAGGAAATCCAGTAGAACATGAAACAATTTTTTTGCATGTCATATTGGACTCCATGTAGGTTTGTTCATCCATTCAAACTTGGTCCCTTAGGCCTTTATGCTCTAATGTACATTGAAGTGCCCGGTCTCGGCATTTTCTGCCAATAAAATTTTCAATGCTCACGGGCCCTCAAGCTCTAGTGTAAAATGAGGAAATAGGTGTAGATTGTGTACCTTGAGGCCACCACCCTTGGTAGGGATGCCCCGGATTGGGGCTAACCGAGCACGTAAAGCAGCCATTGTATTGGTCAGAATCTGTTTCTCGCAAAGGCGTAGTTGTGCTGCAACTCTTTCCTTGGCCGTGTTTTTCTGTGGATTTCACATTCATGACACATATGTCAGATTCTACAACATGGCACCTGAGCAAACTGCTGATAAGGTTGGCGCTCAGACAGGTTCTATATGAAGTTCTTAGGTACCGTAGCAGTGACCCAAGTTCATCAACTAGCTTGACAAATTGTTTATGACATAAATAAAATTATAAACAAGCAAAATAATGGAACCATGACAATGAACTCTGGACATTTAATCTTTTGAGCCAGGAGCAACAAACTAAGTGCATTCCATGCCATCTCCATCATATTTAAAGGAAACTGCCTAAACTCCTTTGTGAATCAGTGATGAAATCTTCTTGGGAGTTTTCAAATAAGTCTTAAGAAATGTGTTCATCCAAGTAAATAAAATATTTTGTCACTCCAGTGATAAACTAGCCTCACTCCTCTGGGTGCTGTAATTCAGATAGAGAGGAGCCAAACCTTGTTTTTAATAAATCGAAGCTCATCATCTACACCCCCTTCATAATTTCCCAGTCTGGTCCGGCATTCACCCATGAGGATCATGAGCACTTCATACTCATTTGCCTGCACAAATGCAATTTTTGATTGATATGTATTGGCAACTGCAAGAAAAATAACAGCACAAAGTTCTGGAATCAAGAAATCATCTTGAGCTTACTTATGGGCACTTTGTTTCTTGTGGGTCTTCATTGCCAAGTTGCTGGTTTTCACTAGGGTCCAAGACCAAAGAAACTCCAAGATTGAGCAATGTTATTGGTCGAGATAAAAAATTTCGGACCCAAGGAGTTTACACTAGGAGTGTTTTGGGACTCAGGTTTCTTTGACCTGGACCCTTAATGTCCCTGTTTTGAACAAATGGCAGTTTTAGAGCTCTCCACCACCAGCTACAACAAGATGAAAAATTGTATTCGGAAGCTGATCCGCTTACCAGAGAGGATATGACTTACTTGGTCAAGCATAATGTCTTTCTCAAAGACAATTTTAGAGAAGAGCGCTGGGTCTTGTAATCTTGACATCCGCATGTATGTCAATAGCTGCATAAACAATACTGGAGGTTCATGTCTCATTGTACTGAAAAAAGAGTCTCCTGCTACTGCAGCTTCGCGCAGTGCTATCTGAGCTATATAAACTTCGGTTCATGACTCATTTCTGAGCCCCTCATGAAATGGTACATATTGAAACAGTTGCAGAAATGAAAATGGATGTATCATGTTATGAACCAAGCTAGAACCAAATCCCTGCTTCCTCCTCCGTGGTAAAATATGTGTTAAAGATGATCAATGCACCATCCAATATGCAAAATACATTGTTTGTTACAAAACATTGTGATCAGATACCCAAGAAGAAAACTAACCTGAGTAGGAAATCGATCCATATACAATGGGAAAGTTTGCGGTGCACTCAGACCAGCTTGCTGTAGTATTTGCTGCTTCAAAACTTGCAGCCGGTCCCCAACAACTAACCCAACCTGTAGATTAAATTTTCATTGAGTTTGGACAATTTCTTGAGACGAGTCAACTGACTTAAGTTTTAGACCAACAAAGATAAGGGACTTCTATATTCCATCATCCAAGAAAGCTAAGCAAAGCGTTGGATCACTCGCACGCTAGGCCTTGTAATTTATTTATTTATTTATTTAGTTTTTTAGGATTGCTTCCTCACCATATAAGACCTTCATAGGACCACAATAGGGGATTTATCATCGTAATTGGGGGGGGGGGGGTCTCTATATAGGTATCATACTAATTAACCTCCCCCCGTGCAACAGAAAAGTAAAGAAAAGAATCAAAAGTACCAGAGAGGGCCACATGAATAAACATGAAGGACATAGTTTATTATAGAAGCAAAATGCAAAATCACATACGGCTATTAACAACTGTACACAGTATATGGGCTAAAAAGGTTGGAGGGAGGCACCCAGTGGCTCACCTCAAGTTGAATAAAATCCTTCGTATTGGAGGTGTCAACAAACCCATAGCTGCAAATGCAACACTCAAAATCAATGTCACATGGTGTTCTTGCACCATCTCGTGGCTCCATAACTGACATTGGTCTTCTTCTAATACTTTGCCATTTGTTAAGATTTGCCATCATCTACTAGATATATGAGATACAGTGTTGTACAAATTATCAGAATAGTGCAAATACATACGTAATAAGAAGATCGGAGTTGGCGCGTTCCTGGCCATATGATGCAAACACCTGCTCCCCTTCTTTATAATCCCTGTCTACTTTGAGCACAACCTGACAATCCACATTGCCCAGCACCAGATTACCTAGGTCAGATTCGATGATCACCCTATTTTCGAAGCTATGTGTGGAAAATCTTATGATTTAATGTATGCCCTGCAGATCACCTGAGTCACAGGGTGCTTCTGTACGAAGTTTTAATTTGGCGTCCATGTTAATGTAAACCATATAAATTGAAGAAAATGCAGAAGAATACGAATAAAGAATCTAGAAAATTGAAAAGCTTAGTTCAAGTTACAGTTTAGTATAAAATTGGACACTTACTGACTGATCCTCCACGCTGTAATCCAAGTATGCTTGAGAGGAAGACCGGTGATTTGCTGCATCAGCATATGGCACCTATTCATATCAAGGTTTCAGAACATAAGTATTAAAATGGAGGGATACAACACTGAGGAGCTATAATATTGTTACAATGACAGATGCAAATATCATAAGGTAGATGGCGTTAATCCAACATACCAATAATTTGGACATATCTCAGTGGTATGTGGTTAGTTGTGGATCTAAAAACAGACACTAAATAGATGTATTTAGAAAAAGGTTGGACTGTGTGCTCAAAATATGCTAACCATTCTAGGCTCAATGGTCAACATGGATGGGTATATGACCACTTAATGAGCACAAGAATTTCAATTTGATAATGAGTAAGATAATCATATGAGCTCCAAAAACAGTGAGGCAGATGGCTGCAGGCACAATCTGGATTTGCTAATCATCTCGCACTAATTGCGTGTTTCATATCCTACGAAAAGTGGGTGCAGAGAGAAAAGCATCTGAAAAACACATGTCTTCCTTAACTTAGCAGTAACCCATATAATTCATAAGCCTAAATGAGAGTTTATGATTCAACTGAAATGGGGTTATTAAAGTAGGGCACCAAAAGCCTACTGTCTACTTAATTCCATCATGCAGATTGAGTAAAAGCCAAATATCTGGAAATCCAACATATGGATTCCCCCTCTCATTTTTGTTTGTTTAAAAGTAGCCACTCACCAATGCAAAGAGGTCAGCAGTTGGTAGATATACAGCTCGAGATATAATAACTGCAAATGCTGTTATGAAGGCCTCCTGTGAGAAGTGTTCCCGAGGAAATGTCTGCATGCCAACAAACCGGATTTTATATACCTTGAGGTTATTATCCATGACAGTTACATGGCTTGCTATTGAATGAATCATAAGAATGAATTTCAATGCAAGACAGATGGAAGCACAGACCTTAGGATCTCTCTCGAAAAATGGTTGTAGGTCTTCATGTTCTTGTTGTAGAGCTGCGATCCGTTGCTGTACCTCCGCTGTTCAAATTGAATGGAGGCCACTTTATCAACAACAGCCACGTCATCATTCAAGTCATGATGAAGGCATCTGATAATACGTCATCATCTCTTGAACTAATTTTGTGACAAACATTTTTTATCGACAACAGCCACGTCATCATCCCATTGAGATTACATTTACTGCTATGGTTAGCCAGTTCTTCGTTTCCCTCAGATAGTAGGTAAACAAGAGGAATAACTTGTTTTCAAACACAATCAAAAACGCTAAAAATGCAACCCTCCAGTTTGTGTTTGGAGAATCCTCTCCTCCACAAGCGGTCTCAGTGGTTGCCTTCTCCTGCAACTCACAACAGAGCTTGCTACGAGATCAATGAGTGCCTTGCACACCTTGAGAATGAATGATAAGAATCACCTGAGAGAAAGTGGTATTTTGGTGGTTTGTGCATATTCATAGAATATTCCGCATATTTCATGAATATTTACAAATGAGACATTAAATAGGATCCTATCTTTTATTACACCTAAATTTCCAGTGAACAGGAGTGATCCCCTTGGGGAATTACCAAGAGCAGGAGATCCTTTAAGAAGCTGTTGTTGTTCCTCAGGTGTCCACAATAGAGGACTTAGAGTACTCTGAGGGAACATCTTCAAATATGGTTGCCATGGCGACTTCTCGCCTTGGATGCGCTCATACATAAGCCAAAGAGTGAGGCCTATCAAATCATCTCTTCCTGTCCAACCCCACAAACCGGACATCACATAGATTCATATGAATGGTTGCAGAAGACACTTTGCAGGTGCAGCAAATATTATGAAATTCAAGCATCTAAGTTCTTCAAGAACTTTGGAACTATGCCCCTCAGATTCCTTCAGGTAATGTAACTCTTTGGAACAGGATGAATGCTTATACGAGTGGTGAGAAGGAAGGAAATATTACCTGCAGCAAGAGCAGAAAGTACTGGATGATTGACAAGATCTGCACTTGTAACTGTATAATTCTCTGGCACTTTCAACGCCACGTCCCCTGCCTGATCCAAGTCGAATACCCAGATATTAAAAAATGAACAGATATAATGTGCACAAGTCCCTTGTTATGCAATTCAAAACCATCAGTTTTTTCGCCCTTGAATACGAACCTGTAGGTCACGGCCTGCTGCCAGTCCAATGCCCTCCTCTGCAAAGCTTGCCAGCTTCACATTCTGCATTAGGATTTCAAGTTGTTATGGAAATTTGACAGGGAAGAACGCAGGGTATTTTTCAAAGAAAATATGGGAGTCTATACCAGTCTATACCAGTCTAGAGAGTTGTGCTCACTGTACAAGTTAGAAAGAGAACCTAGCATGTTGGAGACGAAGAATTTACAAGTGCTGGTAAAGTTGGCGTACGGGGTGGGTTTTTAAGTGTAAGTCAGACTTTGTTGTGCACAACTGTGCTAATCTGTGTCAATTATCACAATGATGTCCAAAATTGGTGCGCCCCATTCACCTCACATTGCTCTTCTTTTCTTCCGAATATTTCCGTTGCAAATGTGACCGTAATTGGCAAAGAATCACACTTTGCAGCGTTACGACCAGCAACTCTTAATACCTCAAAACTTGTCTTCACCTATCCCGAATAATCACTCGCCCAACCAAAATGATCCAGAGAACTGGGACGACCATGGGGGATAGCAAATTTTCATCGGGAATATATATTGTGCACATCATTGAGGAACTTTATATATAAACAATCTACTGGCCATAACATATGACGTAATTTTCTGGTTGAGGTGGATGTGGTTAATTGTGTGGTTTGTCCTAAGAAACTTCCACCAGGTGGAGAGGCATAATCTCTCCCCAATGGAAATTACAACACAAAACATCACAAAGTCGTCGTGGATTGCCATTCTCATCTTTCGGAAGGAAACAAAGTATTTATGCACATCATGGAGGGAATTAGATTTATGAACAATCTGTTGGACCGTATAGTGTTTTCTGAATGAGGTAAATGTGCTGGACTGTGTGGTTCATCCTAACAAACTTCCACGTAATAATATCATCCCGTAATCTCTTCCCAATCGAAACTACAATACAAAACATCACGAAATCGTCGTCGTTTGTACTTTTCATCTTTCGAAAGGGAAGAGACTATTTATGCACATGAGTGTGGAAATTAAATTTTGTACACAATCTGTTGGACCGTATAGTATTTTCTGAATGAGGAGGATGTGCTGGACTGTGTGGTTCACCCTAACAAACTTCCACATAATAACATCTTCCCATAATCTCCTCCCAATGGAAATTACGATCCAAAACAGATAGCAAACAAGCAGTGAGCAAGTAAAGGTTTAGGCATGTGTTGGACCTGCTCCGGGAAGCCTTGTTTGGTGAGCCAGTCCGTGAGCTGGTGCACGGTCATCACATGTAGCATAGCATTGCCATTCCCTGACAAACTACACCGAGTAGTAGTCGTCACTCCCCTCCTCCTCCTCCTCTCCTGTCTCTGCTGCGTCTTGCTTGTGGACAGCAGCAACCTAATCTCAGGGCATGAATTCCTCCCCTTCCATACGAAGGTGGCACAAGAAGGGCGCCCAGAGGGCAAGAAGTGGGCGGCTTTGGAGGAAGAAGAGGTGGAGCAGCAGCAGGAGGAGCTCCCCACCACCACACACTCCATCTCTCCACCCACCCACAATCCCTCCTCTCTGTTTCTTCAAACGTCGTCACCAATTCTCGAGCGTCAGCTTAAGTAACTTGAAGGGCGATTTGCAATTCTCTTCTCCTACTTCCTTTGCATCGACCGCCTCCACTCCGAAGTTGGAGAAGATGAAGGAAGCCAACAGTTTGACTGAGATTTTTGATGATACTTTGCCTTATCCAAGAATGTATTCGCAGAGGATTCCACCGAGTCCTGAGTATGCAGTTGATGATTGTGGTGAAGCATCTCCAACACTCCTCGCTAAACTTCCACACTAAGGAAAAGGACACGTTGGTAGATTACGAAGGTCACCAAATTATTAATGTGTTGAAAGATAATGGCTTGTGGTCCGAAAGGACCCTAATTAAACTACCGGACAATAGTGGAGAGGTACCCCAAACTGAATGAAGTTGGCAATTCGGTTCCCTGTTGTGAAATCTTCTCTCTACTTGTTGATGGAAAAACTAGTCTGAAAGGACCCTAATTAAACTACCGGACAATAGTGGAGAGGTACCCCAAACTGAATGAAGTTGGCAATTCGGTTCCCTGTTGTGAAATCTTCTCTCTACTTGTTGATGGAAAAACTAGTCTAAAAGGACCCTAATTAAACTACCGGACAATAGTGGAGAGGTACCCCAAACTGAATGAAGTTGGCAATTCGGTTCCCTGCTGTGAAATCTTCTCTCTACTTGTTGATGGAAAAACTAGTCTAAAAGGACCCTAATTAAACTACTGGACAATAGTGGAGAGGTACCCCAAACTGTATGAAGTTGGCTGTTCGGTTTCCTGCTGTGAAATCTTCTCTCTACTTGTGGATGGAAAAACTAGTTAGGTGATCACATGCGCCTCCTGTGTTCCAAAAAAGAAAAGAAAAAGATAATGGTTTGGGACGCATGGGGCCTATGCAAACTCGTCCATCGTGGATGGCAGGGCTCTAGTCAAATCAAGTCCCTTACAAGGTTTAGGGCCGATTTCTTCACACTCGACTCCAGTATTCTAGGTCAGTTCAGGGTCTTAGATGTCATTTCCAGAGTCACAAAATAGAACTTTAAATGATGTATTATAATTCATTACGTTTTCACCTTTGCAATGCACAATTTTATGTAAATAGCACAAACCCATAGCCAAAGATGACCTGGTGAAGGTCGATGAGTGTTATACAAGTGGTTTTTGTTTTTTTTGTTCCCCCCCCCTATTCACTATATATTAGATATTGTATGTGAAGAGCTTTGTTGTAGCTCGTAGGAGGACGACATGTGTATGATATCAAATGAGTGTCAAATTTAGTGCTCATTATGTTGTGAGGGCTGCTTGCTACGGTTTATATTCATTGTGCTCGTGTCCAATGAAGACGCAACATGTCAATGAGATCTGAGATGGTGAGCACTACGTAATGCAACTTCCAATTCACGCATTTTAATATTTGGATGATCTGCAAATGTGGACGGTGAAGCCATGCTCAATTACAAAGAATGGTGGAGCCCATTTTGAATTGATATTAATGTCCAAAAATAAAGGCTAGGGAGCTATAATTCAACCACATTATTGAGTCTCCGTCCTCAAACTACATCGATTGTTTGAGCATGTAGTCTAGTTTCTTTTAAACACATATTACTTTGGTGTCCATATTTGAATCCATTGTTGAACACACCCACCCACATGTATATATCCAATCAAAATAAGTAATTGAATTGGGCTTGCTCACCTTATCCTTACCTCCACCTTGTTAGGGTGTATTTCCATCAAATATTTCAAAATTTTACCTCCAAAAATGAAAATGATGTGACCGTGCGGCTAAGGGAGCTATACAAAATGAAAATAAGAAGGGGAAACTACACTAAATATGATTCTTAATCACTAATTCTAATTTTATTGCTCATTGATGCTATTTGTAAACCATGGTGTAGTGTCACCAACACTAAATGTTTACCCAACATTATTTGTCATTCCTTGTAATTTTTTGGGGGTAATTGTAGATATACAATTTTGCAATTACTATCACTTACAAAGTGATATTTCATCTAAATTTCATTAATCCATGATAATATGTCGTCACAAGTTGCTGACAGGAGAAGGTAGGGTTTTGGTGAATGGAGGAACTCGTCCATCATCCACGACAATATTTGTTCACTTATTCATAAAAGTGTCATCCAAAAAGTAACCATAGTGACATAAAATACCATATGACCCTAAATAACATATTTAGTGTAGCTCAACATGCTTCTAACCTTAAAAACCTTTTTAATCTTGTTTCATCAACTATGAACCGAAGTTCATCCACATGGAACCAAATTTCATTCACAATGATTGAAATTTCATTCATGTGTTCCACACAACTCTTGCTATTTTTAAACATAAATATAAAGTTACCCTCTAAACAAACTCATCCTACAAAATAAAAATTATACATTTCAATTTTTATTTAGTTATTTTCCATAAAAATAAAATAAAATTAGCACAACTCATAGTATCAAATTTCATATATAAACTACTTATGAGCATTATAGTGACTAGTGTAGATCTAAGCATAATAAAAATAAAATATGTCTTACGAATATATTACACCCCACATTTTCTCTTGCACTCGGGGTTCACTCCCTTGTATTTATTGGGAACATGTGAGAACACAAGGTGTTTTTAAGGGGGGGGGGGGTTATTATGTTGGAGAAGGTGAAAAATGTGGACCCTACTATTTTTCCAACATTCATTATTTTTGAAGATCATGTGGGTATGTTAACTTGATATTATTCTAGTTTTACATGGGCATATAGTAGTTATAAAGTGTAGTTTTTGCTAATGTCATGTAAAATTTGACACTTACACATACAAGATCATAATTCCCACATCAATACATGTACACAACATGCATACACCATTTAGCTTCTTAGTATGCACTCTATTCATTCAAAACATACACACATGGAAGTGGTGTTAAAATGTTTATGTTTAAAAACACATGAAAATGCTTCCAAAATTTGTGTTTAAATACACAATTGCATACATACTATAGCATTAGGACACAACCAATCAACACCAATCACAAAAATTGTTTAGGGTATACACATTCAAATATGAAGCAATTATTGTCATTGTTGAAGTTCAAGTGGTTAAAACCACTCAATTTACAATCCAACTTTCTGTGCTCAAGACAAAAATTCCAAACCCTAACTCTAACCCCAATGCTCTAAACAATACAATCTATCAAAAACATTGCCACAACCTCTACCTAAAATCCTACCCAAAACAATTCAATGAGCAACTTGAGGTTTTATACTTTTGCAATTCCTCATGCAAAACAATATTGAAGTTCACCTCCACATCATAGTAAGAATCACATAGGGCATTCATGTAAACCCTCAACTCAATGACACTCAAGTGCGCTAATGGCTTAGACAACAACCGCAAATTTGAGTCACTTTGATAAGTGGCAGTTCATCTTGAACCAACCTATGTTCTATACATACTATTTGCTTACGTACTCACTTGTTGTCACCCGCAATGCCCCTCCACTGTTTGCCAGATCCCCAACATAATTTTACTTCTTTCGATTCAAGATCCCCAACGAAAGCAAATGGTTCCCCCCCCCCCCCCCCTCATTGGCATTAGTTTCATTCATTGCACTTAGTATCTGAATGCCTTCAGCCAATAGTGCTTGATGGTCAATTTCTGTTAAGACAATAGACTTCCCTTTAAAGATTTGTGATTGGGTAGGATCACTAAACTCCCTTTCTTTGGCACCAATTTCAAATA
The DNA here is from genome assembly GCA_950295325.1 of Polytrichum commune. Classification (NCBI taxonomy): domain Eukaryota; kingdom Viridiplantae; phylum Streptophyta; class Polytrichopsida; order Polytrichales; family Polytrichaceae; genus Polytrichum; species Polytrichum commune. The sequence continues at coordinate 23,040,352 of OX485804.1, forward strand.
TGTATGTTAGACATGAGGTGATTTAAATTTTTTTTGGCAAAGAGGTTGTGGATTGTGTTGTTGGAATGATCTCCGATGGTGAATCCAAACTCTTCACAACCCTCCACACAATACACCTTCACTACTCCCACAAAATTTTGGTCCAAAGACCTCAAGTGCCATCAGTGATCCTCTAGAATTATTAGTTTCAAAACTTTCCTAACTTTCTATTTGGCTAGAAAATATATAGTCACAATCTCGGCACTCACCAATGTGGACTTTAGGTCAGATGCCACATGGTTAGTACTTTCGCCACTAACTCTAGAACCTGGAGGCAATGGTTGGTCATAGTCATTAAGAGAGGCAAGATCTTGGATTTCAACCTCCTCTGCTATGCACTCTTGAGTTTGTTAGGAGTCAAAAACAAAATCTAGGTCAACCACACGCATGCGCTTTCTTGATTCAAGGTTGAGATAAACTACACAAAATATGATATTTAGTGTTTGATACACTAAATCCGAATGCATACACTAAATATCAACTATGGTAATATGTGGAAGTTACATGTTTGAATTTAGTGTTAGTAAGGATATGAAAAAGAAGGATATAATAAGGGAGGTGGCAGTAGGGAAGGTAGCGGCACATTTATGTCTAACACTAATTGTCAAAGAGTTGGAAATTAGTGTTGAGCATGGTAGGGTGGTAACAACACTAAATATAATCAAACACTAAATATCATATTTTGTGTAGTGGTAGATCATACACGTTTGAAGAAAGTCCATCGAGCCCCTCGAGCTTGCAGTTAATTCTACATCTACACTCAATATTAAAGAATTGAAAGGGCCAACTACAATGTAAATACCTTCAAGTAGTGGTATGAGTTTTTCATATGTGTTGCTCTCAACACACTTGCAAGATCCAATAAGTTTTGGACTAAGCATAGGCATCAACAAGTGAAAAAAAATTCAACTTTTGAGACATTGCAAACTTGGTTTGTGACCAACAACTTCATTAGAACCAAGTACCTCGAGTCATAGTTGGTATCGCTCATACAAATGCCTTCTACTAAAATTGCCCCCCTCCTCCGCATCGGCAATGGTTCCAAAAAAAATGTGAGAAATCACAACAAGAATTCAAAACCCTAAACCCTACCCATATACCAAACGAACAAAAAACCAAAAGTAGGAAAGGTGAAGCCTAAGGAGCGTAATTAAGTTTCAACAATGAAAGTGACTCAAATTTGCTCATTCATCTCAGTGTCAGATGACAACAACGTTAGTTGATGAAGTAGAGTAGCAATTTCATCAACCTCTACCAAGCACCTAGCTTCCTCTATCTCCCTCTCAATAGAGATTGAAAGAACACCCGTGTGCCTCCAACAATTTTGAATTGTTCGCAAAGAATATGGGATAAATGTGATTACATGTTTAAAATGTATGCTCTCATATATTATTACCTTGATTTTCTCAAAATTAACACTTATAGAGATGCAATTAACAAAGAAGGGAGTAGAGCATGTTATAACACTTAACACATAACACTCACTAGTCTTACCAATTGTGTTTTTGTAGAAGAGCAAAATTTTCTTAACATATATAAAATTATAATGCTTATAGGGGTAACACTTATAGAGTCTTGGCTGTACTTTGACTCCGCCACCCCTCATGAGTCCCAACCTCATTCTATATATAACCACAACTAAAATACTCCACCACCCATACATACTACATAGACGGCTCCTTCACCCAACCCATGTGTCAAGGCGATGAAGGCACCCATGGATTAGGAATCTACCACCCAACATGTAACGACCAATATGCCTATAGACTCTCTGAACACCAAAATATCCTACACGTTGAATTGATAACCATCTTTGTAGCCCTCCACCTCACCAAAGACAACACAACATAATCGGGACCACTTCACACATGAGCCAAGAGCCGTGACCATGAAATTATGAGAGCCCAAAAGAAAGTGTCCAAAGGTCGTCCCCAACACACCTTCAAAATCATGTATTGTGGTCATGGACTCTCAAGTGTAGTGTGAAGTCATATGTGACTGGGTCCTCAACCAAACGCTATTTCAATGAATTTCTAGTCATGTGGATCCTCACACACGATAAAATAGAATAAATCAACGGTTGTGAGATTATGGAGTGCCATGGTCTCCCGGTTTTGTGTTAGGCCTACCTCCAAGAGATGGTTTTGGGAAAATAATCCAAGTGACCATGAAACATGATCCATTCGATGCCATGTAGGAATCCATGTAGACGTTACATCCATCTTGCATTCACATACTCGGTTGGTCCCTCAAGCGTAGTGTGAAGTGAACTTGGACCGGCCCCGCCTTTTCCACCAATGAGAGTGCTTGAAGTGTACTGGTCACGGGCTCTCAGTCTCGTGTGTGAAGTGGCCCTCAACTTCCTTCAAGCAGGCATTTCAGGAGTCATGCACCTTCTGGTTGATGTGTAAATGCACCTTTACACTACATCACCTGTGGTGTAAAGGCTTTATAGTTGCGACTTGAATCGCTTCTGATCCCTGAAACTTTTTCAAAACAGTTTATCTCAAAGGTACAAAATCCTTGGACGTGAATGCAATGAAATGATTGTCTGGTGCTTTTTAGAGCACCTTTGGTAGTCTGGTCCTTGAGGAAAAAAGATGAGAAAGTGGAATGATATATGCTGATACTCCGATGATGCACACATAACCGCAAAGACCATAAGGAGGATATATAGAGGAGTTAGGATTGCACCATGCATTAAAGATAATTCGGTTGTGGGTCTTGCATCACTGGCAATAATTGTGAAGATATGAAGATGAGCAAGATTAAGACAATTTGAACTGAGCAAACCATTTTTTATCTGCATGACGAATTAGCTCTAAGTTACATAGAGTTGAGTGCTTCAGGACAATCTGGTATCATAAGCCTTCCTGGAAGGAATGTCCAAGAATGGAAGGCATGATTTGATTGTTATTGAGGATGTGCCAGTTAAGTGCGTAGTGTTCAACTTTAGTGATTGAAGACCTTCGCATTATCAATGAGAGTGAAGTTAACCGAGAGCATCTTTATGATTTATGCCCCAGTTGTAGGTTGATGAGTTTTTTCAATTTACGAGGAGAATGTGCATGGAATTCAAGTGAAACATGTTGGGCATGCGAATTTCTGACTGGAGATCAATCCCCTGCCCCAAAAAACAAGAAGAAATACCAGTATGTATCAAATGCCTTGCATTAGATTTTGTGGGTTCTCAACAATGGAGATGTTGGATCATGATTGTGAAAGAAAAAATTGAAGAAAAAATTATCAATTCTGTCTTGTATATATTTCACGACCTCAAACCAAAAACTTTGCAACTCCCTAAATAGTGTGGTGTAATTTTTTTTTAGGAGAGTTTTGCCTCCATAGGAATCCTAGTAAAATCTGTGGAATCCAATCTCGCATTCAAAGACAACCCTCATGGGATTAATCATTTTGCATGAGCATATGAAGAGTTTGGGTTTGATCCAGCGAATGGAGGAGCAGTAGAAAAGTTTGTCTGGTGCAGAGTGTATACATACGAGAAATAATAAACAAAACGCAGCGCCTTGAAATTAGGAGCGGAGCGGGCAGCCTAGGGCCTGGCATGTTCGACACAAAGTTTAACCACTTGCAATAACAACACTTGCAATAACAGTTCACAGCCTAAGTGCTCCCCATAAACCAAGACTCGCATAATCAAAGAAGAATTATGCTCGCCCGATACCTGGTCTCACGGAACGCAACCAAGGAGCTGAGTAATGTATATAACATGGCAATTACAAAGGAAAAGAAGCAAGGCTAAACTATATAAGTAGTTTGTTTAACATGTGAAGAGGCAAGGATGAGGACAGTCCTGCATGGTCGCAAGTTTGTAGGTTTGTAAAGTCAACAACTTCATGTGCTAGCATAGGTTTGTTTAGAATTTGACAACATGCATGTATTTATTATCCCGCACAAGACAAGGGACCATCATATTGTTTATTGCTTAAGTGCTGGTAACAAAATTACAGTATCTTTGACAAGAGGAAAGCGAATGAAAAATACTGTTAACTATGTGAATACTTGAGTGCCATAAATTCCCACTAAGAACAGACCCCATTTTTCTCTAGGATAGGTTCATCTACCTTATTGGGTGATAGTCAAATGTGGGTTGCAGTATAAGCTTGTAGTGTGGAGCTCCGAAGAATGCAGACACTATCAGTTTCAATGCTGCCTCCAATATCAATGGAGGTTCAAACCAGTGTTGGTCTGGTATCATTGTTTTTTACGATACCATGCAGGTATCTATATTATGAGGAAGTCACTTTTTATGATACCAGTAGGGTATGGGTATTTGGCAGTAGTTTCGCTTTCGATACCATTCGGATCTAAAGATCATGCAAGAACCTTCATACCTAGGCAAAACCGCCTACTATCATTATGGTTAAGAATTGTATTGACCTAAATAATATCTCGGGTATACAAAGAATCTCTCACCTTGATAACGTATCCACCAAATACCCATACCCTACTGATATTACAATTTTGATACCCCCGAGTGTGCGCTTTGATGCCATTATTGATGTTGATTATTGATACTATGCATTCACCTATATACCAATCCAACACACCCATACTGAATGATCTCATTACAGGTACTCCTGGAAGTGCTTCAATTTGCATCTCAGCACATGGTTTTGAAACATACTTAGTCTTGCTTCCAAAAACAGTAGTGGTCAATGGAAACAGGGGAATCACCAGAGCAGTGATGGTGAGTACCATTCCTTCCAAACCTAAAAAGGGAGTGAAGACCACAGTGCGAATGGCAAGAGTAGCATTTGCGGACACAAATGCGCACTTCATGCAGCAATAATGAACCCAGCAAATGCAAGTTTGCCTTTGCTCATTTGCCGGTGTGGAATGTGTTCAATCCTCTACCATCTGTGTGACCTCACCTCACCACCATTGTGCCGTCTGCTGCCTTGAAACATATTGGAATTTGGGGGTGAAGTGCATCACTTGCAGAATTTGTACATGACATCAACCTGACTGGAAACTCAAGAAAAAAGGTTTGAGCTTCGAAGATCGTACAACATGCTCCAGAACTGCCTTTCCCTTACGCTTTCCTTTTTCGTAATATCCCTTTCCATTTTCTGTTCACTGGAGATTTTGGTCCATCTGCAAGAGCACTGCTAGACCCCTTCTTGTTATCTTTTAAACTCTCCAAAACCTCTGGTGTCTTCTCATCCACTTCATCAGCACTTGAAGTCACTGCACCCATTTCAATATGGTTTGTCTCCACAAGGTCCACTTCCACCGGCAACACATCTTTGTCAGGAACAGGAGAGGAATTGCGGATTCGATCCTTCATGAACTCCTCCAAAATGACTCCTATTTCCACAAACAAGAGTCAATACACCAGAAAATAAATGAGTTGAAAGATGTGGGTAGGCACTTCTTGAGCAATAATTTTTAGAGTGGCCATATAGAGCTAGAATTGGGTATTAATTGAAGTGCTTCCACCACCCGTAACAAATTTCCAAGTGTAATACCAAAAATAAAGCCAGCTATTCACGCATGATAATCGTAAATCTGCAATATGTTCTGCAATATGTTCACGCATTATCTGAACATATTGCAGATTCTCAGTGGATGTGAAAGAACATGTAGAAAACTGAGATGAACATGAATGTTTTCTAATCTTTTATAACTCTCTGATCAATGGACTCTGGTACAAAAACCCATTCATGCCACCATACTTCGTTAAAAGAAAAGAATGTATGGCCAGTAATTCGTTAATAAAAAATTGGCCACGAGTTAACAAAAAACTAAAAAATACACTATTCACAAGGATACTGAAATGCAAAATCTCCCAACTTGATTGGACACTAAACTGATCCCAAAACCCTAAACCCTAAAGCCAATTAGTTTAGTCCTGGAAATCTCACCAATTGTGCGAAGTGCTGTTGGAGTTAGGAGGCCTCTAAGTGAACTTTCTTTTGTGCTCCGCAAACGCTCTGCAGCCAGCTGCTTCACACTTACCATCAGATCCTGCAAAAATTCCAAAACCCTAGTAAGGCATGTGTCATCTGGCCCTGGTCCATAATGCATGCCGTCCATCGCAACCAATACAGAAATGAGAAATCTACTATACATTTTGGGACTTTAGAACGGCAAGAGCGCACGGGTGTTGATGTAGTCACCGTTTCAAAATTCCAAAACGATCGTCAGTGGACAGTGGCTTGTTGAGTGGACACTGCTGGGTTGATCCAGGACGTAATTACATATACAGTTACATATACACGGGTGCAACAGGCCGGGACGGCATGTGCCCAAACTAACTTAGGTCTTTACAAGAAATGAGGATACATACATACCAATTGAGAGTCGGAGAGGGAGTTTGCCCAAGCGACATCGGCAGCAGACGCCTCGCCTAGACCATCCTTCATAATTCTCTTGCCGTTCCTACGGTGATCTTTCTTCTTGATCTTCCTCATCTTGATCACCGCTTTCCCATCTCCATGAGCCATCAGCAAACTCTTCTGTAAGTCTCCTGTTTATACCTCCTCCAACTCTATTCCTGCGCATAAACGTCCATACTCTATCATTCTTGCATCAGATTTCCTGCCCCTCCCACATTGTTCCACTCCATTCTCCGATGGACTCATAAAACATTACACACCTTTAAACCCTAATCTCTCCCTCATTTAGGCAGTAGTGACATGTCATGTAATAAACTAGACAGAAACTGAAGCATAAACTAGCTAACCCACCCTAAAAATCCAGAGTCTACAACCACACATCACTGATAAAAATCCGTCGTCTCCAAAACAGGATTCAATTCGCCGGATTCAATTTGTTTTTGTACGCGTGCTCCACAAGTGTGATCCCAATCACACTACCAAAAAATATAATCTAAAGCGCATCTACACGAGCCAGCCAAACTCTAACCAAGAGAGATAAATACAGAGAAGTTGAAATTCTAATTACTCCATTTCCTGCCTGCTACATAAAATGAGAGCTAAACAATGCAACCTACATATCACATGCTCCTCTACATGACATGCTCTGGGAGATTTCAAGCTATTACAAACTTCGACGTAGCCAACCAATTTAATCCCTCAAATAAGGAATACGCATAATTCTTTCCTCTCTCAGCTATACCTCACCCAATACCTAAATCTGGAGATCAATTGTAAATCTCAAGCTTATGAGCGGAAATGGTATATCTGTGTGGGGGTGTTAGCAGGGCTCTAGCTACCAATTTGGCCAAACCCTGATACTTGCCATATCATTTCATCTCAATTAGCCACACTCACCGTAAATGTAAGGATGGAGTAACCAAGAATAATGCTACTCACAATTCACAAACTGCGACATAGCCCACCAATTCAATCCCTCAATTGAGTATGTAGTTTTTGTTCCTCTCTCAAGCTACATCATCACCCTCTATCACTGCCCCCCGCCCGAAACCTCAATCTGGAGATCGATTGTAACTTAGCTTTCAAGGTTATGAGCAAAATTGGAATCCCTCTCAGGGTGTAGCAGGGTTGTGGCTACCAATTACGCAAAACCCTCATACCAGTCATATGATTTCATTTCAAATAGCTATAACTTACTCACTGAAACAATCAAAACAACCCCAACTACACCCACTGGAAGGCACAGTCGGAAGTGGCAATTGACAAAGTTCAAAAGTGGAAACCTAATGTAAGAATGGAGTAACCAAGAATTTTACTTTCAGTTTACAGAAATGAGCATCCGTGTCATGATAAAACCTACCGAACACCAATCTCAATGACTTGGATTTTCTACCTAATTACATCATCATCTACCTGAGTTTGAGTCAAAAGGTGGACTATATCTTAAGGATATATTCCTCGACCTAAAACAAAAAATTGCCTATATAGGGACTTTAATCCATAAAGTGGGACTCTCAATTTCACATGATTGGATCTTGGCAAAAAAAATGAATAATAACGTTTTAGCATCTTTGCATCTTGGATGGAGCAATCATCTCAACAGCTCCATCTAAGATTGTTTATCATTTGTTTATAAACTCTCGTCTATACCTGTTGGAGTGCTCACTTCCTAAAAGACATTTTAAGAGCTTGATCAATTCAAAATCATACTATGCTCACGAACTTCCACCAATCTCTAGTATTTGTGATATTAGCCGATCATATCAATTCTTTCTTCAAAACAATGAGAATTTTGTTTACAATGAATTTTCAACTTTTTTATGTGTTGATATGATCCTTCCATGGTGCTTCAAATCTTTGCTTTTGCACATAACATCGCTCGGCACTATGGTGTTGCACCCCAATGTCAAGAATCATGGGAATATCATGATACTCACACCCCACTTCTGTCAGGCTAACCTAGCAAAAGGAATAGTACTCATCCTGTATATTTTGGGTGTATATTGGGTGTTTGATTAATTAATGAGCAGATTATCATGTGAACGGTGTTGTGTGTTGAGTTGAATTTGTAGATCATCTGGTTTTTGAAACCATGTGTGCAACAAGAGAATGTGTGGATTAGCCACAAAAATTACATCCTTAGACAATCAGTTTTGGTGGCGACGAAACTAGAAAACAAAAAAGTTGAAGCAAGACTGATGACACAATCAGGTGGCCTCACTACCAATTAGGGTGTGTCATTAGTGAATCAAGGGCTTGTATTCGCACCATAACTCCCTTTCACTATTACCAACTCACCCCGAAAATTCCACTCTAAGCCCACCCAACCATCTCCCAAAACCTCGCCCTCCAACCTCTAATTACAAAATAAAACCAGTCCTACACTATTGTCCACCATTTCTTGCCAATGGGTTCCCATGCACTAGTTATTGTCCAAGGCGTGCCTTCATCATGTTTGATTGGATTGAAAATGTGGGGTTATGTAAAGACATTTGTGACGCACTCCAATGCAAATTTTGGAATTCTAATATTATTAATACGTTGCCTAACTACCAATTAGGGCGTGTTGTTAGTGAGTCAAAGGCTCGTATTCGCACTGTACCACCCTTTCATCATTACCAACTCACCCTAAAAATTCCACTCCAATCCCACCCAACCATCTCCCAAAACTTGACCTTCCAACCCATGTATGCAATTCATGTGTTTTATGGCCCTCATTATAATCACTTATAATGCATTTTGGTCCAATCTCAAATGATATAATTTGTTTGAATGTAGGAAACTCTTGTAGCCCTTTTAACGAGGAATCCAAATATGTAATTATATATAGGAAATGAATATTCCTTGAAGCATATAATTGCATTAAAAACCTAATTATATGAGTTTTCTAAATACATGTACCATAGGTCAAACTGCTCAACTTTTTGGGCTTTTAAATAAAAAATTAAGATTCTTTTATTATAAATAAAACATTGCCAATGACTTTTAATTTTAATTGGAGGCAACTGCTCATGTGGATATTTTAAAATTATGCATAGGCATAGGTTTAAAAAAAGGTGTTTTAGTTCTTTATATACGTTATGGAGTTTTTTAAAAGTAAATAAATATGCAACCCAACTTTTTCTACATCTCATTTTTATTTTATTTGGTCTTCACCCAACTTTTTGGTCCTTTTATATTTGTATCATTTGATGTAAGTTTTACAAAAGTTGTCCTTTAAGCCATTTTTAATCCAATGCCCCTTGCGTATAATATGGGAGTAGCGTACCCAGGCCTTCCAACCTCTAATTACAAAATAGAACCAATCCCACACTATGGTCTACCATTTCTTGTCAATGGGTTCACATAATATACATAATAATAATAAAAACAATTTCTTAGAAAAGCAAACACTAATCAATAAAACCCTACCAATGAAGCATACAATTAGGAAGCTTGAGAATCCTAGGGGATACTAAAGACTTCTCAGAGCAATATAAAGAGTTGCCTCCCCATAAAAAATGGTCCTTTGTGTTCTCATTCTACTTGAACTCTTGGAGTGTCTTCTCATTGAGAAGAGTATACACAAGTGCATGCACACTCTATGCTCACGCCCTTCTATTCCACCATACATTCCGCCAAAATATATGAAGGGTTTCAGTTGACATATAAAAATAACAAACTAAAATACTTGCTATGCATGTTTCAGTCTATCAACCGAAACATGCCCCTTAATACTTTGTGTGGAGGTTTCAGTCAGCTAGTTGACCAAAATCCGTACCTTAATACTAGGTGTTGAGGTTTCGGTCAGTCGATCAAAATCTATGCACCAAATACTTGATGTACAAATTTCAATTGGTTGATTGAAACATATACACTAATACTTGGTTTATAGGTTTCAGTCGGTCGACCGAAACCTTAACACTTACTACTTGGTGTGCATGTCCTCCTCCTTCACAAAAAATTATCTCGACCAACCAAAACATGTTGTCCATCAACTAGAGTTTACTATTTGGTTTGACCTAGTGTTTCTGACCTACCTATGTATACGAAGAATTTAGGGTCGCATGATTAAATATTTTTCTTTGTTTCGGTCAACACTCAATTGTTTTAATTGTTTCTTGCTTGTTGTGTGCAATTATTCCATTGCATCCTAAATAGGTGGTAGTTCAGTGGTCCCTAGTGTTGTGTCACTTCGGCTATTCAATAGACAATGGTCAAGATGGATCGTGTAATCGTCAAGTGTTTGTGGTCGAGTGTACTTGCCTATTGGTTTTCCAAAATCCCTTTAAGGCAATGATTAAGGGTGAATCCCATTGATTATGGGACAATCCCGATGGCCAGCGAATGCGCTCCTCACCTCAGGTAATGGGTTTTCCACTTTGACCATCGCCTATAGTTTCACATCCTGTGAATTTCTTCTTGATTACGGCCATAACCAGACCATTGATCAAATCTTGCTGACTATTTTCTTAAATAAGGGGGTAATGAATTTTCTACTTTCCCAAGATAATTGATTCAATCCAATTGTGGCTACGTAGCTTCATTTCAACAACCACAGGCTTCACACCCTGATGCTTCAACACACAATAGTATGAATGAAAAATCCTCACTTAATTCAAAGGTTCTTCTTCTGAGAATCATGATTATTGTGTGAATAATGATAATGATCTAATGGTGACCATTAGCTCAAGCCCTCTTGGGTTTCTCATCTTGGACCTCATTTGATCCCATATAGTCGTAATGCTAATTTCTCTTTGACTTGAAGGCTTCACACCTTACATGTGAAGATCAAACTAATGGCCAAATTCATTTCTCATGGCAATTTGTCCACATCCTCAAAAACTACTTTATCTCGTTCAATTAACAACTTCAACGAGGATACGTTGAATCCGAGAGCTCTCATATACATTTTGCAGTTCTCTTGACAATGGCAAAGGACTATCTTTACTAACAACACTCTTATGTGATATCAAACTTCCCTCTCTCATGACAAACTATGGTGTTGAACAAATGCCTATTACCAATTGTCTTTTCTCTCTTCTCAAGAAATCAATTTAGATATACCGACAACTTCATAAGACCATTTGTCCACTCAAACATCGGTCCAAAATTTCATTTCGTCACTCCAAGGTCTCTCCCTCAATAAATTCCTTACTCAACGATGAGTCTTTATATGATTGCTCATGGTTGTGATGATGTCAAGGTTGCCCATTAGGCTTTTGATTTGTAGCCGGCGGATTCAAACCACACCATTGGGACATTTTCATGGCTTTTGTTGATACAAAGAAACCGTTTGCGTGCTCTTCAAGATTGTTATTTGAGACACCTCCATATGAGGCAGTGCTGGATGGAAGAAAAAAACGCATATTCATTGCCAAAAACCCCTAATGAACTTATGTTTGCCAAAAAGTCACCCCTCACTATGCAGGTTCAACTGGAGAATTGTGCCAAAAACAATAAACGCATATTTGTATTAGCCTATTGATACGAGATTCATAAACACTTGGACAAGTGACAAATTGTTTGAATGGGATGAGAGTAGTTGGTGATGCATGACGGACATGCACGAGTTTGGGGCGATTGGGTAGTAGGCACGGGTTTGTATTTGGCTACCCAACCTCTTTTTTTCCAACCCCCAAATACACAAGGGTGTCAGAACCCACATTTCAAGTACGTTTTTTGCAAGATTTCACCAAAAAAGTTTCCACTTTGCCAGTGCCGCAAGCTGAGACAATCATCAATGACCAATTCATGTGTGAGCTGTGCTGGGACAATTTTTTTTGCATAAAAAGGTAGGCATACGTGCGATGTTGCTGATGATGTTTCTCCAACCATCATTGGGAGGGAAGGACGAACAAACAAATTGCAGATTGACCATATCAAATCTATATGGGGAGCATGATAATCGAAGGCCAACAAATTGTAGATTGAACATATCAAACCTATGTGGGGAGCATGATAATCGAAGGCCAACAGTTTACCAAATTGCAGGTTGAACATATCAAACCTATATGGGGAGCATGATAATCGAAGGCCAACAGCTTACCAAATTGCAGGTTGAACATATCAAACCTATATGGGGAGCATGATAATCGAAGGCCAACAGCTTACCAAATTGCAGGTTGAACATATCAAACCTATATGGGGAGCATGATAATCGAAGGCCAACAATTTACCAAATTGCAGGTTGAACATATCAAACCTATATGGGGAGCATAATAATCAAAGGCCAACAGCTTAACAAATTGCAGGTTGAACATATCAAACCTATATGGGGAGCATGATAATCAAAGGCCAACAGTTTAACAAATTGCATATTGAACATATCAAACCTATATGGGGAGCATGAATATCGAAGGCCAACAATTTTGAGGGCTTTGTTAGTGGACAATTTGGGGCTATGATTAGGGAGTACCGACAGTTAGTTACAGATGAACCGGTTGAGTTTGAGAAATAAGCGGTTGAAATTCAAGACTGCAGGAAAATTACCCATCATTTTAGAGGAATCTATAGAATATACCTCAATTTAATAGAGGAAAACCGAAGGATCTCAACATGGAACCGGTTGGACTTGCAAACACTAGGATCTCAACCGATTAGTATGCCCAAAAATCTCCCCGATCACTGCTTTGGAGGCATTTTCCCTTGAGCTATGGATGCAGGTGTTACTTTGTTCTTTTCTTAATCAGACACTCACATTTGATTGGTACAATCTAACCTCATTAATGCGACACTCGTTTATATGACACCCTGAGCTCGATATATTATGACACATTTTTGCGCAACCACACTTTTTGGTCCAAAACTCCCTCGTTTATACAACGACGTCACTCGATAATGCAACATTCTGAATCTTCGTTTTGTCATATTGAAGAGGTAGTTAATGCAAAAATTCCTTTCATCTGTGTTATATACATCTAAAATATATCCATTTTCACTAGGGAATAACTTGGGAATTGCACTTACCATTGAGGACTTAATGAGAATTAGGGTTACTAGTGCAAAATGGACATGGTTAGGGTTAGAGTGGCATCCTGCCTAGTATGTTGCTAAACGTCATGCATCATTGTTGTGTAGTTTTTATTATTAGAGAACTCTTTATATTTTCGTGTTAATGAAATTATTAGTTTTCAAAAGTTAGTAGGGAATTTAGATAAGATGATAGTTGCTAACTTGGGTAGGCAACACTAGAGATCTTTGGACTCCTATTTCACGAGTTCTTGAAAATATTTGTATTTGTTTGGAGTTATGAGTTATTATTTCATACCATCTATATTGCTTAAACTCATTGTATATATATATATTTTAAGGTCGTATTACTTATGTTTTCCTATTCCCTTGATAATACGACAATTTTACGCCATTTGTCATTTTAATGAGAAGACGACACCTCAATAATATGAACTTTTTTTTGTTTCCCAAACGTGCCATACTAAAGAGGGAGAACAATATGCGGCTAGGTGAGGATCAAAGAACAAACACCATTAGGCACATGCTCAAAAAAGGTTGGACTAAGTCTTCACATTGTCTCATGTATTCCACACTCAATAATGGACATTATTTTGAGAATCTACGAAAATGTTAAGGAAGCAACAAACATGTACTTTTGATAACTATAACTAAATCAGGGGAGGTTCAATTTTTGTTGATGCGTCACTGTAGATTTGCTAATGCAACACAAGTTTTGTTGTGTAAATCTACTTGGTAGAAGTTGGAGAACATGAAAAAAGGAATCAAAAAATAACATCCCACATAGTTACTTCTTCGTGACGTTGTTTCCGTTTGCCTCTCTCTAGGGTTTAGTATTTTGAACATCATTGGTTGCGTGTTCATGTCAAGTTCGTGGTCACTACACTCCTGATATTTTATCACATTTGCCTTGGGACCCATTATCAATGACCTGAACGTTACTTGATGGCCTACATTTTTTTAATCAGCTATTTTGGCACAATTTGCTTCACTGCTATTCAAAACTGGAGCTGCCCCTAAACCCACCTTCTGAAAAGTTCCTCTCGAAACCACCACAGAACATGGCATTCAAGAGGAATGGGTACATTCCCCAGGAGTTAATAGGTCCTTTAGGAAGCTGAAAACTCACAAATTTCCAGAATCCCCATTACTCTGACCATGTTCTGTTTTCTAGAGTTGGCACTCTTGTTAGTCCTCTTATTCATAGTCACTAAACTTCCACAATTTCTTCTCGTTAAAGTTGTAATGTTTTTTCAGTTGCCATTGTTGCGATTTCAAGTTGCTCAAATTGTGAATTGTTCTCAGGTTATACCCAATAAGTGCTACACATGTTTACCAAGTAAAAAGAATTTGGAACGCATCAATTACAGAGTGACAACTTGTGAATTGCCAAATTGCCGCCATGATCATTTGAAGCTGCCGATAACAACTCTTTTTGACCATAATAAATAAGAGAATTTTGTTCACAGCCGCCTTTACCCCCTCTTCCCCCCCCCCCCCCCCAAAAGCCACAAGAACATAAAAATTGGTGCAGTAAGCAGGGCTTTTCAAAGCTACTGCACACACTGTCCCTGTAATTTAAAATACCCGGTGAAGTTCACCCCAAAAAATATTAAGAATAAATCCTCAGCTTAGTCCCAATTTTTCACAGGCAGATGCTGCAAACTCTGGAGCAAAGCGGGAGCGATGTGAATTCTACATGCTTCCCTAGTTAGCAATACAACCCTTATGGGTTGGAAAGAATATTTGTTGAGTGAGGACAAGGCTTTCCAAGTTGTCCCCCTTCTACATTACCTACTTAAATTCAATAAGCCAGTACCGTTGTCTTCGAGAAGAAGACATGGTTCTTGGAATGTCTTTGTATAGCATAAAGTATGGTCAGTTGAGCAAAACTAACAATTTTCCAATGTAGGTAATCCCATTTTTCTAGTGGGGAAGGATGCCACAAGTTTCAAAAAATGGTCTGCAATTCGCACACCGTGTATATACCCCACAATTACAACCGTTTCAAGTATGCCAGTAGTAAGACGGCAGCCGAGTCCTTTGCTTTCTTGACACTTGGCATTGGCTCTCCAACACAATCATCTGTCCACCCATCTGTTGTGGTGTGCACCCGCACAGAGTATGTAAACCTCTTCGCGTGTGCTGGCCCGCCCTCCCCAACACATCTGTAAAAGCCAAAACTCAGTACAGTCAGCCTTCCATTGGCCAAATATATATATCTTGACAAGCCCTTGTTACATTATACATCTGCTTTAGTGTGGGCCACACCAAATATTATCAAACCCACATTCTTGCAATCACTTGTGGCAACCAGAGAAGGTGGCATAGGACATGGGACACTTCTTACTCCAGAACAAGTCATGGAGGCCACTAACATGGCACATCACTTTCAGTTCCACACTAAATTGAATATGCAGTATAGATGTCGTTGCCTAGATAGGGATCACAACAGAACCTTTACATGCCCTTGCAACATTATACATCTAGTTTAGTGTGGCCCACACTATTCATCATCCACCCACTTAAGTGATCTTGCAACTACTGGGTGGCTGTAGAAGGCGGCATGGGATACTTGTTGCTCCATGACAAACCATGGAAGCCACTCTAATTAACAATGTACACCAAATTTTGATGCCACACTAAATCAAATCTATAGTGTGTACCATTGCCTAATTGGGGTATCATAATGAAGATGAATAGAACTAACAACAAATTATGGCTATTGTGAGACTTGTTAATGAATTGGATAGTTATGGACAACCCACCAAAAAAACACTCATGCCCTCCAATCTAGCAGACAAGTAAACCAAGTACTTAAACCAAGTAATCACTGGAAGAGACAGGTGACTGACTTGTATTGCGGCATCGGCCACTGCCTCTTCAGGCAAAGGTCATTAAGCGCTTGTCGAGTGAAAGGCACATTTCCGTTTTTGTTGGATTTTGTGGAATTTGCATCCCCATTCTCTTTCTCCATCACCTCCTCCTTTTCCTTCAAAATAACTAATGCATTGCGAGCTGCCAACTTCTGTGCCATCTTCTTCTGAGCATTTTGTGCAGATCCTATCTGCACCCCATCAACAAATACTTCCACAGTCGCAACGTTGCCTGCCCGCGTTGCCTTGTACTCAAGACCCTCTGCTTGCTGCTGACAACGCTCCTGCAATTCTCGAACAGGATGCATTGGCAGTGTCTCTGGTGTCACCATTGGTTGCAACAACGGCTTGAACACCTGTGCACCAGGTTGTAGAAGTGAGATTCAATATATTCACTAACTTAGAACGCAGAAACAAGCCCCAGCTGAGCAACAGCATCACAAGTAATCAATGTCCTGGAAACAAATTTACAACTATAGATGCCAAAGTCCATCCCTATATTAGACTCTTATCCTTTATTTCAAGGGTTTTCTTTGCTGGGTGTTGGTCCCTTATGGTATCCAATGAGTTCTTTTACATGAAAACAAATTAAAATTCTTTCCACTTGTGGTGCATGTTGGGAGGTAGTTGTTGTAGGTGTTCAAGGAGAAACCTATTTCGGTTATTGGGGCTCAAACTCATTTTAGCACCTCTTGGCATGCCGAAATGAGTTTGACCCACAATGAACCGAAATAGAATGTTATTTGTTCATATCTCCACACTACCTCCGAGCATGCACCAAAAACTCACCGAACATGTAAGGTGTTGTCTGCAACACCTACCAACTCCCAACCAGAAGTCCTGTTGAGTTGAAGGATAACTCTAAAACAATTACCAGTCCAATCAAAGTTGAATTTAAGATTCTTATATCCAGAAGAATGTCATTACATGATCATAGTTGCAAGAAAAAAATAGAAGGTTATCTTCCAGACTAACCTCCCAAACTTTCTCTGTATCCAGGAGAGTGTCCAAGAACAGTGCACCTGCAATGGATTCCAGAATATCTCCCAGCACTTTTGGAGCCTTGAAGTCTCCAAGCCCAAAGGAGTTTACACCCGGCTTATCTAACTCTGTCTGAATGTCATTTACAAAATTGCGTATCTGCATGACATCATCAACATGCTCTAGATTGTTAGAAGCCACTCATGTTCCCTTTCTTGTAGCCAGAATACAACTTAGTCCTCTGAACTGTAAACAATTAATAGAGCTAAGATCACATTGCATACAAGGGTTACAATACCTGTGTATCCAATGCACTTGAACCATGCCGCAAGTGCAGGTGAAATTTATGCTTCACAGATATGCGTGCAAAATTCTCATTATTTACAGCAGCAGCCCGTAGATCCGTCAACCGACCTGGTGGTAAATCAGTGTAGCTGAAAAAAAGAAATCTTGTTATGAGGTGGTCGAGGACAGCATCTCCCACAAATTCCAGTCTTTGATAACAAGGCACTCCTGAAGATGGCCGTGACGCATGTGTAATAGCTTCCACCAATAAGCTTCGTTCCCGGAATTTATGGCCAATGTGCTCCTCCAATGCAGTGAAGTCAATGCTCCGCAACACGGTTTCAGGAACTTGGCATCCTGCTTGAGCCAACTCCCCTTCCTCAACCTCAAACTCCACGGGAATACCAATCCAATTCATCAAGTGTTTGGCAGCATCCTGGCCACCCTCTACATAATATATTCCAATGAACGCTTCCACCACATCTGCTAAGGTTTTACTCGACAGTACCCGATACGCACTCGAATCGCCTTCAATCTCACCATCTTCCATATTCGTCAGGTCATCAAGAAGATCCTCCACAACAATTTCACCTTCTTCGCCTATGGTGCCCAATACTAAATCTTTGACATTAGCCAATTTTGTTTCCTTGTCAATGTCATCACCATCTTTAGCATCTTCATCAAAGACAGGTGGAACACCTGGTGCCGCCCAGCGACATGGCGAGAAACGATCAGCTTGTATATAGCTTTGTAAGCCCTTCTCAAGTGCAAATTGATACAACACAGAGTTGCTAACAGTCTGCTGTCTCATACGCGTCAGCTGACCTTCATGCTTACTAGGAAACTTCAAAAATAAGCGACGACTGACAACCCACTTCAGATATGCATCACCCAAGAGCTCCGCCCGCTCGTAACTAAAGGTCTCTTGACAGGAGGCAGCAGTGAGAGCCTCTAGTACCTGCAAAGAAAATGCATACTTGTCAATAGTAGTGTTTGGAAGGGTGATGCATTCCCAAAATCAGTCAGGAGAGGATTCGCCCTTATTCACAAATACATTCATGTAAACGTGAAACACTTGCAAATATGTTGACCTTATCCATTAGAGCACCCTCTTACTCCAACAAGTCAGACCTCCTAATGCTTGTGTGGAGAATTGCCAATATAACAAGGTAGAGCATGCTCAAACCATTACCCTACCCAATACTGACACTCTGAAATCTTGTGCAAAAAGTACATCTTGATTTTGAGAATGTCTTTTGAGAATGTTCACAACCCGAACATTAGGCTCCCATGATGGTTTTGGGTCATCTCCTAATAGAAATTTTAACCCTTGAAAGTTTTGCACATGAACTTCAAATATGGCATACTTTGGGGCGTTAGAATCCCCTTTCAATTGCTAACAAGAAACATTAAAAATATGTATAAATCTAGTTGTAAAATCTATACTCAACATTTATAGTGACAATTCTAGCATTGTCTACCTTCAAAGTGAAAATACTTCATCAGCTTCTAAGTACCTATTTTGATTGGTTTTATATCTTAGTAATAGAGAGCATATGTGCCCACCTTAGAAGCCGCGATTGGGTAATCAATCAGGTGTTTGAGTTGGATTGCCAATAGCATGCTCTCCACTCGCCTCATGACTGATGGTAAGCGTTGTGCACCTCGTACCAAAGGTCCTGGAAGAGGATGCACAAGGCAAAGCTCGGGTGGCAACATCACATAGTAAGTCTTATCCAATGCCTCTTGTGATGCAAGTGCACCACCTGCAACAAACAGTGCCCAGAATTGGAGTCACATGCCAACCCTTGCGCAATATCACTTTCCACAAAATGGAACATAACATCATCGACAATCAACTCTCACCCTCAAAAGACCGGGGTGTGTTTATATGGAATAAGTGACAATTTCTAAAAACACTCAACAAGTATGAAATGATATTTTATTTGGCCTGTGAAATCGAATCAATATTTAGCACAACCTATTAAAAAGAGGAAGCAAAAATTAAGTCATATGTGACACCAATGGTAAGATATACATGAGATGTATTTGGGTCTAGGTCAATTACACAAGCTCAAATCTTCCTATAGTTCAATTTACAAGGGTGTTTGCTCCAATTGGAGTAACGCATATGATGATTGGGATGATTTTAGATATGGTCACTTTTGAAACCCTTAGCTAAAAATATCAAGAACTAAGCTTAAATCCCTAATGGGCCTGTCGGACCTACGGGTTGACTTTTGTTCTGCCACTTCCAAGTTCGATAGCTACCCTAATAGCAACCTCACACAATTCAGCTATGGTACATGCGAGAAATCTCCGAATATATAGGAGGGAGTTCTCTAATGAGAGTAGAAAACTGCAAGTACAGTGTAATATGAAAAGTGTAGTGAATCTGCAATCAGATCCAAAAAATAAGTGGGACTGAAAACTGTAAGCTATAACCAGCTACTTTGAGACATAAGCCTTGAGAAGTAGATCCAACAAAAACGATGAAACTTGTCGGGAATGATAACTTACCCTCAGAGGTCTCAAACCGTGGCGAGAGGAGATTCTTGCAGTGAGAAACCCCACGACCCCTCAAAAGAGGTTGTTTTTTGCAAACTAACTCCACACCATATCTGCACAAGTAGCAACAAAGACCAGCCACCCACCATTATAAGAAATATATTTCACAATTAAAACATCAGCAAAGCAAATTCCTGAACTGCAACCACACAAAGACATCCAAGAGTTGTTGGCACAAAGTCATCCTGTAACTTAAGGATCAAAGAGCAAACTGTCTGGGATACCTCATGAATCAGGTTCTTTAGCGGATGAATCATTCTACAGTTGACATAGCAGCCAAAGTATGAAAAATGACTTCAAATTCCAACAATTGAACAATTATCTCCACCCAAACATAGATTAAGTACAATTGTCTCTAAAACATTGTCACCGAGGTCCTCAATCCTTCAGATCTTAGAACATGGAGACTTCAAACCCAAATATGGGCACACACAAACGCAGCACTATCAGAACCGAAAAAGGAAGTGACATTACAGGTTCAGGCCTTACTTTTGCTTGTAATAATCTGCATAGGATGTATACTCCAGCGGACCGAGGTACCCATCCTTCTGAGGGAAAGAGCTGTCTGCTGTCATGTCAAGGCGTACAGAATCGACATAGAACCTTTTTCCTGAATGAACTGCTGTAACTATCCTTCCCACCAAGCCGTCTTGCTCAACAAAACCTTCTGCCATCAGCAAAGTACCCTCTGGAGGCACTTCCTGAGCACACTCCTTCTCCACTATATCTTGGGATGAGAGAAGGCCTGTGGCTTTCACCACATCATATTGAGCAACCGCACCACGAATTCCATATGTTGGGTGGGCTCGTTGACCAAACGCCAAGCCGCCACGTAGCTTTGAGTAACCATATTCTCTGCGATCTCCACCGAGAGCACGCTCATCTGTCCCTAAATATACATCAGGTCGTGCACGCTGCAGCGGATTGCTCCACACATCAGTTTCTATTGTTCGCTTCACCAATTCCCAATCTACCATCTCCCTGGCATCCACTGACGCGTTATCCACCACAGGGACAAAGAGGTACGCCTTGATAGGGTCCCAAGGAGTAGTGGCCGGTTCAACGTCCACATCCAACACAATGCTCATGAGTCTCACGTGGAAACTCTTGAGTGCCGACATCTGCAAATCAAAAGGGCCCCCATACGTCTTTGGTATATTAGCAAATGGGCAAACTTCTTCCCTCAATTGGCTGTCTAAATGGACACTGCCATAACTACATAACTTGCCATAACACAAAAAGGAATATCTGTGAGCCGCTGTAGGTCTGTTGAAACCACCAGCAGAAAACCAGTAATACTCAAGTCTCTTAAGCAACCCAGCTCAGAAGGACAAAGTGGAAGGAAGATGCATCACCTCACTCAGACTTAATTCAAGAGTACCACAATTGAGAAGTGATGCTCTCGTTGTCATGGTCCGTGCCACAAAAAGATCCATAGTCATTGTCAACACCTGTGTACTCACACAGTATGACCAAGTTACAAGACCCCACGCATTCCGACAAAAGCTTCAATACAAAACCTGAAAATTTTCAAAAACGAAACATACAGCATAGACTGCTCAACCCTACGAAGGATTAGAAATAAAGAAAATTAGATCTCCAGATTGCATATCTTAATATTCCTAGACAGATCTCCATTCTGCTGGAGACCAAACTTGAAAGGGTTATGTGCATGTATGAAAGGGTGCATACCTCTTCCTGAAGCTCTTGGCCAACAAGAATCGCAAAATCTGATGTCTCCGTTAGAAGGGAATCCTTGGAGAAGCCAAAATTTTTACAACTAACTTTGTACACAAATAGTATCACCTTGCTTGTCTCCTTTGCATCAATATCCTTATCCGCCACTATCCAATCACCCTATCCACAGACACATGCAAACATGAGCGGAATTAAGACATCATCCATTTTGTAGTGGCACATACAAGAAGACCAAACACACCTGAATATTTGATGACTTGCACATCAACATGCTTGATACAAAACTCAAAATCATGAAATTGGATGAGAAAGTATGTGCCGGACACCACTCATCCACTCACTAGATAGTTAAGTACAATTATTTGGAACAGACACAAATTTCTCGCACAATATCCAAAGCTCAAGGCCAGATCCTCTTTTGATTGTACATACACCTTATCAACAGCAACAACAAACAATGCATGGCGTGTTAAGTATCCTGATTCATGTCTTTGCGAATTGCAAAGGCAAAAGCTACCTTTTTGAAACCTATGGTGCGAAACCCCACAGCCTCAGAAACTATTTCTGAAACAGGATGAATATAACACAAATAATTGTTTGTAGATAAAATTATGTCGCAAAATACACTGGACCGCCAATGAGCATTACGACCCACCTTCAGAATCTCAGCAACCCCTTCAGGGTAGTACTCGCGATGGCGAGAAGTACCAGGCAGAGGCTCTCCCTCTTCACTGCCTTCAAGCTTCACCGCCTCCTCACCACTGCCTTTATCAGGTAGCAGCATGTCCGTAAAAGCACCCATTTCATGCAGTTTCTTACATGCCTCCAAACACACAGCCTGCAGCCATACCGCCCTTAGCTTGCCGGCTAAATACATGAAGAACGTAAATCAGTTTTACCATAACTTTAAATGAGAGCCACATGGTTTGTGATCAGTCCTAGCCAAAAATGCCATTATTGGACTCCGTGATATTTTGTGTGGCACCCTGCAATTCCTGCATACTTCTATCCTTATCACCAAGTGATTCCATGACATAGTGTGTATGTTGATGAATGCTTCAGCCCAGACTAGATTAGAAATACTGGGAATTTAGTACTGTTCCCTTGTTTAGAAAGCACTCATATAAAACCAGAATTAAGCAACATATATCCTAAACAACCTTCAAAAGAGTACTCATTAGGGATTCCTGATCAGGATTTTCAGAAACAAACAACTGAAGGCACTCCCGTTTACTAGAGAGCTTAGTTGAAACCGGTACAAAATAATGCCTATAAAGCCCACCTGCTGTGCTCCGCGAATGGACGTACAAACTGGTCCTTCTACAGTCTCCAGTGGAGCATTACATGGGAGCTGTAGCTTGCATGAATACTTTGAGGTAGCACCTTGACCTTCATGCCGATTCATAATGAACTCGGGACGCAGGATTGAGTACCTACAAGAATGCGTAAATTAAAACCCCTGACACATTTCCAAAGCAGGTTTTCTTACTAGGACTGCTCAATTTTAAACTGCATGTAATAGATTGCAGTTAGTCACTCTCAAGGACAATTGTTCTTGGCCATAGGTTAAGTTTGTCAAACCTGTCGCTGGGAAGCTGGGAGCAGTAGAAGTGAACAAGACCTACGGCAGAGTTCATGCTCACTACTGCTCCTGTGGCCGGCACTTGGTAGATCTCCCCTTCCCCTACGTCGATGGAGGCCAGAATTTGGCTCTCCCTCTTCTCACCCAGATTAGTTCTTTCAATTGCTTCCTTTCGAAGTGTCTCTTCACTATTTTTGGCATTTCGCAAAAAAGCCTCATGTTGCAAGTTTCCTCTGTTCAAATGAACCCAAAGCCAGATGCTTAGGCAAATTAAATATCACACATTAACTCAATTGAGTCATACTAGCTTATGTAGATACGCTTAAACAAAGGGATAAGTCATTCCCCTCAACCTCGTTCAAACATCAAAATGACATTGATACCTAAAACACATCACATGTACTGTCAAGTGAGAAATGGTTAGTACGCATCACCACATTATGAAAAGGTGAGCATCTGCAGGGTCCAGTACCTAGCTTACTGGCTGACTAACATGACAACAAAAAAGGCGTCTTATTACAGTGATATTCAATCACATCACAACGCAAAATCCATGATCATAGTCATCACCACAATTCATAGCTAGTATCATGTTAGCAAGGACAGACTTCAGAACCTATGTCAAAGTATATACAGAAACTTACTGTAGAACATTCCAGACAAAGTCAAAATGTATTATACAACTCGAATCATTTGAAAAGCAAAACTTGACATTGTTAAATCGACCATGTAGTTTGTTAAAATGACCACAAAGATACATAGCACGGTCACATGGCCTATCAAAATTTGATTTTTCATCGCACACATGAAGAAGAGCAAGATATCAATTTTGTATTAGAATTGATAAACTTGGGCAACTTGGATGACAAGTCAAAACCTACTCAACACCTTACATATTGACTGTGGTTGTTTTAACCAATGCGGGTTTGATTTAACCATCCCCAAAAATCTATTAGTAAAATCTTACTTCATTATACAAGTTTTTCTTGTGAGGAAGATGATCACCAAAATCCTTGCCTTGTTTCTAAGGAGAATTGCACTTTTGGAAATGGAAACATCTTAAAAGTATTAAGCTTGTTTTTGTTGCAAATAGGTAGAGAATCAGGACAACCTATAAACGTAACACCTGCATACCGGTTCCTGGAAAAAGCATAATCATATATATCATGCTCATATCCAGTACCTACCAAGTACCGGCTTCAAACTCATCAGTAGTATTAGAAACAGCCACAACGCAGATCCATGTCATAGCCATCCTCTCCTGAGGAGCGGAAACACCTACCCAAGAAATATACTGCACTTGTAAACAACTAGAGAGATGCACAGACTGAGACCTTGCACATCCAAGTACCATGCATCATGCATAGTCCCTCAAATATGAAAAACTAAATGGAAGATCTACCGGTAGTTCTTGAGAATTTGACATACCTTTCCAGCATCAGAATATAATTTGATCCCGGCTTCCGAGCACGACCACGAGACTGAATGTAGGCTAGCACAGTTTTGGCAAGATCAAAACGGATGACCAAATTACACTGTCGAATATCTAACCCCTCCTCGGCCACGCTTGTAGCCACCAGCAACGTCACCTACCTCAACCAACTTTCAACCTTAGGCCCAACCATAAATATCACTAAAACTTGCATAATCTCTACCAATTTTATCCTTCCTCCAGATAGAGAGCCCAAACCATTACCATTGTTAAACCAGTTAAACTTCATCAAGTCTACCAATGACTCGCTGGTACATGACAAGAGAGGGGAAAACAAGTAGGCGAAAAAATTCTTCCCGCTTTGTCAACAACACATAGAAAGTGGGAGATTATTCAAAGAAGTATTTGCTCCGATATTCCTGAACAGGTTCTGCTTTTAGACGCCAAACATAGACCATATCTTAAAACTTCCAGCTTCCGAAAGCACAATAGGCTCAAGATAGCCTCAAGCCTGTGTGCTGCATGAGGTTTGCTAAACATAGAAGGACAAAGAGAAAGACCACAAAGTAACTATGGAACCAGAAATGTTGCCCATCCTACAGTTACTACGAGCGCTCAGAAGCCACGCAACAACACGATGAAGGGCAAACCTGGATACCCAGAAACATAGAACGGCCTGCGCAGAAGCCTTGCGGATGGGAATTGTACCCAGATGGGCAACTAGGTCATCACTGATCACAGGGGCCTTAACTCTGATACATAATTAGAATTAAAGCCTTTGTCATCAAAGACTACCTAGTAATCCAGAAGGTAGTGAGGCACATATGACCCAAACAATGAAATGCACGCAGTAAAGCCATAGTAATCCAAGGTAATAGCACACCCGTCCATCTCGAAATCTGGAGATGGTCTCCTGCATCTGGCGTGTGCGCATGTCCTGGTTGTTGTTATGTCCTATCAGACTGGCACATTTCACAAACTTCAAAGATGGCAGCTCTGCAAAAACCTGCATGAACCCACAAAAGAAAATCAGAAATTAAAATCTCTACACTTTGCTATACTTCCAAGCATACGTTTACTTGAACACCCAGAAAAGAAAGGAAATGCAGACGTACCGTCCAAACCAAAAAGATTGCCAGAAAAGATGAGGTGCAAACAGAATGATAGCGGGAAGTATCTGGAATTATTGAGATTCATTAAATATGAACATGGATCTTCTTCTTATTTTACCTTAGTGGACAGAGATGCATGACGTAGTCCACAAAAATAGATACAAGTACTGCAACAATGCAAACTGCAAATAATAGATAAATTTCAAGAACAAGATCCATATCGATGTCAAATTCCTGTGAAATTATAAGTAAAGACCCACAGTTTAGGTTTCGTACAAACCTTGGGCAGAATTTTAGCTGCAACAACCCGTTCTACAAAAATAATAGCTCGGAAGTCATCAGTATGCTGGTAGTTAAGCAGAATCTTTATCAATGACTGCACCTTTGGGGTTACTTTTCCATCTGCTACAGCAGCTCCCAGAATCTCATCCACATGTTCTCCTCCT
Source organism: Polytrichum commune (assembly GCA_950295325.1). Lineage (NCBI taxonomy): Eukaryota > Viridiplantae > Streptophyta > Polytrichopsida > Polytrichales > Polytrichaceae > Polytrichum > Polytrichum commune. The sequence goes on from OX485804.1 coordinate 23,066,684, forward strand.
GAAACAACTGCATCCACACCACGTGATGAAAATCAAATATACAGACTCTAAAACCGACCATTATCACACTATATTACCAATGGTTAGTTCACCACAACAATATTTGGTGCTTTTATGCAGAAGTTAAGATAGGGTACTTGTCAGCAGTATAATTCACAAAGATGAACTACATTGTATGCTGACCTTGAGTATCAGGAAGCTCCCCTTCTTCCACATCCATAGGACACTGTACTTTCTCACCCTCCACATCCGGATGTCCTCCATTATCAACTGCATTCTTACTGCCCACAGCACCTTCACGCAGATCGCACCGTAACAGAGCGCAGACCTTCTTCAAGTAAGACTCTTGGAACCTCACATCCAGTTGATGACTGATTCTCTCATCATTTCGCAAGCTTGTAAGATAATCTAGTGAAGCCTGGACGATGGCACAAACCCCCACACCTTGAGAACCCACTACCAAAACTATGACCTATGAACTTCTAATCTTCATAAAGAAACTCAAAAGTTAGAATTGACGTGTCTTAATCTTCTCCCACAAACCCTCGCTATTACCCACATAGCTACCTAGGTATACTGGTCAGTGTCCAACATCTTTACATGTGTCGAATCAATAGGTCTTCAACATGATGCCTTCCCAGTACAATGTTACAAACACATATCACTCTTCCCTACAATTCATCATGAATAAGATAGTTCCAAAATTGGTAAAGCAAAAACAAACCTGGTAAGCAAACCATTGACCATGGTCATCTAGAGTATATATTATGGCCCTGAGCTTTTGAACAAGACTGGCTGCTCCATCGCTCTCTGTTCTCTCTGCCACACCGTACACAAGCCGTAGCTCCTCTGCAGAGCCTGCATCCCGGGCACCCATAAATCTCCATTTACTGCGCTTAGCACTTGCCGTAGCAGCTTCCTCCACAGTGGCTTCCATTTGCTTTATCTCTTCCCGCAGAGAGAACAGCAGGGCAGGTTTGTCATACTCAACGATAGTTTCTGAAGGCATAGGCACATGCTTCTCAAGCTCTCTTCGGTCTTTGATTGTGCACACGATTGAGTCCAATTTGCTTTCTAGGTTCCTAATTTTGATTGCACAGTCTTCCTGGTTGGAAACCCCTGCCCCAGCAAAAAAAACACTCCCACAGTCTATTCAGTATTGAGGACACTCCTAAATGCCCATCAAGATGAATTTCTACAGCCTCCAGCATGTTTGCAGATACAGACACAGAAACAGTAGTCAAACATGAGCTGGACAGTAATCAATATTTACTACATGGCCAAACAGTGAGATAATATACAAAGATTCTCAAACATACAAAGATAAGAACAACATACCCTTAAGATTCACAGGTGACGCAGTCATCCCAAAAACACAAGGGCGTTTATCTTTCGGTGTTATATGATAGAACTCAGACATCACCAATGAGTAAGGATGTTTCTTTACAGCATGGTGACACTCATCCAGGATGAGAAGATGAATCGCTTCCATTTTCACAATACTATGCCTGAGGATATTCAGCAAAATCTGTGCAGTCATCACCAATACCTGCAATCAAAGAGGACACTCTATGTCACCATGAACAATAGAACACAAGCAAGCCAAAAAATCCGAGAATATTTTCTTCAATACGCACGTAAAAGGGAACTACAAAGTGGATGTGGTGAAGGTTACACCAATACATACATCTTTTGTATCGAATTCCCGTTGCCACCTCCGTGCATCCCAGAAATCTTGACCCATCTCTCCACAGTAATGGCCAACGTGGAACCCGGTGCCTTGTCGGATTACCTCTGCTTGCTGCAAAACCATTACAAAAGGTTAAAGATTGCAAGTATGGGATGTCCAACTCAGCCATAAGCAAGTGATGTATTCTCAATCCAAAGAAAGCACTTCATATGAGCACCAACTTTCAAATGATCTGACCGCATGACCCAATTTGAAACCCAGTCACAAACGACACTGAGAATACAGAGCATATACAACAATAAAAACAATCTGAAGTGCGATTATTCAAGCTTGTGCAAGAAGGGTGACAACATTCACTTTGTGTATTTTGGACACTAGAAACACCCCAGAGAGTGTCAACACAAAAGGGCTCTCAGCCCGATAGTAGAATCATCTAAAATTCATTCAACTTCCTTCAAGCCATGCATCGAAGGCAAGAAATCATCCATACACAAGCCTCATTTCCTTTAACCAACAATTGGCGATGGTGGTGAAAAGAATCCGTGAACACATCCACTATGGAATATAAACACTTGATGCACGAGAAAGTGAAGCTGCATTCTGCCATGATGGTGAAAATCATCAAGGAATCCAAACCCCTTCCCCTAATCAATGCATCAAAGGCAATAAAAAATGAAAAATGAAAAATGAAAATGAAAACTCTCCATGCGCATGCAAAAAGGAGACTCGTCCACTTATGCAATCATCAGCAATTGGAAATGATGATGACCATCAAGGAGTACCTGATACACTAACTGACGATGGGAGAGCATGAGAGCATGATGATGCACATATAGGATACCATGACCTGGTAGACAACGCCTATAACCAACAATTGGCGATGATGATGGAAGCGTCCACGTCCACTATGGAGTATGGACACTAGATGCACGAGAGAGAGAGAGAGAGAGAGAGAGAAGTTGCACTCTGCCACGATGACAAAATCATCATCGAAGTAATACAAACCCTTTGTCACTAACCAATGCATCAAAGGCATACAAAACTCTCCATGCGGATGGCAAAAAGGAAACTCATCAACTTCTGCAATCATCAGCAATTGGAGATGATGATGACCATCAAGAAGTACTAACTGAAGATGGGAGAGCATCATGATGATGATGACGATGATGATGCAAATATATATACATATATACATATATGTATATATATATATAACATCATGGCATAACACACCTGGTAGACGAGAGGGACTTTGGGCACCAGAAAAACAGCTAGCATCCGTTTGTGGTTGGGCTCCTGCTCCCGCATCAATTGGTGCTTATACTTCATCAGCAGCACAGCAATGAGGGTCTTTCCAGCTCCCGTCTCCAGGAATGCGATGGTATTCTTCACCTTGGCTTGCGCCAGAACTTCCAGCTGGTACGTCCTCGCTCTCTCCTCCCCCGATTTCTCACCTCCATTCTCCGCGCATTTCTTCACCACCTCCTTCCCGTCCCGCTCCCTCTCCCTTTCTCTCTCCCTTTCTCTATCCCTATCCCTATCCTTCTCCCTGTGGTACCGGGAACGATCCCTGTCGAGCTCGCGCTGATCCTGGCGGGATTTCAACAACACGTGACGCTGATCCCTGTCTGAGGACGAGGAGTTCGAGTTGGACCCCCGCCCTTCCATATCCCTGCTCCATGGCTTCTCCCCCCGCGTCTTCTCGCGGTAGGAGTGCTGCTGCTGCGGCTCTCTTGCGTCTCTCTCCGTCTCCCTCTGCTGGCGCCTCCGCTTTTCTTCACGCTCTCCTGCGCTCTCGTAGCCTCCTTCCTCCCTTTGCCTGTAATTCGCACCGCTCTCATCTTCTCTCATCCTGGAGCGAGACCGAGACCTTTCTCTTTCTCTTTCTCGACCTTCTCTATCTCTTCCTCTTTTCCAATTCTCATCGCGCTCCCGCCCGCGATCCCGCAGCTCCTCCCTGCACACGCGCTTGCTCCTATCGCAATTCGCAAACGAATTGCCCTGCTGCTCTGCTGCTCCATGTCGGTGTGCTTCCTCGGCCTCCAGAAAGCACGTCCGGGAGCGCCTTCTGTCGCTGTTTGTTTCGTTGTTTCGCTCCATCGCTCCGCTATCAATTTCCTCCTCGCTACTGATGATGAGTCCCTCTACAGCGCGGGGCTTCCGACTCCCAAAGCTCGGCTCCCCGGAGGAGCTCCACAGCTCTGGTTTGGCTATGGAGATTTAAGTGTGCTATCTCGCTTCCAACAGAAGCGAACACTCATAGCCGACCAGCGGTCGCCCGGTTGGTGCCTGTACGCTTCCTCCCCTCCGACCGGCGGACACCGCCCCCAGTGAACGCAGTGACTGCCACTGCCTCGAGGGCGCCGTCCCGGGCTACGACACCACGAACCGTCGCTATAGAATAGAGAGAGACCGTCCTACTACTACTGCAGTCCCGGCCTACTGAGTCGACGTCCCCCCCCCCCTTTGTTTATTAGTACTTTCGTATTGTAAAAGTTTAGGCGACTCTCCGGCCTTTCCTCCCTTTCTTCCCTTTTACATTACCTTGCCCAAAGGCTTGGGATTCCTTGGTGTTCGTGATATGTTTTTTTGTTGCAATTGGTGTTTCTTTGGATCGTGCGGGTGAGTTCGATCGAGGGACCAACCTACCCTCATCGTGCCTTATCCATGGCCCTACTCCAAGCACCGGTTCAATGTTGGGGGTGAGGGAAGGGGGGTTTAGGGTTTAAACAATTTGTGTTTTTGTCCACTTCCTTAAGTTGGTGACGTAGCTGATTTTGGGTTTTATGATTATTTTTCGGAAAGTCTAAACCTCGTGCCAATTGATCACACGGTGGATGATCTCCACCACATTAGCCTCATCACCCAATCTTTTACACCCTCTTCATGTACATATTTTAGTATTCCCCACTCATAAGTCGGGCATCATGAGGTGTTCTTTGGCGTTTCTATCCACACGTTTAAATTGGGTGACGTAGTTGATTTTTGAATTTCTACAAATCTAAAAACATCTACCTTTTTGACTACACGGATGATCTCCACCACATTGCCTTCATCGACCAATCTTTACACCCTCGCCATGTACATATTTTAATTATTCCAATCGTTGGTCGGGCATCATGGGGTGTTTTTAGGCATTTCCATCCACTCATTCGATAGATGACATGGTCAATCTTGAGTTTTATATTATATTATTTTTAAAATCTAAAATCATTCGCTTTCGATAGCGCAGATGAACTCCACCACATTAGCCTCTACACCTTATCCATGCGCATATTTTATTCATATTGCCAGTCGGACATCATGAGGTGTTTTTGGGTGTTTCCGCCCACTCATTTGATTGGCGACGTGGTCGATTCTTAGTTTTATAACTTATTTACTCTTATCTAGATCATTTTGGCCTTTTGATCGCGCAGATGAACTCCACCACATTAGCCACATCGACCTCTCTTACACCTTATCCATGCCCGTATGCCATTCCAATCACTAAGTCGGGCATCATGAGGTTTTGTTGCCCTCATTTGATTGAGGTCTGTAAAAAAACTTACAAACAACTTCCATCAAACCACGTGTCTTTCGTTGGAGGTATTAGTATCACCATAGGTCCCTTTATCCAAGCCCACATACACAATCTATTCCCAATTGCCAGTTACACATCATGAGGTTTTTTGGTGGCTTTCGCACACTCATTTGACAGAGGTGGTCAGTTAATTGGACTCATGTGAATCATGGTACTAACCTATTCCAATTCCAGCAGCAGCCACTGATGCAAGATCCCTACCCAAGAATGAATCACTGGTTGATGATTATATTTTCATTGGAAAATGTCAATCCCACATTTGGTCGATGAGTGCTACTGTCAATCAATCATGTAAATACAGCAGTACCCTTTCGTATTGCATTGAATTTCATCACAAGGCCATAAATTACATCTACTGTAGAGTAGGTCTTCCATACTACCTCCGCACTCGAGCCCTATTATTCGTCACCAGGGTGAATTATTATTCCTCACCGTGGTGTAATTATTTCGATATATTTGAACCCTTTTGTTGTTGTCTAAGCCAGTGTCTGGGGAACATAATCGGTTGAGATCCTGATGTTTCCAAATCCAACCAGTTACATGGTATGATCTTCTGGCTTTTCTTTATTAATAATGTGAGGTATATTCCATAGATTATCCTAGAATGATTGGCAAAATTTTCCTGAAGTCTTGAACTTCAACCAGCTATTTCTTAAACTCAGCCGGTTCATTTGTAACTAGGGGTTCGTTCTCCCCATTCATTGGTCTAAGCTACTAGGTACACCAAACATTGTCATGACTCCTAGCTAGCAGTCCCTTCAGTACATGAAGAGCAGTCTGACAATCTACAAAACATGAATAGTGTGCCTACAAATGGACAAAAATCACGCATGGCTGCATGCCCCTAATTTCAGAGATTCTTATGAAAATTTTGAGGTTCGTGACATCCTCTCTCCCCTCAGGGCTAACTTAGATTTTGTGCAGCTTTGGACCACGTAAACCCAGAGTAGATCCAGCTACAAATCACGTTTCATATATTCTATCACAATGAATACAAAATGCGAAACTGAATACTTGAAATGCTCCCAACACATTATTTGTGCACATCACCTGTAGCTTTGGCAGTCCATGTAATTGTCATCAAAATGAGAATGGCTGTGTTGTTGACTGTTGACTTAAGTTACGTAATTGGTGGTATGTCACATCAACCAAAGGCTAGTTATTACGCGGAGGCACTCAATGACATCTAGGGGAAGGAAAAAGTAGAATAATGTACAAAATGCATGATGAGAACTAGGAGTCATAGAATGTACAGGATACGAGGGAAATCATGCTCTTGTCGTCATTGTTGTCAAAAGGACACATGTGAACGAACCAGTCTCAAGAGGTCAAACAGGTAAGAAAAAGGATGAAAGAGAGAGCATGATGTGATCAAAATATGTTGAATTTCTCTTCCAAACGTCAAAAGTTGTTAAAAAGGAAAGGGGGGGTGGGAGGGGTGGGGGGCATGAAGGTGAAACCAACTACAGTAGGTATGCAACTATCATTTTCCTACGACTTGGAAGACAAATACATCCTCGCTTAATACTATTGCAGGAAGAGCAACCCGAACTCTTTGTGAACATGAGCCTAACTGTTACGGAATTGTACACAAGAAAGAAAAGAACTAAGGGGTTGAGGTGCACCAATGCGGCTAAAAGAGTAGGGTCTGGAGAGTTTCTAAATGTGCAAATTTAAATCACAGTACTAGACTAAGTGGGAATTCAGAAGCTGTTCATGCGCTTTAGATCTCTAGAGATGATTGTGGCCAGCCCACCAAGGGGAGGCTTCATCATGGCCCTATATTCTGCCTCATTGTAAGGTGCCTGCACAAATCTCAAGTAGGGCCGGAAAATGTCTACGCTCCTATTCTTCTGTTCCTCTAGTAGGGCTGCTTCGTCTTTCTTCTGTGAGTAAAAAATGGAAACAAAACCATCCCAAGGAGCTTTGCTTTGTTTTGTTCGAGCAGGAGCTGAGGATGATATTTCAGGATGGCAGTCTAACTCGGGTTCATCCTTCCTGAAACTAGAGCATTCGTCCTCCCTTATATCTGGTGACATGTAAGACGAGGGCAAAGTTACAGATGAAAAAGAGAAAGACCTTGTCCGTATGCTAGATATCAGCTCAGGGCCATCTGATAGCTTGCCTCGAGTTCTTAGCTCTTTCTTTTTGGGACTTGAACTTACTGGAGCAGTAGGACTTCCGTGTGGGCCTGCAGATAGTATGACATAGTTATCAGTTATTTGCAGAGGGAGTAGGAGGCAAATGCTCTAATTGACCTCAAGTGCACCAACAAGAAAGTGGCTGCAGATCATCAGTCACCACTACAACAACCACTATTAGTGAGTATCAGATTTTTACTGTTGGTGGCAGAACAATTGCCTAGAAGCTCATAGAAAACACATGATTCTCCTTGTGAATATGGAGGGATGGGGTTTAGAAAGACCTGATATCCTGTTGTTGGGGGAGATTGGTTGTTTGACATCATCTGAGCAGAAATTCGACTCTTTACGAGTTGGATCAGCAGAAGGTGATGTTGTAGAAGCAGCCCTTGGGGATAGCGGTGGCTTTGGGTTCTTCTTGTAGTCTCTCATATACGCAAAACTCAGTTTTCCCCTTGTTGGATGGTCAACAAACGTACACATTCCCTGTGTTTCTGTTCAGTCAGTTGTGACAACAAAATTTCCAGCGATCATTAAGCACCCACAATTGAACTCCTGATATTCAGATCATCTGTCACATCCCTAATACAATGTAAATCTACATCAAGGAAACCATCTCACCTTCCAAACGTGATAGAACATGGATGAGGCATCTAAAATGAAGGCTTTGGCCAGCCTCTCCGGATAGTGGTCAGCAAGGATCTTCAAAGTTGTGAGAATGCCACTGGGAGATGGTGCGCTGATTCTTGAGTAACCTGTAGCACTTTCCAAGAGAAATCAGAAGTGGTTGAAATTTGTAAAAGATCTTGTGCTACAATCTGCATGCAGTTAATTTGTATTTAAAAAAATGCTCCCAACAAGGTATTCGCCTCTTCATGAATAAACCGGATCATGACGGAAACAAATTTGAACTACAATGTCAGGATACTTTTGAACCCTGTAAAAACGGGGTCGGCAACCCTCTAAGTGGAGGCTTTAGGTGATTCTGCATCTGGCTCAATGTTCCTAGAGCACAAGATATTTGAGTGTCATAATAACTCCAGATTAATCTACTGTACTTGTTCAAGGCAGGTTTTATAAGGATGCCCTTCTTGCGTTTAAGTTTGTCAAACCTTTGCAAGTTCCATCTGCTAGCCACTGAAGAGCCTTATAAACAAAGCAAAAGGAAAGACATGTGAAATGTGTACCTCGAGCATCAAAAATAAGGACCCACTGGTCAACCCCTTGAGGCATGGCAGCAAGGGCCACCTCCATTGTGAAAATGAGATAGAGTAAATATCTGAATCAGAAGTGATAAATTCATTTCAGTATCATTGGCATGTAGGATTCTGGATGTATTTATTTTGAAGCAAACTTGAAAACAGTAAACAACAGGTATCCATGGAGTACGCCACCATTTGAACCTAAAGTGTTACAAGACAGCCACCTAATTCTCCCTTCTTTGTTCAGCTAGAACTCGTGCAATACAGACTTAATATACTAGAAGTAGTATTCAGATGATCTTCTATAATTCAATTAGAGGAGCTTACTGTTTATGTGTATGATTCAGGATGTGATCTGGTTTCTTCTTTATAACCTGCAATCACGACAGACACCACTATCAGCTTGTCTACACTGACACATACAAATCCATCTATGCAGTAATCCCTGTTGCTTTCGATTGGGAATCCATTGATGAAATTTTTTGACAAGCTATTAATTGCAAGTTGCGGAGCCAAAGGGCTGAATGCAAGATCTGATAGTAATTGCAAAGATTCAGTCTAGAGAAGGTGCAACCTTTTAGTTAAACCCATAGCGTTGCAAAATCCGGCAGGAAAACTGGAGGGCAATTCTAGCTTGAATAAGGTGTTTATTGTGGCCATTGTCATTATCTACCCAGATTAAAAGCATGTGAATGTTAAGTTAAATATAAGCCAAGATTACCACAACAGGTCTACCATCGTCGTCAAGGCCAGCAACATATGCAGCTCCTCCCGCAAGCTCAGCTGGAAATTCATCCGCTATCAAGTATCCTACACAACAAGGATAATTAATCATTCTTGTTACTTCTTCAGCTTGAAAGAAAGCCTAGACAACCTCCAAAAACCAGAATAAAAAATGCTGCTCTACTCAGAAGAAATGAAGGGATTGTTAGTAGTGGTACTCACCAATATTGATCTTTTCGCGCCAGTTGAGAGTTGCTCTAAGCATCCTCGCAGCTCTTCGGACATTGTTTGCACGAGCTTTCAAGTAACGCTGAATACAGGCGTCGTCACAGAACTCAAACTGCAGGGAGAAAAAGTACTTCAACATGCTTAGAACTACAGAAGCTTCAATAGCTTAGCTGAGAACAATCTTGTAAATTCTCGGACATCTCCAGACAATGTCCCAAGCTTGACAATGAACTATTTAGTACTCCGATGCCACTGGACAATGTTCGCAATGGAAATATAAACCTCGGAAAGAGCTCAAACGCACGCTCGTAAGAGAAATTAGCAGAGTAAGAAAAGTGTTTCAGGTGGAAACAACTCAATTGCGGCTCTTTAGCAATGGCGACAATGAGAAGTAAGTTTGTATGTGAAGTATAGTAGTAGGTAGTCTCGTGCCTGTTTCTTCGTTAGAGGCCCTTCTTTCTGCACAAGGCTCAGAACTTCTTTTATTTTTTCGTTGATGGTCGACTCCGGCTCCACTTTCGCGGGGGGAGGCGTAATAGGATTCCGTTCCATTTTCTACTTTGAAGCCAGGATCAACTCGCTTTACTACTGCCCCATGCTGCTGCTGCTGCTGCTCCCAATGCAGAAGAATAGAATCATTCCACGATGCAATGCAGAGAACAAGACCTCTTCTGACAAAAACGGCGCGGCGCAGCACCAGCTTTGCTCTTCTGTTTCTCGTGCGAGCAAAGGTACGTCTGAAACAATAATGCGTTATCGGATTCAGTTCCGGTATCAAATTTCTCAAACATCTCGCCCCTGTCCCTGTTCCAAATGGCTTCGGCGAACAGCCCCAGTCACAGTCACCTGTCAAACTCTTCCGCTCCGCCGCAGTTTCATCCCTGAACTACAAACCTCAAGAAAACACATCGCCAAACAGCAGCAGGTCCAGTACCTTATAATCTGCGTTTCCAGCACTCGCTGGTTGCCAGAAACTTGACAGAGCGCAGCAGGATCTCGCGACCACGCCGAAACTTATACCGCACGAAACACAACGCGGGACGAGCGAACGAAAGGTTGAACCACCTACTACCAGCGACTACTATTACTTTTGATGGCCAATACTAGTCAAGCTCCTTCCTACCACACGGACACTGCAAACCTGACACCATCCAGGGGGCAACCATCATCGCACGAAAGAACATCTGCCACACGCAATGATGCATCATAGATTTTCCCTCGTTCCAAACCAGCACAAAAAGTATAACACATCAAACATATCAAACAAAAAAATTAAAAACCCACACACATTCCACAAAAATTCACCCGCGACTGCAAAAACGCAATGATGCTTGATCGATTTGAGTCTCCTCATTCCAAACTCACTAGCACAAAATTTTAATAAGTAATAAACATATGAAACTAAACAAATTGAAAACAGACAATAGAGGCGTTTTAAAAATCAAAAAAAAAAAAAACTGCGGTGACTGCAACAACTACTTACACATCTCATTATATAAAAAAACACCGAATACTAATGCCATTCCTGACTACTCTACAAACCTCCTTGCACTCCCTCCTCTACACAACCACCGGATGCAACACAATTTTTCCTACACTCCACTCCACTCACATTGCTCCCAATCACCTCCCAAACCAACCAGAACACAAATAGCTACAGAAATAGTCCTCTTACCACTCTTGTAAACACCTCCGCGCTCTCTCTCTCTCCCCCTCTCGCTTCTCTCTCACTTCCTCCCTGCCCTGCTGATCCAACACAAATTTTCGTACACTTAACTCGCCGCCTCCACAAACCAAAAAAAAATGGCCATAAACCTATAGCCATTGCCAGCCTGAGAGCTCCATGCGCAGCATTCTGGAACCGCCACCAAATTTTCGCAATCTTAGCTCGTTCGCTAGCTCTAGAAAGAGCTCCCGCAACGAGCATTGATCGGCGATCGGCGATCGTGCGTCGCGGTGAAGTGAAGAGCGGGCAGACGGGCCATGGGAAGAGCGAGCGAGAGGAGTAACAGGGAAACAGAGAAGAGAGAGAAGAGTGGGCTGCTAGAGAGAGAGTGTGGCTCCCCTCCATTGCTGCCAACTACGTGGGAAGGGAAGGGAAGGGAAGGGAATGAGGGATCAAATCTTTACGACGCCTCATTTACTTTACTCCCCATTTAAGAGTAGTAATTACTGCCTTCCTTCATGGAGGGGTGCTGTCATGGCCCTTCATTTCCCCTTGGAATCCAATCGTGAAGACGCCAAGAAACCCGAGCCGGCACCCCATTGCCGGGCCTCCTTACGCTCCTCTATTACTATCCCCCATTCCCCCCCCCCCTCCTTCATGTTTGGAGAAGTTACGGACTATGTAAGGTAAGTGGGGCCTTATACGGACACTTTTAGCCCGGCATCCACTTCATGTTGAAGAATAGGAAGAAATTTTGACTCTTGATGTTGCCCTTGGGATGAACTATATGGTGTTGCTCATACGACGTAATCATAGAATGGGTATCATGAGAACTAGAGGATTCCGAAGAGTATTGCTTTCTTTTAAAGGTGAAGATCTCGAACTTGTGGACAAGCTCTTGGATGGATTCTCACACAACGCATTAAGACCTGGATACCTCCAATGTGATTGGGTGGATCGTAGGTGGTAGGGTGCATCGGAAATGACGTGCTAGGGAGGCCGCCCATTTGAACATTGCTATGGTCTCAGGGACCTTAACCTAGAAGTTCTCATGGGATCCGGGTTGAGGCCTTGGTTTAAGCCGTCCCCACTTCCCATAGGATACAAACACACACAATTGGGGCGAGATGAGTAGGAAATCCAAACCATGCATGTATCCGATTCATGTGTGTAGCCAACTTTGTTGATAATTTTAGGGAGCTCATGTGAATATTTAATTCATTGTCGAAGTGAGGATCACTTTTCTTCTTAAATGATAAGTAGGTTTCCCCACCTACCCCTCTCTTACCCCCCCCCCCAAACAACCAATTATATTGAGTGTTGAGTCTAAAATGGTTAAAAATATTTTGATCACGTAGGCCAATATCCTTTGAGCACATGTCTTTTTTGGTGTTTGTTCTTAGATTCACACTTGACCATGCAACACTCAAGTAGAAGCGTTTGTTTAAGACAAGCAGCCAAAACATGGCCGCTTCCCTCATGTACCTGACCGCCAAGAGGAGAGTAGATAACAAGAAAAAAGGAATTCACCCACTCAAGCCCGAGCCCAAATACAGTCGCATTGTTGGTTGGTTTGTGGACATAATTTGGAGGTTTTGGGATGCAATGCATCTACGTGTGCATGTGATGACACATGAGAACTGTTAAAAGTGCTCCAATGGTTGGATGAGCAACTGGCTATGAAAATATGCACGCTAACATTACAATACTTGTACTATGCTCTTTGTAAGCGGGTTCACGTGGTCAACATTGACTTCAACCCTGCAAAAGCACACATTAAACCATACACTAGTTAGATCGAACACTCAACATGTAATGGTTTGTTTTCTAAAGTTATAAAAAATTAAATATGTCTCAATTGGATATCGGTCGATGAGAGGTCAACTGATATTCAAAGTAAAATTGGACCAAGAACCAACCCAAAATTACAACATGTTGAATTTTTACGGATGAGAAGGAAATGTTGCATATGAGTGTGCCTCCCATCCATCCATCCATCCAATGTCAAAACTCGAACCCTTCGTGAACGTAAAGCAAAGAAGACATTTGAAGCACGTACTATCGATATATGTATATCTATTATTAGACCGATGACAGGCTCTGGTAGCATGCAGAGAGGCCCGGGCAGCACTGTTGCGATCCTTTAAAGTTTCATTAAAATAAAGCTATTAAAAAAAAGTCACAGTAACTCTAACTAGGCTACTGTAGTGATTATTTTTCTCTGTACATACATAAGTTACTTACGTGCCGTGTGTCCTCGAACTCCCGCCATTCTACCGTACAACAAATTTTACTGGCCGAGTAAACATATTATTTAGTATAAAAATCATAAGAGATTACGGCCCTAAACACGTGGTTTAGTGTGGCCCATACCACACTAATTGTCTTGCATTTAATGGGTGGCGACTATTAAGGGTGTCGTATGGTATTTGGTTGGTGCTAAGGTAGATGTGCCTAACTCCAACACAACAATAGCATGTGTGATATGTGGTTAGGTGTGGATCTAAGGGTCACTTCACACACGAGACCGCGAGCCCGTGACCATAACACTTTGAGCACTCTCATTGGTGGAAATGGTGGAGCCGGTCCAAGTTCCCTTCACACTACGCTTGAGGGACCAATGGAGTATGTGAATGCATGATGGATGTAAAGTCTATATGGATTTCTACATGGCATCCAATGGATCGTGTTTCGTGGTCACTTGGATTGTTTTCCAGAAACCATCTCTTGGAGGTAGGCCTAACACAAAACCATCGGGAGACCATGGCGCTCCGAACGCTCACAACCGTTGATGTATTCTATTTTATCATGTTAGATAATAGAAATAGAAATCCGTTGAAATAGCGTTTAGTTGAGGGCCCAAATTGAGGGTCCGTGACCACGCTTCATGATTTTGGAGGTGTCTTGGGACGGCCTTTGGACACTTTCTTTTGGGTCTCACAGATTCATGGTCATGACTCTTGGCTCGTGTGTGAAGTGGCCCTAAATAACATACACCAAAAAGAGAGGTGCTTGAAAGAGATTTGACCATGTGTAAAAATAATCGATCGTTCTAGGTTTAATAGTCAACATGATCATGCGCCCCGGGGGGGGGGGGGGGGAGCACCTATATGATCACTTAATGAGCACAATAACCTTTGAGTTGACTATGACTATGATATTCATATGAGCTCTGAAAATCATGAGGCAAGTAACTACAAGCACAATTTAGTTTTGCTAACCATCTCGCACTAATTGTGTGTTCCATATCCTAAGAGAAGTGAGTGGAAAGAGAAAATTAATGATCCAAATAACACATGTCTGCCTACATGACGAGTCATAGACTCTAAGTAACATGGCACACCTATTTTAGGGCATGTTTACACTCCATTGATTATTCCGATTAGAACGTGTGGTACTAATTCTCAAAAAACGAGCAATATTTTGCCAAGTCTCAAAACTAGTGAGGGTTGAAATCTTTACTGAGCGAAACTAAATTCACAAATACATGCTCGTTTACCATACATTCAAGAAATTTAATGCGTGCTCTAAGATGCTTGTAGAGTGACTAAAAAATTTTATATCAAACACATGCTTGTTAGTGAATATTGCCAGGGTGAATAGTTTTGGTACTCTTAGTGGATAGTGTTGCTATGATGATTACTTTCAATGAAAAATGCCAAGACAAGCATTGCTTCCTATATCATTTGGTGGCACTAGTTTCATAGCAAAAGGAAACTTAGTTTTAATTTCACCGATGCTCCACACAAACTGTTAGACCTCCCTCACTAATTGGGAAAATTATTGTAGTGATTACAATAGTGACCATCAATTTCCAAACTCTCTCATTGGTTGAGAAAGTGAGTGGTAATCCCACTTTGGTTTATGCAAGGTCATCAAAAACAAAAGTCACACTATCACAAAATCAATGAGAAAGTGACAAGGAATCATTCATGTCTATAAATGGATTATGTGTTGTGGTTATTTGTGGTGAGACAACCCAACCATGTCGTCTCTACATAAAATAAAGGTGGTCGTGTCACGGGGACATTTATACTTAACAACATATGTTTATTGGACACTGGATTTTAGCAAATCATTGTTCATAGTTAGTGGGTTTATTTTTATTGTTATATAAAAAATAAAAACACTATGCCTTGGTCTGAGTGCATGGCACAACTATATCACTGACCAAGGCTTCTAAAATGTGACGTGATTTCTCTTGGTCATGGTCTACGAATTGCTGACCATGCCCAAGAAAAAAAAAATCCTTTCTCAAGGACCTTGGTCACATGAGTAAAACAACCCTTAATTCCACAGTACATCATATAGTCAACGGAGCACAATCCTAAGTCAAGGTGGGTTCAACCCGAAAATGCCTACAATATTTTATTTTATTTTAAATATTTTTTTTTGTTCCGCAACCTACACATCCCGCGGATCTTGCTTCTTCTTTTACTTTAAAGTAATCCCCTTTTTCTATACACATAGCTATTGGATTGTTTATCACCTTCACATGCTTGATTGTGATGTTGTGTGTGCATAATTATGTCACATACATCTTGAAGTACTCACATCTCAACCATCTTGTTGACAATTTGATCATTTCCAAGGCCACATTATGCTTGCAACCTCCCACCAATCCATGGTAAATATAATATCAACCAATCTAGATTTTCATAAAAACATTGGAAATTGAGATTACGGTGTTTAATATTCAATATAGGAAGATCAAAGACGTTTTCAAATCATATGAACGTAGTTCGATAATGGTGCATGGCAACCATTGTTTGTAACCTAAATTCTCAATAAACCTTTGAAAATGTTATTCTAAAACACACCTTAGGCAATGCTTTACCCCTCAAGTCCTCTTAAGCATTTATTTAGAGGTTTAATATGAATGACCCAGACATTGAAAATTTGTATCCTCTGAAGAATGGAACTAACTATAGAAGAGCTACTTACTTGGTTAGGATAGTTGAAGGTGGACATTTTGTTCATTAGGTCATACAAGTACACATTCTGTTCCAAAATGATTGTCCTACCCCCTAGAGTTTTCTGATCCAAGATGATTGTGAAGGTTCAAATGTTTATAGATTTTGTTGATGTAGAAATTGTTTGGCACACCAGATTGTTTGGCAGAATTTTCTACGTCAGCAACATCAATAAACATTTGAACTCGGACAATCGTTTTGGGACAAAGGGAGTAGATTCCAAGTTTGAGGGGGAGCAATAGAATCTTTACCGGAAGAAAGAGGTTGCGATAAAGAGTTTTAATAAATTTACAGCTACTTCTCGAAAACATCATGGTACATATCATGAGTGCTCAACACAAACGGGGAATCCTAGATTTGAAAGAGAATGTTGCTCATGTGATATTTGGTCCCACAAAGCCCCAACCAAGGAGTTGTGTGTGTTATGAAAGTTGTCATGATGTCAAAAGAATTTGCTTTCAATGTCAAATTTTGGGACACATTAAGTGTGATTGAGTGGATGACTTCCACCATGGATATACCCTCCACATGTTATTTTTTTTTAAGGGTGTTCTTGACATGGTTTTGCAAACCGTCGGTTGAGAGCCAATTCAGTGTAATTTTTTTTTAAAAAAAATCCTAAAACCATTGAATGTTGATTTCTTTGGTTAATGTCAAACCTCACTTTATTGACCTATAATAATTATCAAAGTTTAACCACATCACCACTTCCGTAACATTACTCCGCTAATGAGTCGTGTTTGTGGACCCGACAATAGATTCGAGAATAGAATCTCCGGTTGTCGGAATCCCACTACAACCAGGCTAAAACTGAAGTCAAAACAACTGCACATAAGCTCATCGACGAGTAACACTATGGTTTGCAAGACCATGTGGATGTTTGTCATTGGTTATTGAGGAGCATGGAAGAAAAAAAGGAGCATACTTTTGTGGACAAGTTCAACCCAATAGATCCCTACATAAGATTCACATGTTGACCATGTCCTCATTTGCGCGTAAATTACAAAACTCATTTTGAATTATTGTGAGCAACTATTGAGAGAAATTAGGTAATCAAACAATACATCACATTCTTCTCGTTCAAAGCATTTGCAACGAATCCACCATGGACCACGAACCTAGAATGGGTCATGGACTAAAAAAATTATCATCCATATGCGTGCCCGGACGGATGGATGGACGGATGGACGGAGCGCAGGTAAATAAGCAATACGTTGTGTCATCGAGCCATGGGAACAAAACAAGACGGGAATCATCTAATTTCTCGCTTTTCATCCACGATTTGGGACCCAAATTAGGGGGAAGTTCCGGCCGCCGACCCGGCTAAGTAGCCGGGTTCCCGGGCCGATTTCGGGGGCCCGGCAGCCAGCATGTCCTTGGTGGTACTGTTTCCCGGCAAAACCGTGCATGGCTAGTGAGTTTAAAAAGACATGCACACTTTGCACACCCCGGAATTCCATGAGGGTTAGGGTTTCATGGTGTCTAAGGTAGAAAGAAATCCCATGACCCGTGAAAATAAGGTGATTCGCATTGAAGATTGGGTCTGACAATCATGACATAATTTTCCAAGATAGACGCGAAGGATTCATGAAGAATGAATGCAAGTTGTTTCATACTTTTATGTTCTATATATTAAAAAAAATGTTACAATTTTTCAAAGTGGAAAGTTGTCCAACCCCCTACTCGTTCACTAGATTCTCCCTACACCGAACACGGTAATATGCATTCCCATACAGAAACATCGTCTAAATCGGTTACTTCATGAGTTACATTAAGACTTGACTCTCATTGGCTACACTAAGTGTGCACGCATTGAAGTTGTTGCCAAGCCATGATTTGTTTTGGAAATGGCACTTCACCATTATGACGGCGGTCTAAGCTTAGTGCACGGCTAGAGGGTGGTTAACGGGTTATGGTATTTCTACCTTATGTAAACTCGCCATTAAAAAGCGATGTAAACCACACTGAATATGGTGACGTTTAGTGTGACATGGTTGTTTATGTCACAATGGTAATTTTTCGAACGACACTTCTAAATAAATCAATAACCAACGTTAGGGACTCCGACGTGAATTAATCCAAGCTTGTTGGATCTACCCCGCTCAAGGATCCTCTTGGTGCAGGGTGGGGTTTACTGCCTACCTTGCGGTGGGTGGGCTCTTGGCTTCCTACCTAATTAGTTAGTTTTCTTGTCAAGCAGAGAGAAGATTTCACAGCGAAAAATCGAACCGCCAACCACTCGATTCGGAAATGGATACCTCTCCACTACCACCCAGTAGGTTAGGGTCATCTCGGACCTGATCACACTTCTTATGAATAAGTGGACAAGTATTGTCATGAATGATGGATGATAACTTCAAGTTCATCCATTGCCCAAAACCTTGCTTGCTCTTGTTTGTCCACTCTTCTCTAGGTTAACTTGTCTCCGCCCTAACGACTCCTCCTTTCACAACGTGCTTGAGAGTTTGCTTGTAGGGTTGGCTTGAGAGTTTACAATCCAAATTTCGAAGGTGTTGAAGAACACGTTTATAGATTTTTCATCACATGATTCAACCATGGCCTAAGTCCGAAGTCATAGAGATCTTAAGGAGCACTAAGGGTACGGTGTCCTTGGGTACGACTTGTCTCCAAAATCATGAGTGGAAAGCTCGCTTTTACAAGGCGTGATGAAGTAGAGGTCGATGGTGGTCTTATACATGACTTAGAGTTGGATGACAAGTTGTTGCACGTACAAGCTACTTCTATGATGGACTTTGGTGAGAAGGAAGGTGGTTATGTAGAAGGTGGTTCTATGAAGGACAATAATACGTTGAGGCGATTTACAAATGATGCATATTTGTTTTGTGTCACATATAATGAGCATGGATTTGTTGCTTCAAGTGTTTATTCTCAAGGGTATGATCATGATACTAATGACAATGGGAAGCTTCTACACATGAGGATGTTGGTACATCATAACTTATATCCCAACTTTATTCTTCTATTCACAACTTAACTATGTGAACTCCTAAATTGTGAACTCAAAAACAAATAATGTTAGTACATGGAATTGTGAGAACCGGAAATTTATGATTAATATTTGGATGAAAAATCACTTAGTAAGTGACAGTAATTGTAACACTGCGAATCTATAATTCCCATAACAAAATCACAAAGAATCACAAGTTTTGTTAGGTTAACATTTAGTGTTGGTGGCAGTACATTGCAGTTACAATTAGTATTAAGCAAGACAACTAGAATTTGGTGACACTAAATATCATGTTTAGTGTACTCTATTGCGAAATTGAAATGGGAATCATATTATAGCATGAAACTGACTACTTTTAGGCAAATTGACTTTAGAAAGTAGCATCACGAACCCCACATTAGTGTAATGGAGTCCATCTGGAACGAATAATCCATCAATCTTATAGGAGACTTGTTTTTACTAGGACCCCTTCATCCACGATGGATGAGTTTGATCATAATCAAAACTCTAAGAAATGAACCGCATCACATATTCTTATTCAAAGAAAAAAAATACAAAAGTAGTTGAAGCATTTCAATGAATAACTAGTTGATAATAAAGAAGTAAGGATAGCGACCGAGTTGGCTCCATCTTTCTCTCCATTCACTATACCCACCATGAATCATGTAAGCTCCCCCGGGGAGGTTAATCTAAGGGATGTTGGTTTTTTTTAATTAGGGTTCATGACCAAAGAAACTCTTGGGAATCGAACACTCCTATTCGGTTGAGAGAATTTATTTTGGATCTAAGGAGTTTCACACTACTAGGGTTTGAATCCAAAATATACAAATAAAAGTGGTGCTAAGTGTGGCACGTGACTCTCCCACAATAAAAACATTTCATTCAATTTGAGAAATCAAATTCCAAATTTGGATCCAATCTTAAGTCTTGAAGTAAGGTTAAATAGAAAATTATATTAGAATCTCGTTTTTTCCTTTACAAAAAATGAAGTTTTGTGATGAATAAACTCTTCAAAAACAAATTCTACAAATTCCCAAACAACAATCAACACATAAATCGCCATGGTCTTACGGTCTAACTGACCATGTTGCACACCACTGCCAATTCATGGCTCAAAATTTCATCTCAAAACCCAGTGTAATCATTTAGCACATCCATAATGAAGCACCCACAAAAATTGGACTGGAAATCATACCTCCCCTAATTCAGTTATGGTTTTATAGAAAGGTGCACATTTGCTGACTCCTTAATTGAATGCACAAGTCCTCCTGATTCGTGTTCTTTATTGGGTGTAGAGTAGTTAATAATATTCAAAGACGTAGTCCAATCTCTTTGCAAACATGTGTCTTTATGACGGTTGCTCTATGATCCTCACCGAGCCACAATATAACAATCAAAATCTAGAAGTCCAATTAAGAGGACCAATTAAACAACACCTGCATATATATATATATATATATACCATATGTGATTGAAATTTGCAACGTATGATTACGTCTCGTAGTAATGGTGGGAAACTTTGGGGGGAAAAAAGCTGCCCGGACCAAAAGGCTTGAGTTATTTTCATTTATGTAGTTACCTTTCACTTTTATAAAAAAGTTTCTTATCATTAAAAGTTGCGGCGAGAAAGGTAGACAATGTAACATAAATGTGGGCATCATGATGGGATTTATCCACACTTTTGCAAACAGAAATGAGTGTGATGGTTGGCTTTTAACATAAGTGGAGTTTAAGGGACGGGCACGGCATTGAAAAACTTTATGGTATTACAAGGGAGGCTTTCCGATATGGTCGAGGCCCGTGACCATGAAATTGTGAGGGCCCTTGAAACTCATCCCGCGACATCCCGCCACAGGGCGGGCTCTCAACCGAATGATGCTATTTGATTATCATCTTATGTACAATGTGGGTTGTGTCTTACACCGATAGTTTTAATATACCAAGGGTTGTTAGATTTTAAAGTGCCATGATCTTCCAGTTTTGTGTTAGGGTCACTTCGTATGTGAGGCCGAAGGTCTGTGATTGTTGTCATTCTAAGATTCCTCATTGGTCAAAAAGGTCAAGACCGTCCAATTCACTTCACACTAGAGGGTGAAGACCTAAGGGTCCAAAATAATTATTGTGGATGAAAAGTTTACATGGATGCCTTCATGAGAGACTATGGACAATGTTTCTTGTCTGTCCAAATTTGCATCAAGCCCACCTCCAAGAGGAAGGCTTAATGCAAACCCAAGCAAACCTTGTCTGTCAAACAACTGGTACGACATTTGGATGAGAGTCAAGGTCCCTCACAATTACATGGTCACGGGCCTTGGCTCGTGTGTGAAGTGGCCCTTAGACTTGACACAACATTAGATAGACCTTGAAACTTATCCAATTCAATTTCATGAAGGACTCCATGTTAGTTTTCCACCCATTCAAACTCCCTTGGTCCCTCTACTGCAAAGTGAATTGGGACATACTCGACATTCTCCACAAATGAGAGATTTTAGATTTCAAAGGTCATGGGCCCTCAAGCTCAAGTGTAAAGCGGAGTGGGATGGTATCTTGACAGTCTCCACCAATAAGGGAGGTTTTAGATTTCAATGGTCACGGACCCTTGACCTCTATTATAAAGTGAAGTGGGACAGTGTCGACATTCTCCACCAATGAAAGATTTTAGGATGCAAACATCATGGACCATCGAACTCTACATAGTGCAAAATGAAGTAGGGACGATCTCAACATTCTCCACCAATGAGGGATTTTAGATTTCAATGGTCATGGGCCCTCAAGCTCTAGTGTAAAGTGTCCCTCATACAAATTGCTACACTAAATATGATATTTAGTGCCACATACTATCTGGAATTACGCAAAGCTATGTCTATTTATTGTATATCTTGTATTTTACCAACAAATGTTAAATTGGTTATGTGGACATTATGGAACATTAACAATTCTACTTGGTGACAAATTACATCAATAGTAAAAAGATTTAGCACTATGTAATCCAAATAGTAGGTGACACTAAATATCATAGTTAGTGTAGCTATTGGGTGACAATGTTTTGAAGCAGCACAAAGGGATTGATTGGTTATTTCACTAGGCCTGGAGTTTGGAATTGGTCAGCCACTTTGTACGAGGAGTAAAGTACTTTCCTCTTTTGATTTTCGCTATTTTTTTTCAAGGAGTCTTCAAGTGCATTAATTAAAGTGCAATGCTAAGTTGGTTGTTAAGGTGTGTATGTTGTGCCTTAGGAGGTCACTTGGTCTTGTGTGGTTAGCTAATTTGGGGCTTTTAATTGAATGTCGATTTTTGTGTGCAGATATCCACTTCCTTTTTCTTTTCTTTTTCTTTTTCTTTTTCTTTTTGGGAACATAGGAGGAGCTTGACAACCTGGTTGGTTTCCGTCAAGTAAAGAGACGATTTCATGGTTGGGGATCGAACCGCCATCCACACCGTTTCGGTTTGAGTACCTTTCCACTATCATGTGGCAGTTTTGGGGTCATCTCGGATCAGATGTCACTTTCGTTCATAAAATTTGATGTTGGCATTTGAAGAAAGAGGGGCAGGGGATCACTTTGGCATCACTTTTAATTATGGAGCTCATGAGTGATTGGTCACTTTGTACGAGGAATAAGCTCTTAGCTCTTTTGTATGTTGATTTTATCTAGGCGCTTTGAAGTGCTTTAGTAAAATTCACATACAAAATTGGGTATGAATGTATGTGTGTGTGCATGTCTTGTGTGTCACAAGTCATACGTACGTGGCAAGCTAGTTTGGGAGTTTTAATGAGTCTTTGTGTGCAAATGGCCAATTTCATTCACGGAACTTGATGTCAATAGTTGAGGAAGAGGGAGGGGGAAGGGGGGGGGGGACCACTTTGGATCACTTCCAAGTGAAGAGGGAACAAATTTTTATTTTGTTACTACTTGGGAGTATGGGACCACTTTGTACACCATGTGTGTGTTTATGTAGTGCTTTGTCTTAATGTGACTAGCTAGTTTGGGGTTTCAAACGGACACCGATTTATGTGTCATATGTCCACTTTCATTTATGAAACTTGACATCGGCAATTGAAGAAATAGTGGAATCACTTTGTAACCACTTTGGGACCAAATTTCATATATCCAACACATGCCTCAAAAGTAAAGTTTCCAACACAAAGATATCCTTGGTGGCAAACTAATCTCTTACACATTGCCTGTCACCAAAACAAACAACACAAAAATTCCATTTTAAGCACAAGTGAATCTTGAAATGTCTTCCCCTAAATGATGTGCTACAAAGACTTCTTCTTCTTCTTCTTCTTCTTCTTCCAAACACCACACCATTTATGGTACTTAATGTCAAGTGTGTAATACTGTCACTTACCCTATTTTGAGGCGTATGCTTATGTTGAAGATTAACAACTTCACCCATAATTGGTAGCTCAAGACACTTGGCATTCAAGTGCGCTTATTAATATCTTGGCATGAGCATGTTCAATCACTAGAGGAAATCATGTCCAAATGAACCATGTAGGGTAGCTAAAATTGTGGTGGAAACGGTCACCGGTAGCCAATTTGTGCAATATCGGGTGTAGTCTCGATGGCAAAGTCAAAAGGCCAGTTTTATGGTGGGGTTCAATGTTTTAGTGACACAATATGATGTGAGGGTGAGTGTCTTCATTGTGGATGATGCATATCAAATGCCAAATACACTGATGAAGGGCGAGTGTATTGAGTTTGGAGTGCACCTCTCCACCCCCATCATGGGCAGTGATTCAGGTGTAGAGAGCTCGTGTGTAGGTGTTGCTTGGTGGATGTTGGGTAGATTATGGGTGATGACATGTTGGTGTTTAGTTGTTGTTGGGTTGGGTATCGGTGGGAGTTTTGGTTTAGGGTGTTGACTGGGTGGCTAATTTGCTATTCTTAGTTGTTGGTTAACATATCACAATATTTAATTATTATTTTATAAATAGATTGTGAAATACAAAATGAATATGATTTTAAATAAACCATTTCCATGTGACAACATTCAATATGCAACATTGGGTTTGTATTGCCTCATTTGCATTAATGCCCTTGAAATTATCTACCTATGTTAGCCTTCAAAAAACCTACGAAAATATAAAACTTATGATCCAAAATATGTATCAAACATTCAATATAAGCATGCATTTAATCTCCTACACCTTCAAAATATGAAAATATTCAACTCTAACACACATTTGACCTCCTCCACCTTAAAAAAGAACGAAAATCCAAAAAAATAAAGTATGTGTGCCTCAATGATTGAGCATCACCATGCATTTGACCTTCTACACCTTCAAAAGGCCAAAACTCACAAAACTAAGCTCTTGGGCTTCAGAGTATGCTTCAAACATTCAAAATCAAAACACATTTGATCTCGTACACCTACAAAATACCAAAACCCACAAAATAAAACTCTTGGGCTTCAAAATATGCATTGACAATTGAACATCAACACACGTTTGACGTCTTACACCTTTAAAAAACCAAAACCCACAAAACAATAGCACTTGAGCTTCATAATATGTATCAAACAATCAACATAAGCACACAATTGACATCCTACACCTTCATAAAACCAAAACCCACAAAAATAAAGCTCTTGGGCTTCAAAGTATGCTTGAACAATTAAACACCATCACACATTTGACCTCCAAAATCAAATTTAAAGAACCAAACAAACACAATTGAAAAAGGAAGAACAAGTTACCTTGAAAATGGTCACTATAACCAAGAGCACCAAAAATATGCGTATCAAAGGGAAAAGGGGAGGGAGGGAGAATAACAACAATAGAGGGAAGGGAGATAGATGATGGCAATGACATTTAAGTTTTACTGAGTAATGTTTAAGGTTTAGGTGTTGAAGTTATTCTTACTAGGTCACGACATAGAATGCCACCCTTTGCCACCTGAGGAGAGATGGTGTCCACCAAAGGAAAGGTTAGCAAAGTCCTAAGAAGCAGACATGTGGTTGGTGACAACCAAACCCTGAAATGATGGACAACAACCCACAAAGGGCAACCACCAAGACCAGTACAAATTGCAACCAAGAAACATGAACTAGCAAGTCACTCTCCACCCAACCCACAAAATTGGCTATTGAAGTGCTACTGAAACGGCGGTGCCTAGCTAGAAAGGTTGACATTGCAACCACATGAACCCAAAATGAGTTCAAACCCAAAATGTTTTAGTCAGAACGGCGATGGACATGGGCGCTACCAACATTGTGGCACATACTTGCTTTGGACATACCTTCCTCCAATTAATAGTGTTATGAGGTGCATGCCTTTGTTACACATTGATCTACACGTTGACTACCCTGTACACAAATGACACGTGCCATTAGTACGCTGAAAAACATCTTCCCTCTACATGCTAAAATGCAAGACTATCATCTAACGTATTCCAATGAGCTACTCTAAATACCACGATGTAGATAATTTTTCACTAAAAAAAAAACTTATGTTAACGAATGGAATCATATTGGCAATTAACGAGCGTGACACTTTGAAACCTCTAGACATCTAGTTTCGGCCTTTTGCAAATAGTGCACGTGACACTAAACACCATAAATGGTGTACTACTTCCAGGTTCAACAACATTAACATAAAAAACAAGTTCAATCGGGAAAGTTCAAGGTGATGTGATACTTTACTCATTCCAACTACAAGAAGGGGGAAAAAAAAACCCTAAGAATCACTCACGGCATGTAAGGGTTGAGCTTATGTGTGAGATGGAGTTAACTTCGAGCCTAAATTGAGGTGGATGTAATTTAATAATCTCATGTTGTACTCAAGCACAAGCCTTCGAGTCGAACATCGAGACTCAAGTTACTCAAGAACTTTTAAATTTGGTTTAGTTCTTAGGGTCTTCAATTGAAACCGTTTTGAAGCATAATATACCGATTTTTTAAGTACAAACTTTCGGTTATGCTTGAGTCACATGCGTGGTAAACATAATGACTTGGATATTGTACCAAATTGAGATCCGCAGTCGGGTACTAATTAAGCTCACATACTTTGGAGAGAGGCTTGTCAAAATGGCCAAAAACGTAGGTCAAATCGAGAAAAAGCGCGTGGGATAACTAAAGGCACCCAAGGAATGTCTGCTATTACTTACTTTATATACTAGAAGGGCATATGAAAACGATCCTTAAATAAGCCCAAAAGAACAATCGCATTCTAAGAGGCTGGGTTCTAAATGTAGCTTAGACAATTTAGGCCTGTGTCTGGGGAGACTTTTTGGACATACTGTAGTCGGTTGAAATCCTAGTGTTTCCAAATCCAACCGGTTGTTTACATATCGACATCTTTTGGTTTCTCTTCTTTAAATTGGGAGATGTTCTATAAATTCTTCTAAAAATGATGGATAGTTTTCCTCAAGTCTTCAATTTCAACTACACTAAATATGATATTTAGTGTTTGATTATATTTAATGTTGTTACCACCCTACCCTGCTCAACACTAATATCCAATTCCTTGACAATTAGTGTTAGAAGATTTGCTAGAAGATATGTTGGATTCTCCTTCCATCATTGTTATCTTTTTTTTTTTGGTTTCATATCTTTACTAACATTAAATTTAAACACGTGACTTTTGCATATTATCATAGTTGATATTTAGTGTATGTGTTTACATTTAACGTTACTTACTTCCATAGGGTTATTGACATTTAGTGTATGCGTTCGTAATTAGTGTATCATATTTAGTGTAGTTATTTCTCAAACTCAATTGGTTCATCTATATGTAGCAGCCGGTTCGTCATGTTCATTGATTTAGGCAACCTCGGTTGGGTAAAGACTCCATTCCAAATTTTGTTTACACTAGCATTCTAACATCATTCTTTCTAACCATTTATTTCATCGTCTTTAGCCTACTCCTTGCTTAGTGACGAGTGCATTTCCAACCACTAGATCTTTGTAAGCAACTCCCATATGCAATTGGGATAAATCCTCCATGGAATCTAGATTCCATGTATCCCAAGACAACTTAGAGAGTGCATCCATTAAATCCTCCAATTCTCTCTCTAACTCTCGTTTCGTGTCGTATTCAAACCGGTGTGCCATGTTTCTTGAAGTGGTCTCCATGACTTGCCATAAAGCAACAAGTGTCCCATGTCACCTTCTAAGGTTGCCCATTCATTGATTGTGATAAAACTTGTGAAGATATAATATATTTACATAATATCAATATTGATGTATGTTACATCATTATATTTAATGTGCATGGTAACATGGGACGGGCATTAAAGTTGGAGGTGGTACACTAATAAAGCACTACATGTATGTGAATGCACTAGGCAATTGACGAAAGTATTTAACGAGGCAAAGAGGTAGACCATACACAACTTGCATGTAAAGAGCCAATGCCATGGTAGAGAGGAGAAAGCCTGATCCACCATGTAACCTCTATATTAACAATGATGTTAATATGGAGTACCTAGTTTGTTGTCAAACAATACCCGAGCATTGGTATGCATTAAATTTGGATAATGAGTATTGTGAGTGTGAGGATAGAATATTTATTTGCAAGCATGTCCTTGCTATGAGGAAGTTGGTGGAGGAGGAAATCACATACTTGAAACCACAATTTCCGATAGTCTTGGTATAGTACAAGTGCATACATCAGAGGTCGAAGATCTTTCTCAAACCCAAAATCGATTGGCAAAGTTAAATGAGATACATGTTGAGTTGAGTCGAGATTTCTTCATAACATATAAGGTGAACAATTGTAGGTGACGAATATATAGAAGATACAATTAGGGGTTGAATGCCATAAGAAGAAAGGTCCAATTTGCAAATGATTCTAATTCAACACAATGGTGAATCCATCTTTGGGATCACCTTACCTACTGAATATATTAGATTTGCTTGACATTATAGAGGCATATTAATTAAATTAAATTAAATTAATGGTATCATGTACTTGAATCCAATTAATATGTGCATAATTCAAATTGTGAGGGGCAACCTTGTAAGCCCTTGATTGCACTTGCTCGCATCTAATGCAAACAACCCTTATTCGGCTACTTTACTTATTAGAACCCCTATATATATTTGAGTGGTATGTGGTTTGGTGTGGCTCCAAGAATGGACACCCAAATGACATGTGTTTAAAAGAAATGTTCAAATTATAATAACCACCCTATGTTCAATAGTCAACATAATCGAGAAGATATGTATGGCCATTTAAAATGCACAAGTATCTTCACTTTGACAATGAATAGGATAATCATATGAGCTCCAAAAATTGTGAAAAAAGTTGCTACGCCCTCAATGTAAATTTGCTAAGCGTCTCGTGCTAATCACATGTTTCATGTCCTAGGAGAAGTAGGCTAGGTGTAGTAATTACTTAAGACCCAACCCCTTTACATGGGAAGTCACTACTTGAGCGTCATCCCAAGCAGTGTCCCTGGGGAGATTTTAGGGCATAGTAGGTTGAGTTCCTAGTGTTTCCAAATCCAATCGGTTACATGTTGACGTCTTTCGGTTTTCCTTTATTAATTTAAGGTATGTTCTATACAATCTTCTAAAATGATCGGATATTTTCATGAAGTCTTGAACTTCAACCGGTTACTTCTCAAACCCAACCGGTTCATATGTAACTAGCGGTCAATTCTTCTTGTTCGTTGTTCCCAAGCCCCTGCTTACAAGAGAGCGGTATGAGAGTTGTTTGAGAGGTGGCCAACATATGCAGACGAATCAATACTCAATGCTCAATTCAACATAACATTATTCAGACTGAATGTGGGGAATATCCAAGAACACTACGTGGAATACTGTCAGTCCCACATAACAATGTTATGGATCTGAATAATGTTATGAAGCCGCCATATAAGGGAGAGGCCAACTCCTGCATGGGCCCGTCCCTTCGATAGGTACGTTAGGCAACCCCCCTTGCCTGCAACTGCCTTGTCAAGTCTGCAGTTGAGCTCCATTTGCCTAGGCTCCATCCATTACCGTTGATTAAGAAAGGACGCCCCCATGCTCCATATTGAATATGCCCTTGAGTTCATGGGACGCTCTAGTGACATGGGGCCACAACAAGCTAGGTGTCTTTGGGCTTGCATCTTGTCACTCTCCCTTTTCACACATCGCATGTCATACAACCCTTGGACACAGCTTGCTTCAAATCATTTCAAAATGCCTTATGGCATTGTTGGAACATTTTGGTGCTCGCAAAGAGGAGTTGGCACATTGAGTTAAACAAAATATCGTCACCAGGTTCCGATCATCCAAGAGTTGGCCTCTTGACAACACCAAAAGGATGGGAAGATGAGTCCAAGAGATTGTTGGCCACCCAAACAACTGAACGAGGAGACGGAAGAGTTGATGCCCATGTCCATTGAAGAAATAAAAGTGGAGACCCTTAATGAGTGCTCGTTGGATGAGCAATGATGTCCCAGCCACTACTTTTTGAAGGCTCTAAAAACTGATATAGATTTACTTTCAATTAATAAAGAAGTAATTGACCAGAAATTCATCCCTTAAGTCAAGCCGTAAACACATAATACTATCTAGCTCCAAGGACAGGGAAAAAGTTGAGAAAATCACCATAGAAATCAACTGAGGTAATGACTGTTGTGTGTAACCATGTGAAATGGCTTGTGTGTAAAATACTGCACTTTTAAAAGGAGTTGTTTTTTTGACATTTCTAGTAATCCTTAGTTTTTCACAAGTGAGTGTCTAAACATGATCTACTCTAAAACATCAATTTATGGAACGCTCCCACAAAATATACAGTGAGTTTCTTACACTAATTCTCTGTTTCATACCCTTCAAGAAGAGGGTGCAGAGCTAAAAGCGTCTGTTTGAGACCTGTTTAACTTAGAATGACACGACACTACATTCTCACAGATTAAGGATACTACTCATCATTGCATAGCAGTCAGTTGACAGCACAGACACTTCTCCATATCAATCTCAATTATTTGGTATACCTATGTAAAATTTAATAGAAATAAAGGTACAAGCAATCAAAACTATCCAGCAAACATGGTGCACTCCGAGTAAGATCTCGATCAACAAAAATGACTACTCAATATTGAAATTGCAAACTACTAAAACATCCGTGAGTACAAAAGTAACAGGTTAAAAGTTCTCAAGAAAAGTTGCAGCACATGTGAATGCAATAATTGCTAGCCTTAAATGTGTGGAGAGGAACCCATCCGAATCATTTTCATTCATCAAAACACTGTAGCATAAATAGGCTTACAAGTGCACTGTCAATTAGGCCCAAAAACTCTACATTGACCTCAATCAATACTATGGCAGACTATACAAGAAGAGCACATCCACAAGGTGATTGCTCATCGTGACATTTACAAATGTAATGCTATTACACTACACAACATCTTAAGTCCGCAACACAGAAGTATGCCAAAACACCCAATTTATGTATGTGCTACAGGTGCCTCTTTATGGCCCATATGCTTGTGCAACTTAATAGGGTTGAAACTGTCAAGGGACTCTGCAACGCTCTTGTTCCAAACAATGCTGAAATCAATGTTTGCACACGCCAATTGTTCATCATCTGGGCTTATAAACTGCAGCTTAATCTTGTAGGAGCCCTGCAAAACAGTGATCCCAATAGTGAGATAAACAAATTTCTGGCACAACTGCTTCAATACGTATTCACTCGTTGATGCTGCTCCAAAACTGTCAAATGGAGGCCATAATTGCTAACATGTTAATTGGGCTGCAGTCGCTTACTATAAGAAGCTTCACAAATCACAAACTTGAGTGTGTAACATGGCCATTGCATACAACTGTGAGAAATGTAGCATCTTATCTCCAAATTTCACAATCCAAATGACACATGCTCAAGAACTGAATAAGTCCAAAATAACTGACAACTTCTGAAACCCACAACTTACAGGTGGTGTAAATCCTGGAAGCACTTCTGTGTTCTTCAAAACAAAATCCCCGGGAGCAATTGGACACTCGGCCTTATTGCAAATGTCATCACGCTCAACGTGCACAGGAACACCATGGAATGAGACGGTAACAACTACAAGGCCCCCAGTAATTTCTTTCTCTGCATTTGCAACAATTGAGTAGAAATAGCATCAATGTTACTGCAAAGATAAGTGAATGTGGCTTGCTGCTGGAGAACTGTTGCTTGAACATCTAAAACGAGGCTCAACTTCAATAACTCGTTAAACCCTAAATTCAAAGATGTCAATAAACACTGAGCTTACGAAAGAGGAAATGGTGATTAGTTATTGTTCCAACAGCAAAAGCAGACCACTCACCAGTGTAAGCAGGCACAATGAAAGTTGCATCTTCTCCACTCACAACAGGGTCAGGACTGATTGTCACATTTTTCACCACTACAGCGTAATTTGCATGTTTGTCTGCACAACCAAAGCAGATCAACGTCAGTTAGTAGCCAGAAGGTCCATTGTAAAAACCTGACATAGTTGAAATGTGAGAAAAAAGTATCTGGTCAAATATTCCTTGTTACACTATTCTTTACAATGATTCCAAGAATGATCATAGGGTGGGACAACCGTATGGTGGGACACTGGATTTACACCAAATGATTCAAGACATCTAATCCTTGTCCATGGTCCACATTGTTCAACAATCCACCTTTACAAGGCCAACATCTGACGAAAACAACCCGTGTGTGTAACCTAATAACTGCAATGACCTTCTACACAGCTGCACCAATGTATATACCAACAATACTAGCTGAAGACAGAGATCTTACACAAAAGGAACAGTAGCAAGGGTGTCCCATGTGGAAACTCTCTTCCTTGTAAACCAAGGCTGCTAAGAATCAATGGAAGGAAGGAACAAAAAAATAAAATAAAAGAGAACAGCCTACTGGAAGTGGAATTGGGGTCCAGAAGGAAGACCACGACCCTTTGGTACTTCATTTTTAGACTGAGAAATAGCGTGATTCAAATGGTACACCCTAATTCCTTCCTCACTGCTTACCCTCTAAAGGATGACAGTGACAGACTCTATGGAGATCCCACAAACTGAAAGCAAACAAATTGCCTTCGTCTAGCATGAGCAACAACACAAAACAACTGAAGAGGCATTACCTACTACGTACAAGGTTACTCGAAGGCATAACTCATTCAAAACATCAAAACATCAAAACTTCCCAACAGAAAATCGACATCTCAAATGTAGGACACCAAACCTCACAACAAGAAGGGACACCAGAGCCAAATTCCTCAAAAACCAACACGCAAATAAAGGACAAGAAAGGCAGGAAGTCAACAACAGGCTTTAAATACGGATATGAATACAGGCTCGTTGTTCATGGGTTTTCCCACGCTCTCAAATTTATTAAAAAAATGTCAAGAACTGATATACATTCCTCCAACCCAGCATGGCGTGGAGTAAGTGCTTAAAAGCGACAATTTCAGCAACTTATACTGTTTCAGGCAAGTTGTAGAGCTCAGAGTCAACTCAAGACATTCACATAGATCGACAGAACTGTGATGAATCTACAGAAATCAAATGTTCGTTTCCAACACAAACAAGCTACTAAGTGTACACACCACTTTCACTGTAATTAAATCCTAACCCTGAGCTCCCAAACGCACCGACCAAACATCCAAAAAGAGACTCCCCATTTTAAAAAGGTGGAGAACGAGACCCTAACAACAGAGGAGAGGGACTCGAATGTCGGAATCCTATCCTTAAGCCAAAGCTTCTCACAAAACCTCCTACATACCAAATCGAATAAGACAACGACATCAAACATAAGAAACACACCCCTTGAAACATAAGGCAGTCCTTCCACGGGATTGAAGATTCAAG
Organism: Polytrichum commune; assembly: GCA_950295325.1. NCBI lineage: Eukaryota > Viridiplantae > Streptophyta > Polytrichopsida > Polytrichales > Polytrichaceae > Polytrichum > Polytrichum commune. The sequence goes on from OX485804.1 coordinate 23,099,628, forward strand.
AAATAGCTCTGTTTTTAGGTCAAAATCTCACCGCAAAGATGCCAATCGCTTGGTTTAGCAGCAATCGCCAAAGAGGCCAATGAGGCTACCAGCACCACTGCAAGCAAAATGCGTTGCGCCATCTTCACCACAACTGAGGAAAAAATTTCTTCCTCTGAGCGAGGAATACCTTCACGGATCACCTTCTTATAGACCTGCAAGCCAACACGCTTCAATTGCGGTGGCTCTATAAAGTAATCTGTCTGGGCGGACTTACTAATCAGGGGGCCTTTTGAAATAAACCTCTCACTAATCGAGCAACTAATCACCCTGGTTCGTGATTTTCAAGCCTCCCACAAGGAAGAACCTCGAAGCTCGCTTCGTTTAGTAACCTCGCGGTGGACTCACTAATCGTGGATGAGCTGAGACCGTCCGATGGATTCTTCATCTGTGGTGCAGAGAGAACAACGTGGTGTGCTGCGGTCTCCATGCCTCTGACGTGGATGCGCACTTTTTCCCATCGGGCAGGAAAGGACACGTTGGTTTATTTTTCATTTACCTTTGGAACCTCCTGCCCGTTTTTTTTTTTTTAAAAAAAATAAATTTCTTCAAATCAGTTTTTTTAAATGTAAAGTATCAAGGAAGCCACATATGGATGACATTAAGGGTTGAAAATTGAAAACGGTGAATGACCACTGCTGGCGCACTAGACCAGGGGTGGAACGATTCTTGTGTGGACCCAATATGGCTAATTATAAAAGTGGTGGCTTAAAAAGGATGCAGTGATAGGTGGGATGCAGTGTGATTGGCCAGATAGGTGTTGTTTCACGCCACTTGTGATCACTTTTTGGTGCCATTGAGTTAACCATTCTTTGTGCAATTGTATGCATAGTAGGATATTTTGATGCTCAAATTTGGGAGACACTAGTATACAAATAGGGGGTTTGGCTTACTTGCCTCTTTGGGAAAATGTAACAAATTTGTGTCAGGGAATAAGCTTACAAAATAACTTGCATTCCTCGTCATTTCCTCTACTCCATCTCTAAAAAAACATTGCACAAATTTCAAGCCACTCTTTGTAGCCGAATCAACTTATTTTTACCATTTTTGTTATATTTACCTTACATAAGGTTGACGTGCCTAAGTTGGTTAATTATATTAATCGGACACCTAAATTTGAGTGGTATGTGGTTTGGTATAGCTTCAAGAATGGACACTTGAAAGACATGTATTTGAAAGAGATTGGAATGCATGTGCAAAATATGATAACCATTCTATCTTCAATAACTAGCATAATTGCTAGGGGGCGGGGGGCGGGGGGAAGAGTTATATGATCATTCAATGAGCATGAGAATTTTCACTTGGACAATGAATTAGATATTCATATGAGGTATGAAAACTATAAGGAAAGGGGCTTCAACTTCAATTTGGATTGCTGAACACCTTGTACTAATTGCGTTTTCATATCCTGGGAGACTTGGGCTAGTCAAAATTGGTAACCATACAAGACCCATCTACCTTATTCTCATCCACACATAGACATATCATTCAATGATTAGCAATTTCATCCATGAATACAATCTATTTTTGTATTTTGATTCTACAATTTGGCTTTCTCCACCTAAAAAACTAAGGTTGCTATAGACCTAGCAACACACAAGGCATCTTAGGCATACATTAATTATGTTTCATGGTTGTTTTGGATTTTTTCTTTTGAAAAAATTGAGAGAATATAGATCAATTTTTCCTAATATTGAAAAAATTGTGTGAATGAAAAGTTATTTGAGAAATGTGTAAAATGGCAGTACATGCCAAACAAAGGAGTCGTGCCACTCAAGTAAGGGGACCCTTTGAAGACCTCCCTCCTATAGACTTATGGTCAATTCACCTCAATCTAATCTCACTAGACTAATTGGGGGATCTCTTATGCTAATTCTGCAATCAATTACTCTTATAAAACAAATATCCTCGACACAAAAGGGCTACCAAGCTTAAACCCCCAACCGGCTTGCGAACATGAAGGAGAGACCAAGAATGATCTCTTAGCTGCTTAGGGGTTAAACCCTATAATATGTCAAAAGTGGGGCGAAACTCCCTAACAAAACATAGGATATTGAGAGACTTTAAGAATAACTTGAATAGGTTGGAGACTAGTTTTTACAAGAGCACATTCGTCCAAGATGGAAACTCACAGTCACCGCAATTGCCAAGCTTCTGGGGACCTTATCCCAAGAGGGTTTGCATGCATGACTGCTCCTGCTTTACTTAGTGCCATCATTGATTCACCTTCAGTGCAGAGAATTGGATTGAGTTGTAACTACTAGAATTCAATGTATTGAATTTCATCTTCATCAATACTTGTATCAGATAGCTGAATTCAGAGCATCACATTCCAATACATGCAAGTGGCAATGAACTCATCCTTCTATGTTGTGACTTTAGTTGTTGTGCACATCATCTGCCGTGAGGGAAAACAAAGTCTTCATGATGGCATTTCATAAAACAATTCACCATCACAGAAATCCTATTCCCCTACTTGGACCATGATTATGCTTAGTATTGTTCCAAAGTGGTCCAATGAACAAATTGCACCTCCACTCAAAATTGTCAATTTCAGATCAATGCATGGAAACAAGGTCTCTCATCCTACATCCAATGTTGGATAAACTCCCTTATCGCTTTAATAAGCTAATTAGGTTGTGTAATAGTTGTGGATCACTACTGATCCTAATCAGTAAACTCTAACTCAGGCATCAGTTCAAGATCCAATCTCAACAGCCAGAGAAGTAGCTCACGTCACTAACTTGAAGCTAAAGGGTCACACCTACTTTAGGGATCCTCATCCTAGAAATTTCGTAATTGATCTTACAAAGTGCAGCTGAACTGCTGCTAGCCAAATGTTTTTTTTGGCGCAAAGTGATAAAAATCTGAATGTAAAAAAATAATTGTTCTACTTACAGGTTAGGCCAACAAGATCACCTGTTTGGTGTTTACAGTTGACTTGTGTAAATCTGATGTGTTGAGTAATTTCTCAGAGCACCAGAGACACTACGAATCTACTTTTTAAGAGCCTTGTCACGTCAAGTGATGGTGATAGCACGATACTGACAATATGAACTCCAGTGCTTACGATTTCCCTGTTAAATCATCGCCATTGCACGTACACTCATTCTCACATATGCATATAGATTTGACCTTACAAGCCTTCGGTGACATCTTCATCTGTTTGCGACACCGTTGGAAAATACTATCATACAGTACATCAAAATGTAAACCAGCTCTTTCGCGATTGATTATGAAGTAGATGTGATCAGCCTCTAATGTAGTATAATACCTGCAATGCAAACAACTTTGAGTCGGTATTTACTTGTGAAAGCAGGATAGTATAAGATCAAGTACATGTAAATCAACAGACTTCCCTTCAGCAATTGGAAAGAGGCACTGTCCACTGAATGCATTAAAATTTTAATTCCATGTAAGTTGAGACTTACCAAATTCCAGGTTGCAACACTTGACCATCCTTGAACTCAGTTCCCAGTTCACAATTTGGATGTTCAGAAGGGAGGCGAGGATACCACTGTGATACAGTATTCAAAGCTCCATCGTTGTCATACCAATCTTCATCCCTGCCAAAACAGGTAGACATATAATACAGTCTGGGGTCAATCTTACAATGCAGAAGTCCTCTGACCACGCACACCATATGAAGACCTCAACTGAGGTTTTGCACTCTCTGACTTGTCACTGACTTAAAAAAACTAATGAAAGAGGGGACTGCCAAATAGAGTTAAAAGGACATAAAGCTTGTCTAGCACTACCTGTCATAATTCATAAATCTTTATGACACTGTCTGTCACATTTTTAACTGACAAATAATCTTCAAAAATGTGTCATGAAATCCAATAGTCACCTGTAATCTTCACAAGGAGGTGGCAGTTCCTGTGGGTGGCGCCAAAGAGCCATTTGTAAAGCCCGAATAAACAGCAACGGATGCACGCTCAGGAAACTTGCAGGTAATGTTTGAGAGAAGACCTTCTTTGTCCCCTTAGTTGCATAACTGAATATTGATCAAAATCCACACTTCAGTATCAGATTGTGCCAGAAGATGAAGGCAGACAGAAATAAACATTATTAAGACTACTGTATTCATTTCCTGCTCTCCAGTTTTTGGTTAAACAAATATAGCCTTGATTTAAGAGTTTAGGCACACTTTATACATTAACCAATTAGTTGACTTGATACAGGCATAATATCCTTTTGATGTTGCATACCTGAAGTAGTAGGTCCTGTCACAGGTTTTCAGCTTCCGGTTCAACTCCACTGAGGATTGAATACTCAAATCTGGGAGGACCCAATTTGCATTCACAAAAGGTCCTCGACGATCTAACAATGCATCTATTAGACCTCTGATACCAGCTTTATGCCACTGCAGATTGTAATGGTCAAATCCAAAGTCGTAATATTTCTTGAAAAGTGGAATGTCAAGCCACTCGTACACGATCACAGTCATCCGTAAAACTTGTAGAAGGCTAAATTTTTTTATCGACTTTCCATCTTCAGGCCTGCAATAAGCGCATAATCTCTTACTATGAATATTGATCTCAAGCAGTAAAGTCTTTGAGATGAGTGCTATGCATATTCTTAGAGCCAAATTGGTTGATTTCAGACACACAGACACATAAGCCAAAAGGTTATTGCCCCACAAAAGTAGCTCAGATAAGTTCTGTCAGGTCTAAGACAACAAAGCTCAAGTATTTAAAGAAATTGAATAGCAGCAACTTAGGAAAGATGCCACATACCGAATCCCATCTAGATAGACGCGTGTTGTACCATTCAAGGCACCAGACAGCGAAGTAACACTCAACACCCAGTCCGCCGATGTATTCTCATGTCCTGGAAACGCCTATAGGCAGTTCACTTGAGGGTGTTAGCTTCTGAATTATATGAAAACTTCTGGCCCCGAACAAGCCTTGTTGTTGCAACCTACCCCTATCCTATCCTAGAAGGTGCATTTATACACAACTATAACTATTAAAATGGTTGTGGTTTGGGTGCACTTTCAACCACAACTATTAAAAATAACAATAATATACACAACTACGCTCATAGTTGGAAGAGTGGATTTCACCTCAATGATCCTCCCTCCTGTAGGTACAGTCCATGGAGTGGAGACAAATGATTATTAGATTCTAGTAGAAAGTTGGTCTAAGAGTTATTACCTCCTACAAATTCTTTCCCATGCTTTAGCCATGGAATTCTCTCCCATTACCACACATTAATTACAAACAAAACAGAGCCACAAAGAGTAAACTACAACCATCGCAACTACTCCCGACTACACCTTGTATCCTAGTTGGACAGGTGCAGTGGTTGTAGTTGTGATTGACATCAGTGCACCTTATCCTCAAAAATAGAGCCAAAGAAAGTAAAGTGCAACCACCAACCACCAAAATAGTAGTTATGTTTAACTGTACCTTGAATCACCACATAATCTAAGACCAAGCTATCATCACTCCCAAGGACCGTTGCACCTCCTTCCAACATTGTGCACTGGCTTCAACATTGTTCTAATGTAATGGATTGCTCTACTAGTCCAAATATAACTAAGTAGGTATCCATCATGAACCCTACAGAGATGCAGGTGGAACTAGTAGTAAAATTAATACTACTAGTTCTGATTGTGGACACTGATTCAGACAGGTATCACCTACATGAAAGCAACTCTCCTAGTGAACATTGACTCACTTATAAAGTTCCAAAATCCTGTACTATGTAACACATTACATTCATGCAACACACAACATTAAGAAGAATTTTCAAGACGAGTTGCTGGCGAGCTTACCTTATCATCTAACATGCATTGCAGAAGGCGAGCAACTTGTGCACCTGTTGAATGTCCTACAATATGAATAGGATGATTGCTATCCCACTCCGGATAATGACCTGTACTTCACAATAATAAACTGTATAAGCTACAGGTTTGTGGGGCAAAGAGTACCTAATTGATATATTTTTCAAAGGAGGAACCAGGGACTAAAAAGTACAATGAAATTACACAACAGCCTACCTTGGTGGTATGTGTGACCAAATCGAGAATGATGAAACATCTGACTTCTTTCGGCTCCATAATCTACTGTTCCTCCTTTCAGATAATAGAAGAGCTCACACGCCCTGAAATAACAAATAACTCATAAGTAACTGTACTGAGAACACGACACTATTTTCAATTCACAATCCTGTTTGTTAGCATACTCCTATTTGATAACAACCTGTCCACAGGTCATGCATACCACCTCTGATATTCAGTGCATAGCACGTATGTGCATACAATGTCACTTTTTCAGAAATTATAAATCTATTGCAGTGCTGCTAGATGCTAATGTTGCCAGGATCTTGGTCACTACATGTCCATCTTCTTTAGAAATGCCCACAGCATATGCTCTTAAAGTGATGTCCTCTCTGTCTATTTAACCTAAGAAGCATGACTACGATATCCTTTTGTCACCCCATGACTATACTTTAGGGACGTGCACATCTTTGAAGTTTCTGTTAGGGTAACTTTCTAAAATTAAAGGTAACATCTTCTACTATTTCGAGTCTTCTCTCCCACAGTTCAGTATCCCATCACACTATAGTAGTAGGTTACATTTCAGTATCTACACACTATAGTAGCAGCTTGGGTTTCAGTTTCTGAAGTAATCACCTGTCATAAATACTGCTGAGGGAACCCAGGTCAGGTGCAAGAATTCGGTCATCTCGCTTCTCGGCACCACCCCAATATGACAAGGTACCCATCTTCTGCACAGCACAAAGAAAGCCCAAGGTAGAAAACAAGATTCAGTTGGATAGTTTCCACATCTGCATGAAATCTACCAGCTTCTGTTTCCTGTCAAACAGCATTATCCTATCGATGAAACACGATCCAGAACTGGCTGTCAATCTTAAAAGCTTCTCCGATTTCCAAGTCACCACAAACAATGAAATGTAAAACTCGTCTACTTCTTGTCTATCGCAGACTACCACCTGCAAACCTTAGTGGTAGCCTGCCCCTTTTCTCTACTGAATATCCTTGCCAGTGTCGACGCTGAAACATCAAAACTTACAGATAAAGGTAACCAGTAAATTACACATACTCAATAAAAATCAATTAAAAAGGAAGCAATCAAAAACCAGAATGAAATAGCTAAAACACACATGGTCAAATGGGTGGTAAGCCATATGACCCAGTCTTCTCTAGTAAAGCAAGAAGCGACACAAGACTCCGTCTTCGAAGAGAAAGCAACGAAGAAGATAAGAACTCAATAAAAACCACAAGAAACAGGTTCCACTACATGTAATGGAACTAACTTGCACATGAACTCCCGAATCAACTACGATGTAAATCCACTCGCCACTTATTTTGTGGAGGAATTTACATCTCCTCACGCAGGTTAAACCTAATCCACTCTACAAAGGAGCTCACACTACAAAACACTCTACTCGAAGCTATCCCTGGAGATGCCAGGAAAATATGCAAAGAGATGCAAAAATAAGCAGAACTTTTACACTTACCTCTTTGCCGAATCCGAATATGCCATGTACAAGGACAATGGGAGCTTTCTGGTGGTCTTCCAAAAAGGCTCCGGCCAAGCTTAGGTCGGTTGCTTCAGTCTCAACTCTGTAGAAATTGGCTTTATTCCCACGGCCCTCCGCAGGTTCAATTACGGGCGCTATTCGGGAGCTTATAAGTCGAGGGGTGGTTGAGGTGAAAGTGGCGTTCATAAAATCAATCCACATTGCGGAGAAGAAGAGATGTAAAGCGTACACAGCATGCACCACGGTGCTCAGAAGTAATTCCACGTAACATAGAAAGTCCCATAAGATGCGCCGAAAAAACGCCATTCTTAAAGATCGGATCCTTCCCTCGTTGCCACGGAAAAAAATCCCCAAGATACACCACACCCGGCAATGAAATGAATGAATGAATGAATGAATAGGGAAAAGAAACGTAGAGAGCCAATTTTCCTGAAGCTAAAATCAATTTTGTCGCACTTCGAAGTTCCTCTCCAGATGCTTAGCGCTTGTACTTGAACGCTGACCAGAAATCCCCTTTCAGAGCGAAAGTCCGAAACAAAGTCTCGAACCTACAGAAGCCTGCCATGTCCACTCAAATTGTGCATCATCCTGCAATTCACAAATTCCTGCAATTGAAGCCGTAACATACTCTACTCAAGTTGCACTACATTTCCACTCAACTCCAGAGCTACTCTTCTTGTTGCTGTGAGATTCCTATAGCTCCTCACCCGATGAATCTCTCTCTCTCTCTCTCTCTCTCTCAAAACTCCTGGACGTCAGTTGGTCGGCGATGTGCGGGAAACTTGAACGATCATGTCTTACTTACTTGCGTACAAGGTGTACCACAGGTTACTTCTACTTCGCTGTCACGTGTTCCTCGCCAGGATGGGAGTAACAAGTAAAAACTTAAGTGTCTCGGAGTGAGTACCCTCACTAACCCTACCCCTCAACACGCACCACTCGCAACTGAACTTCGCTGTGAAATTAGATTAAAAATAAGCAAATGGAAGAACTGGAAGCAGCAACGCACAAGGTCCAGACTCTGGTCCAAACCCTTGGCAGCACGTTCTGGTATCTATTTACTTGCGGATGGCAGGCTGCAGACAAGAAAATTGACCTTCTATCTACAGTAAACATAAGTTAACATGTAATAAGTCCTCTCATACTAGGTAGGTCGTTGCCTTTTTACGATTTCACTACATTGAAACACACACAAGCTGGACCCCAGGCTCCTCCTCTTGCTGTTCCAGAAAGTTTTGATTCCGAATCCACGGCTGGCCTGCCACCTGCAACCTTAAAATCATCCAGCGCGGCAGCCTAGCCGGAATTCCTCCGCCCACGAGACTCGATTCATCGTCGTAGCTGCAAACTTAAAAGCAAATTAAAGTATCATATCTCCAAACATGCACACTGCAAGCACTCTGAACTCACGTGTCAAGAAGTAAGTGCCGCATTTCCCCTTTGAATATTCAAAACTCCTCAACGCGGAAGGAGTTGGATGGAACCTTCAACGAAACCCTGACACCTGCACACGATAAGCAGCACCTTCCACGTTGGGTTGCTCACTGGTCTCGCCACTGTGGGTATGACACGTGGCGTAAATTTTGACAGAGAATAGTTGTTGTATGTCGAACCAGACCGCTCTGCCCTACGGTATAGGCTGCCTCCGGCGGGCCACCACCAAAGCGCTCTTTCTCGTCGCAATCCGGCAAGAAACTGGTTCTTCTTCTTAACAAATGCTTGGTTCAAGAATACAAACCTCCCTTTGCTTGTTTCCGAATGGAAGGTCGAATGAGAAGGGCTTTGAAGTTTGTTATGTAAAAAGTTGCGAGTGGCTGGGTTCAATGGGCCACCGTTCCGGATTCTTCTCAACATTGCACCATTCACACAAGATGTGCGTGCTCGTCGCCGAAGATGGCGTAAAAGTAAGCAAGATGGATTGGGTCCTTCACAAGGCATCCTATCGTCTACGGCGATCCTTAGTAACCAAGGTTTTGCGGCGAGCATGAAGGTCGCATGACGAGGCTGCACTGATGAATGTCCTTAACCCTCGGATGGTTCAAGAAACACTTGCAGAAAATAAGTGACAGTCTAAATCCAAAAACTGGCATGGTTGAAGTGTTTGGAGAATATGTTATTACGTGATCTATTACAAATCATCAAACAGATGAGCAACGTGAGAAGTTGTAACGAAATCTCAAAAATCTCTTTCGTCTTCAATGGTGCTGGAGTGTAGTTTCCGCGTGAAATTTAAGGGTCTTAACCAATGGTAGGAAGTGACTTCTGGCAAGATTCCACATGTTATTCAAGTGACGCCCATCTTCTACGGCCATCATCATCCTTTGATGATGTTGTTGCGCGGGGAGAAACAAGCTTTCATGACCTGCACTGATGAATGGTCCTCAACCCTCAAAAGATTCCAGAAACACTTGCAGAATATTGACAGTCTGGATTTGAAAACTGATAATAGTTGTTCGGAAAGAGCGTTGCTATGTTTTTTTTTACCAGTCACCAATCAAGGAGTCGGATGAGCTTCGTGACAAATGTCAGGCGACAGAAATGAGAAGAAATCCTCAGGATAACACTGTTGTGGAATTTATACAAGGTAGAGGGGCCCTTTCCCGCTCGAATTTCAGATTGGCATGTTCATTGGGGAGTTATTAAAGGGGAATCAATCTTGGAAGATGTGCAAAGTACATTGGAAATTGGACCAATTGGAATAATTAATTTTGGATTAATATTGAATTAGTTATGAATTTTGGAAGGAGAACTCATAGGGGTACCCAAAACCACTCACCCCAAAAATGTACACCATGATTACATAGAAATTTGAGGTTGGAAGCTATAATGTACCTCTTGTTTGGATAGGTCTAGTGAGCGGTTTAAGGACCCGAGCGGGAAAGGGCCCCTCTAACTTAAATGTAATCTAGCGCAGAGGGCGCTGTGCTTCGAGCGTAGTTCCACGTGTTATTCTGCTGCGTCTCAGCCAATGTGGGGGTGACACGTGTCAAGACGAGGGGATGTCAATTGTCCTCTTGTCAGAATAGAGGGCCCTCTATGGTGTAACCATCAAGTGTGTGGTATTAGAGTACAGACATAATGAGCGCATGATGGGACCGAATATCTGGAGGTGAAGGTAAACAAGGGCGGAAGTTCTCCCAAAACCCAGCAATAATTTATGTGTGAATTGAAGAGAATCTCGGAAAAGTGCTACACCCTAAACTCCGTAATATCAACCCCCATAATGTCACACACTCTCTAATATCCCAAAACCCTAGGGAACGGATGTTCGAAGTTCAACTCTCGCTCCTTATTGTCACATTTCCCTCCCTTAAATCACAAATTTTGTCATTAATGCAAACGACCCAAGAAGTCAACCCGCATCCTCGCATTGCGCCATGTGTCAATACGCGGAGTGTCACTTTCTTCTTCTTTTTCTTCTCATGCCACTTGTTGAATGTTGGTGCATGCATTTGCCACATTGCCCGGGAAGGTCAAGTGGAGTGGACCACATATATAAGTGAAGGTCACGGGAGAACATATTCAAATTCTCCTCACATCTCCTTTGTGTTATTCCATAATGTCACATGCTACACTATTCCTATAGTATCACGCATCCATGTGAACACTACAAAACTCTGTAATATCATGTGTACTTTGGTTGACATAGGTGTGATAATACGGAGTTTAGAGTGTAGGTGGCTTGTAAAGCTTTTTTTTTTATACCTCACAGTCAACAACACATACCCCAAATTAGTCTAATCATGTAGAGTTGACTCTTGAACATGGTTAGATCATGATTCTTAAGCTTTGATCTGACGTTCAAAGTTTCACTACATGCATGTAAGTTGCAAGTGAGAACGTTGGAAACGACTCCAAGTTTGATTGTTTGTTTAACATAATTAAACTTGGAATAGCATCACATACGTGGATTCATCAACCAAGACTAAGTGAGTGAGCCAACCCTAAAACCTAGAGGGTGTAGGTTATTATCGGATCCCCTTGTCATGGTTGCCATGAATCCTAAAAGTGTGATGTTTACGATCAATATAACATACCCCTCTTATAAGTTTATAATTGTTGCATCCCAATTGAACCTCACTACCATATTAATTCAAGGTCTTTGATGCACACTTAAAACTAAGTATGGGACCAAATTACATTCAACTTACATGAGTGCGACCAAAGCCGTCGGTGGTGTGTCTCGTTACTATGTAAATGGATATGGTGGGTCTAAGTTAATAACTTATCTTACATTTTACTATTGTAGAATCGGTGCAAGCAATGCTAAGGAATTTTAGAAGTCTTGTTGGGTGGGGAAGCGAGCGCTTTTGGCGGTAACCTAGAAACTTCTCTGGTTGTCTCGGGCAGGTGAATGAGCTGCCCGCCTCCCCACATTCTTGGGTATTGAGGTCCAAGCCGCTTCTTGTTGTTCCCCCTCTCATTGGATGTGGACATTATTACCATGCCCACATTAGGGCTAGTTGCTGGTCATGTGCAATAGGAGACCATCTTGATAGGGAAAGTGTATCTTTATTCAAAATATATTACACTAAATATAATACTTAGTGTCATATGGTATTTTATGTCACTATGGTAACTTTTCTAATGACACTTTCTATGAATCAAATTTTAAATGAAGTCGTCCTACTTTACTTTTAGTTCATCCACTCTTGGTATATTCTACATCCTGATATTTCTATTATGAACCATTGTCGTGGATGATTGAAATTTGGATGAAGGAATGCTTAGTAATTGACAATAATTGCAACATTGTAAATCTATAATGCCCCAATTTTTTTACAAGGGAATGACAAATAATATCAATTTACATCTAGTGTTGGTGGCACTACATGTGTTGTATATATTTAATCACGAGCAAGACAAGTAGAATTGGTGACACTAAATACAATATTTAGTGTACTGCAGTTTTGCTAATGCATACAAGATAATAATTGTTATCTAGATGAAAATTCTCCCATCACTGCGGACCAAATGTTGGTCCTGTGTGGGCATGGTGTAAGGGTATGTCATCAGTTGATTGCCCTTAACTGGATGCTTATATGAAACTTATACCTAGTGACTTACAACCATTATTTTGTAGAACTCGTCATGACATCCTTTCTCTAGGCACCAAATTCACCTTCTAAAACGTAAGCATTTGGACACAATAATTACTCAAAGATGAGGTGTTCTTCTTGTGATTCATGCCGTAGTTGATAGTTATGGTAAACCCCACCTCATACGGCCTTTTCCGAAGCCAACTTCGTATAATATTCATTTCAAGTGTAGTTTCTCAAGTCGAAAAGTAATGCCAATGCCAAGACTATGATTTTAACCTAGGATATGGCAATGTATGATAAAGGCAGTTATTAATAATACAGTCAACTGTATTAACTTCAGTACTATGAGAAAACAACTAATTGTAAACATCATGAGAACATGGTGACATAATTCCACTAAAGGGAAAAAAACTGCATATCAACATTAAAAGTGAAAGCAACTTCCCGGGATGCTTTAATGTTGATCAGTTGAAATCTTAGTGTTTCCAAGTTCAACCGGTTACTTGTTGTGATGTTTCGGTTTTTCTTCATTGATTAAAGATTAAAGTAATTATGTTCACTAAAACGATTCCTCTCAAACGATTGGTAATTTTCCTAAAGTCTTGAATTTCAACCGGTTATTTCCCAAACTCAACACCTTCATTTATAACTAGCCATCGGTGCTCCCCCTTCATCGAGTTGAAAGCTCCACTTGTCGATTTTGAAGCACTCGTTGTTCTTCGGTCGATGTCATTCTCTAGCCTAATACAAGAACATTTCAACCCTCCTAGGCAATTGAATTGACTTGATCTTCCTAAAACCATGGGAAACAACAAATGTTGAGGTCGGCAATATGAGTGGTGCCATTTGTCGTTCTCTTTTTGCTTTTCCTTCTATTAGGTAGGCCGCATTTTCACACGCGGGGCCAACACTTTGAGCTACTTTGCCATCCGCCCCACCAACCCACCCACCAACCCACGCTCCATTTACATTTGGAGTGGTTGTACCTCCAATTAATGTGGCTTGTGCACACGGCCCCCAAGGCAAGGCCCGTGTGTGTGGGAGAGAGGGAATTATCATACACAAACGTGCCTCTCATTCATCCAATGTAAAAGCCCTGAAATAGTATGCAATCTAGAAGTTTGTTTGTTTGTTCTTGTTTTCGTTGTTTGGATTTGACATGGGAATCAACTTCAAAGTTTCAAATTATTCTACTTGAGATTATTTGAGATGAATCAACAACAAAACCTATAAGGATCAAGTTTTTATGTGGGACATTGGATGAGATTCTCTCTCTCTCTCTCTTAACGCCATGCCACTAAAATTTTGATTTTAAACTCTTACATTAATCTACTTAGCAATGGTCCTCTTTATGAATAGATGACTCTGGGTTCGGAAGATTCTAAGTTTACATATATGGAAAGAAATCATACTTACCATGAAGTGGATGTAACAAAGATGTAGATGAATAAAGCAAAATAACCATAGTTACACAAGTGACCCATGACTCTGATCCATGGTAAAATTAGGGTTTACAAAAGTTTACCATAGGTAAGAACTCCAATATAAACCCTTAACCCTAAAAAGAGCCTATTTTTACCATTCACGCAAGTGAGAGGTGTAGTGAGCTTTGTGTATACTCACTGGGTAGTAGATACATGCTAAAAGTAAGAGAAAAGAGGACTCATCACCAAGGGGAGCATTCTACTTGGAGTGACCCGGTCATGGCCAAGGAACATGTTTGAACACCCATATGTAGTTTTACAATGAGTGTTGTAATTTGAAATACTATGATGTATTTGAAATGGACTAAATGTGTGCGACATGGATGACAATTGGGTCATGCTCTAATTTACCTCGTGTACGTAACCAATCATCAAATGTTTGTTGGTTGGTTGCATGGGCACATGTGAGGCAGGCCCTTCACACTTTCAATACAATGATGTATTGTGATTATGACATTTCATGCATATCTATTGATTGAGATTATTAGGAACATTTCCATTGTAAGTACTTTATACATGTGGTGGATTAGCTATATGTGCTTTGAGGAGAGGCAAGAAGATAGGTGATTAAACTTCCAAGGTATGGGGCAGTCAAAATCAAACATTTGTTGTTGGATACCATTTGATAGCAGAAACCCTAAGTAAGGTACCTATTCTTGCAAAGCAAAGGAGGTTATAACACAAAATGTCCATATTGTACAACACATAGCTAGGCATGATTGCAAACAACTTTATTATGCAAAATGTTATTGTGTTATCAAATAGGAAGATGCAAAAGAAATAGAAAGAGTCTTGTGGAGATTCCTACCCGCCCACCCTTGTATGGCAATGAAGAAGAAGTTGAAGGATTTGGCCTCTGAAAAGAGGAAGTTCAAACTTTGCAAAAGTTTTAAAAAATCAGCTCTCATGTGTGTAGGGTCTTTGTGACCCCAATCTCAAGCCTCTCCATTTTGGCCTACAATAAGGGATGTGGCATGAGTACTCCACATACAAATTTGACTATTGGATCAAAATTGTCTCATTCAACCATCAATTGCAAACATAACATTGCTCAACCCCCAGAGCCGGGCATCTTGGGAATATCTTTAGAATCATGCCCTACTTATGTTGGGCTGCCCTTGCAAAATGAATAGTTAATAGCTTGAGTATTCTTCATCTCGCAAGGGCAACTTGACTGGTGGGGGTGGACCTGGGGTTGGGAACCGAATCACATCATGTTATTTGAATTAAATAAAGTCGCAAGCCAGTGCCATGCAACCACATGTGTCTCTACTTAATTGTTAAGTTGGGATGGTGTTGGTAACTAACAATTGGTACTAAAGAGGTAAGCACCTTAGCATATGGATTCATGGGACCATCCTAGCCAATTCCACATAGAAATGGGAGCATGGTTGCTAGGCTTAGGGCATAGTTCCATGTGCATGGTCTTAGGTGTTTAGGAGAATATATATTTAGTTATTCTATTCGACTAAGTACATCACAAGCAAGAATGGGTAAGACCAGTACATGGAAGTATGCCCTTACTGATGTAATGAAGCACAAAGATTGTCATTTCAAGTATTATAATTAGACTTAAGATGCAAGAGTTATAATATGGTCAAAGGTCAAAGTGAATTTTGAGGGGGGGAGGGGTGTTCATGTAGCAATGGAATTTTTTTTCACATATAGTAACTATTGAGCTTCTCTACCACTTCAAATGCTTGATCACAAGAAATCACCAATGGTATCCTCAATGCCTCATGAAATGTTCAAATGTGACAACACATCCTGACAAATCTATCGCACAAAGAACATGTAGTGCAACTTCCCATCAAGCTATGTATCAAGTTTTTCATCAAAACAACATGATTTTATTTATTTATGATGAATTTTTAACGTAGTTACCTCTCAATACAATACAAAACGCTCATAAGTCCCTCAATACTATACTTTTATAGAACATCTTAGAATGTGCAATTACCCATTGTCCTTTTAAGGTTCAATATGGATGCACTCACACGCATTCAAAACATATAGTCTAAGCATGAACCTAAAAGCAACCGGATAAGAAGTCCACTCATTTTTTAAATCTATCATATTATTCTCGTCATGCTTATTCTACAACTTACTATACATTACAATAAGATCAATTTGGCACTTTCTAGATGAAGACCCCCTCCTTGCAATGATAACTTTGCCAAGCATGATATGTCTCACAACCATGAAGAGGTTGCAAACAAAAGGTATGTGTTCTCTTCTCATAAGCATGCCTAAGAAACTAAAACATGGTGAAATTCTAATGATTCAAGTGGTTTATGTGGATAAAATACACAAAATATGATATTTAGTGTTTGATACACTAAATACGAACGCATACACTAAATATCAATAACCCTATGAAAGTAAGTAACATTAAATGTAAACTCAAACACTAAATATCAACTATGGTAATATGTGGAAGTTACATGTTTGAATTTAGTGTTAGTAAGGATATGAAAAATAAGGATATAATGAGGGAGGTGGCAGTAGGGAAGGTAGCGGCACATTTATGTATAACACAAATTGTCAAAGAATTGAAAATTAGTGTTGAACATGGTAGGGTGGTAACACCACTAAATATAATCAAACACTAAATATCATATTTTGTGTAGTGCTTGAGACTTCACAGACTGCATGAGACTTGGGGCTTGCACTTGGGACTTTGCTCTATACACTATGGCACCTGAAATCCCATGAAATGCAATTTTATATTTTACGTTTTTAGACTCCATTTGTTCTTCATTGCTAGGACGAATAAAGTTGGGACTCTCACCTCTTAGTGGGACTTTGCAAAGTGGGGCTTGGGATGTAGTGTAAAGAAACCCTAGTGGGTTCCAAGTCTAGTGCATTGGCACTAATGCACCGGAGACCACACTCCGGTGCATGGAATTTTCAAGGTGAGGTCACCACGTGGGCTATTACCCAATTGTTGAACCATGCAACCATGAGGATATAACATAAATTCTAGCACAACAATTTTCCTTCTTTTATGGATAACTTCACCAGAGTGCGCTAAGAGGCATATTGAATACTTAATTTCATCCTATCATACATGCCATTTGACATGGATAAAATTCTCAAGAACAGTGCAAATGAAGTGGTGGGGAGAATGGGATCGTGCTTTCACCTCCTCCAAGGAAACACCATCTTGCACCAAACCCAAAGGAAGTCAATGCAACATTTATTGACTTCTTGATATGATTGGTTGCATGTTTTCATTCTAACATGCATGATCAACTTCGGGGTAAACTTCCTTGTGCCACCCATTCCGGCAAAGGAAATAGACTTCACCGATGTCGGCAAAACATACACGTAGAATATATTGTGCCATGGTATTATATACCCATCCATAATAACATGTGTGATCGGTGTATGCTATGGAATAGGGAGCCCAACATACAAGACAATAGATTTACATGTTATCATATTACATGCAAGTTGGAATGTGCTCGTTATATCATTTACCCATCTTGACTGTTGTATGAGCGGATTTATTGAACATTAGATCTTAATATATTAGAAAAATGAAATGAAATCCAAGAACATTATAAACTATGGATATTTCAAACCATAAGAACATGCCATGCTCAATAACATAAAAAAATAAGTGTAAATTATGACAATATGGGATCCGTTGTCCACACCACCAACTTTTATGCAAATTTCAGGTCCATCATTTTTTTTTGATTTGCATAGAACTTTGAAGACGTAGTCCAATCTCTTAGAGAACTAGGACTTAAGTATATTTGGATTTATGCATGAATTTTGGACAATTCCAACTACCAATATGATGTACACTAGATCGCAAAAACCAGACAAATACGGTGGTTGGCGAACATGGAATACAAACATTTGAAGTTGTGGTTGT
The DNA here is from genome assembly GCA_950295325.1 of Polytrichum commune. NCBI lineage: Eukaryota > Viridiplantae > Streptophyta > Polytrichopsida > Polytrichales > Polytrichaceae > Polytrichum > Polytrichum commune. Next base: position 23,117,594 of record OX485804.1, read on the forward strand.
TGCACGGGGAGGTCACTCCATTGTCAAGTTGAAAACCACGTGCGAACAAAAAAAATCTACTTTTTCTAAGTTGCATCAACAAAATGGGTCAAACTTTTATCAAAAAAAATTATGAGTACATATACATGGTATCTATTACATAGTAAAAATTGATAACCAAAATTGATAATTTGTTTTTTCTAGAAAACATACCGTTTCTAACTAGAATGACAAAATTGAACTAAACAAATTACTAGAAAAAATGGAGATGACTAAAAATTTCAAAAAAATATACAAAAGATATTATCAATGGATATGCATATATAGAAAAATATCATAATTTTTAAAATTATCTATGGCATATAATATAGGGGTAGCAAACTTTGTTCGCACATGGTTTTCAACTTGACAATGGAGTGACCTCCCCGTGGGTTGTTGTGTTGTTGCTTTTGTTGTTGTCATATGATGTTCTTGTCCCCACAAGCGCACATCCCCTATTGTATTTGGACAAATGGTTTGTCCAAATATACTTACATGTTAGTTGTAGACATGTGTCTTTATGATGTTTATTCTGTGACCCTCACCTAGTAACCACACACCAATCAAGTCAAGGGGTCCAATTAAGAAAGGTACACATACCTTTTATTAAGGTATGGGTCTAGAACACATGACTTTTAAACTCAAGGTGTGACACAAATTTGAAAATCGCTTTCTCAAACTAGGACGAGTATATTTCATGAGTGGAGGGAAAGTGATGCCACATTATAAGCACCATGACTTCACATTCTCATACCTTGGACTCATACCGTAGTTCTATAGTAGCTTAGGTAGAAACTAATTAATTTTAGAGGTACCTAAATTGATGGGAAATTAATTTCGTTAAGTGTCCAAAAAGAAGAAGAAACAACATTCAAAGAGTGCCTAAAATCACAATAATGCAAGTGACATTCACTAGAATCCAACAAGGTAGCATCAAATAACTCCAACAATGTCTTCACGCATCATCAATCTCACTCATGGTCTAAAAACAATACAAGCATGAATTTGCTCCACAAGTCATGTTGACTCACCACCATAAAAACGGGAATGAGACAAGCAGACGGGAATGAGTGTCTAACTTATTTTAAATTACCTTTTGAATTTGCCCAATTTTAGAAAAATATTTTTTTGGGTTGCCTAACTAACTTTCACACTTTAATCAAATTTTAGGCAGAAAGGTGCCCAAACTACTAGAGAACTATGGTTTTCAAGCATAATTTCCATGGATCCATTTTTTCAGCTCTACACTAAAAGGACCCCTTGATTTTGGAGTTTCTTTGGTCTTGGACCCGTGTGGAAACCCACCCCTAAGGTTGTTGAATGTGTTGACTTCATGAACTACGACATTACAATGTACATATAGAGGTGTTCACCCTAAATCATAGACATTCATATCCTAGAGTTTAATGGTAGTGCCAGGTGGCAAGCTAGCAGATGGCCCCCATAGTCGCCACGTGGCAATTGCTTAGGTGGACGAATCAATGGCGTACAGCTGGTAATACACCATCAACTCTCCAATCAATGAATGAAAGACCCAGTCATCACCCCTGCCTTTAAGGTTTCCAAGACGGACACCTCATCCATTTTGGAGAGAGGGAATTATTGTATACGAGCGTACCTTCCATCCATTCAAACATACTAAAAACTTGACCTCCTTATAGCTTTGCTGCCGATTCATCTCAAATGGCCTCAAGTACACAAATTCGGGGTATTTGAAGCTAATTGTAGTGTCAAATATTGACTTTTGGACTACATATTGTTTAAAGGCTTTTATGTTGGATGAACTAGAGGTACAATTGTGTCTGTCAATTCCCTCTCTCCATCCGTTTCAAGTTAATAAGTAATTAAGTTGGACCATTAAACTGAATCAGACATGAGTCATGTGATGGTTGAGGGTCGTTGGGAAGCTACATGTTATGGTTTCACTTTTCAAATGGTAGCTAAGGTAGATAGGTCTTATATGCTTACTTTTTCCAACTATCCCACTACTCATATAGGATATGCATGAAACACACAATTAGATGAGATGGTTACGAGATCCAGATCGAGGCTGTAGCCATGTACCTCATAAGTTTTGGAGCTCATATGAATATCTTAGTCATTATCAAAGTGAAGATTCTTGTCTCATTTCATGGTCATATAGGTTCTTCCTAGTTGAGTTTAGAGTGGTTATCCTATTGTGAGCATGCGGTCCAATCTTTTTAAACATATCTCTTTTTTGATATCCGTTCTTGGAACCACAACAAACCACATACCACTCAAATATAAATGTTCGTTATAGATAAGCAACCAAAGTAGATACATGTACTTTATGTAAGTTAATTCTTACCCCCAAAGGAGTTTGGAGTCTGATTTGAACCTCTAACGCACATGCTTATGGTACCAATGTATCAAAAAAGACCAACACATATATCAAAAGGAAGTTTTTAATTAGACTTTGGCACAAATGACATTATAGATCTAAGTGCACACCATGTACATTTGATCACCATTGTCCCATATAACACCGTATGTTCAATTCCTCTTTGTCATAGACCTTGGGAAAGCCACGATGTTGGACTAATGTCTAGTATTGGAGACATGGTGAAGTAAAATTTTAACTAAGAAAATAACTCAACAAGATCATAGACTCTTCGAACCTTGGGTAAAGTGTACTCCATGTCTTCCATCCATTTCGTATTCATGTTAGAGTTAAATCAAGAGTTTGCACATTCCATAATGACATTGGATATTTGATATTGTTGGTTGGCGACATTGGCATACCTCATGGACAAGTTTGTGATGGTCTTTTCACATAAACAATTGGTGGTTTTACTAAATTTTGGGGCTTCACATCATCTTATAATCCTGAGATTAAGCCTCTTGACGTGGATCATAAAGGAACAAAGTAACGAGAAGCTAGGATATGTATATGATCATGAGTAGGTACCCATTTTTTGGGACATGCAATATCCCTATAACCAATTTCACAAGATTTTTATAATACTTATGTCAAGCTCCATTGCTTTAACAATCCACAAGGATTTCCGGGATCCAAAATTTGGGGGCATATTAATTAGCAAGGCATGGAAAATCATGGTCAAAGGGTTGTACCAAATTCCACCACGCACAAGGATGGAAGTATTTAATTCCAACATCTGGTGGTTAGAGGGGGTGGAACTTCTAACCAAGGGGTTTGAGTACCATAAAGGCATCAACCTTTACCACAAAGGGATCATATGTGTTGATGACATATGGGATAGCAATCAACAAAATTTCCACAGATGGGAAAGAGCGCAAGAGAAATTCAGACTTAGGGATACGGAGGAGGGTGATTGGGAAGAATTGACCAACAAGATCTTTGAATAATGGCGTAATATCCTAGAGGAGGATGAGGACACTGCATTACCCCGGACAATGACTCAAATTCTATATGAAGGACGCAAAAGACCCGGTCTGTGTCTTTCAATGTGAAGAAGGTTTCACACTAGAATGCCTATAGTGGCATAATGCTACCCTCCCCTTCCCTATGCAATGCTATACGGTGGGCATTCACTCTAGATGTCTTAGAGTGTGGGAAAGACCACTTGGAGAGATAAAAGGATACTTCCACAAGGTGAAGATTATTCACACAAATAGGGGTCTGAAAAAAGAGGGGGAAAGAGAAAATATCATCTTCTTCTATGGCAAACTGGCTACACTTGGATGGGACCCAGACAGGTGGCGGTGGATTGATGGAGGTCACTTTCTGGACTATACCACCAAGAATGGAAGGGACTTTATCATTAATAGAAATCCGGGCACCACCCGTGCGGCTGAGAAATGGCAGGGCTACGTCCCAGGCAACTACAGGTTCTATTGGTCACAAGTCTGGGACCCATTGCGAGCCGAAAAAGAAGCGGCGTTCATCTAGTCAATTTGTCACAAGGCGGTTGCCGTCAACGAGTGGAGGGCCCGCATTGCTCCGGCCTCTATATCTAAACAATGTATATTTTGCCTCCCTAATACTAGCGAGTCGGTCAAATATAAATCATGGGACTGCATCCAAGCTAAAAGGGCATGGAGATGGGCCACGTTCATCATGCACGAGCTATGCGGGGTGAGAACGGGTAACTACGATTGTTTCAATTGGAAACAAGCCTTGTTCCGGGAAATAATTCCTAAAAGATATGGCAAACTGATTAAAATCTGGCACCTCCTTAGAGGGATCACACTTTGGATCATTTGGATCGAGCGTAATGATAGAGTGTTCAACCAAGAACAACGGTATGCGTCTAAAGTTAAGCAAAGAATTTGGGATGACCTTATCATTGATGCCAAGACGGCGTGGAACCGGGTACTTGAACACATCAAAATTAGTAGCTTTTCGGCGGTGGCTATGCTTCAAGGTTTTGACAAAACTTGGGGGGCAAGGAATGTTTTATGTAGGAGAAGGAATTTACATATTGAGTGGAATTGGAAGAGACATAGTTGGTAGGTAGTGGTTGCCCCGCCTCCAGGGCGGGGAGGTGGTTTGGGGGGTGTCCTTGGCAAGTGGATTGGGGGGGGGGGGGGGGGGGATCCTTGGTTTGGTGGGGTTGGGGGGTTGTCCCGCACCCGGGGGGTTCTGCCTCCCCCCGGTGATGGGTGCGGTTTTTCTTTGGGTTTCAATTCATTTGGCGTTGGCTGGGTTGGCCTTCTGTCTTAATAAATAAATAAAAAACAAATTATGTCAATAGGATCCTGAAACAACATTCCTCAAACAAAGCACGTGACTTTGATGGATGCATAACCCAAAGATGCTTCAATGTGCTCACAATATATTGTTCATTGTAAGGCCTCCCTTTTAGCTTCAACAATGACCACAGTTGGGAGGGCCTTGGATTGTTTAAAGGAACAATCCTCACTTTGGACTCTTATAACTTCTACATCTCTATTCTGATTTTGAAACGTGAATTGATAGTATTTATGATTCGCAATTGCTAACTGGACGAGACGAAATCCAAGCCCAATGAATTCACTAGGATTCAATAATCTGTCAAGTAAGTGATTCCAATGACGGTCCTCTACAAGCATGTAGTACGTGAATGAAAATGTCAAGCTCTGATAACTTTATACCATAATGCAGTCTTTTAGAAGAGTAGCTTCATGGATATTGATGCATTGATGGAAAATGGGAAAGAAAACACCTCTCCATGAGTTCATAATTTCCAAAAAAATGTAAACTTTCATCTATGTGATTTAAGCTTATAAAATGTTGTCATCTAAGCAAATGACATGTAAATATTTAGTCGCTCGTGCACAAGCTTTGAACATTTCTACTTTCTACGAGCTCAATTCATCAGGTTTTGGAATACCACTGAATGACACGTCTTAACTCAATGGTGTTTCAAAAGTCTTTGCAGCTGTTGAAATGATAGCAACGTGTGTTGGAGCTCAATAAAGCACCCTATTACGAAGTCCTCATTCTGTTGTCAGTGCTAAATTAAGCTGCCACAGCCATGGCTCTAGGTTTTTTAATAAGTGAAGAGCTTGAGCATGCTACTCAGGTTTGCAAGGCCACATTTTTGTTTCTCATAGAAAACATGGGAAGCACGAGCAATTAAACTCTTAAAACGTTTGCATCTTTTCTCTGATTTGGAACTTGGAACTTGGATGAGAACAAATCCTGATTCAATACAACGGCCATAAATGTCTATTGTGTTGTTAAGTGCCCAGAATATTAGGGCCACATACCTTACTTCAAACATCCAGTTTTGTGCTAAGGTAGGTGATTATTATGTTGTCAATTTGAGGAATTCGATGTGTAAGCCGTCAATTTCAACATCAGAGTATCTGTACCACTTCACAGCTGTGAATCACCCTGCAAGTGTGGGCAGCATGTATGAAGGTAAATAAGTGTTGGAACACTTGCACTAAGGTAAACATGCCTAAATCAAACACAACAATAATCTGGACATCCCATATATGAGTGATATGTGGGTTAGGTGTGGCACCAAAAAGACATGCGTTTAAAAGAGATTAGACCATGTGCTCGATTCAATGTCAACCATTCTAAGACTCAATAGTCAGTATGACTGGGGGGGCTGTATGACCACTTAATGAGCACTAGAATCATCAATTTGATAATGAATAAGATATTCATATGGGCTCCAAGAATTATGAGGCAACTGGCTACGGGCAGGACTTGGATTTTGCTGATCATCTTGCACTTATTGCGTGTTTCATATCCTACGAGAAGTGGGTGCAGAGAGAAAAGTACTCATCTAAGGCACGCCCACCTTATTCCTCAACTAGGTAGGCTGTTAATAAGTATTTGACATAATTCTGCACGCACGCTGCCATACTTGCAATTGAAATCCAGTGGATTTTATAATCCCCAATAATACTACGTGTTGTTCAGGACATCAGCTACCACATATTTAGAGTGGCTATGGTGTTTGACTCGCCCATTAACCGATGCCGCTTGCAACAGGATTTCTACAGATGCTTAGAGATCACATATCAGGGATATGGTTGTTGGCACACCAGTCTCAAGAACACTTACTGGTGTACGTTGATGTATTGAACAGTGGAACAGGACTAGATTGTTCAAAGACATGTTAAGCTGAAATCCCAAGTATGTGTTAAAACACTACAATTCCAGAGTTTCTTATACCCTTCACAAAATGTGGACCTCGGTCGGCCCTGAACTTCTGAGAGGGTCCTGGCTTTCTTAGGGAAAGTAGATTATGGTTTGATAGGCTTATTTTCTGGAGTGGAATATATTCAATACGTATGATGCAGATAAGGCTTATATTCTGGAGTGGAATAGATATTAGAGCCGTAATTCTCTGAAACCTAGCCTCCAAAGCATTGACTCATACATAAAATGGTGAAAATTTGATACGACAAAAACCAATGTGGGAGGGAAACCTTCCAGGCAGCCAAGTAGACGCATTTGTATACAAATATGGTTACATCTTTGACAACTTATTTCTTTGATAAATCGTCACATCATTGAGTATCTGAATATTCCTCCCCCATATCAATCAGGACTCTTCTCATTTTTCAAGGAGGAATGGTCTTGGGTATGAGCTACCATGCATGGTCCTGGAAACTGTTTTAGGGAACTAAATTGCACTTTTAGAGAGCAATTGAGCACTACACTATTTGAATGCAACATACATCAGAAAAAGCCGGAATTTCTATTTTTCAGATTACTGTTCCGGGTCGAAGACTGGGTTATCGTTGTGCGAATTCCGCACCGAACATTTCTTACGAATCTGGCCTTGTGTGCCCGTCAGCACACCGATTTTGCCCATCTTTCGTAATGAAATGCCGAACTGCGCAAAGAACGCCTTCTCGTGGCGAGCATAGTATTTCACCAACTTGAGTGTGCGGGGGTCATTAAACAATGTCTGGTCCGATGTAAATAGTGCAAGACCTTTCTTGAAGTTCTTGAAGTACTGATTGTCGAAGACAAGAGGTGTGACAGGGTCCATGAAGAATTGCGTCTCATTGTTGAAGTTGGGGGCTTTGATTACCCCGTTGTCAGTGCAGTTGGCCAGAAGCTCGCGCCCATACTTTTTCTTGTACTGGGGGTCTACGTGTGGGTAAATGCGGTCTACGATGCTGTTGCAATGGCCTTGGCCAATGGAATGTGCACCTGGAGGTCATGGTAGATCAATGATCAGAAACTGAGACCAAATCAAGATCGAAGCATCAAAATGGGCCAATGACTTTCTACATAACCAAACATCAGAATCAGTGTGGCGCACCCTATGCTAGATGACAAGTCATGGAGACCATTCTAAAATAAACATAGCACAACAATTTTAATGCCACACTAAATTGGATATATCTTCTCTACAAAACTCTTACATCAACAAGGAGGTTTTGGGGAATTTTCCACATGGGGAAACATGTACTGAAGTGGACAAAACCTGGGGGACGGGCCTCCAGTCTCCAGGTTTTGCTGGTCCATCTCCCAGGTTTTGTCCATTGCTTTCCCACATGTTTCTCCATGTGAAAATTTCCAAAGTTCCTTGTGGTTTCAGTCCATATTTCAGCATGCAGCAAGCATCAGCTTGGATACGTTCAAAGCCATTTGGACTTTTCTATATGAGTGTGAGAAATTAAGAAAACTCGTAGAGGGTCAAGACATTAAATGTACTTACCAGAGAGGACAACCAAGTCCACCAGGTTCAATCCAGCAGCTTCGAAATTTTCCAGTAGGCCGGACACATTGAGGTTAAATGGAGGCAAGTAAGTCTCCGAGTTTTCGGCGAAGGAAGTGAGTGAATCTCTCCGACCTAGTTCAATCGGGTACAATGGTCCGCCGGCCTGATCGCCCACAGTTACAGATGATAACAAGTTAGCTTCGTTCAATTCCACGTATGCATAAAAATAAGCCCTCCCATCATGATCTCCAGCAGTCCTCTTCAGCCAAGAGCACACTCATTCCAAGAGATTCCTTTCATATTTTCAATGCCTATTTGAATTTTCAATGCCTATCTTGATCAATGGTTCAATGGGGTGTAATGATCAGGCAGCCCAGTGACCCACAAATGACAGTTAAACTCATTGTACTATGCATAGATTGCAGCAAGACACAAACCCTCCCACTGTGATCTCCAGCATAGTTACTCTTACAGGACACTCAAACAACAAAGTTTCACATTTTCCATGACCACATATATTTCAGAGAGCAGTCACTTCAGTTGGGCAAACGGTGAAGAGAACTTAGAAGACGATCAGTTACCCTCATTAAATCTTATGTATGCTTACACGAATTCACTGTCCCATCATCCAGCATTATTTGTTAATCGAAAGAGGAGACTCCAAAGATGAAAATTTCGTTCTTTTATCACCACATGAATGTGAAGAGAATCTTCCCGATCGTTCCAACTTGCATGACTGTCAACAAAACCTTAAATAAAATGTTAGAAAAGAAGAAGAGGCAAGTATCCATTACCTGTGCAATGGAGTACACAGCCACAAGGGCCAGCACATCAGCACAAGACACGAGGCCCGGACACTCTTTCTCCAACACCTCCTTAATCTCATCCACAATCTCAATATTGCCAATGCTAAAGTTAATGGGCGCCTCCTTCTCCCCCGTCCCTTTGGTAGAGTCCAGCAGCAGGGAGGCATCGCACCCCTGCACGAAGCAGTCGTGGAAGAACAAGCGAAGCAGGGGGGCTGGAGTGGTGGGATCGGTCTCCGTGTATTTCTGGATCACTCTCTTCACCACCGACCCCAGCTGCGGGCACTGCTTCTTGTAGTAGTGGAATTGCAAAGGGGGTGCGAGGTGAGCTCCCACATTCTGCATCCCCAGGTGCCGGTACTCCCTGGGCACAAAGTTGTAATGCCCAAAAACTCCACTCATCTGCTGCAACAACATGGAAATCAGCAGCAACAGCATTCTCCACAGATTTCCATTACAGGAATGACGCAGTACCACTGTCCCCATTGATATCTACGATCCCACCTGAATGACTTTGCTGCCGATCGCGTCGAATCGAAGTTAACTTAACCCTGCATGCAGCAGTATTAAATACCGATCTAACTTGTGATGGTGACGAGTACTCCGTGTACTGATACGATGATCTGGTGCGTGCGGAGCTAAACTTGAAGCATTGGGAGCGGTTCCGATCAGGAAACGCTGGTTGTTGATGCTTGTAGAGCTGATGTTGTGAGTCGTTGCGCGGTGAAGGTGTGTCATATATAGGATTGAGGAGATGGGCAGGAGATTCTCCTGCGAGTGTGAGGGTTTATGGTGAGCTTGCCGCAGTGCTAGTGCCGCTTGCGCTGGGCACATGCCTTCTCTGGCGACCATCACCATGGCACATGCCCGGCTCACAGTATCAAATATAGTCAACCCTAGGGCCTACTGCAAGCCTTTATTGGTGGATGAGGAATCAGGATGCATGCATGAATGATTCACGGCTCACTTGTAGAACTTTCTTAGAAGAAACTAACTTAACTTGTCGATTCCAAGCTCCAACCATCCGTTGCGATTTGTGGAGTGAAAATGCATAAAAACAATCAGTTTGGTTGCCGATCGGAGGTTTTGGGTTGTCGATTTTGCTAGATTCGTGACCAAAAAATACATAGCATTCTTCAGATCCATAACAATGTTCTGTGGGACTGATAGTATTCTATAGTATATTTCCCGTACTTAGATTGAATGTGGAAAATATTTTGTAGAATATTGCCAGTCCCACAAATCATTGTTGTGGATCTGAATAATGCTATGATGGCCTTATCAACTAAAATGAGCCAATTGGGCCATGATGAGACAATCCTTTTGTCACATAACTATATTGCTTCACCCAAGTTTTTCAACTTGAATCTACCAGTGCAATGTACTCATGTGAGAATAAACAAAGTATAATTCTGAATAGAATCTCTCTTATTCCCGGCCCTATCCAGCGTACAAACTCAACTAGATAATGTTATGCATATACAACATACAAATCATGAATTTAACATGGTTTTATTGCATTTAATATCCATGTTCACTTTCTAATGAGAAAGTCATTGAACATTTTTTCATTAATAGCATGTAACTCAACAATTGCATCAATCAAACAAAGACAATAGCATAATAGCCTAGCCACAATTATGAGAGCAAAACTCAAGGGAGCCCATGAGCACTCCAAGAATCTCCAACTTGTCTTATAATCCAAATCCATACCCTAATTAACAAGAATAGACAAGGGAGCCATTGAAGACTATTACGATATTTAATGAATGAAAATGTAAATTGGATGAAACTAACACATCTATTGTCATAAATTTCTCTAAACCTAAGCTATGGGGATATTAACTAAAATGAGACAAATGGTCCGCTCATTTTAATGTGGGGAACGTGATGGGAACGCAATGATTGATTTTTTTGTACGAGAGAATACCCGTAGAGGTTCTAGCCTCCACAAACCAAGTGTTCCAATGAAACCGGGCAAACAATCAATTGTAATATGGAGGATCCCATCAAGGAAGACAAAAGGATTGTGCCTACACTCCATGGGTGAACACCCGTGGACTATTAAACATTGGACGACATTGGACGACTCCCACATATTAAACATGTTGGCTAATATGACAATGCACATGAAAATTCACAAAAAAAGATGCCTTTAAAAGTGGTAGTTTGAACATCCGTGGGACAAATGTCAATGTCTACGGCTCTCTAATTAATGCTCACAAAATTAAAATTGAGCTCCAAACATGCTAGATGGTGTCAACCATCTAGCCCACCCATGAGAGTCCACCCGTAGATACCCAGGAATGAGCAAGGCAACTTTAATCTAGAGGTCTTCTGTTGGTACCCCATCCTCGAAAGTATCTCCATCAGTCATTTTCTCACCTCTAGTGCATCGATCTAAATTATCCTTTGCGAAAAGAATTTGCCGAGCTGGGATGAGAACATTGTCATCGGACGCATTCCTTTGTCTTGCCCATGATGCCACAACACAATCTAGGGATTGATGTTGTGGTGCATAGTCCTTGAGCCTCGTCCATCGAAAAGATTTTGCCGTGTCCCATTCCTCATAACGTTCGTCTAAGGTCTTCTTGTTCCTTTGGCCAAGGACCGGTACATAATAGACAATCTCAATGGAACGAGGATTAGGACCGATATGTGCCAAATTCGGCTCAGAAATCACTCGTCCCATCCACACTGGATTAGGACAATCCTCACTAGGACGTAGTAACACATAATGGCCAATCCTGATATGTGCGCCGGGACGGAAGGTCTCAACAGGTCGAGAACTAGCTGGCCCCACGTAAGCATAATCAGTGATGTTTTCCTCAAGTAGATGCACATTATCCACATGGAGGGTTGGTGCAATGGAGAACCGTGTAGCTGGCCAGAATGGCTCGCTAAGTTCAGATGGAGTTGGGAGTAAAGGTTGATCCATAGCCGCAAGCACATTCTCCCAATATAAAATTGTTGGTGCAATGGACTCCATATATTGACCCGAACTATCTTGATCTGCCGTATCCTTCCAATACTTAATAAAACCTTGCACCCCAAGCTTTATGTTCACGGAATCTTTCATCTCCCTTTTTGGAACGGGACGGGGGCACCCTACAAAAACAAACATACAATGAGCTCGGAGCAATACCACGGACTAACTGCCCACGGGTGATCACCCGTGGGCCACATACTTCACACCATGTATTTTCTAGTGCACTTCTAAAGCAATACAAACAAGGGACCCACTAACCTGTTGGGACCATGGTCTTCTTTGTGATAGGGTCCACCTTCCAAAGAGCAATTCCTCCATCAGGCACCCAACTTGGATCTGTACAATACACTTTGTACTGCATCAATGGCACTCCTTGAGGATCTACATAAAAACGGAATTGGTGCGCCTTGGAATGCCCAATAAGTTGATCTTGACCATACTCATTGTAGTATCCCTTCACCCATTCCTTGAAATCTGCAACCTCGTGGATTAAGGACGGGACAATAGTGGGTTCCCCAGCAGCCATGAACGATGCCATGAGGTCTGGGAGTGTATGGCAATCCTCAATCTTCAGCCTTTGTCCAAACCTCCCAAACATTGCATCCACATCCTCATGCGTATGTCCAACAATAAGGAAAGACACCCTGACTTCCCGAAAAATTCCCTTTGCAGTCAGAGCTGACCAAAACAACATGTTGTATTTTGATTTGTTGTCCTTCGCACAATTGTCCATTTGAACAAGGAGGAGGGGTGGCAAACCTGTAGGAGGAATACTTGCGGGCGGTGGCAAGGGAAGTACTCCTGAACACTTCTCTACACCAACCACCAATGCGTCGTGTAAAGGATCACCTATGGACGAAATCGGAATGTGTCTACTAGAGCAAACAGGTTGTACCTCAAGTTGACAAAGCAACTTCATCATCGAGGTGATAGTGAAGTTGGCATCGGATGGGTACATATCAAGGACATAATGCGCATAATTCACATCTGAGTGACCATGTGCAATCATCCCCGCAATGGATATGGGGAATCGCTCGTATTTGTCAACACGTTTGTTTTTGTGCGCGAAGACGGGAAGAGCCGTTTTCCCATAATCCATTTTGTCATGGATTATACAAAGCACCTCATTGGGAGCATACTTTGACAAAATCCTATCTTTATAGTAACTGTTTCTATGAGCCTCCTGCAATGTTAGATGACGAAGGCTAGCATTCGAGATGGCCAAGTGACCAGTTGTGTTCTTTGTGTGTATTCGCAACAAATCCTTGAATGCTGCACAAGTTCCACAACGCGAGAATTTGTCGCCGGGGCTCTTTATAACATACTGCTTGAAATGTTGTCGATGTAGGCGGCTGAAGGTGGACGTGGAGATAGGCGTGTACCCTAGGTCTCCGTCCAAGTTGTTCACTTCCTGCAATAGGTTGCACCACGTTGTTCCCACAGGGAGCATCTCCGTCCCTATCGTCTCACCAGTTGGAAGAGTCCGAGTCATATGGGGCATGGCGTCCGCCCTACCCTCAACCAATACTCCAAGGGTGGCTCGTGCTTGCACTGTATTCGCCCGTGGTTTTCTAGTTCCTGTATTTCCATGATCTCGAGATCTAACCCCCATCAAGCTTTCAGCCTTGTTCCTATTATATTGTGCCCTTGATATCATATAGATGTTCATCCATGCTTGAGTGCATATTGTTCTCCCTTCCAACTGCACCATTTCACGTCCGTTGTGCTCATGTTTCTGGATCGATTGGAACACCGACAGGGCTATGAGCTTCCGAGCATTGAATGGCAATGCGAAGTAGTGTTCCCGAATACTCATCAACAAAGGCCTTGGGAATACCTGGCAACAATGCTCGGAACAACAATCCACCGCTGATAACATCCGCGCATGCTCCTCAGTGGCTCCCCAAATTTTCTTCCCAGGTGGCCGAGGTGCACACATCCTCACAGTGTTGTATTGGCGTTTTCCAAGCAAGCGCCGATGACTTTGAACTTCGCGGGTCGCATTATGATGGACCAACAATATTTCCGCTAATGTATGTCCTTCAAATTTGGTGAGTGAAAGTGGCCATCGGTGCAGCGTATTCTCCCAATCTTGCGAAATAACATTGTCAGTTGGGTTCAAGATAATAACTCCAACATCCTCAGCCCCTAGGATGCTATTGTCAACACAATCCAACGGATTTGTGTTGCAAATCAATCCATCACACAAAGCATGGCCCTCATCATCAAAGAGCACAATGGCCTTCCCCTTCAAGTCCGTCCTCGACAGTCCAATGTAATGTGGAATCTGAACATCGATATCAAAGTATGTCAACACACATTGACCAGAAGCTCACGGGTGTTCACCCGTGGGGGACAACATTGACATCTCAACAGAATATTTACATTCATATAGGGGTGAGCTCTACACCTCACTTCACACAACTCAAGTGAAGTATGTGTTACTTATCATATCCCCATTGGGAGAATGACCCTTATTACCAGTTTCCACAAAGCCCAAACACCAAAACTATCACCCCTAACACTTACTTGTGTACAATTATTACTATGCATGTAGGTGTCACATCTGCTGGCCCAAGTGCTAGCGAAATAGTTGCCATTCAGGATAGTGTCAACATTCCAGTTTAACGAATATCATCGTCATCATTTATCATAATGCATCACGAAACTCCCAACTCGTAATAATATGTACCAATTACCCATTGACAACATATTTCACATACTCAGCAGGAAATTTACAAATAAGCATAATTGCATATACAACTATTGAGTATGTCACACACATGATACATGCCTATCTTATAACCACACATATGTAGGGAGAACTAAAATACAAATCATGAACTGCCACGGGTGAACACCCGTGGGGGCTTCCATGCTGGTGCCGGATTCTCCCACGGGTGTTCACCCATGGGAGGCTACCATGCTGACATCTACTACTAGAAAGTTTGTCACACACATGAGCATATGGATAACTTCTATTCTGACATATGCTAGGATAACCGAAATAAAAACCATAAGCTCCCACGGGTGAACACCCGTGGGGGCCCCAAACCCGGTACCAGAGTCTCCCACGGGTGAACACCCGTGGGGGCCCCAAACCGGGTGCCAGAGTCTCCCACGGGTGAACACCCGTGGCAGACTGGCCGTACAGGAGGGGTACGGCCAGAGTGTTGTCACGGGTGCACCCGTGGGAAAGTGGATGCACATTGGGGTTATAAAACCAACCTCTTCACTCATGTGAGGCACGCTCTCCATGGTTGCTCCTCAAGGGTGAAGGGGGGTGGACTCAAATGAGGAGAAAGAAATGACCCTCCAAATGGTGGCCTTTATATAGGTCGTGAGCATGGCCATCAACTTCTCATGAGGAAGTACAAGGCATTCCCTCCAAATTCGTAAGTACATAGACGTCATTCCCTCCAATTCCTATCGCTATTAGCTAATCACGTCCTAACCTTCCTCATATTGAATAATGATGACCTTCGGTAGTGGGGTTCTACATCGTATGTACATGGAGTGAAAATTTGTTACAAGGCGAAGGAGAGTCTTTGCGGTACCAATGATCATTGGATAACCTTTGCATACACCTCATACCACTACCAAGCATACTCATGCCAAAATTACATAAGGACATGTGCACACATAACAGGTCCACCACTTATGATGGGCACCCTTGCAAAATGAATAGTATGAAGGTTAGGTATTGTTTCATCCGCAAGAGTTAACAACGACATGGGATTCTCTCACCAGAGTTATAGTTCCTTTATATTTTATAATTGTGAATAGGATGCCTATTTTGTGGGCAAGGTGCAAGGATAACCCGGTCAAAGCTACTATTATCTTTCATGATTGCAGTCTAATTTGGGAATATGATTGCACCCAAATTCAAGGTTTGAAGCTCAACACTAGCCTGCTCCTTTTAGAGCAACTAGCATTGTGGCCCATTGTGTTGCAACTTCGGAATAGTTTCATATACTTCTCTCGAGGGGGGGTAGTCATTGGTTGGAGTAGCAATATACGTGCGAACAAATGATAGGGTATTTTAAAAACATGGGGGCTAAAAATTATAAATGGAGTTAAGAGTAATATAGGGTATCAACCAGTATGCTCGACAGCTTTAAAGTCCTATAGGGTATGGAATAATAGGTAATTTGGAATTATAAGTAATGCAAGCCATTTTTCTATCAACCCAAAGTAGAAATTTACATAATGATAGCATCATTGTGAGAAAAATAAGAGAATTGAAAGTAACACCCCCCCTATAAAATAATGGTTGTTCGCACCTATATCCTTAACTTTTTAACACACTGCCCCCCCCCCCCAAGATACTTATACTTTCCTAGCCTTGTCAACTTGCCTCGCTCCACCCCATTGTCCAATGTTGTATTTCATGAGCAAATGTTTTGTTGTATCCCCATGATCATTCTTCTTAACCGACTTGACATGTGGCACACCTCAATTTCATGATAGTGGACATTTATCTTTATCAACTTTGTGAATCTTCCATATCAAGTTCACACTTTATGGTTTTTTTATTTCTCAAATTCTCGCCGCCTCATTTCGCATTCTTTGCCTTCTCATTGTTTTGTATTTACTTGGAAGCCTCTAGCCTTGATGTCAAATTTTCTTTGGTCTTCATTACACTACCTTGGAGTTAGAAGCAAGCAATGTCATTTTTCCTTTGGTCTTTGATTATTGTACATCAAAGCAAACAACTCATACCCAACATAGTTGGAGTGCGTAATCTCATGGGTTTGAGAGTGTACGTAGTGTAGTTGGGGGTTTGATTATGGGAAGAGTGTTGGTAGCGTGAGCAAAGCGCATAACGTTTTTGGAGTGTAGTGTATAGTTGTGCGGAATAGGGAGCAATTTGTTTACTAGGATAATCCTATACATGATGTAATGTTCTTTGTGAAATAGAGTTATGCATTTCCTAAAATTGATTTTGTGAAGTTTTGAATATGGGTACCAAATCTTGAAATTGTTCACAACATGTACTGAAATTGGTTGTTTAAATAATGAACTTGGTTCATATTTCCAATGAAATTGGAAGAACCTATCGCTAAATTGCTTTGTTAAATCATGAATTTGAGTTTGCACTTTTGTGGATTCATCTTACCAAAGGAGTATGTGTCACTTTCCTTTATAAACCTCTTGGTTTTGTTCACGACTTTGAAACATTAAACATCAAAACCCTAAGGTCACAATCATGTACTTAAGTTATCGAAGATGACCATTGAGAATTATTACATCAAAACATAAAACCTTGAATTTATAATTATGAAGTTAAGTGGACCACCTTTCCCAAACAATCTCAACCTTAACCTCAAACTCAACCTAAACCCCGATGGTTCACAGCAGTTTTTTCAAGTTAAGTTATCCAAGATGATTGTTGAACACTCTTCTCAAACAACCTCAACCTCATCATCAACGGTTCACAATGGCTTGTGGTGGTTTTATCAAGTTAAGTTATCCAAGATGCCCATTTAATAACTTTCTCATGTGACCTCAAATTTAGCACCAATGATTCGTGACCATGCCCAGCCTTGTCAACTTGCCACAACCTTGCCTCGCCCACCCCCATTAATAGTATGATATAGGATGTGATGACTCAATACCTACCTAGACTCCTACTATGGCATTATACACAATTTGACAATTCGACCCTTCTCCCAATAGCTCAAGCCTAGGGTTAATCCATCTTTGACTTGAAAGCGCCACATGTTACAAAATGAATTTGCATGTATTGACTGAAACATGCAAAATGCCACCAAAGAGAGAGAGAGAGGGAGAGAGAGAGTCCATTTTCATGGCACCTCTTTGATTTGCACAACCCATTTTTCATCTTTTAGCATCACTTGTCATTCTTATCAATCATGATGTTGGACATGTAGCAACATACCATAGAGTTCCTTTGCCACAAATATGTGTGTGTGTGTCTATATGTATGTATGTATGTATGTATATATACATATACATATATATATATATGTGGCCAACTCGGGCGTCAATGCCCTATTTACACTGGGGAAATCATCAAATTTATAGCACTACGCTAGAGATGTTGATCCATTTATAAACCGGTTTAGGGTTTAGGGTTTAGGGTTTAAGGTTATTTATTTCCTTAGCATTTTCAGCTCTGGGTTAGTAGGATAGGGCCTTGCATTACTTATATTTCCAAGTTACCTATTATTTCAAACCCTATAGTACTTTAAAGATGTCCAACGCCATTTTTGACACCCTATATTATTCTAAATCATTTTGTTCATTTTACGTCCCCATATACCCTCTCAATTTTTCGCACGTATATTTCTACTCCAATACATCACAACCCCCCCCCCCCGGTATGTGTCCACTACATTTCTAGCTGCACTTCCTAGGTTTTACGCTATATACTTATGGGCCCACCACTTATGCCCTTTGGATGACCGTTTTGAGATCCCATGTCGAAATGATGGCTTAAGGCTGACCGATCGACAAGGCTGTAGAAAAACGCGACTCCAATCATTTGGCATGTCCTTGGATAATGCACATGTTTGGGTAGACTTAGTTTGGACACCACGTGTGTGATTGGAACTCCCAATGCAGCTAGAGGACATATACTCCTTAACCTAAACCTTATGCCACAACACATACATTGAAACAACAATACAAAACAAACACATACAACCCCTTAATAGATGCAATGAGATACAATGGCTGCAATGTCAACCCCCTCTTCCCAAACTTGGATGCCCCAAATAGATAGTTGCACCCAACATAGCCCGGCTTCCAAAAGGAAGGCAATAAACCCTATAATGAGCCCCCCCCCCCCACCACCCCCAAACTCATGTACATTATAGAGCAAACATACTCAATTTTTCCTAATAAAAATTTCTTCCCCTTTTCAGGATGTGCTCTTCCATATGTGGAGAAAAACCTCACATTCAAGAGTACCTCTCATCGATCCGACAGAAAATATAAAACTAAACCCCCTTGGTTTAGACTAATTCCGTAACTTTGAAGCTAATTACGGTGTCAAACCAATTGAATTTTTAAATAAAATGTTTTTGGATGAATGTTGGGTGTGCTTGTATGTGAGCATGTTTTCTTGTCTTTGCCCTCGGATTGATAGGCTTTGCCTACGCATGGGGAATTTGTGATAGCATTTACATCCTCAAGGGCTTGGGCTTCTAATGTGAGGCCCTATATACATATCAATGTTTTTTTGGCCAACGAAATGGGATTATCGCATACGAGCATATTACTCTCATTCATCCAACAATGAAACTTTAAACTAGTATGTAGTAAGGAGGTTATTTTTCAAAGTTTATTGGAAACCCTATTTAGTTGAATTGACCCCAAATTAGTCTAGCCCAAGTTAGGGCACACTTTCATGTACCAATCGTTTTGGTGAAACAAAATAGAGTTCTCTGACGTTGGTGAAGGTTTTGCCGGTATCTTCAAGCATCTTTTGGACTGAGCACTCCCATGTGGAGTGGCAATGGTGGTTGGGGGGGGGGGGGGGTAGCAGATTCGGCTCGTTGCCCAAAACACAAGTTGAAACGTGGCCATCCTTGTACTGACGCACTTTAGTTGTTGATTGACTAGACTGATTGATTTTTAATCATGGGATGCTAGAAAAATGAAAAACAAAATCTCCATAAATTAAGAAAACTTTGGGCAAGGTTTGAATAGTAAGAACATGGCATCATGAACTCTCAATGTAAATACAACAAATTATGGTTCACACTAACAATGTATATAAAAACCAAGGTTTCTCCGCTCAAATGAAAATCAATTTCCATGTGCTAGAATACCAACCTAGTCAAGTTTCCCTCCTCAAACTACAACTATCAATGAGCCCCACATACCTTATTAGTTTGGGCATGTGCCATCCTGACCCATTACACCAGTCCGTATGAATCATTTTGGGTTCATATCTTGCATGAACCCAACCACATACATTAACCCTTGCAAACCATATGCCCATGCCCCTGTAAAACCTTCATATGCATGTACGCACATAGCCCCACTCATAAGCCCCCGTGACCCGCTTTGGGAAAAAAAATAAAAAAATGAATTTATTATCTTTGTTAACTAATTGTCTTTTTTAATTAATTGCCAAAATAAAAAATGAATTTATTTAGTTATGTAGCATGTGAGCTCTCAAAACAACAGTCAGTACTCAATGCAATAAACTCTAATTGTTGCACCATAGGTAGGTATCATGGAATGATTCAATACAACATCTACTAAGGGGAGGGAGACCAAGGGAGGGGAAGTCGAAAGCATTGGTAACAATAGGACTAGAGATTTCTATTTAGAGATTATTAAACTACTCTTTAAAATCGGGGTCAAATACCTTTGAGTAACCTTTAAGTAACCTTTCCATAATGTCATGCTCCAATCCATGGGTATGACTTGTGGACTTGCCATAAAGTATTTTTGAAATCACCTTTAAGGAGAATATAAAAGCTCAATTTTGGACCGTGTAGCCATAGATGTTGCATCCATGTGGGATTTGTTGTTGCTCAAATTTAGTACTTTGGTACTTAGGTTGTCAATCCATGTGCACTATCGACCCTACAATGACCGAAAATATTTTGAGAGTGTGCGATTGACTATGTTAGGTTATAATAAGGCTCTATGTGATAGCATGGTTATACTTACATGAGTACCCTTAGATGTGCACTTTGGGAAGGACATTCGAGGCCGTAAATATGAAAGTCAACAAATACCTTAACCGTACAAGCCCACTTGAAATGGCCGGGGATTCGTGGCACTCAAGTAAAGTCATCCGGTAACAAAAATCGGATGAGTCCATCAAGAAGCTCGGATGGAGCTTACTTTAGTGAAATACCTCCGAGTTGGCATGTAAGACCTACTTTCTCCCTCATAGTTATTTTATAAATATTAATTTGTTGGCAAGGGGCAATGATGTGGCCTTGGATGCTCTAAGCCTATTTTCCAACCTCCCATGAGATGTTTCCAAGGCCATGATGTGGCTTTGAATTTCACATGGTTATTTTGATAAATATTGTAAGATATCAATGTGTGCAATATATAATTATGAAGTGTTGTCATAGACATCTTTTTGTTCATAATTCATTTATTTTGCACATGTGTGATTGTTCAAACATTTGTAATATGGCACAATAATATATATCACCTTATGATAAATTGGTGAACTAAAAAACTCAATTCAATATTAGTATTAGTATTGTTATTATTAGTATTTGCATAATAGTATTAGTATTAGTATTAGTATCATATAATTATATTTATTTAAAAGTAACGGTTATACACTATGTGATTTGAAAGATAATACAATATGTGATGAGGATAAATTATTAAATAATTTAGATAGGCTATAGTCAGAAACTTATGATTTTCTCAGTAATATATACCCCATCTATAACATTGTCCCACGAGTCTAATTCCAAATAACATATCATTTATTTATACCTTATTCTCTTATAAACACTTGCACTAATCTATCATTAGAATGACAAATATAAGTTATTTATGGTAAGTCAAGCGGATTTTAGTGCACTCAATATGGGATTTGTAGTCAAGCGGCCTTCAAGAATGCAATTTTTGGTCGGGTTTAGAAATTTTCTCTACAAGATTGCCCCAACCCATATTAGATACCTCCAAAAGTTCGTGAGGGGGTATTTAACGTCCGCCCATGTTAAAGCAAATATAATATGGGGTGTCAAAAATGACACTGGGCATCATTAAAGTACTATAGGGTATGGAACAAATCGATTATTTGGATTTGTAATTAATGCAAGGCCCTTTTCTACTAACCCGACTAAGAAAACTACATAATCATAGCATGTGAAGAAAAAAATTGAAAGTAATAACCCCATATAAAATAGTGGTTGTTTGCACATGGATGCGCGATAAAAGAGAATTAGTTGTTACTAGACTCCTAATTGCATATGAGTAGGACACAAATAGATGGCGAGCAACTAGTAAGGTCCAACACTAAGTGGACTACCACACTAATGGGTTTAGGGTTTAGGGTTATTTATTTCATTAGCATTTTCAACCTTGGGTTAATAGAAAAAGCCTTGCATTTCATATAATTCCAAATTACATATTCTTCCATACCCTATAGTACTTTAAAGATGTCCATTGCCATTTTTGAAACCTTATATTATTCTAAGTCCTGTTGTTCATTTTTAGTGTGGCCCACTGTAATATTATTGTACTTTCGTTGCCTTACATTGGATTTTCATCCAAATATACAGATGAAAAACCCACAGTAATGGAAACCCCTATTTTGAAGGGTATGCTATGTTATATTGCAGATTAACAACAACACCGTAAGTGTCGTCACATGACACTGGGTGTTTGAGTGCACTTATTAAAATCTTGACATGACATGCCATTAGTATGCTTAAGGATGTATTCCTCTTAAATATTAAAATGAAACACATGACACTTGCCAATAGTGAGCTTAAGCATCTTACCCTTGGGAATGTAGTGGGAATTAACAAAACCGTTTAATATGAACATGTACGTTATCACTATATCACAGTAGACAATATAGCAATCATCCATGACAATGTTGCATCACAAGTTGCTAACATGAGAAGGTCAATGGATGAACTCATCCATCATCATGACATGGCTCTAAGTTATACCTCATGTAGCGTTCACATATGAAGGGTATGGGTTGGCATGTGAACTATGTTGAGGATCTGTGATCATATGTTTACTAATTTCCAATCTCAATATGATATCCTTGTCCAATAATTCTTAAGTGAGTCAGTGCCTTTAGAATTCAAGTTGATGTTCCCTAAGCTCGGGGGGGGGGGGGCATTCCCTTGTATATTTTGCATACACCTGCGATAATGACCTATTAAAATGGGGGCTATTTACCTATGAGAAAGGATTATAAGGGATGCTAATTTTTGAAATAATGGTAAATTGTTGTGATTATTTGCACCCTATTGGTAATTATAAATTCTTGGATGGTTGATTTTATGGTACCCTATATTACTTATATGCAATTTTTCCCCCCTGATTGCCCCCATTCCTTAAAGTGTATGATACAGTAGAATTCTCGTTAGAAGCACGTGTACAAAGTAAGAGAAACAAACATTTACTAGGGTTTAGGGTTTAGGGTCACACTGAAGTCCGGGCAAAGCAAAACACTAAACAATAACAACAAAAGATTGCAATTACATGTCATTAAGCAACACGAGCCAACGAATGAAAGTTGTGTTGGATAACACAGTTAGAAACCTTGAGGTCTTAGGGAACAGGCCAGCCACATGTGTCTCAAAGTCACATTTACAAGGTTTGCAGAAGCCCTACAATTGATGCCTTGATCTTCCAATCCTACACATTGGTAGAAAATCCCACGCCATGCAAGCAAAATCCACCTAAACTAGCTAGGCTACCATTTACACATGTGGGAGATATGAGGGTAATCGAACTGAAATGGCTACTACAGATTTCAAGGTATACTAATGATCATTCAACCCTTTCTCCAAATTATATCTCCACATGTGTGAGATAGTACAAATTTAACAGGTTTTATTTTTTATTTGAAATGAACTCATTCAATGAGTTTGCATCTACCTCATCTAAGGTGTAGATTTTGCTAGTTGATTCATTGTTACTAGAGACACTGTTGAGAGAATAGCATCCACATCAACCCACACACAATCACTCTCAACATACTTATATTTGTTGAGACCCAGCTGTTTTTTTAACCAATGGAGGTAAGCCATAGTAGTTGGGAAGAGCGTCTCTCTATTTCCGTTCTGGACTGCACGTTTCATCAAGTCAATGGGTTGCCAACAATTGCCCCACTTAGTACCAACCTTCACCCTTATCTTTTGAACCCTTCCTATATAGAACATGCCATATTTTGGTGGCAAAGTATTTAATTTTTGAAACTATCGCTTTTTGTCCATGCTATTTTATATGTACCACTTAGGTAATTTAATCATGTTTTGTCAAATGCTATATTACATATAATCATGTTTCACAATCCCAAAGCACCCTATACTACATCTAATAATTTTACAAATTTTACGCCAAATTTTTATACAAGACCCTATATTTTATCGCACGTAGTTCCTACGTTTTTCGCCAGTGCCCCCCCCCCCCGAGTCCCTAAGACATTAATGTCAAAGCTAAGTGTTCATGCATGTAAATCATTCTCATCTCTAATAACTTATGGAGTTATTTTTATCTCTTTCATGGATTGAATGACCTACGTATTATTCTTCCTCTATTCAATTATATTTCAATATTTCAATTTGAAAGAGTCTCAAGACTTTATGTATTCCTAACCTACTCCTCGCTAAAGTATCTTTACGAGATTCCACAAACCATTCAATTCATAGAGTACACATGATTTACATGAATTCATTCATTGAAGTGTTTGACCCATTTCCTATTCAAGTTCTCATTTCCGTAAATCTTATGCCATCATTTAGAATTCCCTTTAATCGATGAGGTATGGTTATGGAGATGCAATCTTAATATTGCTCGAGATTCATGTGGTGCTTGATGTGGCCCACTCGTTGGCCACCTCCTTTGTCATCCTCTCAATATGATTTCGATTCCAATGTCTCCCGCGGCCTTGCATATCACCTTGTACTTCAATATGTTAGTTTCCAAAGTCCTTTCTCTTTAGTTGACCGCTAATTTTGGCTAAGTCCATATGTGTTGCATGCAAAACAACCAACCCCCACCCAAAAATTTGAGTGGGATAAATGATAACTCTAGTGCCTTTGAGAAGGTCATTCTTGAATTTGTGTTATCGCAAGCATGTGTGTTCATATTAGATGTCGACTATGAACGTCAAAAATCTTAGCCAATGAAGAGCACATAATGAATCTAGTAATAATATAACTTAAGATACAATTACAAGAATAAACGCTAGGAGAATGACTTTAAAACCAAGTTATGAAGTGATTCTCAATGCATGGGGGTGAGGGCAAAGCCACAAAGAGATTTATGCTAAAATTACCTAATTTTTTTTTTTATGTTAAACGATTTATGTTCATTCCTAGTAGTATTTACCTATCCAGTAGGGTTTATTGGGTATGGGAGGTGGGCATGTACCCATTATGCGCGGCAAGTATTATGTGTGATGATTTCTAATGGCCAGCAACTTTGATGCTTTATAAGTATCCATGGCCGCTTCTTATGTCATGCCATTATTTTCGTTGCCATAATATATGTTATATTTAAAATTTTGAATTCTTGGAACTCTAATGGTTCATAGTCCAAGAGAAAACAAGAGAACAATCGAACTTGAGTTCATGGGCTAAGGTGAAAGTGAGCCTATTATGGATGCTCACGACTTCATCAATAAGGAATTGGAAATCATAGCTATGCTTGATGTCAAGCGCGATTGAGCATCTTACACGCATATTATGAGAATGTGCAATTGATTTTGGTATGTTATAATAGGAATCTATGTTACAGAGTAGAATGTTAAAGTATGGAATCTATGTTATAATATGAACCTATTTTAAGCATTATCAATACTATTACCATTTATCGATTGAAAGTGATTATTATTATTACTATAAATCACTACTAGTCAGCCATTAGTAATTCATAATTATTAATCACTATTAAACATTATTAATGACTATAATGACCTATGAAGCACTAGCATTCACTATTATTCACTACTAGTCACTATTAGTTACTATTAGTTACTATTACTGGTAATTACTATTAATCACTATAAATCATTTTTACTAATATTACTGATATTAACAATAGAGTGAATATGACAATTTACTAACAATAAAAATAATATCAATCATACTAATATGAGTTATCTTAATAAGTACTAATAATGAACTTACTAATATGAGTTATCTTACTAAGTACTGATAATTATCTTACTAATACGCAGTTATCTTACTAATTACTAATAATTATCTTACTAATACTTAGATATCTTACTAAGTACTAATAATTATCTCACTAATACTTAGATATCTTACTAAGTACTAATAATTATCATACCAATAGGGCGAACCTTACAAAGTACCAATAATTTTTTATCGCTACGTCCTAATACCATCATACCGCCCATCCCTCCTCAAAACGTACTTTAGCCGCCAAATCGCATATCTCTTCGCGTCCCGAGATTTCCTCCATCATGTCCCTTCGTACTAATGAGGCATTATGTGTCATGCGACTTCCACCCGCTCGTCATTATGGCAACATTTCGCACCCTCTCTCTCCCTCTCTCTCCCTCTCTCTCATTCTCCTCTCCCAATTCTTTCTCTCTTTCCTTCACCACTCTCCACTTTTCTGGAATGCTCTTGCAAAACTCTTCTCCCACAATTCTGAACTTGCTTTGCTTCTCTTCATTCTCTTCATTCTCTTCTCTTCATTCAATTATTGTACTCCTTGTCTTGATTCTCTTCTCAAGAAAACCCTGGAATAGATTCAATGTGCATTTTCTTGGAATATGTGATAGTTTCTTGGTGAGCATAGTTGTTTCTTGCTCAATCCAGCATGTGGTAGATGTGAGATGTGGAGAAGAGGAAGGCGACCTTGAAGCAAGTGGAGGGAAGTTCCAATCATGAAGAATTGAGAACCCACAAGCTTGTAAGTTTCTGAACTCTTTCAATGTTTTGCACTCTCTTTCATTCTTTTGCTTTCTCTTTCAATTTCATTCTTCCTCTTGCTTGCATTGTTCCTCTTGCTTGCATTGTTCCTCTTGCATGCATTGTTCCTCTTGCATGCATTCTTCCTCTTGCATGCATTCTTCCTCTTGCTTGCATTCTTCCTCTTGCTTGCATTTCAAATTTCTGGTGCACTAGGGTTTGAATTGCTTGAAGAATTTCAAACCCAGAAATACTAGAGATTTGCATGTGAGTTGTGTGATGCTTGGGTGTGAAGAGTTGATTGAAATGTGAGAAAAATGCTCAAATCAGAATGCAAGATGAATGACAAGAGGTTATGTTCATAAAAATGTGAGACCAGATTGCAAGAAGAATGTGAGGGCAGAATTTACCTATTGAGATGTTTGAGAGTATGAATGTATTGCACATGTAGGCATAGTTTGAAACAAATGCTCTTGTGTTTTGTTTTGTGCAGGAAACCACATTCGTATTGAAAGAATTTTGACATGGTCCCCCCAAAGAACCCTGGTGAGTGTCCATTACATAAATCCCAGTTTTTCTGTTAGTGTGAACGCGGTTATCTGAAAGTGGATATTTGAAGTGCCCACGGGTGAACACCCGTGGGCTTTTGCACCCACAAGGTGGAGAGGCCCACGGGTGAACACCCGTGGGCCTCTCCCCCCATCCGGTTGAATGTGCCCACGGGTGTTCACCCGTGGGCTTTTGCACCCACAAGGTGGAGAGGCCCACGGGTGAACACCCGTGGGCCTTTGCACTCACCAGGTGGAGAGTCCCACGGGTGAACACCCGTGGGCAGTGGTGATTCTTCACAAGGTCCCTAACATGTCCGTGGTCACATGTCGACATCTTCGTTTTTTTCTGTTCTTTTTTCCTAATTTTGTACCAACTTGAGGGAGACTTAACTTGTATAGATATTACCGGTTTCGGGACGGGTTGAGATTTTTTTTGCCTTTCAATTCAAGGTTTTTGGACGTGGACGAGCTAAAACTTTGTGAAAAATCAGCCCTCCCGTGGGCCTCTCCCTCATCTGGTTGAAAGTGCCCACGGGTGTTCACCCGTGGGCCTTTGCACTCACCTGGTTAGGAGTGCCCACGGGTGTTCACCCGTGGGCCTTTGCCCTCACCTGGTTAGGAGTGCCCACGGGTGTTCACCCGTGAGCCTTTGCACTCACCTGGGTGGGAGATTTTGTTTGATAAATGTCTTTTTGATTTTCTATGTAGACAAATTTGGTGTGTCTCTGTAAGCATTTGAAGGTTTTAGACATAAACATGTGATAGACAGTTGGTGTTTCATTCAGGTACATAGAGGTGTCGAAGTGTTCTCTCATTTGAATTGAGATGGCAAGAACTAAGCAAACAACCCGTAAAGGTATAACCACAATACCTATGTGCACGTCAATGTTATATGAGTTATAGAATCCGTGATAATATTGGGCTATGCTGAGTACTTACATGTGCATTGTCTTCTGCAGTATCGGGAGGTGTGGGCAGACGGGTGAATTACGATGTTGAAGTTTTGGGCCCAGATTTGCAATGGTTCATGCAGTATAGTGGTTTCGGAGAGACAACGGTGCTCTCGCTTTACACGAGGACTGGGCCCAATTCCACATGGAGAAAGTACATGAAGGCAAAACATGTACTGGACATTCAAGCGGATAGGAGCCGGGTATTGATAATGTGCAAGTCGCCTGAACGGAAGAAGGACTTCAAGGTTGCAGCACTCGTGGAGACTTTCTCATATGCGGATGTGAATGAAGAGCTCAACAATGAGGGAGAGAACATCCGCTTATTGAACGGTGATTTCCTCACCTATTGTATACTATATTGCGAGACCAATGTGCACACGAAGTCCATGGAGGAGAGGTCAGTAATGATCGAGCAGGACTACAAGTCTGCTCTAGCACGAGTGAAGGTTATAGTTGAGGAGGCAAAGGCGGCAAGGTTGGAAGCATCTTTGAAGAAGAAGGAAATCCGCGATGGCAAGAGGAAGGATCTTGCTGATGTACGTGCCACCTCGTCTAGGAAGAAGACGAGACCCGATGAAGGACAACCACTGATTGTCGAGGACACTGACGGCCAGGATGTTGTCTCCAAGAGAGGCAAGAAGAAAACACCCGAGGATAGTCCATTTCTTGAACTCGAGAAGATTCCCAAGCGATCAATGCATGGGCCTCCAGACAAATCGGTTGGAGACAGGTTGATGGATATGAAGTTGTTCAAGAACAAGTACCAAAGGGTGTGGATATTCGGTGAAGGCGTGAATGGCTATGTCAATATTGACAATATAGAGCGGGGAGATGCAGGATATAATTGCCGACCCATATCCGAGGCGCATTTGAAGGAGATCAAGACATGGTTATTCAACTATGCCATCATTCCGAAGATTCATCCCAACTTCTTGACAATCGTTCCTTCGGATAGGCGAACTAAACCATTCAATTTTGAGGAGGTGAAGGACAAATCGTTCCACGTGGTAAATGGACAGCACACGTTAGCAGCCTGTCTCGAGTATGTGAATGACCCTAGCAGCACAGATGAGGTGAAGAGGTTTTTCTCGAAATGGCCTTGTAATGTGGTCTGGGCCCCTGAAGGTGATGACGACCCTCTGTTCCACCTCTCTGGTGTTCTGAACCTGGATAGTGAGTACAGGAAGCACTTTCCGTCATTTACGGAGTGCATTCAGCACGCTAGGAAGACCTGGATTAGGCGAGGAAGACCTGACCGAACTGTACGCGAGAAGGCCAGCAACACGGAAGCTTTTAAGAAGTGGAAGGTATTTTTCAAACCTGTGACTTTTGAATTTCTCATTTCTGTGACTCCCACGGGTGTTCACCCGTGGGCGACTATCATGTTGTTGGTGATTGCTAGAAATACATTGAGGTTTTTTTCATAGAGATTGATACATTGCCGGTGTTTGATACAGGCATTTATTACGTGCGTCATGTGGACGTTCCGCGTGGAGAAGGAGACCAACCTGATCATGGAGCACGTCTTGCCTGTATTGAGCGATGACATATGGAGGAAGTGGGAGCGGATATTCAAGGATTACGAGAGTGGTGACTATGTAGACCCGAAGACCGGAGCTCTTATGAAAGAGACAAAGGGGTTTAAGTCGAAGAAGGTGGTCAAGAACGACCTGAAACAATTTCGGGGCTTGACAGAGATAGAGCTCGACATGGCAGCGAATCAAATCCTCACCACCAGAGATGGAGAGGAGCACCCTCGACATACCTTGAAGACTGTGCGCGATTGGGTGATGAACAGGAAAAAGAAGAATGAAACTTATATCGCGATGGCACAGTGTCTAGACCCGACTCCATTGTATATTGTGCACGTCGATCAGAAAGAGACCATTGATCGTGATTGTTGGAGAGTATGGAAGTATGCGAATAAGTTTGGTAAACTCCAGCGAGACCGACTTGTAGACTTGCTTGGAGCGGAGTACCTTCTTGGCGCTATGAACCCCACAAGGAAGAGAGTACCTATTCCGGACCGGTTTAAAGAAGGAGTGAGGAACATTTTAGATACACATAACACCGAGGTTACACCCGAGCATGTCGTGTTGTCTATTGACAACAACTACAAGATCAGTGGTGGGACAGTGCTTGCACCAGTCCTGCACGCGTACATGGACACAAGGTTTCTCCCCGGAGTCCAGGCGGGAAAAGACACTGGGGGGCGTGTGAAGGAGTGTATGGATTCCACTCTGCAAGGTCTTCGTCGTGATTTCCCAGGCATTTTAAAGTCCCTCCAATTGTGGACTGTGATTTCAGAATATCTGGATCGGCATTTCATTCACAATGTGCTGAAGGCGCACCTTCCGAGCAACGCCAGATTTTGTGACGCCTTATACCATGGCACTAAAGAGGAGAAAATTGCATCTCGCGATTGCTTCTTCGAATCAAATGCTCTTCGGGTTACAAACTACATTTTTCCCAATAGGGGCGAATCAAGTTCGGAGGTGGCTGTGCGGCTCTGTGGAGGCCGGAAGATGTTGGACGTCCATGACCCGGGGCGATATAAACGTTATTCAGTGAAAAGGGCGTATTCCAATGAGGAGGCCAAGTGTTTATTCAAGGGGGAGTTGAGGATGCAGACCTACATAGATATCATCAAGCCTTCATGTCTTGAGGGGTCTTCTTTTCTCAATATTTGTGGAGGCAATAAGGCGCACATAGTGGCACATGTAAGTAATGAGCATCTTTTCTCCTAAGTGGTTCTTGAATTTCTGAATATTATCGTTGGTTTGGATGGTGTTTTGGATAACCTAACCATAAACCAGGTTGGGAGGCCCACGGGTGAACACCCGTAGGCCTAGACATCCACCTGCTTTATATCCACCTGGTTGATAGCCACCTTCTCGATAGCTTTCCTGACAATTAGTTGGTTGACAAATAGTTGGGACTATTGGTTTAATTCTATTCGCTTTTGGATGTAGACTAATTTGATTGAGAAGTTATTTATTTCATGCCTTGGTTTTTGCAGGCATTGGGTATGAAGGTTTTGAATATTGTGCCGGCAGAGATGCTAGAGGTGGCGAAGACGAAGATGATTGCCGCAGTTGACTGGAGCATACAAAGGTGGAATGAGGAAGGAAAATTCGCTGCCCAGGATTTGGAAGAGGAAGAAGGGCGTATCGATATGGATTCCATCATTGAGCGCGAGATTGGAAGAAAGCGTGCGAATGACATAAATGAAGAGGACGTAGAAGAGGAGGAGGAGGAGGAGGAAGAGGTGGAGGAGGAAGATGACCCAGTTGTTGTCCTAGGGGAGTCTGCGGAGGAAGAGGAAGTGGCCGACGAAGAGGAAGAGGAAGAGGAAGAGGAAGAAGAGGAAGAGGTGGTCATGGACGACGCACTGGCGGAGGCCATGGCTGAGGTCATGGCAGAGGTGGAGGAGGAGGCCTTCAATTACAAGGCGTCAGCCATGGCGGAGGCCTCTTTGGAGGCCATGTCCCCGGAGCAGGTTCCCCACGGGTGTTCACCCGTGGGGGAGGGGGAGGGGGAGGGGGAGGGTGAGGAGGAGCGGCAAGAGGATGCTTCCAACTTAGAGGAAGTTGGTCGTCCACAAGCCGAGCACAGTGTCCATCACCCTGTGGGATCTTTCTCGTCTGGGATCCCATCTACACCCGGCCGCGGGTTTGCACAGTTTGACACATCTAGACGAAGTCAAGAACAATTAGATGTTCAACCTATGGAAGAATATGAGGAGGATGAGCGTCCGCAGTCAGCTAATCCTGCTGCAAGGTCTGCATCGAAACCGACTGCAAGAAAGAAAATGAAAGCTCCTCGAAGGGGAAGGTCATCTCTACGTCCTGCTAGAGTTGGAGATCACTCGCGGTCTTCGGAGGCAACGGAGCATTCTGGTCTTTATCGCGAGGTTGAATCTGGCCAAGCGGATGTTCCGCGGGATGCAATCATGTCTGAAGCTGTGCATGTTGAAGGGACAAACACAGATTTGAACGTCAGCTCACCTGTTGAGGACGTTGCCGCTGCCGTTCTCGAGGTGCTAGGACATGGGCGATCAAATCGTGATTCACCTGGTGTTGTGGTTGCAGAAGAGCCTACTGTAGCGGCACCATCCAATGAAGCAGAGGAGGTTATTCGAACCGAAGTCATATGCTTGGATAGTGATGACGATGTGCCCGAAAGATGCGTAGAACTAGACGTGAGGGTGAAGGTGAGAGATCGAGTTCCACATCGGGTTCGGGGGACGTTTGCTGACTACATGACGGATGATTCCGAGGATGAGGATTATGGGAAGCCTGGGTACAACAGAGTGAAACTCAACTTTGTTGATGACCCTCACCCGGTGTTTGCTGGGAGACCTGACATGGGCAAGGAATCGGATGGGAAGGACAAGGTGCATTTTGCCCCATTTGTGGACAAATACTTGGTAGATGTGCCCGAGAACGTGCGATTGAATCTTGCGCATTTGTACAAGTCGTACGACTATCACAAGATGTTCGCTTATCTCTCCACACCAGCGTTTTGTGAAGCAGTGAAGGTGAAACATATTCTTCATGCCGCTGCATTAAAGAAAATGAGAAAGAGATGGACAACGTTCGAAGCTCCCAAACATCGTGATGAACGAGGTCAATTCGCGGGGTCCTCGGCCGCTCAAGCCGGCAGTGTTGTGGACTCTACGTTGGAGATCATTGACATTACTGGAGTGCCAGAGTCTCCAAGGAGGGAAGTCGATGTTGCAGTTGCGGAGTCCTCAAGCCCTCATGTCAAACGTGTTGTTGAGGGTCAACCGGCATCGTCCGAAATGGTAATACATACTCCCTTTCCAATGCTATATTGTGTTTGGCGGTGGAAGCAAACTCGTCAAGATTTCTAAAAGTGTCTTTGCAACAGGTGTTGGTTGCGGCAGAACGGGATGTCATTCCACCGAGTTCTCATGACGACCCTGCACATGGTGGGGATCCCCCCCTAAGCCAAGCTCAAGGTATCATATATAGTGTTATTTGAATGCAATTGGTCCCACGGGTGAACACCCGTGGGACCACCTGTTTATACTTTTCAATTTCCATACAAATTGTTATCTCTCGAGTAATATTTATATAAGGGACTTTTGATATTGTGCCCACGGGTGTTCACCCGTGGGAGATTATGGGTTTGAGCGTGTGGATCTCATAAGTCATGTGTGCATGTGGTTACAGGTCATACAGCCACTGCCGGAATACCACCTTCGGTACGATATTTTCCTCGATCTCGCAAAACTAATCCATAAATGTGGAGGCATTCTTTTATCTTGCATACTCATGTGTACCCAACGTGTTGTTTCATTCGATAAAAATCATGTAGAATATACTTTTTCCTTAGATAGAAATTCTTTACAATGACTTTCAATTTTGTCATCGCCAGATCCTCACCTCTCCAACCACTGTTGTCCATCGGAGAGAGAAGATATGGTTAGTGCTGGATGTGAACGGGATCCTGGTGAGGTCAACAAAGTGCGACAATGTCAACACCAGGAAGACTGTTGAATCACAACATAGCCCTCAGATAACTGGGGAGTTGGCTCCACTCTTTCTCCCATATAGTGCCCTCATACCTAGGAGAGGACTGGGACGCTTTCTGCGTTTTGTTCTCTCAAACTTCCATGTTGTCATCTGGTCGTCGAAGCTTATGAAGAATCTTCAGCCAATTGTCCGGCACTTCTTCAATGGTTGTAGACATCCAGAGTATGTGTTTGGGCAAGAATTGTGTCACACTCTGAAGGATGAGAGAGGACAAGTTCTTCCTAGTCCTATGAATGTTGATTCAAGCTTCTTCATGAAAGACCTGTGCGCATTTTTTGAGTGGAGCCGGACGCATCCAGTGCCGCATACGAAGCAACCCAGTCATAGGACTACATTACTTGTTGATGACTCCCCTTACAAATGCATCCCAAACCCTCCTGGGAGCTACATTAACCCTGTACCATTTATGTCAAACCAAAGCTTGGATACTCTGCATAGTTACCTGCAAAGGCTCTTGAGTTCTCAACAGTATGTGCCAGATTTTGTGGGGAGCAACCCTTATCCATCAGGACAGGGGCCCTTCAATCTAGAGCTGCCAAGTTCTCTGATTTATAAGCAATCATTAGTTAGACATAAAATACTGACTTCTGCCCGTATGGTTCCAGAGGCTCAGATGTTAATGTAGATTCCCTATTGGGGCCGCCTATAGTGCACATTTGCACTATCGGTACATTGTATTTGAAATGAGTGGATCTGAAACTTTGTTGCCAACTTGTTTTGGTTTTGTGGATTTTCTTCATGCAAACATGTCATGGTCATGAATGTATCTCACTGGGAGTCTACTACTTTGCAACACTGCGGTGTTAGAGAATACCCGACTATTTCCGACCACAGTGAATGTCTGGCATTGTCCCACGGGTGTTCACCCGTGGCAATGTGGTAGTTGATTCAATGAATGTATCAGGCCACTTGGACAATGTTAGTTGTGTTTTTGGGAATTATGGTTGTCATAGCGAATTTTAATATGTAGGACTTAGTCGGCTATAATTCATATGTTTTGAACATGTTCATCTTTACTAAAGGGCAACGGACGGGCTCCTCTTGCACATAATGTCCTTCTTCCATGGACTCTTATGTTATTGTATCCTAACAGCATTCCCCATTCCAAACGCGACCTAAGAACTATATTGCCAGTCCACCATGTCGACAACGTCCTCCGGATGCTAACGCCGACTTCGCCGAAGTGACATCTCCATGCCCTAAGGTAATTTATTTTCCACATGAATCCCAATTTTTTTAGTTGTGTTTCATCCCAGGGATTCTAATATCAATTTGTCGTTTGTTGTGGTAGACACATATGCTCCAAACACACGATGTTGCGCTCGCGGTTGCGGTGGCTGTTCCGGTCGCGGTTGAGGAGGCTGTTCCGGTCGATGTTGCGGGTCCGGTCACACGCGCTCGGGTGAAGAGACACCTTTCTCTCCAAACCACTCACCCCAATGAGCCCACGGGCTCGGGAAATAGTTCTGGATGTTGGAGGTGTAGTTCACCCAATACCACCTCATCCATGTCTGATTACGTGGCTGCAAGGGTGAAACAACTTCGAGAAGCTACAGTTTTGATGGAGGAGAAAAAACGGCTTGAAGAAGTCAAGCGCAAGCAATGTACTATAGCTCAAAGACAACCTCATGACAAGATGTTGAAAATGATTAAGGATTCATACTCCTCTTGTAGATAGCCGGACCTTTATGGTGATAGATTTTCCACGGGTGTTCACCCGTGGATACAACAATTCATATACTTTGTTCACATTTTTTGTGCCCACTGTGGCATCTATGATTCAATCAAATGATTTTTTGACCCTCATTTGTGTAGTCGGATATGACATGTAGACCTTCCTTCATGTGTTATGGATCTTGCATCGTGTGTTGCATGGCGTTGATTGGTCACGGGCGTTCACTCGTGGTTAGATGTATTTGTATTCTCTGAGTAGTATTAAGTGCCCATGATAGCTTTTATGATTAGACCCATTATATTTGCATACAGTTGTTGACATGCGCATGGTTGTTCCTTAGTGGTATCGACTTATGTTGTATTATGGATATACTAGGCTCATCTATTGCGGGGTGTTGGTTGGTCACGAGTGAACACCCGTGGTGACAACTGGGCTAAGTTTTTATGTGGGCTAGAATAAGCATTATTTTAGCTTATATATATACACCAATGTGCATGAAATAGTGCCCTAGTCTATGTTGATGACCTTCCTCTTGTTCTAAACCTTGTCAATGATGGCAATTCACGGATATTTACTCGTGAACCACGTTCCCAATGCACGTTCCCATTGGTACGAATTGTCTCATAATGGCCCAATTGGCTCATTTTAGTTAATATCCCCATGCCTGCTTTTTATACATCTACCTTTACTTTAGAAAAAAATTAATAACCTTTTTAAATATACACACTAGAGAAAATTACCTCTCCTTTATGTATACTATGTATGCCAATGTTTCAAATAATATCCCTTCTTACACCCACGTTAGTTCGTACGTGATATGAAGAATCCAGCCCCGGGGTAATTAACAAATGCAAATCACAATTGTTGTCATTTCAAGCTTCATGATTGAACAAGATATGCAAAAAGTTATAAGAAGTCAAGTAAAGACCATCCTCCTCTTCTCACGATCACATGATCTCCCCCAATTATTTTAACCACCCTAAATATTGTATTTAGTGTCACTTACTATTTGAAGTTACACAATGTTGCATCTTTTTATTATTATTGTAACATTTTACCAAGTAAAGATGTTAATGTTCTATAAGTCCAAACAACTAATTTGACCTTTGTTGGCAAAGAAATGAGATATACAACAAATAGTTATAGCTTCGCATAATTCTAAATAGTAAGTGACACTAGATACAATATTTAGTGTAGCGAACCTAGGGAGCCTGTTGGTGGTATCCAATATAGTCAACCTTTGGGTCTACTGCAAGCCTCGATGCATGAAAAATTTAAGACGAATCATGATTGATGATCGATAGTTGATGCTGTGAATGGAAGATATCCACATCGTATGGTGTTGTTGTCGGGTGAATGACATACAAGGATTCTCATTTGGAAGGAGTTTGCCATATGTCGTGCACACATTGATCAAGGACATGTTGAATCCCATGTGGAAATTGACATAGGTTGACCCTCTAAGGGTCGGTTTACATTAGGATCGAGGTGTATGAAACTTGGTCCAAAACAACCCTTAAAATGTACCATGTTTTTGGCCTCAAGATTGGACCTAAGCTTGGAAATTGGTTAGGCTCAGATGGGAAGGAGTGTGTTCTCTTGACTGGAGACCAACAAGATTTGGCGGGTAAGTGATGCCATATTGGTGTCACTTCATGTTTTTCATACCTAGGACCCATGACCCTAGTGTAATCTCCTCGGGTCCAAAATTTGACTCTCTACCAATGAGAACTCTTGAATTTGGAGCTTCTTTGGTCTTGGACCCTAGTAGTGTGATGATCCATACGTACAACACTCTTTGGTAGTACATACTAAGGGTCACTTCACACACGAGCCAAGGGCCATGAACATATAATTGTGAAGGCCGTTGATTCTCATTCAAAGGCCATACCATGAGCTTGCCACGAACTTACAATTGTTTAGCTGACACGATCTGCATGTAAGGGATCCATGTAGACTTTTCATCCACAATCATTTCTCTAGGCCCTTAGGTCTTCACATGCTAGCGCAATGGACTTGGACGGTTTCGGTTTTTTCGACCAACAACAGTTCTTAGATCATAATGGTCACACGCCAATAGTCTCGCGTATGAAGTGACCCTAAGTTAGCAAGTTTTGACAAACTAACGATCAGTTTCCATGTAGGCCGCTCGCCCACCACATTCTAGTGGAAATGTAGATGCCACCAGATGGAATCTACATCTCCACTAGAATATGGTGGGCGAGCGGCCTATATGGGAACTAACCCATAGCCTCCACCGCCTT
The DNA here is from genome assembly GCA_950295325.1 of Polytrichum commune. Taxonomy (NCBI): domain Eukaryota; kingdom Viridiplantae; phylum Streptophyta; class Polytrichopsida; order Polytrichales; family Polytrichaceae; genus Polytrichum; species Polytrichum commune. The sequence continues at coordinate 23,155,116 of OX485804.1, forward strand.
CACTTCCACAGCATTTCAATGGGAGCTTTTAGAGGTGGATGGATGGATGAATGAGGGGGGATGAAAGTAAGTAGGAATCATGAAACCCTGATCAATTCTGGATAACTTCCTTCATGAACTTGCTTTCTACCTACTACAGAGCAGCTCCATTCACACCTCACATAAGTGGTGGGGTTTCCCCCCTTGGACAAAACCAAGGGCCAGGCCAGGACTTATTGGATTCAGGCAACTTTAGCTTCCACTGATTCAGGGGTATGCTCACTACACCCAAACTCGCCGTCCATTGAAGAATGTGAGTGGTGTTACTTAGTTCTAGATAACCTTGATCTTTTGAGGGTCTTGTTGGCAATCAAAACAAGGGTTCAATGCATCTTAGGAGGGCCACGTCACACACGAGACTGAGAGCCCGTGACCATCACGCTTCAAGCACTCTCATTGGTGGACAAGGTGGAGCTGGTGGTCCAAGTTCGCTTCCCACTACGCTTGAGGGACCAATGGAGTATGGGAATGCAAGATGGATGTAAAGTCGACATGGGTTTCTACATGGCATCGAATGGATCATGTTTCATGGTCGCCTGGATTATTTTTCAAAAACCACCTGTTGGAGGTAGGCCGAACACAAAACCGGGAGATCATGGCACTCCGAACGCTCACAACCGTTTGGTTTATTCTGTTTTATCATGTGTGAGGACCCGCATGAATAGAGATTCATTGAAATAGCATTTGGCTGAGGGCGCGGTCACATATGGTTTCACACTGCACTTGAGGATCCGTGACCACACTACATGATTTTGGAGGTGTGTTGGGACAGGCTTTACCACTTTCTTTTGGGCTCTCGCAATTTAATGTTCATGACTCTTGGTTCGTGTGTGAAGTGGCCCTTAGTGCCGGTTCACACGCGGTCCCAAGTCATAAGTCCCAAGTATGACATGGATGCCTACATGGCAACACTTTTTTGGAGGTGAGGTTTGGGACTTGTGTTGAGAGTTTGGTCGAGCAAAAAGCTAGACCCAATCCTCAACACAAGCCCCGTGGATGTTTTTACATAAAATAAATCAAGATCCAACTTCAATGAAAATTAACCATACTTTTATGGTTTCGTGAGGCTCAGAAGTTGGGACTTTGCCTTTATGTTGGGACTTACTGAAATGAGTGGGATTTGGGACTTGGAACTTGGGAGCCCGAGTGGATTGGTGCTTAGCATGTACACTAAATAGTCCTATTAGTGGGGATGAAAAATTAGCATGGAAGTAATTAGAGTGGGTCACACTATTTTCTAGTCAAGATGGAATGAACGAGGGTCCCCTAAGTCTTTACAAAGACTTCCAACCAACACATTGCATATTAGATATAGGATAAAAATAGTACACCAAATAAATGTATTCATCCACAATAATTGTCAACTAGAAATTTAGCTTGGGTTGGAAATTAACGTGACCCACATTAATTCTCATTATGAGGATTAGAATGGGCTCATGAGAATTTATGTGGCCTGCGATATCAAGACTGTTAGTGTAGTTTTTGGACATCGTATGAATAAGCTGTGAATTTTGGAAGATTTAGTTATAGCTTGGGTATCTATAACCAATCCTTGTTCATTTTAGAGAAGAGTGTGTAGGCATCATTTTGGGCAATGATTACAACTAAGTGTAACTTTACTATATGTATGAGGTCCACATAGTTTATGGTATTGGGTGTATCTTTCACAATGAAGTGGGCACAATAAAGAAGAATATCATATATTATTTGTGTAGGCCCAAGTGGTGGAGTCTATTTAGCGTGATTATAGATGGACAAATCGTTTGCTTGGTATTGTTGAGTTTGTATTTCTTTGTTTACAATCTCTTGGAAACAAATGAGAATGCGTGAGCATCCAACAAAGATTTTAAATAAGAAAAACAACAAATTTCAAAGGTTTCTTTGTAGTTCACAAATAATTAAGGAGATTTGACGCATAATTGTTTTAAACTCAAAATTTGGTAATGTTTGAATCTTGCTTAATAATTAGTACAAACTTTGACAAGATGTGGGGTATCATGAAAAAAAAAATGGTGAAAAAGGTTTCAGTAGTTATGATGGTGGGTTTAATGCACATGGAGAGGAGGCATGTGTCGGCGGCTTGTAGTGGGCATAGGTGGTAAAGGGGGCATGAGAATTTAGTGGGCCACATGTTGTGTTTCCTTTGATTGCCCATGTATTGGTCATATTGTGGCATTAGAAGCAAGTTGGGGCTACCAAAGGGCTATGACTTTCCAAGCATCTTGAGTGCAATGAGTAGCATGCCCAATGTCTTTTCCTTGTTGGAACTCACACCACCAATTTGTCATGTCAAAGCCAGTCATAGCAAATGGGAAGACTCCAAGCTTAATGCACTTGAGTGTTGCCTCTTGCATCATCCCTTCTCACTTTGCATGCCAACCATGTATTACTTGCATTCATGCCTCACAACTCCACTTTTGCTTCGACTAAGGGGCGGTTTACACTATGGACCATGGAGTCGTCCCACGTAAGAGGTCTATTTTGCGTGGGACGACTTCATGGGACGACTTCCATGGTCCGAGTTACTAAAATATTAGTTTTCATGGTTCATGGGCCCTTCACTAGGTGTAAACCGAATGTGGACCATGAAGAATGACCATGCGGCAAGAAGTGGATGTGCTGATTTTTTTAATATAAGCCCAAAAAGGGCAGTTTTGGGGGAAAATGAAGTTTGAGCATTTTGTTGACTTCAATTTGCCTTCACTTGCCTACACATGCCTTCACTTATCTTGTCAATTAGTTTTTTCTTCTTTTCACCTTAAAGTTTGATCATTCTCTTGTCATCTCTTGGGCTTCAATTGTCTTCACTTTTTGTTAAATGTGTCGAAGATGTGGCTTGCAAATCTTCTCACAACAATTTTTACAAAAAAAAAATGAGCGATGCAATTGTAAATGTTCAATGTAATTTACATGTGACATGTACCTTGTGTTTCACTACACTAAATAGGATATTTAGTGTTTGATTATATTTGATGTTGTTACCACCCAACCTTCCTCAACACTAAATTTCAATTCTTTGATAATTAATGTTAGAAGATTTCCCATTGCGCTTCTTTTGACCACCCTGATCTACAGTCACTAAACGACTATGTATTTTCTTATTTCTTTTTCAACTGTATGTTTTAAACATTTTGGAGCGTGTAATATACCGTTGGAAAGGTATTTTCAAGACCTTTCCAATGGTATATTACACGCCTCCAAATTCCAAACATTGCAGCTGGTAGACCAAAAAAACAAATCTGCACTTGAATTCTTGAGTTCTAGATGTCCCGCGTTGTTTGATGAAACACGTGTAAGCGGGTTTAAAGGGTAGGGCAAGGTAGTGCTGGTGTGTCTCATGGGCTATAATATAATTAAGGCACATAAAAGGTAGATTCATTAAAACATTCGTGAAATGGCATTTCTCTGACTTGGGCCCTTGCCTTTTCCTACCAGACCACCTCTCTTGCCTCTCTCAACGAAAAACCCGTTGGACCATGTCAGTGCATTTATTAGGCCTTAAAATTTATATTTTGGGGACCTCAACCTCCGTGGTCCCTCTGCCATTTTTTCCTTAGTGTAAACCGAAGTTGTCCCGGGACAACTTCAAGAACCAATCAGCTGCCTTGCAGAGCCCTGGTCCAACTTCATGGTCCATAGTGTAAACCGCCCCTAACCCCTATAAGACCAACCCCCCCTCCCCCAAACTACAACATCAACTTCTCGTACCAATGGAAACAAGCCCCAAGAGTGAATTTGCCAACAAAACGACGCCAACCATTGACACTGCTACCAAACAAATACAATTCCGCCCACATCATCAAATACATCCCAACACAATGTATCTACATGGATGATTCCTTTATCCCTCCCACTAAAATTGCAAAAGGCCACATGATAGGCAATATAGCAGGCTCATGAATATAGAACCCCAATACAAGCTCCACATAGCAAACATACTCCCATGATTACCAAACATCCTTAAAGCGGAACTATATGTCATACTACTAGCCATTGAAGCCATACAAACCACCCACCAAGACACATACATTATCACCGACAACCTCAACAACATATCTTTACTTAACAACCACATAAGGCCATCATCGCAACAACACCATCTAGAGAAACTCCTAATCATGGCCATCACCCAAGAAATATCTTGGACCAAACAAAACATTACAATACAAAAAGTAAGGGCACATACAAGAATCACCGGCAACGAGCGCATACAAAATAGCCAACAAGCTAGCCAATGAGGGAGCCACCAAAGATAAAGAAACCTCCACCTCATACATCCACACCACTCACTCAACCCATATTGGCTAACAAACAGACCCTCCACCACATGTGATGATCAATTCGAGATCTCCACGCATTCATCACCAAAGCCCATAAACAAAATGAAACCAACACTAGGCTGACAATGCTAAACACAAATTTCCCTAGGTAGATAAATGGCTATTCAACGAAAAACTCAACCACAAATTATCCAACTCCTTTGGGAAAACACCAAGTACCACCGATACACAAATCTCCCAAACACTTAAAATTCCAACACGCATAATATATAGCAACCACCGTAAATATATCTTCTAGCCACTAATGCATCCAAACCTCAACTGCACCTTATGTCCCAAATGACGGAGATACATGGCCACATCTACTATTGCACTGCACCAATCAATACATCAAAGGCCTCAGAATAGCCTAACACAATAAAGCAGTTCACCTCATAGTGCAAGCCCTAAAAGCCAATAAAGACACAAGATCCTACACTCTAACAAACGTGGGGACCTTTAATGACCAACCTCCATACTCAACCATACATGACCGGCTACTACCATGCATGTGCTCTACCACCACATGCCAATCCCAAGCACAACTAAGACCAAACATATTATACATAATAGGAGCACAAAAGCACAACCAAATCCCACCAACTCCAACCCACAATCACACAATTCAACTTCTAGAATTTACATATTCCAGAAACAACCCTGGAAGCCAAACACATAAAATATGACCCCCTAATAGACACCCTAAGGCAACAAAGATGGAATGTAAACCCACTCATAATCATCATGGCAGGAATAAGAGGAGCCGTCCATGAACATTCAAAGGCAAAAATAGAACACCTCAAATCCACGATCAAAAATATCATGAACTCCAACCATAAAAATGCCATAAAATACCTCATATACCTCATCTAGACCCCATGGCCAACCCACCACCATGACCATGCCCATAATATACATAATTCCCTTCCCCCCCCCCCCCTTCCCCCACCCCAACTCTCCTACTATTTGACCCTAAAGAGCCACCTCTTGAAAGAAAAGTTATAATCCTTATGATGTAGCTTGGTAAAACATGAACATGGCAAGGCCAAGGGGCTCGCATTCACGTTGACTAAAAAATCGATGTTTTTCATTTCTTTGCTTTGAAATTGCCATTTCTGCATCACCTTTTACATTTTTGCGTCGTTGGTCGCTAATGTATAGATTTCTTTTCTTGTAAATCTCAAGCGATCCAAAATAAAGGAACTAACATTGAATCAAGAGTGACACACCTATAATGGTTTAAACCAATCGGCATCTCTATGGATCTATTTGCAGTGGCACATTCAGTCCACAAAACCGCAACATTCTTTATCTTCAAGAAACCATCAGATGATTTGATGAGCTCACTCATGGACAACAAACGGCATGAGAAGGTTACAATTGGAAATGTCGTCTGATATACTGTGGATAAGATGTCGATAGATTTCATGTACTATTTTGGACAAAGTATTTTATACTGCAATTTTCAATTCAATTGCATGCGCTTCAATCAGACAAGCAAGCAATGGGAGGCAATTGATCAATGGGAGTCAACAGTGATGGTTAAGTTACATCTGAAATGGGCAATTGGAAGCAGGTGAATGAAGTGGGTCTGAAGACAACATGCATGCGAAGGTGAATAGACGAAATGAAGACAAGTTTACAGCCAAACACATCTAACCTTCTAAAGACTGAGAATCAATTCCTTTTCTTGATGGGTCAGTTCACTCAGGAAGGTCCTCTTCTAGTTCACTGGAGGTTGTTTGTTCTTCATTATGAATAGGAAGGTATCATTTTCCTTCTTGGATATGTATGGCTTGCCATTCACACTTCATATTACAACTATAAAGCTCCATGGATGCTTCCCTTCTTGCCTTAATGCGTGCTTGTATGATTGCATCATCTAGAATCTGTTCACTGGTCAATGATTGAGATTGATGTTTCTCGAAGTCTTTTGATAAAAAAAAGTGGTGTTGAATTATCTGATACCAGTCTTTGACTAATTGAGCTTCATGTAAAATCAAAGAACTGATGGAACAATCGCTTAATTGAATTTACGACATAGCTTCAGGATTGAACTAGCTTACCATATAATTTGTCACATGTTGCTCACCTCAGCAAAATATCAATGTACGGTCGGTTCAATTCATAGCAACACTTCTGAATTGCAAGGTTTGTTCTTCAGTGAAAGTTAAGCTTCTCAAGTACTTTCCGCAACTCGTCAGTAGCAGTCCACAATTCAATCCTTGCTCAACAACGACTTGCTCCGTTTTCAAATCGATTGTGCTCAGCATCTAGAATGTCCAGCCAAAGGGGTCGAATGAGATTGCCTTCTACATCAAAAGAACTCGCTCCAGTGGAAGGTCTGAATATATTATGGCATTAATAGCGGTGAAGGATGGCTGATTTGCCACACTATTAGCTATTCCAGACATCTCGGCATCTTTGAAGACTTTTGACATTCCCACATGCAGACACGACTTTCTCTATGGCCTCAGTCGCCTTGGCCTGCAAATTTTTGCCTTTGATTATCCAAACAAATTGATAGCGCAAGTGCACATGCAAAGTACAAGTATGAACTCTATGAAGGGGGATGGAAAGAACCGTTCTCCAGCGCTTCAAATTCGGCCCATCTTGTACAGGTGCACCACACATGTGATTAGAGAACATACCGCCTTCCCAAGAATGACCATGGTTCCTTCAACAATTCCTCCGCTTGCTTCATTGTGGTCACAACTGGTTTTCCGTTGCTTGCATGCAATAAATACAAGAGTGTCCAGCATTTGGACCAGATTTCAATACATACATGCATTTCAACGTTTTCACATCGCCACTCATATGCCAATGTATATCAAATCTTCTTAACCCACTTACTTCAAAGAACTGGCCAACCACTGCTTTGATCAACTTCCGTATTTGAGTATGATCAAAGACCCACTTCAGAATGTTTTATGACTCTTGATGACTTGAAAAGATGCTATAGTGAATATCTCACTCAGATTGTACTAAGAAGTACAGAGGACAACCTTTTTGGATGTCAGGCTTCAAAGCTCGATTCATGACAGATATGGAGGCTCGTTCTAGTTTTTGGCCGTGTATTATCCCAACTTCGTCAACCAGCTTCAATATAAACATCGATAGTTTTCCTTCAAGTTTTGCAAAAGGGACCATGGTCAATTAGTTATATGATCTAAAGAGAATGTAAAGTAATTAAATTAATTAGTTAAAAATCGGGAAAATGCTTTTAATTACCTGTGCACACACGGGGGTCACTTTCTCTTAGAATAAGTATACAAATGTGATCGCGCAGTATTTTTGGCGTAGTATTTCTGGGTATTTTTTCGACGACATCAAACGCTGGCCCAAGAGCAGAGCATCATCACATTATGAAAATAGGGGTTGAGATGTCTGCCAAACCGAGTCCAAAGTTGTATTCGGATGAGGTTGTACACAATTCATAGCACAAAGTGAGTTCCATGGACATTCAGAACATCCATACTCACAACATTAATAGGGCTACAAGATCGGCAGTAACAAAAATTTGGTCGTATCCTGGTTCAATTTTCTTGCCACTTTCTCATCCAAGATACATCTGCGATCCCTCTGATTCTAAGCAAGGCCGTAGATGACAAAAAAAAATTTGTATACTAGGCCTTCATCTAGGCAATCCAGATGCTTTATTCCCCAAAGAATGTCGCACCTTGGCAAGTAAAATTCTCTTCCCAAGGTTTTACGAAATCCTAACAGTCCATACTAAGTATTTGACGCATGGGGTTTAGGAGGTGGGATTCATGGCTGGGTCCTGATTATGGGAGTTCCTCACCCAGCACTGCTTCCGAATCTGGCCCTGGGTGCCCGTCAGAACGCCGATCTTGCCCATCTTCCTGAGTGAGATTCCAAACTGCTCAAAGAAGGCCTTCTGGTCCTTGGCGAACCGCTTCACCAGTTTTACTGTCCGGGGGTCATTGAACAGAGATTTGTCGGATGTGAACAGCCCCAAGCCGGTCTCGAGATTCTTGAAGTACTGGTTATCGAACTTGAGGGGTGTCACGGGGTCCTGGAAGAACTGGGTGTTGGGGTCGAAGTTGGGGGCCTTGAGGACGCCGTTGTCAGTGCAGTTGGCGAGGAGTTCGCGTCCATAAGGTTCCTGGTATTGGGGGTCTACGTGTGGGTAGATCCGGTCGCTAATACTGGAGCAATGACCTTGGCCGATTGTGTGCGCACCTGCGCAAATACACCACGACAATCCAAACCACAAATTACTCAGTAACAGTCAATTTGGCAGAGGGTGTCACCCCAAATACTGAACAACATCAGGACTCAATTCGGGTTTGGGTACGAAGCAGCAGTTACCGACGTAGGCAAACCGCGCCAAACCTAACACATACTCCCTCCGTCCCAAAATGCTTGTCCTACCCGGAGTTTTCTGTTCCAGAATGATTGTCCGATTTCAAATGTTTATTGATTTTGTTGATGTAAATTTTTTTCCCAAACAATCTTGTGTACCAAACAATTTCTACATTAACAAAATCTATAAACATTTGATTTCGGACAATCATTTTGGGACAGATTACTCCGGGGTGTAGGACAAACATTACGGGATGGAAGGAGTAACACAAAACCAACTCTGTCCAACACTATGTACAATAATCTGTTACAACCCTAAACCATAAAGTGTGTAACAATCAAATGGGGGGCACAGGAAATGGTTGGGAAGGATGCAATTACACAATTACACCACTTCTGATTATTTACCTCTGGGTGCTCTACTCCACATGGCACACCAGTTTATATACTCTACATAGCTGGCGCACCCCGTGCATGGATTATTGTTTATAGTACAACCCCATTCGGAGCTGCTCCAACGATTTAATAGCTACAATGATATAGGTGTTCTGGAGGTGCTTTCACATCGTCACGAAAATTTTAAGACTGTTCAATTTTAATACTGGGTGGTTAGTACCCCTAATTTATAAATATGTCGTGGAAGTGCCTCTGATGTTCGACAGGGTAAACCTTTTCTAATTCAGACACAAATGGTAGCCATGGATTCCTCTCAACACCAACCCCCTCGTCTTTTGTGAAATAACCAAATTTCATCAATCTACACCACGGATTTGCAAATACTCGAGAAGACCAAGAACTTGAGTTTGGATATGTTCGATGGGGAAAAATCTTCAAGCAATCAATGACCGATCGACAAAGCAGGCAAGACAGATTAGAACAGCAGGTAGGGTGTTAGGTCATTCAGCTTACTCACCGGAGAGAGTGACGAGGTCGACAAGGTCAAGGCCCACATTGTGGAAGTCTTCCAAAAGGCCGGACACGTTAAGACTGAAAGCGGGCAAGAGAGTCTGCGAGCTCGGAGCGTAGGAAGTGAGTGCATCCTTGCGTCCCAGTTCAATCGGATACAGTGGACCACCCGCCTGCAGCACCGGAAGAAATTTCATTCTCATTCGTCAGTTTAATGCAACTTTCCAGATTGACTAAGCTGGAAAATGAGCACTGTAATAATCGATGAAATGAGCATTGCAACAATCGATGAAAAAAAGACAAGTAAGGCAATATTCCCCCAATTCAAAGGGTTAACGTTTGAATGTAATGAATGCCTCCATGCCTTGACTCCTACTTGCGCTACTGACATGTCTGGATGAATTGCACTACGATATATTTTTCAGAGTAATAGGTTGCCAGACAGCAGTTCCATCGAGATCCAAGGAGGAAACCAGACAAAGCAACATTGCAAATTCCTTGGAGAAGAAACACAGCTAATCATCAAGACAACAGTTCAATGTCTTGCTTTATTACACTATTCATTTCCAGAGTTCCTTCAAAGCAGTAGTTCCATCCAGACCAGATGAGGCAAAACAAAAGAATGCAACTGCATTCCAACAGAAAGAGAGTATTAATCAAGTTAAATTAATTGGATTCATTGGATGATTAAAGATGAATTGGATTAATGTCCCAGGAGCTGTTCCAACAAGATCTCATGACTCGGAAAGACTAAAGAATGAACCTCTTCCTAAGACCTTACAACCATTACAATAGAATGTTTCATATAATTATGTCATGATGATTTCAACTTGCTTGCAACATACTTCCAGAGCATTTCCATCAAGATCCATTGACTGGGAAAGGCACGAAAGAACATTGCAACATTCCCTGAAAAAGAGAGTAACTTAACCCTCCAAGACAAAAACCTTGACAAACACTATACAGTCTTCATGATGAATTGCACTAACTTCCAGACCACACAGTTCCATCAATATCCGATGAGGAAATCAGACCCCCCAAAAAACTGAAAAGCTCACTTAAACACTGTCACATCATTAGTATTGGTTACCAAAATGACCCCATCCCAGCTCACCTGGTGGACGGAGTAGACAGCGGTAACGGCCAGCACATCAGCACACGACACCACCCCCGGGCACGTCTCCTCCAACTCCGCCTTCATCTCGTCAATGATGTTGAAGTCCGTCAGGCTGAAGTTGATGGCCGCATCCTTCTCCGCCACACTAGTCCGGCTGGAGTTCAACAGGACGGACCCGTCACAACCCTGTACAAAGCAGTCGTGGAAGAACAATCGAAGCAGAGGCGCAGGGTTAGTGGGGTCCAACTTGGAGTACTTCGCCACCACCTTCTTCACAATGCTTTGCAGCTCAGGACACTGCTTCTCGTAGTAATGCAGCTTCAAAGGAGGCGCAAGATATTCAGGCACACTGTCTGGATCTTCTGCCAGCTTCCTGATGTTTCTGGGAACGATGAAATGCGCATCACCTACAGTCACTAGTTGCACCACACTAGCCGCCACCACTAGAGCTAGCACCACCCCACTAATGTTCCCTCCATAGCACCCTCTGCTCCCCATCGTGCAACCCACCTGATCGATGATCCCACTGGCCTAGTCTTTTTCCACAGGTGGATTCGATCCTTTTTGTGTGATACCTAGACCTATAGATACCTATGATCGCTGGTGGAATGTGGAACGACGCTGCGAATTCTAAGCATACAGGAGCTCCTCAGTGCAGCAGCTACTGACGAGGGCAAGCTAACTACTAACTTCCCAGAGGATTCCTCGAGCGGACGCGGCTGCTCGATGATCGTGACCTTACTGTTATGGCTGCCGAGGAGTGAGAGTGAAATGGGCGAGCAACTGATCGGCTTGCTTCCGGCAGCAAAACAAAACTGTGTTGTAAGGGAGATGATGATTGATGATGACCTATGCTAAGTCACGCTCCTGCTGACAGACTTTCTAGTATTGACCACTACGTATGATGAGCAGCAGTTTAAGTACTACTGGAGGAGGCCGCACTTCAGAAGTTCACATAATCAACTTAAGAACTTGCTGCAAGTTGTGATGCTTCGGAGATGCTGCCCACTCCCTGCACCGATGGAAGGTATACTGCATACTACTTATATATGTAGTGCCGTCTTCGGTCTTTGGTGGGGCAGCGGTGCTCAGAAGCTAAATTTTGTTTCATAATTAATTAATAGGAAGCAACCTGCACGGCGTAATTGTGCCGGCTAATTCGGCAACACACACACTGCAGTGCACAGCACGAAGTCAACCCGCATGATCATTATCGGTAGTCCAGCTTTCAGGGATCCAGCTTCAAATGGAATTCCCATATGCTCATACTGTTTGAGCCCAGAATTAGCATCAGAGGGCCATAATCAGTCAACGAGGCCCATTTGAGATTATTTTACCACAAATCCATGGCGCTGGAGTTTCTACCAACACTTCAAGTGGCATTAATTAGCTAGCATGCTGTAGAAGTGGTATCATAGAATATGGAAGTTGCGTTCACGCCCGGGGGGTTCCGCCTCCCCCCGGTGAGGGCGTGTCCTTCTTGCTTTTTATTCATTTTTGGCGTTGGTCGATTGACCTCCTGTCTCTCAAAAAAAAAGAATATGGAAGTTGCCTGCCCGGGCCTTATCCACCTTCCAAATAATTCATTAGTTTGGTGTTTCTAGGAAGAACATGCTCCCTAAGAGTTTGTAGTGGATCCATCCCATAGCCCCGTCACTGAGGCGCTGTGAATGAGCCTCTTGATTTCGCGAGCATGGTGCATCCGGACCGTTGATCCACCAAGGCCCATCCAAGGGCCTCAATGATCCTAGGTGGCGAGGGGGTGGGGGTGGTGCTTGCCACCAAGGTAGGTGGGGGCCGGGGTGGTGCTTGCCACCAAGGCGGGGTGGGGCCGTGGGCCTCATGTCTTTTTTCGGGGAGGCCGGCTTTAGGGTGGTGTCGGGCCTAGTGGCTAGGCGGGCTCGGTGGGCTAGGCAGCTAGGTAGGCCTACTTACTAACTAACTATTTGGTTACCCTTACTCTACTTACTAAATAACTAGTTGGTTGGTAACCCTTACTCTACTTACCAAATAACTAGTTGGTTATCCTTACTCTACTTACTAAATAACTAGTTGGTTACCCTTACTCTACTTACTAAATAACTAGTTGGTTACCCTTACTTGCTAAGGGCCACTTCACACACGAGCCAAGAGCCATGACCGTGAAATAGTGAGAGCCCACAAGAAAGTGTCTAAAGGCCGTCCCAAGACACCTCCAAAATCATGTAGTGCGGTCACGGATCCTCAAGTGTACTGTGAAGTCATATGTACCGGGCCCTCAACCAAATGCTATTTCATTGAATTCCTATTCATGCGGGTCCTCACACATGATAAAATAGAATAAACCAACGGTTGTGAGCGTTTGGAATGTGATGGTCTCCCAATTTTGTGTTAGGCCTACCTCCAAGATGTGGTTTTTGAAAGTAATCCAAGTGACCATGAAACGTGACCCATTTGATGCCATGTAGGAATCAATGTAGACTTTACATCCATCTTGCATTCACTTACTCTGTGGGTCCTTCAAATGTAATGTGAAGTGAACTTGGACCGGCTCCGCCTTTTCCACCAATAAGAGTGCTCAAAGTGTAAGGGTCACAAGCTCTCAGTCTCGTGTGTGAAGTGGCCCTAAGTGGCAAGGGACGGCTAAGGCTGGGTCATTTCTTTTACGTACTCATACATGAATTTACACTTCAAAGCAATGTGGGCACTTCCAACTTCCCCCAACATTGTAAGGTAACCGCATCTTAAACGGACATTCTTTTTTTTCACCCACTTGTACTAAGATACTAGGATGCCAAATATGTAATTAATGCGAGATGATTAGCACATCCAATTTGTGCCCATGCCCATTTTCCTCATAATTTGAGGAGCTCATGTGAATATTCTATTCACTATCAAAATGAACATTCCATAAGTTAAAACAATTACCATTTAGGCATCCCAAATTATGAGATTTGTTCCATTTAGCATGGTTAATAAGTTCTCAACACGATGTCCTCTATCTTTTCAAGACATGCATTTTGGTATCTATACCTAACTTCAAGACTTGCACATATACCACTCAAATATACATGTCCAATTAAGAAGAGTGACCACAAAAGGCCCATATACATTTGTAAATAATTGTATCATACTTAGTGTCACCTACATTACATAATATATGTATTATGCCTATTGTCAAGCAAATCGAATATTTTTATCTGGAAATGTAATGCCTCTAATGACATTACCATTATATTGTAATTCTATGCTATATGATTGTGGATAGTCTCCCTCCTTGCAATGGTTGTAACATGATAGCCTACCAATATACTATTTGTTTGTTTTGTCATTGAAAATCTCCACCAACTTTCCAACCAATGACCCATCAATGCCAATTGTTCCAAATTCTAACTCGCCTCTAGTCACTTGCGAAGCACAAATCCTACACGAGGTGGAATCATAACTAGATAAAATGATATTATAGTCTCTGCACACACAACATTTTTGCTTGAAAACCTTTGGAAATTGTACGCGCTTTCGTTTTTGGGCAACATATTGTCGTTGGTGTTTTTCCCTTGTATTATTTGGCCTTTGTAAACCTTGCGTACTTATCTCGGTTGTAGTAGAAGGTTGGGTCATATCATCTTCCATGGTGACCATTGTGTCCTCTCCCCTCCAAGGCCTCCCATGACCAAATCTTGTCCTAGTCACATGAGCTTGGATAGAAGAAATATTAGTTCCTGCACGAGGTAGACTAATTGCTTTGGGTGTAACCCTAGGATTAAATATTGATTTCGTGGTTCTCCTGAACACCTTAACTTCTTTATCCAAGGCATCAAGTTGTGGTTGAGTTAGTAAATAGATTTTATCTCGCATGAAAAAATCACGCATAATGGCTTGAATCCTATCATTTATGGAATCAACAGTAATATTAGTCCCTTGACTAACTTGGGTGCCCAAATCTTCCATGGGTTCATCTTCCAAAGATAATGGAAGCATACTGACATTTGCATCATTACATATTATGTCCTCTTCACCTTCAGCCTCCGTAACTGCCTCTGCAAAACAAATGATTTTACGATCAATAACTTAAATCATAACGTAATTTAATAAATTATGCAATGTCAATATCTCGATATCAACCCATTCTATACTTATATATCAAAGTTTCCCACATATCTCATTAGACGGCCACAAAAACTCTACCACTCGCGTTAACTACGTTAACATTCTCCTTATAATATGTAGCTAATCATTTTTCAATTCCAAATAATACCTAGTTTGTATATGAGTTGAGTTTCTGACATACCTATTGGATTGCTTTCTTCGTCGTCAAATAATGTGTCATTTTTTATTGGCCTTCCCGCTTCAGTTGAAGCTTCAACCTCAAAATTTTCATATACAACATGTAAAAATCCCTCTTCGTTCGATGATAGTAGTAATATCTTCAAATGTTTTAACTCTCGATCCAATATCATGCGTACAACCAACATATGCTTACATATGTGCACTCGGTCGTTGCACACACAACACTCAGAACCTAGGTTTAATGCATACCAAACATTTGGATTTGTTTGACTTCGAACCAAAAATTCCATACTATATGGATCAATTATTTCTAAATGTCCTTCTTGCCACTTAGGGCCACTTCACACACGAGACTGAGAGCTTGTGACCCTTACACTTTGAGCACTCTTATTGGTGGAAAAGGCGGAGCCGGTCCAAGTTCACTTCACATTACGTTTGAAGGACCAATAGAGTAAGTGAATGCAAGATGGATGTAAAGTCTACATTGATTCCTACATGGCATCAAATGGGTCACGTTTCATGGTCACTTGGACTACTTTCAAAAACCACATCTTGGAGGTAGGCCTAACACAAAATTAGGAGACCATCGCATTCCGAACGCTCACAACCGTTGGTTTATTCTATTTTATCATGTGTGAGGACCCGCTGTCGTAGTGTAAATGCGTACACCATTTACATGTGAACTTATTTTGTGTTGCATTACGATTCTTTCATTTGGAGGAAAGTAAAAGGGAGTAGAATTAGATTACCTTTTTGTTTACTCATAGTTATTCTTAGTGACTTTTAGTTTATATGTTTTATTCTTATCTATATTTGTTACTCTTAGTTTAGTCTTATTACCCTTTTAGCCTTATTTCTAGTTTTATCCTTAGTTTATTTTTAGACCAATGGATAATTAGAAACCATGTGATGAGGATAAGAGGAGGATTTGAGGCCTTATCTCACATGTGTGGTTGAAGATATATGTGGTTGAGGAGAAGAGAGTGGGGAGAGACAAGTTTTTTGTTGTTGTTGAAAGCTCGACGGTTGTTGTGTATTTTTTTTGGAGAAGAAAACTTGAAATAAAATATGCAATTGAGTTTTTTCATGTGATTGTTTTATCTTGAGTGTTTACATGCTTGAAGGAGAGTGAGCGAAAACAAAGTTGTGCTAGTTTGAGTGGAGGGAAGTTTGCTAGCTCTTGCATAGAAAGAGCTGAGACTTCGACCGTCCACAAAAAGACGGACAAGTCTTTGTTGGCAACAATCCTTTGAAAGAGTAAGACTTATTGATAGATTTGTTTTGTAAAGATTTGAAAGATTGAGGAAGTTTTGAGGACAATTGAAGATTCGACGGTCCGGCGAGCGAAACCAGTTGCAGCCAGAAGCCCCGTGCTTTCCTAAAGCGGACCCCTCTCTCCACGACACCGCATGAATAGGAATTCAATGAAATAGCATTTGGTTGAGGGCCCGGTACATATGACTTCACAGTACACTTGAGGATCCGTGACCGCACTACATGATTTTGGAGGTGTCTTGGGACGGCCTTTAGACACTTTCTTGTGGGCTCTCACTATTTCACGGTCATGGCTCTTGGCTCGTGTGTGAAGTGGCCCTTAGCAAGTAAGGGTAACCAACTAGTTATTTAGTAAGTAGAGTAAGGGTAACCAACTAGTTATTTAGTAAGTAGAGTAAGGATAACCAACTAGTTATTTGGTAAGTAGAGTAAGGGTTACCAACCAACTAGTTATTTAGTAAGTAGAGTAAGGGTAACCAAATAGTTAGTTAGTAAGTAGGCCTACCTAGCTGCCTAGCCCACCGAGCCCGCCTAGCCACTAGGCCCGACACCACCCTAAAGCCGGCCTCCCCGAAAAAAGACATGAGGCCCACGGCCCCACCCCGCCTTGGTGGCAAGCACCACCCCGGCCCCCACCTACCTTGGTGGCAAGCACCACCCCCACCCCCTCGCCACCTAGGATCATTGAGGCCCTTGGATGGGCCTTGGTGGATCAACGGTCCGGATGCACCATGCTCGCGAAATCAAGAGGCTCATTCACAGCGCCTCAGTGACGGGGATCCCATAGACTCCATTTCTTTGCACTCATTTGAGCTTGATCTTTAGTATTAAATTTGGGTGCCGACCAAATAATGAAGGAAAAGAAAACACACCATAAATGGTGTCTGTCTTGAACTTACATGAACATTGAGAAGCAATGTGAACTTGGGATCAGTGGCATTCATGTTAGGGGGAGTGATGCTAACTCCACAAATTTGTCAATAAAGGAAGAGAAAAATATTGATTTATTTCTGTTCTATGCTATGTTGTTTTTGCCAAACTCTATGTAGTCCTTGATATATTTATGCCTAATTTGTAGATGTTGAAATCTAGATACTTTTATATTATTTGGGACGGAGGGAGTACATGTTGATTTGAGATTGTTCACCTTGTGAACATCAGCCACCCCTCCCCCCCAACAATTTTGGGTACCAACACAAATTTCACTTCAAATTTTTGTATTTACTTCAATATCGGGAAGAAGGAAAAAACTAAAGAAAACTTGGAGTGCACATGGTCGTTTATTTTTATTTCTATATGGGAATGATATTTTTTGGTTCAAACAACTACCACATGTATGTCAAATACCTTGACTTCTTAGTTTAAGGTGCTCCTACCTTAATGGCAAGTTTCATGTGTTTTTATTTTAGTATCCAAGAGGGAGATATTTTGGAGCATACTAATGGGCAAGTGTCATTTGTGTCCACTTTAGTCAATTGGTAGACCATTGTGTAACACAGGCATACACCTCATAACACTATGGAACATACTCATGCTAAGATATTAGTAAGCCAACTTGAACACCAATTGTCATGAGGTGACACAAATGGTGAAGTTGTTGATCGTTAATGTAACCTAGAATACGCCTCAAAATAAAGTGATACTATTACGCATGTGACCCCATCATGCATGTGGTAAATATCATAAACTAGTGTAGTGTAACGTAGGAATAACTCTTCAAGTGTCTTTTGGTGCATTTTTAGTGTGTGGGGTTTCCTTGAAAGTGGCTCAAGTATGTCTTTGAGAATTCATCCATATTGATGGAGAAACATGTGAAATTTGTACCATTGGTTGAGTTATTGAGTTGTTGTGTAACATAAACATGCACCTCATAACACTACTAAAGACACTCATGCCAAGGTATTAGTAAATGCACTTGAATGTCAAATATCATGAAGTGACACTTAATATGATGAAGTTGTTAACCATAAGTGTAACCTAACATACGCCTCAAAATAGGATAAGTGACAGTATTATGCATGTGACATTGAATACCATAAATGGTGTAGTATTGAGTTAATGTAGTAATCTCAGTTACCTCTTGTTCCAATGATTTAACCCTCAACTTACATGGCAACCACAACGACTGCTACTTACAGGTGAACCGGTTGAATTTCAAGAATCACTGGTTCAAGTTTGAAGACTTTTGGGAAGATTGCTGATCATTTTAGAGGAATTTATTCTAGAACGTACTTTAAAACATGTAATATTAATAAAGATAAACCAAAAGATGTCAACGTGTCAGCGGTTACACTTGGAAACACTAGGATTTCGACAGCTTAAGCCCAAAAATCTCCCTGGGACACTGAACCATAGATCCTAGCAGTCAACCTCAAAGCACCCTGAACTACAAGTTTTGTGTCGAATTAGTGTGTGTGTTACCATTTGGATTTACGCATTGCTATAACATCTGACTGAGAGTATCTTTTTTACCCAAATAACATGAGTAGTCAGTATGCACACTGAAGAATATGATACAACATAGTTGGTAGAATATGATAATATCAGTAACAAAGGTTATAGCGACACGTAATTCCAAATGATAACCCACACTAATTAGACAAAAAGGTGCAGTCGAATGGCGTCAAACTGAGATGAGTCAACCCGAAACCTATGAGGGCGAAGCTTCGTACCCTTAACCTCTTGACCCTTTGCCACGAATACTAAGCCCTAAAGAATGTTATGAGTAACTTATTGTAACAGGTTAGAGGATATGCCATACAAGCGCTGGCATGAACGTGGAATGAGGCGAATTTCAAATCCGGCTTCTTTGTAGGAGGAAGGAAGCAGCTTCCTCTTCTTCCGCTTCCTGCTCTGCATTGTAGGAAGTTGCAAAGTATATTGCATCTGTCTTCTGACAGATAAATGGCCATAGTGTGAGCAGTGAATTCTTTAATAAATGTACGGGTAGGTATATATATACTGTAACTACAAAGGAAAGGGCTGGACCAGGAGGGTAAGGTTTCTACTGATTTCAGTTGACATGACAGTCAACGTGCCCTTTGGGAAGCTTAATATAATTAAGCTAAGTCAGTGCCACAACCTTTTAATGTTATCCTTCAAGTTACGGGGCCACAAACACAGACCTCCAACATATTTAAGATCTCTATTACGAATGAACATTAACGGTACGTTTCCATGTAGGCTGCTTGCATGCTAGAGCCTAATAATAGTGATCTACTAAAATGTGGATGGCCGTGGACACATGCTGCTAGATTTTCATGCATTCACTAAAGCACTTCTTAACCTACAAGAGCCAGTCACCAAAGGATTTGAACACTGATGGTCTAGAACTCCATCCTTGGTAACATGAAGGAGGGAGTTAGTAGTTGGACCCCGATTTGAGAAGATGAGAGTAGCTACACTAATTATTGTACTTAGCATCACTTATTATTTGGAACTACACAATGCTATACAAAACTATTTATTGTATACTTGATATTTGGTCAACAAAGGTCAAATTGGTTATTTGAACATTACGGAGCATCAACATCTCTACTTGATATGAAATTGCATTTAAAAAAAAATAGCAATGTGTAACTCCAAATAATAAAGTGACACTAAATATAATATTTAGTGTAGTTGGCACATATGAACCCTACCCCCACCAAATTCCATCTGCATTTGGACAAGTTTGTCCTTATTCCCACTAGAATCTGGTGGAAACCCACCTTCCCTAAGTTATATATACGACTCACTCTCAGGCCACATGAAGTTTAAGCTAATAGAGTTATCCTTTAACTCAAAGGAGTTTGGTAGGGAGTTTCTTACAAAACCTTCCATGTTTGGCAAGCTTGAGGTGCATGCGTCGGAGGTCGTGTGGAGGTTTGAACCAATAACATTCTATATCGGTTCATTGAGGGTCAAACTCATTTTAGCACCGCATGCGTTGCTAAAATGAGTTTGACCCTCAATTCCCTCATGTAGAATGTTATTGGTTCAAACCTCCACACGACCTCCGACGCATGCACCTCAAGCTTGCCAAACATGGAAGGTTTTGTAAGAAACTCCCTACCAAACTCCTTTGAGTTAAAGGATAACTCTAATATCTGTGATGAAACAACTATGCTTCCTTGAGAAGCTGTGTGCACTAACTTTGTTGGAGTTGAAGTCAAAAGTGAGCAGCCACTAACTTCTCACTCTCTTCGAAGTGCATCAACAGTAGTAGTGTGGCCACCGCCTCATTCTACTCTTTTGTCGCCATGAAATTTCTGCCATTCAATCTTTCTTGTATTCAGGAGTCAGCAAATTCCTTTCAAGTTGTTCAAGTAGGCCTAAATAGGCCTAAGCTGGCGTGGGGGCCAAAGTGGTTTTGTAGAGCCCACATTAACTTTCCACCCCATGCTAAATCTCTAGTTTAAAATCAGCATGGGCCACAATCATTTATGTTCTAGGAAATCAATGTGGGTGAACATCTTATTTTTATCGTAATTTTGATGTAAGGCGTTTGTTTATTTTCTGTGAGATGTTGGTTGAAAGTCTCAAAAAATACTAGTGGTCTTGGACTCGTGCAATTGTTATCCATGCCAATTATATTCACCCACGCATATAAGTACCTCATCTAGTTATAGATGAACCGGTTCATTGTCCCAAATTATTGATTCAAAGTATTTATTTTAAGAAACTAATTTAATCATGTGTTTAGAAAAATGTATGTTGTAAGTGAAAACACAAGGAATCACTGAAGCATTTCAATGGAGAGCCGACTGATAATACGGAAGTAAGGATAGTGAGTGAGCTAGCTCAAACTTCTCCATGTTCACTGGTTTGCAGTTGTTTTAATCACCATATGGCATATTCTTATCGATACCCTCATGTTTTGATATTTTCTCTTCAACGGTCTTATGTTCATTGACATTCCCTCTTGAGATTGTGAACGGGCCATGTCTATAGGAAAACTAACGAGCCTCCACCTTAGCATGTATCATCATTTTATATGTTGTTGTCCCCCCCCCCCCACTTCCTACATCTACTAACCCCCTTCTCTTGCCTAATGACCCTTTGGCCCAACAACATTGATATCATTGTACCTTACCCCTTGCTTCCATCATGATCTATAACCGACCAACAAGCTCTACTTTAGGAGGCAACGTGCAAATCTTACAAAAGCAATGTTATGTAGTTCTCATGCCCTAAAAACTTTCACCTTTTACCACACTTAACCTTTTGAGCCGTATAACTTCTACCTATCACGGTCAATCAAGTGGAAATAAATCGCGTGTCATTGACATTGACATTTTCTTAGATTCTAGCACACACACAAATTGTACTCTACTTAAACTACACGATCCTAGT
The DNA here is from genome assembly GCA_950295325.1 of Polytrichum commune. Lineage (NCBI taxonomy): Eukaryota > Viridiplantae > Streptophyta > Polytrichopsida > Polytrichales > Polytrichaceae > Polytrichum > Polytrichum commune. The sequence continues at coordinate 23,176,701 of OX485804.1, forward strand.
TCTAACCAATGAGCTAGCATTATGGTCTAGGGTTTCACTGGACGATTCATCACCCGAGTCCATTCATTTAAGCGGTTGGTGGTCGGGTCGGGTCCCGAACAACCTAGTGAGGCAACGGTGACTCGTAGACGTGGTTCGTGCCCGGTTTTGGAGGCTCGGGCGTGTGCTTTTGCACTACATGTGGAGATTGTAATTGCATAAGGGATGGGAAATATGATTTGGCCCGACGTTGGTGGTTGCCAATCTTGGTCAAAGATTTGTCCGGTGCCATCCACGTCTCCCTTCGTGATGCTCTGGGGTAGTAGTGCACCCAACTACGGTATCATAGTAATGGTAAATGTAGGCTCTCGGTTTCCTTCATTTTTCTTCTTTTGCCCCTTCTCTTCATTGCCCGCCTCTATTGACACACTTTTTGCTTCAACTTCAACGATAGGTGCAACTCCGCCACGACACGCGCGGGACCTCGTATGCGTCCGTGGGAAGATGTTTGTGTTGCCTTGTTATTGCCTCGTGCAGTTTGATCTAATTAAGTTCCGAGGCAATTTTGGAGAAACACTCGAAACCCTTGCAGGATTTGTGCACTAAGGAGAGTGCAAAGAATAATTCAAAAGACTTTTGAATATGGTAATTGCTACAAATTTTGAAGCAGTAGAGTTAGGGTAACACATAGTCAATCTATAGGTTAATCCATAATCGCTCATCTAAATTCCAAGGCTTGGCTACGACAGTTGTCTAATCTCTTATGCGGGTCATCAATCACAAGTTGGGTCACCACATAAACCTTAACTCCATCCATGTCAACTCTACATAACCATAGTGAGTGGTTATATATCCATAGTCAACCGTGGATCCCTCGACCTTATATATATATATATATATGATACATCCCTACTTTGCCAACTGAAAGAAGAAGAGACTTATAAACTTAGTGGCAATTCAACACTTCCCTTGGAAGCAAGGAACGGGGAGAGCCAACCGTTGATTACAAATGAACCGGTTGAAGTCCAAGACCTCAGGAAAATCACAGATCATCTTAAGGGAATGTATGGAATATGCCTCAAATTAATAAAAGAAAACCCAAAAGATCACAACATGTGACCGGTTGGACTTGGAAACACTCGGATTTTGTCGAATGGTGCCCAAGAATTTGTGGCCAATTATTGCAACCAGAAGCAGTTCACCACACTTGATCGATCACATGGAGGGCCGCCGGCCTTGTTTATTCGGGAAATCGTGAGGTTTGGAATGCCAGCGCTTGAGATGATGAGTTCGAGGATGTCATTGCAAAGAGGGTTCCAGTTGCATGAAAGCCCTTCACGAGTTGAGGTAGAAAGCCTGGCCATGGCACAATTTCCAGGCCCAGAAATCGGTTCTATATCCAGAAGATGAGCAAGGATTGTCACTAGAGGCTTTTGGTGATTGGGGCCTTCCGGTTGAGCGGGTGAGGCATCCGCTATCATTTCGAGAGTTGCGATCAGGCACTAGGGAACTTGAGAATGTTGAGGCACACTTTGCTTTGCGCAATGATCTCATTCAACACTTGTGGACGGTGAAAGGAGGGCTGCAGACTTAGATTTACACCATAGGGCTGCAAATTTGAATTCTGATAATATGAGACTCTCTTTATTGTGAAAAAAATTGGGCATTGAGGTTAAGACCAGTCCCACCATTTTCTGTAACCCATCATGTGATTCTCATTAAAGGCACCTTGATTTTGACTTAAACCTACACTATGCAAACCATACATAACATTTGTATGTCCAAATGCACTAGGCTAGGAGCACACATAATCAGTTTGTGGCACTTCTACACTTAACCCTGCTCTAAAAGCTCTACACTGGCTTGGTCCTTCGAGTCTTCTGTCTTGGCTGCCACCGAGCGTCTCGTCGGGTTGTGACTCCCCTGCAGTAGCTTGGGTGTCCGGGATTGCCTCCGTGTCGCCCCAGTTCGAGTCCTCTTGATCTCCTGCAATCACATGCAAGTTACACGAATGTCAAACACCACTCTGTAACCAGAACAGAGCTCAGATGCTGTGCTTTCCCTTGTTGTTGGCAGGGATGCCGATGTCCACATGGCTCATGGGCGAGTCGGTGTCACAAATCTGGATCTGTGGGATGTTTCCAAGAGCTGCTTCCATGATGGGCTGCACCAAAATATCAAATTTATCACCCAAATCAGAACTCAATCCACACAACCCTAAACTCCGTGTCAAAGTAACAAGTGCGCTCTTGCATGGAGTTATCCACAATGGTCACGAATCATCAGGGCCGTCTCTTCGACAATAAAAATCAAAAGCTATCGCATAGTAAAGTAAAAGTAGAATATAAACAGGAGGCCAGTAAAAGAAACTATGAAAATACGCACGCCACTCAGTATCAATGTTCGAGCAGCCATGATAAATTTCCCTGAGGAAGAGAAATTGGTCACCTGATCGTCATTGTCATGCTCAGAGAGCCACATTCTTGTAGGAGATTGGGTTTGAGTAGGAGGTTCTATCTCAGAAAGAGTGGTTTCCTTTTCCTGAATTGCCAAATCCTCGAAAGTCAATCTTCAAATGCGCTCTTCATTGTGTTGGTCTGTAACACAATACAGTGATGTCATTATTTTCGTGTTTATCGAGACACATAGAATTCTCATATTGACAGGCTCAAAACAGTATAATGAGACAAAAATATTGGGGCATCAAATATGTCTCCATCCCCATGATCGCCATGATCTTAAGTTCTGCAACTAGCTGACACATTTAAGTTATAAACAAATTAAGTCCTTCCTAATTGGTTCTTCAAATATGGACTGTCCCTGTTGTTACTTTCAGCTTGAACCAAAACTTTCGAAGGGAGATGTTGCTCATCGTAACTGCATGGTCAGATGAGGATCAAAGAACATACACCATAAAGACGCATATTTAAGAGAGATTAAACTACATCGTCACTTTTTATTAACTACTCCACACTGAATATTGAACACAATTGGAGGACTTATGAATTCAGTTAAGAATCAACAAACATACACTTCCAATAACCATAACTAAATCAGCGGAGGCCCAATTTGGCTGGTGCCGAACTTGGAAAGGTTTCATGAGATGAACCAGTGTTGATTACCAGATTTGTGGACAGTCCCTTGGCCAATGTCTACAAGCCCACATAATTTGTGAGAAGAGTAAAACTCTAGTGCTTCCACTAACAAATGAATTTACCACAAGGATGACACAATTACTCCAGAATACACATTTACTTTTGACAACTCTCAAAGCATATGACTGTAGATTTTAACAAGATTTTCAAAATTGAGCGCATAGAATTCCCAAAAGAGCTTCTCTCATTTTGCCACACTGGGGATGCATACCAAGGTTCCTGAGCGATCGCTGCTTGGAGGTCGTTGGGAGCCACAGGAAAACTTACCTCCATTCTCCATCCACTTGGTTCACCATAGGCACATCACGGAGGGCAGGCAAAGGAATGTGAATAATAACGTTTTGAAGTTCAAATGATTTAGAGGCTTCATATTCGATATTCACATATGATTCTCCACCAGATACTGATGGCCAGCAATTGACTGCAACATGAAAACATATAAGTATTTATCATCAGCACAAAGTTATCTGCTGTCATTCTAAACAAGCAACAATCTTTGTGCTGAAAGAAAATCACTCAATAATATCAAGAAATACCATTCTTGATCCTCTTAGACAGAGCAGCACACAATATTTGTAACATGAAATACACATACATCCTTGTAGAATCATATAACAGTTTCCAGACTTCGTTGAGACACTAGGTTGAAAACAAAAAAGTAGAAATAGGCATGAATAAGCCACTCTACACATTCATGATCACGTACTGCTCAGAGGAACCAGAGAATCTTGTTTGCTTTGCATACGCCACTTTAAGATACCAAGAGGATTTCCTGTGGGGAATGGTCGGCTGGGATCCTTTAACCCCAGAATATTTTTGTCAGAATATAAGTTCTTGTCGATGTTGGGATGTGTCTTGAAAACAAATGCTCTGTTAGCACTTGACTCAACCTGTAGACAAGCCATAATAATTTAGACCACAGCAGCATTACACATCTATTTATGCAATCTTTTAAAGACTGCATGACCATACAAGAATTCTCCTCAGATACAAATACATGCAGTTTTGAAGTATGTACATTTTAACTGTATATTCTTCTGATCTATCTCAACAAAGGGAGCACTCTCTCACCACAAAGTCACATCCATCAGAGTGTACAGAAATTGTTTCATCATTACTAAGATGACGTAAAACAAAAATCAAAGATGTCATAATGAAGATGTACCTGCACTCGAATGTAAGCATCCTCTTCTTTCTGCACAACAAGAGACGTACTACCCTGTACTTCCAGATTCTCAACACCACCATCCTTCTTCAATTGAACTACAAGCTTCTCCTCCACTCCCACTGTTATGGGATCTGAGCTCACAGGCACAGCAGCTGCTCGTGCTGGACCAGGAGCCACATCTTCAACTATAACCTCGCCTTCAGCTTTGAGTGACTCCAGGAATTGATTTGTCTTGGTCGACTTGCCCAATTGCATGCCAGATCCCTTGGCAGGAGCTGAGGCAGAGGTGGGACGGGCTGTTGCAAAAGTCACAAAACACAGTTCTCAGCAAACCCAGAATCCCCTAAGATACAGACTGGAACAAAATTTTAAGCTGACAGCTTGAAGGAATATTCTACAGGTAACTGCTGAAATCTCGGTTGCCACAGTGGCTTCCAGTGCCATAGCATATAGTCAAGATCACTGTGAACTCGCATACCTTTAGGCTTAAAGGTATCTGCATCCATGCCAAAACTTGATGCATTGTTTCCAAAACCTCCACCACCAGAGGTATTGATGTCACTGAAGCCATTATCAAATCTCATTGAATGCATCATCGGCATCAATACATCCTCCTTAACATCCACCTGTGGAAGATGGCATTCTGCACCTTTCTGCAAAATTGAACAGGTTTAACACATTTGTTTAGAAGTTCAATACCTCTTCATTCAGTATCACACAGCAGCTCCTGTACGCTTTCTTGGCATTCCATCCTTAATACACCAGCCCCAATTGGTTTTCCCATAGCGAAATATTCATGAATACCAGTTACTACATTATGCTGGCTGTCTACCCTCAGTTCTGACAAAGGTAAAGGAGAGACTAGGCAAGGACTGCATGTTTTAGCAACGCTAAATGATCAACCGGCCTGTGCCGATGTAGTAACACTAAAATGAGAGACCTGAACATATGTTGGAATCTTACTTTGGGGAGTATGACTCTACCAAGTTCGCCAACATCAGACACAGTCAAACCTAAGCTATGCCATAGCTGCGTCTGATGAATTTGAGAAAAGAAGCTCGAATGCCACATCGTCTTAGCAATCTGAAAGTGGACTCAGCCTGCGAGTGCTTACTTCCTGCCAATATAGCTCAATGTCTAGATGCATCGTGAACGACGGACATTACATGAAGTTGAACGAAATCTCGGGAACTCACAATGAACTTCAGATTGTTGGAGCTCCGAGTCCTGAAGGTGATCGGACGCAATGACGTCTTCTTGCCTAACAACAACAACAACATCAACACATTTCGATGAGCTCCACGTCAGATGCTCACTTCTCGAAACGGGAGTCGTTTTCATCGACCGAATGCTCCACGAAAGTCCTCCGGAAGCACACGGCGAGGAAACAACAAGAAGAGGGAGTTATCTTTTATGGATGTGAGCTCTGTAATAACATGGATGGCAATGTGAATCTGATGAACTTCTACGTTCAGAGGCACTTCCAGATCGCACAGCAAAAGTAATGCTAAGACGACGTGACTACCACTACTATGTACTTTTCTTGAGTTTATTGATGGGTTTTTTCCCCTCACATAAGCTTTATGTTTTGCTTTGGCAAAAGAAAGAAAGATTCACCTCATGTCGATTAGGGGAGACTCCTTCGCCAACACTGAATCAGCAGCACCTCGAGAGTTCACAATTGACACTCCAAGCATTCGGCGAATTCGTAGGTGTTGTCGGCACCCAGCATTCGGCGAATTCCAACTGCAAAAACCCTCTAAACCCACAACCAACAATCCCAGCACCCTAAAACTAAACCCGTAATCCCAGCAGACAACAGGAAACCCTACTCCCAACAATGTCAACCCAGGGTTTCGGCATTCACCTGTGAAGACGGGCAAATTTCGAGGAGTCTCATCCGCAACTGCAGCGCCAGATTCCAAATTGGTCGGAGAGGGTGCCCACGGTGGTGCAGGCGTGTCGAAGGCCACCACAGGGACTGCAACGGCGCGATTCCTTCTAGTCCTCGACTCCAAGTTGCGGTCCTTGATGAGCTTCGCGTGTTCAAGCTCCTCTAGCTCCGCAGCACGCCTCTCCACCCTCATGCGTCGCTCCAGTCTTTCAATCTCCTCCTGCCGACGGAGGGTGAAATATCTTCTTGCCTCCTCGGTCATGCCCTCTTCCAACGGCATGGTGAAGAGAGACATTGCACACTGATCCTGCAGTGCATTTGCCTTGCGGAGGCTCGCTTCCGCCATGGTTTCTGTAGCCCGAGCTTGACATTGCAACACCTTCTCCCGTTTCTTCTGCTGCAAGAGATCCACCTTTGCCGACTTCGAACCCTGTGGCCTGGTGGGACGGGGGGAAACCCTATGGGACTCGCGACGACAAACCTCTGTGCACTTGGTTCATCTGCAACGAGGACCTCATCTTCTTCGGCACTTGGTTCATCCGCCATGCCAACCTCACTAGCAATTGTCGGAGGAGAAGGAGATTTCCGCTTGCCCATGCTTTGCCCTCTAGGGCAAATCTCCGTTGATCGCCGTTGCACATCCATAGGGGAATCCCACCACCTCGGAATCTCCTTCAAAACATGCCAGCAATGCAAGTAAGCAAATTTTTGGTGTTTGGGATGCCTATCCCGATAAAATTGGAGCGATTTGTCAACAACATCGTCAAGGGAGGCGCCGGACTCTCTGCAATCAAACACTTGCTTGTACGCCCCACTGAATTTGCCCACATCGTGCTTGATTTGACCCCATTTTGTCTCTAGCGACCTAGCTGGTCTCACAGGATTTGAGCGTGGTTTGCTCTGATTGAAATGAGCGGTGATGCGATCCCAGAATGCAGAATTGCGTTGACCATTGCCACAAATTGGGTCTTGCGAAACAACAAGAAAACTCCTACACAAGCTTCTCTCCTCATCGGCACTGAAATTTCTTCCCTTGCGTGGCTTTCCCGCCATTTGGTGTGCCATGGTGGCCTCTGCCACGACCGTAGCGGGAGGACAACTTCTCTCGGCAAACTCGAAAAATGTGCCGAGAGCGGGAGTAGCTTTACAGGGACCTTGTGCATAACGGGCTGGGTACCAAGCCCGTTGGCCCGAGCCCGGGCTCACTATTCCCGGTAGTTACCGTTGCCGGGAATGGGTTGGCGATGCCCTTAATGGTACCAATGTATCAAAAAAGACCAACACATATATCAAAAGGAAGTTTTTAATTAGACTTTGGCACAAATGACATTATAGATTTAAGTGCACACCATGTACATTTGATCACCATTGTCCCATATATCACTGTATGTTCAATTCCTCTTTGTCATAGACCTTGGGAAAGCCACGATGTTGGACTAATGTCTAGTATTGGAGACATGGTGAGGTAAAATTTTAACTAAGAGAATAATTCAACAAGATCATAGAGTCTTCGAACCTTGGGTAAAGTGTACTCCATCTCTTCCATCCATTTCGTATTCATGTTAGAGTTAAATCAAGAGTTTGCACTTTCCATAATGACATTGGATATTTGATATTATTGGTTGACGACATTGGCATACCTCATGGACAAGTTTGTGATGGTCTTTTTCACATAAACAATTGGTGGTTTTACTACATTTAAACCTACACATCATCTTATATTCCTGAGATTAAACCTCTTGACATGGATATTAAAGGAACAAAGCAACGAGAAGCTAGGATATGTATATGATCATGAGTAGGTCCCTATTACCCATTTTTTGGGACATGCAATATTTCTATAACCAAGTTCACAAGATCCCCATAATATTTATGTCAAGCTCCATTGCTTTAACAATCCACAAGGATTTCCGGGATCCAAAATTTGGGGGCATATTAGCAAGGCATGGAAAATCATGGTCAAAGGGTTGTACCAAATTCCACTACGCACAAGGATGGAAGTACTTAATTCCAACATCTGGTGGTCAGAGGGGGTGGAACTTCTAACCAAGGGGTTTGAGTACCATAAAGGCATCAACCTTTACCGCAAAGGGATCAGATGTGTTGATGACATATGGGATAGCAATCAACATAATTTCCACACATGGGAAAGAGCGCAAGAGAAATTCAGACTTAGGAATACGAAGCAGGGTGATTGGGAAGAATTGACCAACAAGATCTCTGAACAATGGCGTAATATCCTAGAGGAGGATGAGGATACTGCATACCCCGGACAATGACTCAAATTCTATATGAAGGACGCAGAAGACCCGGTCTGTGTCTTTCAATGTGAAGAATGTTTCACACCAGAATGCCTATAGTGGCATAATGCTACCCTCCCCTTCCCTATGCAATGCTATACGGTGGGCACTCACTCTAGATGTCTTAGAGTGTGGGAAAGGCCACTTGGAGAGATAGAAGGCTACTTCCACAAGGTGAAGATTATTCACACAAATAGGGGTCCGAAAAAAGAAGGGGAAAGAGAAAATATCATCTTCTTCTATGGCAAACTGGCTACACTTGGATGGGACCCAGACAGGTGGCGGTGGATTGATGGAGGTCACTTTCTGGACTACACCACCAAGAATGGAAGGGACGTCATCATTAACAGAAATCCGGGCACCACCCATGCGGCTGAGAAATGACAGGGTTACTACCCGGGCAACTACAGGTTCTATTGGTCACAAGTCTGGGACCCATTGCGAGCCGAAAAAGAAGCGGCGTTCATCTGGTCAATTTGGCACAAGGCGGTTGCCGTCAACGAGTGGAGGGCCCGCATTGCTCCGGCCTCTATATCTAAATAATGTATATTTTGCCTCCCTAATACTAGCGAGTCGGTCAAATATAAATCATGGGACTGTATCCAAGCTAAAAGGGCATGGAGATGGGCCACGTTCATCATGCACGAGCTATGCGGGGTGAGAACGGGTAACTACGATTGTTTCAATTGGAAACAAGCCTTGTTCCGGGAAAGAATTCCTAAAAGATATGGCAAACTGATTAAAATCTGGCACCTCCTTAGAGGGATCACACTTTGGATCATTTGGATCGAGCGTAATGATAGAGTGTTCAACCAAGAACAACGGTATGCGTCTAAAGTTAAGCAAAGAATTTGGGATGACCTTATCATTTACGCCAAGACGGTGTGGAACCCGGTACTTGAACACATCAAAATTAGTAGCTTTTCGGCGGTGGCTATGCTTTAAGGTTTCGACAAAACTTGGGGGGCCAGGAATGTTTTATGTAGGAGAAGGAATTTACATATTGAGTGGAATTGGAAGAGACATAGTTGGTAGGTAGTGGTTGCCCTGCCTCCGGGGCGGGGAGGTGGTTTGGGGGGTGTCCTTGGCAAGTGGATTGGGGGGGGGGATCCTTGGTTTGGTGGGGTCGGGGGGTTGTCTGTGGTCGGGTTTGGCTCTTGGTTCCGTTTACGTGGTGGTGTCCCGCACCCGGGGGGTTCCGCCTCCCCCGGGGGGTTCCGCCTCCCCCGGTGATGGGTGCGGTTTTTCTTTTGGTTTCAATTCATTTGGCGTTGGCTGGGTTGGCCTTCTGTCTCAAAAAAAAAAAAAAAAAAAAAAAAAACTTATGTCAATAGGCTCCTGAAACAACATTCCTCAAACAAAGCACGTGACTTTGATGGATGCATAACCCAAAGATGCTTCAATGTGCTCACAATATATTGTTCATTGTAAGGCCTCCCTTTTAGCTTCAACAATGACCACAGTTGGGAGGGCCTTGGATTGTTTAAAGGAACAATCCTCACTTTGGACTCTTATAACTTCTACATCTCTATTCTGATTTTGAAACGTGAATTGATAGTATTTATGATTCGCAATTGCTAACTGGACGAGACGAAATCCAAGCCCAATGAATTCACTAGGATTCAATAATCTGTCAAGTAAGTGATTCCAATGACGGTCCTCTACAAGCATGTAGTACGTGAATGAAAATGTCAAGCTCTGATAACTTTATACCATAATGCAGTCTTTTAGAAGAGTAGCTTCATGGATATTGATGCATTGATGGAAAATGGGAAAGAAAACACCTCTCCATGAGTTCATAATTTCCAAAAAAATGTAAACTTTCATCTATGTGATTTAAGCTTATAAAATGTTGTCATCTAAGCAAATGACATGTAAGCATTTAGTCGCTCGTGCACAAGCTTTGAACATTTCTACTTTCTACGAGCTCAATTCATCAGGTTTTGGAATACCACTGAATGACACGTCTTAACTCAATGGTGTTTCAAAAGTCTTTGCAGCTGTTGAAATGATAGCAACGTGTGTTGGAGCTCAATAAAGCACCCTATTACGAAGTCCTCATTCTGTTGTCAGTGCTAAATTAAGCTGCCACAGCCATGGCTCTAGGTTTTTTAATAAGTGAAGAGCTTGAGCATGCAACTCAGGTTTGCAAGGCCACATTTTTGCTTCTCATAGAAAACATGGGAACACGGGTAGGTCACTTAGTGCATTTTAAAAACGACGTGCGGCATAATATAGAGAGGATGAAAATCATTTGAAATAAAAATTATAAAGGAATTCCAAATAATGAAGGGGCCATTAAATGTAGACAATCCCATTATAAGTAAGTTAGATGGACATAAAATGTGGGTCATTATTTTTTTGTAAAATTAATATAGGGGCTGAAGATAAGGATCCTAGAAGGTATGTTTAGTATGTTTGCTATGATCTCCTATGTGTTTTCTTCATAACTTTGTTTGCAATGATATTACTGTTTGCACCCTTCTTTGTTTCCATGGTTTCCCTTAACACTTGTCAAGGCGTTAGGAAGTAGATTAGCTTTTATTACTTAAAAGGAATATATAGTACAAAAAATTGCAGTGACTTGGACAATATAAGTAATGGAAGGGTGCAAACAAATGGGCCATTTTTGAAATTTAAGTAATTATAGGGAGGCTTTAATTTAGCCCTTGAAGGTAAATAGCCCGGGTACGCACCTCCCGTATTATATGGTCCTGATTATAATCACTTATAATGCGTTTTAGTCCAATATTGAGTGATACAATTTGTTTTAATGTAGGAAACCCTTGTAGCCCTTCTAACAAGGAATCCAAAAATGTAATTATATATAGGAAATGAATATATTTTGAAGCATATAATTGCATTAAAAACCTAATTATATGATTTTTTTAATACAGGTACCATAGGTCAAACTACCCAACTTTTTGGGCTTTTTAATAAAATTTTAACATTGTGAATGAATTATAATTTTAATGGGAGGCAACTATTCGTGGCTTATAATTTTAATGGGAAGCTTAATAAATATGCAACCCAACTTTTTTTTCATCTCATTTATTTAATTTGGTCTTCATCCAACTTTTTTTTCATCTCATTTTATTTAATTTGGTCTTTACCCAACTTTTTTTCCATCTCATTTTATTTAATTTGGCCTTCACCCAACTTTTTGATCATTTTAATTTGATATAATTGATATAATTTTTACAAAAGCCGTCCTCTAAGCCGTTTTAAGTACGATGCCCCCTGCGTATAATATGGGAGTTGCGTACCCGGGGTAAATAGCCCCAAAACAAAAAACCCCCAGCCGCACGTGGTGCGCAAAAATGCCTTAGAGTGACCTACCCGTGCATGGGAAGCACGAGCAATTAAACTCTTAAAACGTTTGCATCTTTTCTCTGATTTGGAACTTGGAACTTGGATGAGAACAAATCCTGATTCAATACAACGGCCGTAAATGTCTATTGAGTTGTTAAGTGCCCAGAATATTAGGGCCACATACCTTACTTCAAACATCCAGTTTTGTGCTAAGGTAGGTGATTATTATGTTGTCAATTTGAGGAATTCGATGCCTAAGCCGTCAATTTCAACATCAGAGTATCTGAGCCACTTCACAGCTGTGAATCACCCTGCAAGTGTGGGCAGCATGCACAAAGGTAAATAAGTGTTGGAACACTTGCACTAAGGTAAACATGCCTAAATCAAACACAACAATAATCTGGACACCCCATATATGAGTGATATGTGGGTTAGGTGTGGCACCAAAAAGACATGCGTTTAAAAGAGATTAGACCATGTGCTCGATTCAATGTCAACCATTCTAAGTCTCAATAGTCAGTATGACTGGGGGGCCTGTATGACCACTTAATGAGCACTAGAATCATCAATTTGATAATGAATAAGATATTCATATGAGCTCCAAGAATTATGAGGCAACTGGCTACGGGCAGGACTTGGATTTTGCTGATCATCTTGCACTTATTGCGTGTTTCATATCCTACGAGAAGTGGGTGCAGAGAGAAAAGTACTCATCTAAGGCACGCCCACCTTATTCCTCAACTAGGTAGGCTGTTAATAAGTATTTGACATAATTCTGCACGCACGCTGCCATACTTGCAATTGAAGTCCAGTGGATTTTATAATCTCCCAATAATACTACATGTTGTTCAGGACATCAGCCACCACATATTTAGAGTGGCTATGGTGCTTGACTCGCCCATTAACCGATGCCGCTTGCAACAGGATTTCTACAGATGCTTAGAGATCACATATCAGGGATATGGCTGTTGGCACACCAGTCTCAAGAACACTCACTGGTGTACGTTGATGTATTGAACAGTGGAACAGGACTAGATTGTTCAAAGACATGTTAAGCTGAAATCCCAAGTATGTGTTAAACACTACAATTCCAGAGTTTCTTATACCCTTCACAAAATGTGGACCTCGGTCGGCCCTGAACTTTTGAGAGGGTCCTGGCTTTCTTAGGGAAAGTAGATTATGGTTTGATAGGCTTATTTTCTGGAGTGGAATATATTCAATACGTATGATGCAGATAAGGCTTATATTCTGGAGTGGAATAGATATTAGAGCCGAAATTCTCTGAAACCTAGCCTCCAAAGCATTGACTCATACATAAAATGGTGAAAATTTGATACGACAAAAACCAATGTGGGAGGGAAACCTTCCAGGCAGCCAAGTAGACGCATTTGTATACAAATATGGTTACATCTTTGACAACTTATTTCTTTGATAAATCGTCACATCATTGAGTATCTGAATATTCCTCCCCCATATCAATCAGGACTCTTCTCATTTTTCAAGGAGGAATGGTCTTGGGTATGAGCTACCATGCATGGTCCTGGAAAACTGTTTTAGGGAAACTAAATTGCACTTTTAGAGAGCAATTGAGCACTACTCTATTTGAATGCAACATACATCAGAAAAAGCCGGAATTTCTATTTTTCAGATTACTGTTCCGGGTCGAAGACTGGGTTATCGTTGTGCGAATTCCGCACCGAACATTTCTTACGAATCTGGCCTTGTGTGCCCGTCAGCACACCGATTTTGCCCATCTTTCGTAATGAAATGCCGAACTGCGCAAAGAACGCCTTCTCGTGGCGAGCATAGTATTTCACCAACTTGAGTGTGCGGGGGTCATTAAACAATGTCTGGTCCGATGTAAATAGTGCAAGACCTTTCTTGAAGTTCTTGAAGTACTGATTGTCGAAGACAAGAGGTGTGACAGGGTCCATGAAGAATTGCGTCTCATTGTTGAAGTTGGGGGCTTTGATTACCCCGTTGTCAGTGCAGTTGGCCAGAAGCTCGCGCCCATACTTTTTCTTGTACTGGGGGTCTACGTGTGGGTAAATGCGGTCTACGATGCTGTTGCAATGGCCTTGGCCAATGGAATGTGCACCTGGAGGTCATGGTAGATCAATGATCAGAAACTGAGACCAAATCAAGATCGAAGCATCAAAATGGGCCAATGACTTTCTACATAACCAAACATCAGAATCAGTGTGGCGCACCCTATGCTAGATGACAAGTCATGGAGACCATTCTAAAATAAACATAGCACAACAATTTTAATGCCACACTAAATTGGATATATCTTCTCTACAAAACTCTTCCATCAACAAGGAGGTTTTGGGGAATTTTCCACATGGGGAAACATGTACTGAAGTGGACAAAACCTGGGGGACGGGCCTCCAGTCTCCAGGTTTTGCTGGTCCATCTCCCAGGTTTTGTCCATTGCTTTCCCACATGTTTCTCCATGTGAAAATTTCCAAAGTTCCTTGTGGTTTCAGTCCATATTTCAGATGCAGCAAGCATCAGCTTGGATACGTTCAAAGCCATTTGGACTTTTCTATATGAGTGTGAGAAATTAAGAAAACTCGTAGAGGGTCAAGACATTAAATGTACTTACCAGAGAGGACAACCAAGTCCACCAGGTTCAATCCAGCAGCTTCGAAATTTTCCAGTAGGCCGGACACATTGAGGTTAAATGGAGGCAAGTAAGTCTCCGAGTTTTCGGCGAAGGAAGTGAGTGAATCTCTCCGACCTAGTTCAATTGGGTACAATGGTCCGCCGGCCTGATCGCCCACAGTTACAGATGATAACAAGTTAGCTTCGTTCAATTCCACGTATGCATAAAAATAAGCCCTCCCATCATGATCTCCAGCAGTCCTCTTCAGCCAAGAGCACACTCACTCCAAGAGATTCCTTTCATATTTTCAATGCCTATTTGAATTTTCAATGCCTATCTTGATCAATGGTTCAATGGGGTGTAATGATCAGGCAGCCCAGTGACCCACAAATGACAGTTAAATTCATTGTACTATGCATAGATTGCAGCAAGACACAAACCCTCCCACTGTGATCTCCAGCATAGTTACTCTTACAGGACACTCAAACCACAAAGTTTCACATTTTCCATGACCACATATATTTCAGAGAGCAGTCACTTCAGTTGGGCAAACGGTGAAGAGAACTTAGAAGACGATCAGTTACCCTCATTAAATCTTATGTATGCTTACACGAATTCACTGTCCCATCATCCAGCATTATTTGTTAATCGAAAGAGGAGACTCCAAAGATGAAAATTTCGTTCTTTTATCACCACATGAATGTGAAGAGAATCTTCCCGATCGTTCCAACTTGCATGACTGTCAACAAAACCTTAAATAAAATGTTAGAAAAGAAGAAGAGGCAAGTATCCATTACCTGTGCAATGGAGTACACAGCCACAAGGGCCAGCACATCAGCACAAGACACGAGGCCCGGACACTCTTTCTCCAACACCTCCTTAATCTCATCCACAATCTCAATATTGCCAATGCTAAAGTTAATGGGCGCCTCCTTCTCCCCCGTCCCTTTGGTAGAGTCCAGCAGCAGGGAGGCATCGCACCCCTGCACGAAGCAGTCGTGGAAGAACAAGCGAAGCAGGGGGGCTGGAGTGGTGGGATCGGTCTCCGTGTATTTCTGGATCACTCTCTTCACCACCGACCCCAGCTGCGGGCACTGCTTCTTGTAGTAGTGGAATTGCAAAGGGGGTGCGAGGTGAGCTCCCACATTCTGCATCCCCAGGTGCCGGTACTCCCTGGGCACAAAGTTGTAATGCCCAAAAACTCCACTCATCTGCTGCAACAACATGGAAATCAGCAGCAACAGCATTCTCCACAGATTTCCATTACAGGAATGACGCAGTACCACTGTCCCCATTGATATCTACGATCCCACCTGAATGACTTTGCTGCCGATCGCGTCGAATCGAAGTTAACTTAACCCTGCATGCAGCAGTATTAAATACCGATCTAACTTGTGATGGTGACGAGTACTCCGTGTACTGATACGATGATCTGGTGCGTGCGGAGCTAAACTTGAAGCATTGGGAGCGGTTCCGATCAGGAAACGCTGGTTGTTGATGCTTGTAGAGCTGATGTTGTGAGTCGTTGCGCGGTGAAGGTGTGTCATATATAGGATTGAGGAGATGGGCAGGAGATTCTCCTGCGAGTGTGAGGGTTTATGGTGAGCTTGCCGCAGTGCTAGTGCCGCTTGCGCTGGGCACATGCCTTCTCTGGCGACCATCACCATGGCACATGCCCGGCTCATAGTATCAAATATAGTCAACCCTAGGGCCTACTGCAAGCCTTATTGGTGGATGAGGAATCAGGATGCATGCATGAATGATTCACGGCTCACTTGTAGAACTTTCTTAGAAGAAACTAACTTAACTTGTCGATTCCAAGCTCTAACCATCCGTTGCGATTCGTGGAGTGAAAACGCATAAAAACAATCAGTTTGGTTGCCGATCGGAGGTTTTGGGTTGTCGGTTTTGCTAGATTCATGACCAAAAAATACATAGCATTCTTCAGATCCATAACAATGTTCTATGGGACTGATAGTATTCTACAATATATTCCCCGTACTTAGATTGAATGTGGGAAATATTTTGTAGAATATTGCCAGTCCCACAGATCATTGTTGTGGATCTGAATAATGCTATGATGGCCTTATCAACTAAAATGAGCCAATTGGGCCATGATGAGACAGTCCTTTTGTCACATAACTACATTGCTTCACCCAAGTTTTTCAACTTGAATCTACCAGTGCAATGTACTCATGTGAGAATAAACAAAGTATAATTCTGAATAGAATCTCTCTTATTCCCGGCCCTATTTAGCGTACAAACTCAACTAGATAATGTTATGCATATACAACATACAAATCATGAATTTAACATGGTTTTATTGTATTTAATATCCATGTTCACTTTCTAATGAGAAAGTCATTGAACATTTTTTCATTAATAGCATGTAACTCAACAATTGCATCAATCAAACAAAGACAATAGCATAATAACCTAGCCACAATTATGAGAGCAAAACTCAAGGGAGCCCATAACACTATATTAAACATTTCGGGACTTTGGCGTGAATATGGGACTTCTGGAGTGTCCATTGAGATGGCGATGGGAACGCGTTGGGAACGTATTGGGAACTCATTGGGAACGCATTGGGAACAAAACCTGTGTTGTGTAACAGTGACCTCTAATGGACTCCCAGCTGATTGCAATACTACTTTGACCGGTTCAAATGTGTGGGTGAGTGGAGGCTACAGCCTTGTACTGGAAAGAAAAGAATTGGTAACTCATACACCAAGTTTGTAGAACAATTACTGTTTGAATTGAGATCTTTATTCCTGAAGCATATGTCGAATGCTTCATTCTTAGGCTACTACATACATGTTTGTCTATATATGTCCCCACCGATATGTGGCTAAAGGGGACGCATTATCAACTAGAGTATTTAATACATGTTGTGGCTTCTACAGGTCGCTCAATTGTAGTCCTGCCTCGTCAAGCGATACGATTATTTGCACGGTCACCCAATCCAGCCCGCAAAAGTCGAACTGCCCTTGAATTAGGGCCTTGAGATTCAATGAGTGAAATTTGGTAGTCCCGTGTAGCAGCGGGGTGCACGATAGCCAAAGTTCCGCATGGAGGTGTTGAAGCATCTGCGAGGGTGCACATACTGGTGTCAACGCCCTCCACATGGTTAATGGTGGAAGGGAGCTTCGTCATGGCGGGTTGAGGGGCATAAGTCTTCCCAAGTCCTGCCAATCCAGCACGTAGAAGACGAACACCTCTTGAGTTAGGGCCTTGCGATTCGATTAGCGCAATTTGGTACTCGCGGGTAGGGGTGGGGCGCATAATGGATAATGTATGGGCGGGTTGTGATCCATCATCCATTGGGGGGAGCATATTTAGGTCAACATCCTGCAGCCCGACATTGGCAAAAAACATTCTCCAACTTATTGCCCCACAAATACCACCATCAACATTCATATACATGCACATACATTCCACGCCAAATGTTGGAGATTAGATAGAGATTGAAAAGGAGATTTGCAAATATTTATTTGGGTAAGAACATTCCCAGGTGAACAAAATGAGCTATATTTACCAGACTCTGTCCTTCAGGGGTTGCTTCAGCGAGGGGTGACACACTTTGAGAGTTAGCGACCCGGATAGCTTCTACGCCCATGTGGGCGACTGAGAAGGGATGGCGGGCCAGTACTACGTTGTGTTCATGCCGCGGGGTGAGACACACGAATGCCGATCGCTTGGAAGTGGATGGTGTGTATCCAGTAGGAGGAAACTGAACAAAGCATATAATACACAATGTTACATGCCATACAATTCATGAACCTTACATCCCCTAACCTAAACCCTATATGCTAACTATCTTGGGACAACAGTTATAGGCAGCAAGTCGGGTCGATTGGAGTGCTTGTTGGCCATCATAAGTGACTCCCTGACTGGATCGTTATGCGGGACCGGCGGTTGCCCAAATCTATGTGTGATCACAAAATCGCGTACGTCGCTCATTGTCGAATTGAACATACGTTGGAAGTAGGGGAGAAGAACTGCTCTCATATCCGCAGTTGCCTGTTTGTTGGTGGTGAAGGAATCGGGAAACAATACATTCCCGGGAGGATTACAAGCACCTTTGTAGGGGTTGTCATCCACAAGAACAGTGTTCTCAATAGTGGCAGTAACACGTCCGGAATCAAGAGATACAGGCGGCCACCAAAATGTTTTGTTTAAACTCTTGAAGAACAATACTGATTCTGGCTTTAGGGGGTTCCTGATCTGATTGTCCCAAATGTCTTTGAATGTGATGCAATCCTCCTGGCCAAAAACTATTGCAGGTCTTGACATCCCATTGAATAGAAACTCCACCACGAGGTCCACAGTGGACTTTTTCATAGATGACCATATGCAAACATAGAACATTTGGGTCATTCTCTCCCAAAACTGCTTGTAACCCAGTCTAGGTAGGACAGCTTTGGGACCGACAATCGCCGGACCCTTGTCTGGCGCACGATCTTGCACCATCCATGTGGGGAAAGCGGAACGGCCGCGAGGAATACAATGACAAAATATGCCATTCAAATCGAACACCAGAATGAACCTTCGGTCGGGTACAGCAGCTAGCGCCTGGCGACAGGAATCCACTGTCAACTTCTCCTGCTTTACTCGAATTACATATAATGTTGCAACTAATGAAAATTGTGGAACTTCATATATTCAATAACTAACATTCATATATTCAATAAGTGTATATATTGATATGGGGGTTTATAATGAACTACATATTAAAAGTTATTATGAACTGGGAAACCAATACCTCGAAAGTTATGGGATTGAATTCCCAGCGATCCGATGGTCCTAATGAAGGGTCTTGAGGGTCCCTAGAAATAAGTCTTTTAGCACACGCTATTCCCATCTCCCTCGTGAAAACTTGAGAGATGTTCCTATCGTACGTTGGGTAGTTGTCAGCGTAAACAAAAAGTTTATCATAAACAACGTGTGGGTTGAAGGGCGCATCCACAGTCGTTTGCGCACTTTGTCCACCCTGAACCCAAAACTACGCGGAGATGAATGTTTGGGACACAAATAAACCGGGTATATTGAAAAGAAAATCCAGTGGACCAAATGAAATTTTATTGAGAAGGGGAAACGAAGCTTACACAAACTAAGTTTTTTGAGAAGGGGAAACGATGCTTACACAAACTGGGAGAGCTGGCCGCACACGCAGCTCTGGGCAAGTGACCTCGGAACGGCTGGCGTGCATAGCCCGCCAAGCCTCAAATGGACGTTCGGCTATTTTTGTATTGTCAGGGGGAAAGTCGGGGAACCTGTCGTCGCGTGGCCAACGTTCCACGACTTTCTTGACATGATGTGGGCCGACAGAAGATGAAGGCTCCGTTGGATCGACGACAGCGGGCTCCGTTGCATCAACGACAGGAGGCTCCTCACAATGTGGAGCCTCGGGTTGGCAAGGGCCTGCAGAAGAGGAAGGTTCCGTTGGCTCCACGGTAGCAGTACAGTAACAAGGTGGTGATATTGGTTGCTGCAGGCCTGCAGATGATGACCCGGGCTCTGAATGTTCGATGACAGCCTGCTTCAGAGCAAGAGGTTTGATGGCAGCAATGTGGACCGGCGTGGGCGAAGGCGACTTGACCACATCATCGTCACTACCTATGGGCAAGAGGGGTGACCGATCCCCTTTGTCCAAAGGGGTGACGACAAGCGTTGGAGGACTTAGACATGTAGTGGCAATGGGGGCTTGCATGGGGCCAAATATAAGTGAGGTGTCCTCTTCGGCTGCACCCGTTTGCGGGACTGCTGCACATGGTGATTCTGGCCGTGTGAAATCAACGATTTGCAAACCAGCCTGTGAATTGAACATGCATTGTTAATGGCAGCCATTGCAGACAATGAATAGACGAAACACATTTCATTGAATGTAAAATGTACATCTTCCAAGTACCCAGTACATGGTGAGTTTGGCTACAACTAAAATGTCCTAAAGATTTTTAAGTCCAATGCTCTAGTCAGCCTTGGATTGCGATCTACAAACGGCTTCCTATTCTCCAAGTGGTTTGATTATGATGCGCGGCCTCCAACCTGGATCAAACATCCCGGCGGAGATTCAGTGACTAGCATGTTTAAAAACAATTGGAAAAGCGAGAATAGGTCAAGGATATTTACCTCATCTTCAACAGGCTGGGAATCATGGGAAGGCCCCTCCACGCATCCGGCATCTGCAGGTGAACTTTCCACTTCGTTCTTCTCGGCCGATTTCTCAGCAACCTCCGGTTGATCCACATGAGCTGGCTCGACTTGAGGAAGGACATCTTGGGGAGGGTCAGTACCAATGGGGACAGAAACAACCTCCGCATTTGCTGGTACAGGGGCCGGAGTAGGAATTGGCGTGGGCACGGCTTGAGAGGGTGGCATGGCTTGGGCCATGGCATCCTTGAACAGGCTCGTTAGTAAGCCTGGCAAATTTTTATTCAAAATGCCCATCATGAGAGGTTCCAAAACAGCCGTCGTAAGTGGGGGCTCCACGGGCTTACCATGGCGGCGTTTATGCCTATCCTTAGTTGAGGACCGACTTCGTGAGCGAGAGGACTTCCTATGTGGAGTGTCCATGGCACCACTAGGACCAACATCGGTAGTACTGGGTCTGAGGGGACTCTGTGGAATGTCCATGGCACCACTAGGACCAACTTCGGCGGTACTGGGTCTCTGGGGACTACGTGCAGCAGGCTGTGGAGGTTGGTAGGTGTCGGGAATAGAACGAGGGGACTCCAAAACCACATCGACATCTTCGACGACATCTTCGACCTCCTCTTCGACATCCTGGGCCTCTTGGATATCCTGATCCTCGTCAAGGGCATCCTGATCCTCTTCTTCGACATCCTGGTCCTCATCTTGGTGTTCCTCATCCTCCTGGTCCTCATCGTCAGCCGGGTCTTGGTCATCGCGGTCTTCGTCATCGAAGTCAAGTTGCTTCGCTCGCAGCGGCGAAGCACCGAGATCGCAGGCAGTCGACATATGCTCTTCCAACGGAGTCAAACCGCCAGTGGCATCATCGTCCGAGTGCTGGGACGTGTGGGGGGATTCGCCATGGCTCTCGACGTCGGTATCCCGTTCACTTGGAGGCTCTACAGACTCATCATCTTCATCGTCAGGAAGATCTTCCACATCGGAGGGGTTTCGGTCAATGTCCATGGCCTCGATCGGTTCGCGATCTTCGACATCCTCCTGTGTAGCAACCATACAATGTCAACAACTATCTCATATAAAGGGGGAGTGAGAAAATGATGATTTTCATAAACACAAGAAAGTAATTCATTAGCAATACTTACCAAAAGCAAGGGTGGATCTGGGTTGAGGTCAGGGTGAATGTGGCCATCGTGGGCTTGGTACTCATCTTCATCTTCGGCTTGTTCAGCAAAATCCTTCAGCTTAAGTACGCGAACACGTTGAATCAACGCGTCCAGAATATGCAAGAATGCCGAATCCATGTAGGAAAAGACGTTGTAATCGTGCATCTGGAAAATCAATGAGGTTAGAAAAATGGAAGAGGGAAGAGGTGAAAGGGAACGAATTGAGATAGTTCAGATAGGTGGAACTCACCAACGCTGCAGCAACTGGTTTCAAGTCCCCAAATAGATTGAGAACCATGCCTCCGGCGGAGCCCATGTACTCCAAGAATTTAATATAGACCTCTATTCTGAGCTCCCCTCGATTCACTTCATATGTCAACTCAGACCAATCCTTGGGTTTTACTTTGTATCGGCGCGAATCCGGGGCTAGCATTGGACATGCAATTACCTTCCACTTGGGAAATTTATCTGGGACAATGAGGTGGTCGATGTAGAGGGCAGGGGTTTGCCTCTTTCCATCTATTTCTTTGGGGTCGGCTAATTCCTCTGCAGGACAAGGGAAATAGAACGACGGGACGATCACAAACGTATTGGGATATCTGCGCATAAGCGACGACATGAATATGAGCGAGGCATCGTGGCTACGCAAGTCGGAGACAATCATCCAAGCTGGAACAGATTTCACCCCTGGTGTCCATTCCGGAGAGCACAAGTATTTAACCAAGAACTCCACAACTTCAGGAGGGATTGGTTCATCTACACATCCAGGGATGAACCTGAAGTCCAGAAACCCCGCGGCAATGATGTTTCCCTCAATCCACTCAACATCACTGGAATCTTGCTTGGGAATCACCAATCGTTTCTTAATGGCATTATGCGACACCCACCGCGTGATCACTTGCCCTGTGCATTCGTTGAAATCTGTTTGCAGCCAGTCGCGAAGCAATCGGTCTAATGCCGGCTATACCGGCAAGGACTTGTTGTTAGTTGCCATTTTCTTGTTCAGCCAATCTGAAGTCGCAACCTGGTAGAACTTTACCCATTTCGGCTTTGTAATTCCATGCTCCCGTTTGAATTTTGTCCATACGTCGCGATCGAGGAACCCATGCCCCTCATCATCTTTCTTCCACAAGCAAACTTTATTGGGATCCCGCCTATCCAACTCCTGCAGCAAGATATTCTTCTACTTGCGGAAATTGCACCATGACTTCAGTGTCACGACTTTGCTGTTCTTGCAAGTCCTAAGAGTGACACTAGGAACGCCGTCCTCTCCCCTCCCTTCTAGAAGCCGTCTCGCTTCCAGGTGAAAGTCAGGCTTTGTGAGTCATGACATGTTCTTGAACGTCTCCCTTGTAAGGGGTTTAGTCACGAAAGGTTTCTCCTCGAAGGGTGTTCCTGCCTTGGACTTCTCGTGGCGAGCTCACAATTTTTGCTGAGCCTCCACATGATCTTCCAGGTATGTGCGTCCTGGCTTGTCCGGGTTGATAAATAAACCCTTCTCGTGCGACACGAACACTTTCTTCCACAATCTTGATGTTTCCTCAGGGGCCATAATTAACGTGAGTTCCGCTTTAAGATCGTTATGCGTGATCCCTCTTGCGATTGCGGTGAATGATGCCTCCATGCTGGTAGTGAAGTTCTGCACATCACGGATACAGAAGTGAGATTCATGATGAACACAATGTGAAGGCTCACCACTTTCACTCGATCGAGTGAAAGTGGTGTGAGGCCATGGTCACCACTTGAGGGAGCAGATGAATTAAGGGGAGCAGAGAGTAACATACCTTCCAAGCCAATGCTTTCTCAGGG
Organism: Polytrichum commune; assembly: GCA_950295325.1. Taxonomy (NCBI): domain Eukaryota; kingdom Viridiplantae; phylum Streptophyta; class Polytrichopsida; order Polytrichales; family Polytrichaceae; genus Polytrichum; species Polytrichum commune. Next base: position 23,200,242 of record OX485804.1, read on the forward strand.
TCCTGTGTGGCCTCAGAGGCGTTCGCACGTTGCTTTTCGGGCTTGTTCAATTTCACCCATACCCTACGACAATACAGAATTTGTGTAGTCCATGTTGGTGTGAACTTGTTGAACGAGTTCGAATTGTTCAATGTATATGAAAGCCTGACGGTCATGCTGGGGTCCTCTGTCCACACAATTGTGCAGGGCCACACCTTCAACTTTTCCTTGAGCTTAGGATCCGTATCTCTATGAGCAATTATTTCCGTAGATGCGGCTATAGTATGTTGCCCATTGATTATGGCGAATTGCATGTTCTTGATGTCATCCCTTCTCGCCATGTCTCACCTTTCTTAAACTTCGGCATCAAACACAGATTGTGTTGAGGCCATGCAGGTGGGGTTTGGATGAGGTAGTTATTCATGAGGTTCACCCCACTTGGATCCAGCGGCCGCGTAACCTGATAAGCTTTTGCGCCCTTCATTTGCTTGATGGGTACACGGAATATCGATTCTGCGCCGAATGGATAAATGTGCCCAAAAGTTGCAAAAACTTCTTCCTATCCAGAGCAGCTTCCTCAAGGCTGGGTTGTTGACCTTGCGATATAACTCGACCCTTCTCCGCTTGAATCAAGACCAGTGGGGTGTCCTCATGCATAACATCGTCTTGCTTCATTTTCTTTTGCTTTGGTTTCTTCTCGGGTGACAATGCCCTCTTTCCTTTCTTTTTCCTTCCACTCCCGGCATCCCCAGCATCCCTCTCCGTGTTCTGAGTATCTGGTGCAACGTGGGGCTCCACCTCGTGAGGCTTCTCTCTCTCCGTCTCCTTTGATGCAGTTCGCTCTTCAGTTTGTTTCCCCTTCTTTGCCTTCGATTTTTGTCCAATAGAGTTGCCACCTTCGTCGGCCTTGGACTTCAATATACCCTCGGCTTGCTTCTTCTTTTGCTGCCTTGATTCTTCACGTGTAGCTGCCTCTCTACTGTTGATGTCTTCCAATGTCTCCAACACAAAGTTTATGGCTCTTTTGGTTATTCCAGATGACATCACCTTCTCTATCTCTTCCTTCTCCTTTGAAGGGAGTGAGGCTACGGACTCATAAAATGGCACCAAGAGAAATGTATGCTTCTTGCAATCTATAGATAAAATTCTCTCTTCCACCCCCTCCATAACCGAAACCTCTAGCCTATCCCTCGCTCCCACATGAGCGATGGTAATTGGATTTCCAGGGTTCGGAATCCAACTATTGTTTACCTTGTACGTGAATATAAGGTCGTACCCTGGAGATTGGTTTTTCTTGTTAATAGCCAGTGACCACTTCTGCAAATGGGAGTCCCTAATTACCCATTGAGGACCATTTGGCCCTGCTTGTCTGGATCCAACTAGATCTGTCCATAAAACAACTTTGTCCATTCTTCCTGCAAAGTCCCCCAATAAGTTAGGAAACCACATAACTCCACAATCCATCCAGCCAGCACTTTCACTCGATCGAGTGAAAGTGGGGCTTGGCCATCAAGCAAGCAAGCCAGCCATCTACTGGCCACTTTCACGCGATCGAGTGAAAGTGGCCAGTAGATGGCTGGCTGCAGCACTTTCACTCGATCGCGTGAAAGTGCTAGCTTCTCCTCTTTCTCTCTGGCTGGCTAGCCAAGCCCCACTTTCACTCGATCGAGTGAAAGTGTTGGCTTGTCTTGCGAGCCAGTAAGCCAACCAGCCAGCCATCCATCCAGCTAGCCAACACGAGCCACACTTTCACTCGATCGAGTGAAAGTTCCGGCTGGCTTGTCTTGGCTAGCTTGATGGATGGCTGACTGGTTGGCTTACTGGCTCGCAAGACAAGCCACACTTTCACTCGATCGAGTGAAAGTGTGGCTTGTCTTGAAACCATGTTGGTTGTCCGTACAGTTCCAGGTGTGAACACGGATATTTCCAGCCTCAATGTAAAGAAACACTTCGACCATAAGCAATGCATGTAAGATTATGAATGTTTGGTATATTGCTTGACATTTAATGCAAGCTATGAAATTACCTGATTTGTGTGAACAATCTGGTTGTGGATTTGCAACTCAGGCTCCAATTGCACGAACTCCGCGTTGGTGTCTACTGTTAGATAGTTATAATCAACAATTAGAGAGCATTGCTGGATAATTTACATGTGATTTGTGAGGTGTCTACATAAATGAAGATGGATGCAATTTCATATTCGGGGAAGGGTTTGGCCATTCTGAATATCTTGTGCCTCTGGATTTAGGGGCCTGGAGTGAAAAAAACGAACCGGATTGTTTATGGATCAGGTTGGAAAAACCTCAAAAAGTGAACAACGTGCTTATTCTGAAAATTCAATATGCCGAGATCCTTGAGAAGAAGTTTAGGATGCTGTGTGTGAAGATTGCAGGTGCATAACAAACAATGAATGTAGAACACAAAAGTTGAGTAGGTTCGAGGCTCCAGGCGCATTCAGTGATGAATAGACATCACTGAATAGTTGAGCAATTGCGTTGAATGAATAGACATCACTGAATAGTTGATCAATGAATAGTTGAGCATTTCCATAGAAATTTGACTAATATATTTGAACAAACAAATAGAGAATGACAAACATCAAGCAAAATGCATACACACTGAAATGAATAAAAACAGCATGCTCTTTGTGAACATACTAGGTGGCTCCCAGGTGAGGAGGGCAGTTTAGGAAGATTGAGAATGTTGAGGGACCAGCGAAAAGGGAGATGATGCAGAAAGTTTGTGGAAAAGGGAAGATTCAGATTCTTGGGCAATGTGCATACTAGAGGCAGAGCTCAACCAGATCTTAGTAAAGCCAGTTGCATACTAGAGGAGGAGATCAACCACATTTGAGTGAAGCAAGGTGCATGCCAGAATTGAGTGAAGCAATGTGCATACTAGAGCAAGAGATAAACCAGATTTGAAGCTATCAATGTGCATACTAGAGCAAGAGATAAACCAAGTTTGAAGCTATCAATATGCAGACTAGAGCAAGAGATAAACCAAGTTTGAAACTATCAATGTGCATACTAAAGCAAGAGATGAAGAAGCAAGGTGCATAGACAAAGCCAGTAGCAGAATGTTGGGGAGCCAGGGGCGAGGAGGGAGGAGAAAGGAGGAGAAACAATCTGAAAGGCATGGACGGGGGAGGTCATTCTGGACACTGCTTGGGAACGGCCACGTCCCTTCGCGATCTCCCGATGGTCAGGATTCCGCCGTCAAAGATGGACGGTCCAGATCCGAGACACCTTCCCATGATAACTCTGCACTTGTGAGTAGGTTAGGGTGGTGTAGTCTCACCCGTTCTCATTAAGGAGGGTGTGGGTTAATAGGTAGAGTACTTCCTACTAATTGTAGAGGGTACTGATTGCAGTGTATGTTGTTAGTTGGTGATTTATGATTCCATTACCATACCAAATGGTCTTTCATCCAAATTTCATAATTCCAAGACACTGGTTCTTCAATTTAGGCGATTTAAAAGAGATTGGACTATGTATTGAAACATTGATAACTACTCTACTCAAAAAAGTTACCACAATTGAAAGGACCTATATACGCAGCTCAAAAATCGACGAACATACACTTTCGATAACCATATATATACGTTATATATATTACACATTTATAGTATATATAACTTGCCGTTATATAACTTGCAAGTTTTATAGACTTATAACGTATATATACTATAATAATAACTGATATATATAAGACCTATATGTATAAGGCAAGTTATATATACTTATATATAATAATATATAAGTATGGTATATAATATATAATAATATATATTATATACCATACTTATATATAATAATATATGTATGTAATATATATATATAATATATGTATGTATATATAATAATATACAATTATACTTAATATAATTCATAATATACTTATAATTATACTTAATATACTTAATATACTTAGAAATTTTATTAATTATACTAAAATAAATTAAAAAATCCACATTAGGACATTGAGAGTAGCACATTCAATTTAAATTGGGATACTTTGGATGACAATCATGCGTTTTAGTATGTAAGGGGAAGATATTATTAATATTTTGGAATGCAAAAGGAAGATATATATGCAGCTCATAAATTATACATATACACATACATACATACATACATACATACATACATACATATACATGTATGTATATGTATATTTTTATGACTCAGAGTGGATTACGTGCTTAAAAGTTTTTAATGATACTAGTTTGCATAGTCAAATGCGATTGAATTACTCAATCTATCTATGTGCACTAGAACTACACCGTTTATGATGTTAAATTAGTGTCAAGTGCACAATTTACGAAGGGCCTAAACTAGATGCCTAGGGGTCTCAAAGTGTCAAGTCTACTAATTGCCCAATGGCATATGATACAATTCATCAACATAAGTAACATCTTTAAGCAAAAAAATTAAATAAAAAATCCACATTATGACATTCAGAGTAGCACATTCCAATACTCTAGATGACAATCTTGCGTTTTAGTGTGTTCAATTTAGATTATATTAAAAATTTAGAATGCAAAAGGAAGATATTCTCAAAAGGCATACTAATGGCAAGTGTCATACTAGGCATACTAATGGCAAGTGTCATACTAGGCATACTAATGGCAAGTGTCATACTAGGCATACAGTCTAATGAACTTGTAGACCATTGTGTAACATAGGCATGCACCTCGTGACATTGTATGTGACACTACATTCCACACTAGATTGTGTAGTGGTCGGTTCTCTCTATTGATTGCTCTTCAGACGCTTAATAAACATTTCTAGGATTTCATTTCAAATAGTGACATTACATAAACCAATTCAAAAATGGATGTTGCATAAAATTAGACATGATAGTTAGGTGCTTTGTTCAAGTACTGTAACTTTTGATGAAAGTTTACCGTTGCCACCTGGTCCAATTAATAATAATGATCCCACATAAGCTAGGCATACCCAAAACTAGGCCAAGGATGCATCAGGGTTCGGGAGACTTTGGAGCTCAACCAGCTCAAATCCGCCCCTTCACAACTTCTACCGGTTTCTTCAGGATTTGACCGGTTGCAAACTTGTTGCCATTGATTTGGACCGGCGGTGAACCCATCTTTTTTTTCAAGTGCCGGTTAATTTCTTCTTCATTGTAATGACGACCAGCCAAGAACTTGGGTATTGATAAGTAAGCCATGCCTCCAATGTAGCAAAATTATGAATAGCAATAAAGAAGCAAAAGCTTCGCTTATTCGCCATTCACCAAATCGCTACAAGCCTACAATGCACAAATAACCTAAACCCTAGAACCAGATGATATTGTGTAGATGAATCAAACCGGATGAAATTTGCCTATTTCACAATTCATCCGGGTAAGAATCCTCCTCCTGAAAATGGTTGCCGGTTGAAATCCGTTGTGTTTTCAAAAGCACCGGTTTACACTAAATGCCGGTTGGACCCGGAGATTGGGATGCATGCCATTCAAGCAAGTTGAAGGTGAATTTCAAACGATTCAAAAACCCTTGTAGAGTCTTAAATGCCCCCATATGATCAACGCAATTTCTAATGACAGATGGGTGCTCGAAGATTGGTGCCATTGGAACATGTTTCGGTTCCTTCTCTTAAAAATAACACTTCTATTGAATAACTAAGTGCAGATCTACAAATAAACACCAATTTGAAAATCACATATTATATGTACTAGGCAAGATTGGACCAAGTGCCCCAAACTTAAGTGTCACTTCCTATTTGGATTATACGAGGCTATATGTAGTGTAGACCGAGAATCTCCCAGCTTAAGTTAACTTTGTTTTGGCAAGGAAAGTTCTCTAACCACACGTAGAAAATATTTATTGCAGGAAGAGTGCGCTCTTTTCCAAAGTGAGCAGTGCTATGAGTGAGACGAAGCCCATAATAACATCATCCGACAAGTCGTCACTTCTGAATCATTGCTTTTGAATCATTGAATAAGATCTTCCGTACTCCAAGCTGGATGATGTAGGCCCCAAGGTTAAATTAATTTGATAATCATGGTGGTAACTAGGTGGAGGATGATAGAACCACCTATAAAATGATTCTTCGGTAAAGCCCTGGTTAGTGGTCTGAAGACCATGTTTTCCAAATGAACTCCATGTCATATCCTTAAAGCAACTGATATTTAAGTGAAATTGAGCTAATTCCACTCCATCTAAAATTGTAAGATGTTCAATTCCATCCAACATAAAAACCCTAAAATAGTATGTTGTTCGAAGGATACGATTTTGAGTTGATTTGGCATTGGAAGTAGCTTGCTTCTACAACCCCGAATTAGACTAAGCCAAGTCATTTTGCATATGTTGGATTAATGAAAGGAATGCTTAATATGCAAATAATTCTTTCCGTCCAATGTTCAAGTTTTGAAGTAAGCACACCTAGTTCAATTGCTCAACTTCAATAGACACCTATATTTGATAGGGTCTGTAGTCAAGTACGGATAAGTTGTTTGAAAAAGGGATTGAACTACATGCTTCATTTTTTCCAGAAGGTTCTAGGCCCTTTAATCAACATGCGGGGGTGGGGACAGTAATTCGATCATTTCAGAAGGAAAAAATATCTTCACTTTTGCATTGTATTAGATACATGTACAAGCTTCAAATATAATGAGGAAAACAATGATGGGCATGATATGGATTTGCTAATAATCTTGCACTAATTGCGTATTGTAAGTACGACAGTATGTAGGGAGTAGAAGATAGTTAACATTTAGAGAGGCATGACAGTTATAGGTGTAACATTTATATCGTGACCGGTGGCCTGTAGTGGGTTCTGAATATATATCTATATTTCCCCTAATTTTAAGTTACGGAGCCCATTATAACCAACATATATCTTCACCATGACCGACAACAACTATTTCGACCCTAAACCCTCCACTCCATAAGGTCCTCACGTCTATAATATACAAATATCGACTTCTCACGTTTACAATATCAATCTATCGACTTCTAGGGTTTGCCATGCGCGTTCATGCATCGGTCTACTTATCGGTGATGGGTGCGTTAATATCGGTTATGGGTGTCTATTGCCTCAAGCCTGCACGACGGTGTAAGGATGTTGAGTGTTCGTAGTACTACGCATAAGTTTCATGAAGCTCTTAATTGCAAGGTGTTACACTGTTGGTTATAACATAACAGTTGGTATGTATTTAATTTGTGGTATTGATTATAACATATTATGGTGAAAGTGGGTGTCGCAAGGGTTAGCCCTCCATCCCATATTAATATTGTGCACTTTCATAAGGCTACTAGTAGGCAAATTGAATCCGCTGGCAAGTCTTTCAGACCGTCTAGTTGTGCATGATCGTCGTCCTATTAATGGTTAGTGGTCTATAGACTGTGGTGCATATATGTCCCAACCCACTCTAGGTACACTAAATATGATATTTAGTGTTAGATACACAAAATACGAACGCATACACTAAATATTAGTAACCCTAGATGAAAGTAAGTAACATTAATTGTGAACTATATGAATTAATCCACATATTGCACACTATAAAATTAATGTTAAACGTGTTAACTGTTTACAAAATGGTACTCCCTTCTTTGTAAATTTGACTCTATAAATGTTAACGAATGAAATACAACCATAATATTCCATCCTATGGTGACATACAATCTAGTTTTGGTACCATTAGAAGGTACATGGCTACACGTTCATGTGATGTGTCCAAGTATGTGGGTTTGTTCTTGGTGCAGATTGAGAAATATTTGGAAGTTGTGGAATCAATGCAAATGAATCTCACCAAAGGACCATTGATTCATACTTCACCCGTGATTTGTAAACTTGTGTTTCAATATAATTATAGTTTTGATTGGGGATTGTAATTTTATGAACGGTATTCACCCACAAGGACTCTTAACAATTGCGTCTATTTACAAATGTGGAATTTTGTATATTGCTCAAAAAAGTAATTTTATAACTGTGTTATGTCAATGTTATGTTATGTTAACATGTCATGTTATGTCAATATGACATTCAGATAAATTGGAGCACACCCTGTGGCCCTATTACTTATATCTCGCGCAACCAAGTGTGTCAAGTCAAGAAAGTTGCATCAAAATGTTGTACACACATACTTACTAGGCTAAGCAGGCTAACAAGGAATGATCATAATATAGTTGCATTTGACACTCTTCAAACTTTGTCCATTTTTATTGAGAGCTATCAGTTTTTAACATCATCATGGTATCTACTAGGGTCATGCATAACATTCATTTGCAGATTTTGTCACTTGAAACCCTTTATTGAGTTGGATGAAGCGTGGCATTCAACAATTTGAATGCACTTTCTAAATTTGTAATTGCAAGACTTCATCCATATATTAATATGCTTTGACAAGTTTACTCCACAAGTTTACTAGTAGGGTTTAGGGTACCCTAAACTTGAATAAGCATTGTTTGCTACCCCAAACAATACATTGTGCTCTATTAAACACTCCAAACAGTGGGTGCTCATGTGGATCATTAGCCCTAAGCCGATGTGGCATCACAATTTAACTTCTAATGAATGACATCGCTGGGTAAACGCCATTCATCGCTCAATATCACGACACTTGATGAGTAACATAATTCCCTACATGCATAATACTAGCTTAAGGGTTGCCCCACACTTTTACGGTGACCATACAAAGAAGACTTAAATCACAAAGATTGCATACAAACAAACTTCTCATCCATCAACATAAGGAACACTTGGCTCACATGATAGGATTGTGGCCACAGACCTGATCATGATATCAATCAAAGTATTCAAAGCCAGTATGGAGTTCACTAAAGTACCTTAACCAAAAAACCCTAAACCCTAAACCCAAACACAGACCCAAACCCAGACCCTAAACCCTAAACCCTACAAACGAAACCCAAACCCATACACAATGGATGTATAGTAGAACCCATGAATTACTCCATAAACAATATGTGGAGACATAGCATGAATTGCATAGCACACATGAAGAGCCATGATGACAGTGTTCTGTGCAATGTACGGCCAGTACATCGGTTTAGTAACGAGCCGGCTGATAGTTTTGCGGTAATTTCCAATTGATTATGGACTGATTCGGGATGGGGTACCGTGACATGTGTATCATGTTGAGGTCGGAAACCTACCGATTCCAGCTGGTGAGTTGAGGGGACAACGACCAGTTGAGGGATTTACTTCATAGTCCAGGAATGTTACGAAGTCCACTTAGCCATTAGAGGCAAGTAGCCGAAGGGACTAGGGATAGGGCGGAAATGTTTCTAGTGTTCATAGTCTTTAGTATAGTCAATATGACACCTTTGGGGAGCGCAGAAAGCCACCCTAAACCAGCTAAAATTCCTATTATGACAGGTGATCTAGAATCTTCTAATCTGATAGTAGGGAATACAAACATGTAAGCAATATGTCATTGAGCTTAAAAACATATACAACTTGGTCAAACAATATAGATGGAATTTATAATATACATGTGACAATATATTCAAATAATTTGAAATATACATGTGACAATATAGATTGAAGAGTTATAGGATCTATGGTGTTGCCTACCTAAGTTGTGAACTGTCATCTTATATTTTAAATTCCTTAATAGCGTTTGAAAACTAAAAAATTTATTAACACCAAAATGTAAAGAGTTGTCCGATTAAGAGTTACACAACAATGTATAATGACGTAACGCATCACTAGTAAGATTCACCGTAGGTGGTTGGTGTGAACATTATCATGATCCACATCTCTTCAATGCACATGAACATTGAGATGAAAGCCGTGTGCACGATTTCTCAATTTTGGGTCAGTAATCCCTTCCCATTCCATCCGAATATAACTTAGTCTCGAATGACATCTAGTAATCATCATAATT